>JANUWF010001282.1:1470000-2115000 GCA_026120185.1 Voacanga thouarsii | reverse complement strand
TAATGATCAAATTTATAGGTAATCAGATATATTTTGCCACGTAATCTAAAATAATTTCTATAAAAATGCTTAAAACCTAACACATTTGCAAATATAAACATATCCAATTAATGATCCAATAGTTAGATTTGATAAAATCATTACAAAAAGTATTATAACCAAATTTAAAGGCAATCAAATATGTTTTACCACATAATTTAGCTTAATCTCCATAAAAATGCCCAAAAAACCTAACATATTTATAAAGACAGACATATTAAATTAACGATCCAATCATTGTATTTGATAAAATCCCTAAAAAAATATTTTATGATCAAATTTAAAGATAATTGGATATTTTTTTATTACATAACATGATATGGCTTAAATTAGTCATATATTTCCTAATTATTTGAGGCCATTTTTTGATACATTTTGTGCAATAACTGGTTATATTCCTTCATATTTGAGATTTTACCCTTAGAAAGGTAATTTGTGCATTATTACAAATTTTAGAGGTAAAATAAGGCAAAATCGTCGCTAAACAAATTAGAGGCAGTGCCGGCCACGTGCTGTTGGTACGCACTTTGGGACGATAAAAAAATTGCCAAAACAGGGGCTGAATAGAACACAGCTGGCACCGATTAGGAGCCCAAAGGCGGCGTCAGTTGCGACCTGAAAGAACTTGGCACGAAAATCGAAAAAATCGCGCAAGCGGATAGAGAGACAGAATGCAACCGGCCTCGACCGTAGGCAGTTTAGGCGTCACCGGCTGTGCACAAGTACAAAGGAGGTGCCTTGATTTTCGTGCGCATTTTTGGCAATTTTCAAAGTTTTGGTATTTTTCTACTTCTATTCGGCCAGAAACCCTAGAGGGATGAATTTAGGCACTCCTAAAGCCTATAAATAGAAGAAAAGCACAAGCCAAAGGTATGAATTGAAGGAGCAAAACACAAAATCACTCAAGTTCAAGGAGGAATTCATCAAATCAAGGAGGATTGTACAAGAGAGTCTACGAAGAAAGAAGAAGGAGACTTGTCTATGAGTGCTTTCTTTTAACTTTGTTTTCTTTTCTTGAACAATGATGTATTAATTGTTTTATTGTAATTTTACATTGTTTTCGATATTCATGATTTTTATAGTTACTTTGATCTTTTGATTAATTGATTGCTATTTTTGGTATTTAATTACTTATGTTGATTACAATATTAATTTGTTGTTTCTTTTCTATTAACTTGCTTGGAAAAGGGATTGATGGTGGTCTCAAATCATTAATTTCATATTTGTTGTCTATTAACTTGCTTGGAAAAGGGGTTAATTGCTAAGAATTGAGTAATTAAAGGTTAATTGATATCTGTCAGGATATGAATTCATTGGTTAATTTCATATTTTAAATTTGCCAGGATATGGATATTTAATCAAAGATTGTGTTTAATGAATCTTTTGGGTGAATTAGTTGAGACGGGATATGTGATGCTAATTTGTCTAGAAGATAGTGATTTCAGATTGGAAAAAAAGTGAATCTATCTTAATCCTTCGTGATGCCAAGAGAATTATTAGTTATGAAAATGATTTGGTACTTTAAAGTCGTATTTGTCAAAATAATGGTTTAAGTTACATAATTCCCCTTGACACACACACACACACACACACACACACACACATACATATATTCTTTTATTTTATTTTATTTTTATTTTTATTATTTTTCACTTTATTGAGTTGGTTAAACAATGAAAGAAAAGTGATTACTACGTACTTATTCCTTGAGGATCGATACTCGTTTTAAACCCTATGCTATGCTTAAGGAGGAGTACGCTTACTTATATGTGTAATTTGGAGTTAACGTTTTAATTTAAACTTGATTGGGAATATGCTTATTTTTTATGATTTTTTATACCCAAATTCGTACACATCATAACATTACAAAAAAGTGGCTTTTGGCAACGCTTTTATTTGTAACATAGTAAAATCTGTGATGAAATCTTAGTTTTTACCACAATTTTGAATTTTGTGGCATATAAACCTTTTTGGTAACAATTTATTTTGTCACGGCTACGTTTCTGTAGATAAAAGTTCTTTTTTAATACAGATTTAAAAATGTTGTGGGTAAAAATAAATTTTTACCATAGAAATTTAAAATTGTGGGTAAAGAAATTTTATCACCCATAGTTTACTAAACAGTGGAAAAAAACATATTTTTTTTCTTATTTTATCAAATATTAAAAAATGTCAACATAAAATGGAAGCTTTTATTAGATACCATGGTTGAGGTAATTGTATATATTAAAGTGGTTATCTATTCAAATCTTGATATTACTATTTTATTAATTTTTATATATTTTTTTTGGACCAATTACCTAGTTTTTAAAAATATTTTTCTAGATATTATGCTAAATTATGTGTCAAAATATATGTAAATGCTTTCAAATTTTGCCATAACACTTTTCTTAATAATTTTAACAAATATAATGCTTGGATCGTTAATTTGATATATCTATCTTTGTAAATGCGTTACGTTTTAGATATTATTCTAAATATTATACTAGATAATATGCTAAAATATATCTGATTACCTTCAAATTTTGTCATAACACTTTTCTTAACAATTTTAATAAATTTAACAATTGGATTGTTAATTTGATGTGCCTACATTTGTAAATGAGTTAGATTTTGAATATTTTTTAGATATTATGCAAGATTATATGCCAAAATATATCCAATTACCTTCAAATTTTGTCA
This sequence comes from Voacanga thouarsii, assembly GCA_026120185.1. Lineage (NCBI taxonomy): Eukaryota > Viridiplantae > Streptophyta > Magnoliopsida > Gentianales > Apocynaceae > Voacanga > Voacanga thouarsii. The sequence goes on along the minus strand of JANUWF010001282.1, from coordinate 2,112,279 downwards.
TAACACTTTTCTTAGTAATTTTAACAAATGTAATGGCTGGATCGTTAATTTGATACGTCTATATTTGTAAATGCGTTAGGTTTCGAATATTGTTTTTTAAATATTATGCTAGATTACGTACCAAAAAAATCTAATTACCTTTAAGTTTTGTCATAACATTTTTCTTAGCAATTTTAACAAATTTAACTATTGGATCGTTAATTTGATACACCTATCTTTGTAAATGGGTTAGGTTTTGGATTTTTTTTTTATAGATATTATGCTAGATTATGTACCAAAATATATCCGATTACCTTCAAATTTTGTCATAACACTTTTCTTAGTCATTTTAACAAATCTAACGATTGGATCATTAATTTGATACGCCTATCTCTATAAATACGTTATGTTTTGGATATTTTTTTTAGATATTATGCTAGATTATGTACCAAATTATATCTAATAACCTTCAAATTTTGTCATAACACTTTTTTTAGTGATTTTAATAAATCTTACAGTTGGATCGTTAATTTAATACACCTATCTTTGTAAATTCATTAGGTTTTGGATATTTTTTTAGATATTATGTTAGATTATGTATCAAAATATATCCGATTACTTTCAAATTTTGTCATAACACTTTTTTTTTTTTAAAAGTAATTTTAACAAATCTAAAAGTTGGATCATTAATTTGACATACCTATATTTGTAAATGCGTTAGATTTTGGATATTTTTCTAGATATTGTGCTAGATTATGTATCAAAATATATCCGATTACCTTCAAATTTTGTCATAACATTTTTCTTAGCAATTTTAACAAATTTAAAAGTTGGATCATTAATTTGATACACCTATCTTTGTAAATGCATTAGGTTTTGGATATTTTTCTAGATATTATACTGGATTATGTGCCAAAATATATCTGATTACCTTCAAATTTTATCATATCACTTTTCTTAATAATTCTAATAAATTTAACGGTTGAATTGTTAATTTGATACGTATATCTTAATAAAAACATTCAATTTTGGATTTTTTTTATATATTATACTAGAGTTTGTGCCAAAATATATCCAATTACCTTCATATTTTGTCATGACACTTTTTTTTAGTAATTTTAACAAATCTAATGGTTTGATCATTAATTTGATACGTCAATCTTTGTAAATACATTAGATTTTGGGATATTATGCTAGATTATGTACCAAATTATATCCGATTACCTTCAAATTTTATCATAACACTTTTTTTAGTGATTTTAATAAATTTAACAGTTGGATAGTTAATTTGATATGCATGTCTTTGTAAATACGTTAGATTTTGGATAATTTTTTGGATATTGTGCTAGATTATGGACCAAAATACATCCGCTTACTTTCAAATTTTGTCATAACACTTTTTTTTTATAGCAATTTTAACAAATCTAATGGTTGGATCATTAATTTGATGCACCTATCTTTGTAAATGTGTTAGGTTTTGGATATTTTTCTAGGTATTATGCTAGATTTTGTGCCAAAATATATCTGATTACTTTCAAATTTTGTCATAGTAATGTTCTTAGTAATTTTAACAAATCTAACAGTTGGATCGCTAATTTTATATGCCAATATGTATTTAGTGTATATATATTAATACATATTGATATGCTATATTAACATATATATATATATATATATATATTAATATAGATGTGTATATTAATATATGTATATTTATGTGTGTGTGTGTGTATATATATATATATATATATATATATTTGTATGTAGATATATATATATATATATATTAATATATATAAGTATATAAGTATTTATTAATATATTAAAAAAGTATGGTATATATATACATATATATATATATATATTTGTATATCTGTAGATATGCTTTTGGTATGTGTGTGTGTGTATATATATATTAAAATAGTATATTACTTGTGTATATATGTGTATGTATATATATGTGTATATATTTATTAATATATTAACATAATATATTAATGTATGTATGCATGTATATATTAATATGTTGTGTGTGTGTGTGCGTGTTTATATATGTATATATTAAAATAGTATATTAATATAGATGTGTATATAATATACATATGTATATTAATATATATATATATATATATATATATAAAGAAAGATAACAAATTCTAATTTTTTCTGAACGAATACAAAATTACAAATAATATAATCGATTTTAGTTTATTACTTAATGAAAAGGCTCCATCTTTTGTTGTGGAATTGAAAATTGATTATTGTATTAATTTGAGGTTGTTGATTAACCGGCTAAGGATTGTTCATTGTTTTCTTTCATAAAAAATAAACAAATTATGTTAATAATAAATAAATTGATTAGCGAATAATGTTAAGGACTAAATGGACAATATTCATATTTTCATAGAAAAAAATGGTTGTTAACCCAACAAAAGAGTATTTAGCCTCTGAAAAAAAAAAAAAAAAAGGAAGTGGACTTCCCCAGGCAGCAAGACCTTATAGTGAGGCAGTGAGTTGTATAGAGGGGTATTGACATCTGAGCCCCAATGAATTTCTCCATTTCGTTGTTTTCCCTGAGATCTCCCCACAAAGATCTCAGGGAAAAAAAAGAGAAAAAATAAATATAGATTTGATGGAAATAAGGCAGTTTAATATAGATTTACAGGTTGCGATCTAGCTCGTTTTTCTTGGGTTTTCGGCGAGTCGATGAAATTCGGATGAAATAATGATGCGATGAATGTCAATGTTTGTTTGTTTATATGTGATTGTGTGTAAGCCAGCTGAATGCTTTTTTTTTTTTTTTTTAATTTCAGAATGTTTTCGTTTTGGGTTTGGTTACTGGATTAAATGTGAATGAGATCTGAAACTTAATTTATGAGCATTTTTTAATTTTATATGGTTTGTGATTTGAGAAACGTTAAAGTTGATTGAACGTGAAGCATGATGCATTTGTGCTTGGATTTTTAACCAAAGTTGAAACTTTTTCTATTTTCTTCTTCGCCTATTTCTTCGTCTATTGCTGCTGTGGCTATCAATTTGGTATTGATCTTTGGCATCAGATATTTTGGCAAATTTAAGAAGATGAGAGCCTATATAAGAGTAGCCTGAATGTGGATAACTTGCTTTGCCGTGCTATTGATTAGTGTTAGGGATTGCAGATCTATTTTCTCTTTTTTTTCCCCTTAAAGCTTTTAGGAATTTCTCCATTTAGTAAACATTTAGAGTTAGGAATTCTTTGTGTGTTTCTTTCAAGATTATAAAATTTCATTTTTAATAGAAAATGTTAATTCCAATCATGGCTTCATAGGCTATGATTTATAGTTCTTCACTCTCTCAACAAATTGTTCTTATGTTTGGTCTAAAGCTAATTTTGAGTCACAACCTTCTTATATATGCAACATATTTCTTCTTCTGTTGTGCATATTTCACTAGAGGCTAAAGTCTTTGATGGATACATGATTTAGTTAGTCTAGTTCTCATACTACTTAGTTTGGTTTGCTTGAACATTGTTTTTCTTTGGGAGATATCTTATGGTCCTAACGTAATACAAGACAAGATTTGCCAAAAGGTAAGTTAGTAGCTATCTTTGAGACACATTCTTAGAATTAAATTGTGTGATTTGTTCATATCTTTCTGCGAACACTGCTTCTATATCTTTCTAATGGTGAAAAATGTTCTTATTGGTTAATAGGCTTAATAGAATGTAATTATTTCTATCTAGTTACCTAGATAGGCTATTGTAAGATTAGAATATCTTTCTAGTTGGGGATAAAATTTTATTTTTAAAAAAATTTCACCTTTGTTGTAAATTTCTATTAGCTTAGTAGCGACAAGTAAATGGTATTATTTTTTAATTATTCTAATATTTCTCTTAGTAGTGATAGTTGTAGGGTGGGTAGCTATATGTTTCGTGGCTGACAATCTAGGTAAATGCAATTCCATATCGCATTCCAAATGCAGCTTCCAAAGTGTCCAATATGTGCTGCTTTTTTTTTAACTCATTTATCTATTGTTGCAGAAGTTTGGCTGATGCATTGCCACATAGATTTTCATCTGATATGGGGCTTCACTATGTCTTTCTTGTTCGAGAATGAGCCTAGTTTATTGCAGTATGTGGGAGCAATACTGCATTTAATTCCTTAGGCTGCATTTAACTCTACAATTCTTCTTGTTGTAATGTTGTTGGAATAGATGATTGTGGGCTATTTTAGAGAAGAATAGATGTGAAATTGTACAAAATGGAGTAAATGAAAAGTAGTAGAAGGGGAAAAAGAAAAAAAGGAACTATCGCTTTTAATGACACCATAGTTTGTATTTTGTTTTTTTATTTAGTTTTAAAATTTATTTCATGAAATTTAATGGAAATTCCCTATTTTCCTTGATGAGTTAATTATTGGTGGTGTAGGAACAAATTTTTCTTCATGGAGCTTTAGAATGTTTAATATTATCCGTGAATTGGTGTTTCTTTTAAAATCTCTATTCTATTTTGTTTCCTACGTCTGTAGAGCCACTAAGAGTCTAGATAATTTTTTGTCTTTTAGAAAAGCTGAAATCAGGATTGGAGGTTCTTGAGTTATGAAATATGTATAGTTAAGCAACACTCAGTGAAAAACTATATAACATAAAATTTTATTTGAAAGTTCGTATGCATGAACATATTTCTATTTGTTTATTATTTTTGGTGTTTGAAGAAGACGTGGATTGTGTCTTACTTAACGTTCTTTAAGGAATTGGATTTGCTTGGGTGATCCAAAAAGATCATAGTTCCATCTGCAAGTTATGATCTTGGTAAACGAATGTTTCCCTTCAAATGATAATCTGAGGTGAGTTTACAGTGGCGTAAAGGCCTATGATCTAAGCCACGGTTTTGATGAATTAGTTTGAGAGGGCAAAGTTTTCAACTTTGGCTTTTTTTAGTTTATTCCTTTCAACAATTTAGACTTGATGAGCCTTTAATTGCAATGAAAGAAGTTATTGCAGTGGCCTTATATGATTAATGATTTTATGAAATTTATGCTTTTCTTTTCCTGTTGTATTTTGGTGCCAATAATCATTTTTTAAATGTAGACTTCGTAATTTCTCTCTATCCATGTGCCTGCTTTCGGAACCTGATTTTCTTGTACTGCTTGCCTTAGATTTTTGTCCTAGTGACCTAAAAGATTGCACCCTAAAGACCATTTTTTTAATGCTATTAGGTTTAAGACTTTAGCTATTGAAAGTTATTTGTTGTGTATTGCGAAATTATTTAATCATTTGTCGTGGAGCTTCTAAAATCCCCTTATGCATACTGCTTTCAACTTAAGTGAATAGTTAGAACACCCATTTGGCAATTGTGCTTAAAAATTTTATACTTTTTATGTTTGGTGTAGAACTTTGTTGGTTTACATGGACTAGCTTTGAGTAATTAGTGTTCTACTGAGGTCCTGGGAAATGCTATTCCAATAACATGAGCAAAGACATCACATTTGTTTTGTTAAATTTTGTTTGGTTGTACATTGTTGTACTTGGTTGACATAAGAGTACCACTTTAGCAAGAATTCACAAATTAATTCTACTCTTTTGCTTTTGTCTAATTAGTCTTTTAATTTCAAATAATGGTGACGAGTGGATCACTTATTATAGCTTATGTATGGTGTTATTATGGTGATGAGGAAATTGGGGCTTCATTTATTAGAAGTTTATATTTGGTTTATTACCACTTGTTCCTTTATCATTATTTAGTTCTAGATGTTCCAATTCTCTATATCATGTGTGTACTGTACTTATATATGCCTAGTAATCATCTTGGCCACCATAATATACACCTTACATGGGTGAAATGCAATCAAGTTCACTTTTTTTTCTTTTTTCTTTTTTTTTTCCGGTTGAAGAAGCCAATGTTGCCTTTGTTTTCTCTGGTTGAACAGTGAAGTACTTCTCTAATTTGTGAAAGAATTTAGGTCTTGGAGTTGAGGGTTGGATACTTTAACTAGTGCTAAATCAATCTTCTTACATTAACATGTGAATGTCAATGCAGATTAGCTTTCTTCAAAGCTGCTTATGTGCTTTATGATTCCAAATTTTATGTTAAAGTGGATGATTACATATATCTAGATTTGTAGTGACTTTAGAAGTTTAGATTTGTAGTTTTATTAAGAAGTAATCTTGTTCTTTTTTTTTTTCTTAATAATAGGAGGAATAAAGATCAAGGTGGTTAAAGGTTCTTTAACTATGGCATTATTTTTTATCCTCAATGAATTTTTATGACTTTTGATAGATGTCACGGTTAGAATTGTGGTTTTGTTTTGGGCTATTTTGAACTAATAAGATGGATTAGATTCATGATATTTATCAAACTCCATTTAGTTTTTTTAGTGTATATTAAGTTATTATTAATGGAAGATGATATTTTGAATGTTCATTCAATAGATGATAGTTCATTGTTAATATTTGAGGTTTTCATAGTTTTATATATATAGTAGATGATGATCTTGTTAAAGTAGAGAGAAAAAAAATGTCAAAATATGGATGTAAAAAAAAAAATTGTCAATATCATCATATTGAATTTTGATGTTCATTCACTATGAATGTAAAAGACTTAGAAATTTGTCAAAAATCGTGGCAAAAAGTAATCACTACAGAAGCTTTAAATTGTGGCAAAAAGTATTAATTACAACAGCAAGGAAATCATAACAAATGGGCATTACCCACGGTTATGTCAATTTAGAAAAGAACCGTGACAAAAAGGATTATTTCCAATGGAAACTTAATTACAACAAATAATATTTGTCATAGTTGTAAAATGTTGGAAAAATTGTGATAAAAAATTGAAATCTTTGCCTACAGTTAATAACCGTTGGAAAAAATTGTGGCAAAATTCATGAACAAAAACCATACTTTATTTACAACGGCTCCAAAACTATGGTACATCTGTGGCAAAAGGTATTCCTCACAGTTATACAACTGTGGCAAACTTTTTGCAACGGCCGTAACGCCCACGCCTTGAAAATCATGGTGTTTTTGTGGCAAAAACGTATTTGCCACAGTTTTGGCCAATTTTACCGCACTTTCTCTGGCGTTGTCAAAAGTCACTTTTTTTGTAATGTAATCTAGCACAATCTCTATAAAAAAGCTAGAATCCTAACACACTTACAAAGATAGGCATATCAAATTAACGATCAATCGTAAGATTTGATAAAAGCACTAAAAAAAGTATTATAACCAAATTTAAAGGTAATCGAATATTATTTAACACATAATCTAAAAAAAAATCTCTAAAAAATGTCTAAAACCTAATGCATTTACAAAAATAGGCATATCAAATTAACGATCCAACTATTGAAATTATTAAAATTGCTAAGAAAAGTGTTATGACGAAATTTGAAGGTAATCGAATTATGTTTTGTCGCATATTCTAGCATAATCTTTACAAAAATGCTCGAAACATAACGTATTTTCAAATATAGGCATATCAAATTAACAATCTGACCGTTAGATTTGATAAAAGCATAAAAACAAGTATGATGACGAAATTTAAATGTGCTCAGATATGTTTTTCCATATAATCTAGAATAATATCTATAAAAATACCTAAAAAATAATACATTTAAAAAGATAGGCATATCAAATTAATGATTCAACTATTAGATTTGATAAAACCACTAAAAAAAGTATTATACCCAAATTTAAAGGTAATCGGATATATTTTGTCCAATAATCTAGCCTAATCTCTTTAAAAATGCCCAATACCTAATATATTTACAAAGATAGGAATATCAAATTAACGATTCAATCATTGAATTTGATAAAATCACCAAAAATGTATTATAACCAAATTTATAGTAATTGGATATATTTTTCCATATAATCTAGCATAATCTCTATAAAAATGCTTGAAACCTAATATATTTACAAAGATATGCATATCAAATTAATGATCTAACCATTATATTTGATAAAATCACTAAAAATATATATGATGGCCAAATTCAAAGGTAATTAGATATGTTTTGCTACATTATCTAGAATATTCTCTATAAAAATGTCCAAAACCTAACCCATTTATAAAGATAGACATATCAAATTAATGATCTAATCATTAGATTGGATAACATCACTAAAAAAAGTATTATGACCAAAGTTAATGGTAATCAGATATGTTTTGCCACAAAATCTAGCTTAATCTCTATAAAAATACACAAAACCTTACACATTTACAACGATAGATATATTAAATTAACGATCCAACTATTCGATTTGATAAAATTATTAAAAAAAAGTATTATGACCAAGATATGTTTTACCATGTAATCTAGTATAATCTATATAAAAATACTCGAAATCTAACCCATTTACAAAGACAGACATCTCAAATTAACGATTCAACTGTTAGATTTGTTAAAATTACTAAAAAAAACATATTATGACCCAATTTGAATGCAATGGGATATATTTTGCCACATAATCTTGTATAATCATTATAAAAATACCCAAAACCTAATGATTTACAAAGATAGGTATATCAAATTAACGATACAACTGTTAAATTTATTGAATTTGCTAAAGATATGTATTATGACCAAATTTGAAGGTAATTAAATATGTTTTGCCACATAATCTAGCTTAATTTCTATAAATCAGCCTAAAATCTAATGCATTTATAAATATTCAAAATTTTAGGGACTAATTTGTAAAATTTTTGGAATTATATTTTAAATATTCTAAAATTTAATGACCAATTTATAAATTTTTTGTAATCATTTTATAATCTTACGAAATTTAAGGAGCAATTTGTAAAAGTTGGTGTCATATTTAATATATTTAAATATTTAAGGACTAATTTATAAATTTTTAGGGTTATATTGTATATATTTTAACATTTAGAGACCAATTTACAAAATTTTGAGGTTATTTTGTAATTATAAAAAATTTAAAGATCAATTTACAAAATTTTTAGGTCATGTTGTAAATATTTTAAAATTTAAAACAGTTATTAGTTAGGAAATGCGAATTTGCAGTAAAAATATAGTTAATAGTGGTAAAAGTTAATATTTTTTGTTAGGAAATAAATTTTCGTCGCTGATGATGCATAATTAGCCAGAAAATTTTAGTTTGGAAATGAATTTCCATCACTATGATGAATCATTAGTGAGGAAACTTAAAATTTCCTCACTAATACACTTATTTCCTAGCTAAAGCTATCACTTTTAGTTAGAAAATAAAAATTTTGTTGCCAAATGTCTTAATCACTAGTAACAAAAAGTTTTTGTTGCTGAAGAAAAATTTTCCTTACTTAGGGTACTTTTAGCGACAATTTTTTTTTTCTAACTAAAGTTTTGTCACAAATATATCATTTTCTTGTAGTGGTTTGAGAGAATTTGAGAGCTACTTGTATTTTGATTTTGGTCCAAATGGGATGCTTTTTTTGGTTTTGCTTGATTTCGTGTGTGTGTGTGTGTATGTGCGCGCGCGCGCGCGTGTGTGCGTGCATGATGGTGCCGGCCAAAAATCAATAATATGTGTGTATGCCTTTTAGTTTTGTGTGTTTAGGGGGATATGGTGGCTGAAATCTTGCTAAGGCTTAGGGGAGTTGGAGTTTAGCTAAGATAAATCTCTCAAGAAAAATAGGATAAAGAGAATTTAGGATAGAACCCCCAAATTTCTGGTAGAGTTATCTTTTCTCCCAAAGTATTCTTGTGATTTCAACTAACTTGAAGAGAGAAAAAGAAGAAAATCAGTACCGGGTGTTTTGTTCCTAAGTTGGCCAGCCAAAAGAGAGGGCTAAAGAGAAAGAGGCGAGATTTATAGAAGAAAAGAAGAGCAGTTTTAATTGACGAGAAATTATGCTTTTAAAGGTTAATTTGTTGAGATAATTGATAAGGTTTTATCACTAGGGTTTAGGAAATATTTTTAATATCTTTAGGAGTCTTTCTAAGGGTTGAAGACCCCTATAAATGGTGCCCTTCTACATTAGTAAAGGCTGGAAATTTTTATTGCTAAAGAGTAGATTGAATTTTTTTAGAAAACTCAAAGTTAAATAATAGATGAAAATAAAATTAGAAATTCCAATCCATTTATCCTCCCATAAAATCTTCATCCAAAATATATCTAAAAAAAGTTTTAAAAACTTTAAAACTTTCCTTGAAAATGACCTAATTTCAAAATTTACTTTTTAGTTCATAGAAATTCAAGAGAAATGTATTCTTGATTCTGTTTTGTACCAGTAAGTCAAGGAGAAGGTCATTGATCCTAACTTTATGCTCTCACTGGCCAGTATTAGGTAGGGTCATACCTTGAAAGATCGAAGGTCAAAACTTATGTGATGTAGTAGAACATTAGCTAGACAAGTGCCAGAATCTTCGACGAGAATGCCAGAAGTTCAACAATCTACAATTCAAACATAGCCTAAGCTCTCCGCGGTTAAAACCAAGAGAAAAGATATAATTTTTAAAGTCTTCTATTGTTAATTTTTTCTCTGATTTTACTACCACAATCCTTTTAGGTAGTATAAAAGCCTATGTGTTTGGTAAACCTAGGAGTATGTTTAAGTTAATAAAAATGGAAAGATTTAATCTTTAAATTATTCCCTGTGATCTATTGTGGTTAATATGGGTAGGTTCTGTGTATGCTTCATGAACGGAGGCATAGGCATTTGTACATTATTATTTGTTTTTGTAGATTTCCTATAAGCCTGAGTTTTAAGGCATAGGAGTTCATGTTTTGTGAGTAAGATGTAATTTTTGGTATTTTTTGGAATCATTGGAATGCTTGGAGATCAATCTACAGGCTAAGAAGAATGTCAAAAATGTGCATCAAATAAGAATCGGCACTGGGTAGCATACAAAATTGGTGCCGAATAATATCGGGCAAAGAAGGACTCACACAATAGATGCGAACCGGCACCAGTCCATAGCTTGAGCCAGGGCTGGGTTTGTTTTGGTGTAGCGGCAAGAGTTTATGGGCAAGAACCGGCACTGGGTGGTTGCGGATGAACTAGCACCGGATAGGTTCTGGAAATACAAGTTTTTAAATTTTTTATTTTTCTTCTTAGGATCCCATATCACATGAGGTTACTTTATGCAATAGTTATATTCTGAGAATATTTTACATGTAAAAAGTAGTAAATGGAATAGGATTAAAAAGATAATTAATTAAATTGAATTAATATGTTTAATCCACCATATGGATATCTACGTTAAAGGATAGAAAGAACATGAAAACTGTCTCCCGTTTTGAAGCATGCTTTTTCCTTTTACGAGCAAACCAAGGTGCACATTCTTTTTAGAATCTATGACAAGGGAAAATGTTTTTATTTTATTAAAAGGTTATGAACTTGGAACAAAATTAATCTATGATTATTCTTTTAAAAGGTATTATCCTTGACATAGAGAATATTTGGATTTAGAGATTTTGTGTAAAATTAATGAGAAACCTATTTAATTCAATTTTTGAAAAATGTTTTTTTCATAAAATAAGAGACTAATGTATCTAGATTTTTTTCAAAGAAATATTTTAGAAATCATTAAGTTTTGACTTAAGTAAAATTAATCCATGGCAAACTTCTCAAAATGTATCATCATTGACATAGAGGTTTTATGAGTTTAGACATTTTATATAATTTAGTGTGGTATTTAATGAAGATTTTTTAAAGAAATATTTTTCTTGAAAAAGGATAAACACTTATTTTAAAAGGCTAAGTGGAAAAGGGGTTCTAACGGCCCCATGGCTTCCATCATGATCCATTTTAGAGATTGTAGGTCTCCTCACATTATTTTGGGAGTGAACTCGTATAAAATAGAGATTCCACAATGATATAGAACTAACAAATGGGTATAATTGATGCCCGAGATACATGTTATAATCGGCCAACCCACGTAGAAAATCATAGTGTGAAGCCTATCCATTGGATATAAGAAGAAACGACCATTCCTCCTATAGAGTTATTTTTTGGATCATTACCTAGAAGGGTAATAAATTAGTGGTGGTTAACATACTTAGCTTTAAAAAATTGTTAATCTTTTCAAAAATCTATGTCAGTTTTTCTAAGAGTTAAATTAATTATATTATAGATAATAGTGATGTGATTAACTATTGTCAAATTTAATATGAGGAAGAAGTGCACAAATTATTTGTTTATATTTTCACAAATTGAGAATTTTTATTTTTTTGAATTTCAGAAATGGTCAGTGGTGGTTCTTTTAGTCTCTTGGTCATTATGTTTCGTCAGAATAAGTTAACGAGTTCAAATTATATGTATTGAAAAAAGAACCTGAATATAATACTCACTGTAGAGGAGTATAAGTATGTCCTTTTACAATCCTATCTTGTGATTGGAGAGAGTTCCACTGATGAAGAGCGTGAGGCTGAAAAGTGTGAAAGAAGGCTGATGAAATGGTATCTACTACATGTTGGCCTCCATGTCTAATGTGCTCCAGTCCAAATACAAGCACATGGGCACTACCTATGACATCAGTACATTATTGGCCAATATGTTTGTTGACAAGAATCGGCTCGCAAGGCAAGAAACTCTTAGAGCAATCATGAGCATCAGGATAGATGAGAGAGCATCAGTCATGGAGCACATGTTCAAAATGATTGTTACTTTCGAAGAAGTAGAAGTCTTGGGGACCACTATTGACCCCGAGAGTTAAGTGGACATAGTCCTCGAGACTTTATCGATCTCCTTCTCACAGTTCAAGTTGAATTACAACATGAATAAATTAGAGATGACTCTAACAGGATTGATGAATGAGCTCCAAATAGCAGAGAAAGTCATGAGGCCATAGTTCAAGGGCTTAATTGTTAAGGCTTTTTTTTTTTCAATAACTAAGCCCAAGACTAGAAAGTTCAACAAGAAGAAGGGTAATGCAGTAGCCCAACCCAAGCACCAGCCCAACACCAACCCCAAGGAGAAGTGCTTTGAATGTGGCAAAAAAGAACACTGAAAAAATAAATGTCCAGATCTTTTAGCTAAGAAGAACCATACAAGTAATTCTTTCTATCTAGAGTCAATTATGATGGTTGGATCATCTCCACTTAGATTATTGATTTCAGAACTACTGACCATATTTGTAACTCCTTGTAGGGTTTAGGATGATAAAGTGACTCAAGAAAGGTGAGCATGATTTTCAAGTGGGAAATGGAGCACGAGTATGGGCACAAGTAATGGGAGACCTCGAATTGCTTTTTGATTATAATAGAGTAGTTTTATTGAAGGATATTTTATATATACCTGGTTATAAACATAATTTGGTTTTAGTTACAAAATTAATAAATCATAGATATTCTATTATATTCTAGTCTGGTATTTCTATTAGTAGAAATGGAGTAACTTTATATATTAGGCACATGTATGGAAATTTTTTCTTCATAAACTCTATTGACAATCAAGTATATAATGCTCAAAGTGAACTTGTAACAAATAAGAAGAGAAATGCCAATGTCAATAACTCATACTTGTGGCATCTAATGTTAGTTCACATCAACTTAACCAAGATTTAAAGATTAATCTATAATGGGTCTTGGGCTTGTTGAGATTAGAAATTAGCCTCAGTATGAAACAAATCTTAAAGGAAAGTGACTAAAAGATCTTTTTCCCAAAGAGCAGATAAAATCAAGGAAGTATTGAGATTAGTTCACAGTGTTGTATATGGTCTTTTGTCCACATCAGTAAGAGGAGGTTTTGAGTACTTTGTCATGTTACAGACAATTGTACAAGGTATGGTTATGTTAATCTGATGAGGCGCAAGTCTTACTTTTTTGACAAGTTCAAAGAGTTTAAAATTGAAGTGGAGCATCAAGTAGGGAAACTAATCAAAACCCTTCTATCGGATCATGGAAGAGACCTCCTAAATGAGTTCAAAAATTACATGGTATATCATGGGATAATATATCAGCTAAGTGCCCTTGAGACATCGTAGAAGAATAGAGTAACTGAGAGAAGAAATAAGACATTGATGGAAAAAGTCCATAGTATGATGTCTCATACAGTCCTCCAATTTCTTTTTGGAGATATACCATAGAAACAATGGTATAATTATAAACTTAGTACCTTCGAAGTTAGTACCTATGATATTCTATGAGATATGGACTGGGCAAAAGCCAAGTCTAAATCATCTTAGGATATGGGGATGTCCAACTTATGTACTGACTAAGAAAGATAAGTTAGAACTAAGATTAGAATTGTGCTATTTTATTGAGTATCCAAAAGGAAAAAAAGGTGGATACTTTTATTATCCAAAGGAGCAGAAAATGCTAATAAGCACCAATACTAGATACTTGGAGGATGAACAAAATACTTCTACCAAAGGTTCAAGTAGAATGGAACTAATAGAGAAGTTGTCTTCTGAATTAACTTTTAGTAATCCAATTATGGAACAAGAATAGGTACAGCCTAAGGATCCTATCCAAATGAAGTTATGTCATAGTGGAGGGGTATTTAAGGTTTTAAAAAGATGGAATAGAGAGGACTTTGACCTAGTCTCTGACCATTAAGAACAAGATTCCACTAGGTTCAAGGAGGCTATTGCTGATGTTGATGCAGATATGTGGCATGAAGTAATAAAAGTCAAGATTGAGTCTATTCAAATTTGGGATCTTGTAACTTCACCTGAAAGGATAAAAACTCATTGGATATAAGTAGGTATACAAGAGAAAAAGATGGGCAGATGGGAAATTAAAAACCTTTAAAGCTAGGATTATGGCAAAGTGTTATACTAAAAAAGAAGACATCGATTATGAGAAAACCTTTTCTCAGTAGCTACGCTTAAATCTATTTGCATACTCCTTACCATTGTATGTCATTATGACTACGAGACATGATAAATGGATGTCAAGACGGCTTGTCTAAATGGTCATCTAAGTGAAGACTGTTGGAATGTATGCCCAAAATGATCTATGTATTTCTATATTTGGAAATTACTAAAAGTTTCATTCATTAATGGTTGTTTGTTTACATATATTGCATATTAAAGGACTAAATGTGTTAGTAAGTAATCTATATGATTGGGTCGTATTTTCACAATAAGGTGTATAATTTGGGCTACTAACACATAAGTGAAAAATTATTCTTGATCAATTAATAGAGATGGGCACTTCATCAAGGTATAGATCATTAAACTATGGTTTCTAAATGGGGAATTGTTTACCTCCAGCCAGTAAATAGTCCATTCATACCAATAGTGTAAGTGTATTTTGAATACGTAGAATTGGACCACGAGATAATAATTGATGGGTGTTTTTTAGTTTATAAAATATTACAAAAAAATTACACAATCAATCAAGCTTTAATTAAAATGTCAACTACTAAAACCACATATACAGGTAAGTATACCCATTGTGTAGTACAGGGAATAGCAAGTATCGAATCCACGAGAACTTAAATTCCCACCTAACTTTACCAAATCTTTATTTTTTAGCCAATAAAATAAGAAAAGAATAAATAAATAAATAAAGATAAAAATAGATATAACTTAAGAATTCAATTTCATGTAACTAGACTATTATCTTAAAAACACAATAATGAATCACTTAGCATTCATCCCAATCAATTGTCATCTTAGCATCATCAAGAAATGTAAAGTAAAATTCAATCATTTCCCAAGTTATGAATTTCCTTAGATAAATTTCACTTCGTTTGTCAATCCATAGAATCACTATATTTTGATTCATATTAATAAATTTGTTAATCAACCTAATATAACCAAAACATACATTAAGCTCAATTCCTTATAAGTATGAAATTATCTAATAACCTTTTATCAAGGCGAAAATAACTTAATCTTTGATCACTTAGTCCTATAATCTTAACCTTGTCATTCAAATCCATTAAGATAAGGCAAATGCGAAATTAATGTAATGAAACTCTTAACATCATTTTGTTGAGTCAATTAGAAGAAGTCACATCAATAATCAATGATAACAAGTAATCAAATACTAAAGATAAAAATAGATTGATAAAAAATTTCAATTAACTTAAAATTATAATCTTCAAAATAATATCCAATTACAATTAAAACTAAAAAACCTTAAAGGGGGAGGAGGGTGAATAAGTTTTTGACAAACTAAAAATTTTCAAGTCGTCTAATATATAGAATATTGATTATCTTCAAGTTTCTTAGACCAACTTCATGGCAATAAAGAAAGCTATCCAAGAAAACTTTGAGAAGTATCCAGATTCAGACTAAAATAAGAAATATAATGCAGTTAATGTTGTATGCTAAGAAATGAGACACAGAATATATAGTGGTTCAATCTGCTAAGATTTACATCCACTACCTTAAGCTCATACTTAAGAATTTTCAACCAAATTTTATTTACTCAACTTAATGAAATCAAACTATACCAAATACAGGAGAGGATCACCACACTTGATTTTTCAAAACTTCTCAACTAAACTATCAAATCAAGGTTTACCTTAAATGGATTTTACACCATAACTTTATAATACAAAAGAGATTGAATATCAATGGAACAGTAAAAGCTCACTTGTTTGAGCAGATGTGCACCAAGGAAAAAAGCACAAACACTTTTACCTTTTAGACACAATTTGAATTCACTTTGAAGTACTTTGATAAAGGAGATTTTTATTTTCTATAGAGCAAGAGTGTTTCTTAGAAGGATGTCACAAAAATCTTGTGTCAAATCATGTTTAGAGGCTTTATATAGAGTCACAAAGTGAAGTACCAACGACTATAAAACGGTTATAATTTTTCTGTTAAACTTACCCGTGTTTTGGACTCATGTTTTGGATGATGATGCATCCAAAAGGTATGTCTAAAATGGTACTTTTTCAGGCAGAAACGATTCAATACTATTTATAAGATGTTGGACGAATATTTTGGATGCAGAATTATCTAAATTACTCAATCCAAAATTCTGAGATTTTTTTAAAACTTAGAAATCTTTTTCTTTGTGTGCTTCAAGGTAGAAATCAATTGAATCATAAGGTAAAGAGACATAGAAATTAACAAAAAATACCTTAATAACAATTTCTAGTCTAGAGTTCTTCTATAAGGACTTCTTGGTATGCAATCTCATAAGCTTAAACTTCATCTTAATCACCCATACTTGAATTCCATTGCTCAAAAGTTGCTTGATAATCTTATTTGAATGCCTTAGAAGAACTGAGG
This sequence comes from Voacanga thouarsii, assembly GCA_026120185.1. Classification (NCBI taxonomy): domain Eukaryota; kingdom Viridiplantae; phylum Streptophyta; class Magnoliopsida; order Gentianales; family Apocynaceae; genus Voacanga; species Voacanga thouarsii. Next base: position 2,095,192 of record JANUWF010001282.1, on the reverse strand, counting down.
TCAAACATGTCCTATCACATATAGATTACACAAGTTAGTCCACATCAATATTTGTCATAAGTCAAAACATAGGAGAAAGTTCTTAGGGCTAACAATCTCCCCCTTTTTGAGTGATGACAAAACTTGATGGGATTGTGAAATAAATAACTGTATAAACATGTTAGACCGAGAGAAATTAGAATTTTTTTTTTGTTGAAATATAATCTCTCATTTTAGAACTTAAAGAGTGCTTATGAGATTAAGATATAGTATATATAAGCTTCACAAGCATAGCTCAATGAGCTTATAGCCCAACCTACCTCCATATCATTCATCCTTTCATTAAACGATTATTCTAAAAAGAAATAATGAATTTTATAAATGAGATATAGCAGGCAAGTTATATGATGAGTTGTTCCCCCCTTAATATTTGTATATATGAATATTTGAAAATGAGAGAGAAACTGAAGTCAATTTTGTACGTTCAAAACATTGGTGAAAGTATATATGAAACCTTTATGAATGTGAGTTTTAGAAATCCAAAAGGTGTGTATACAAAACAGTATGAATCTTTTAAGAAAAAAAATTTAGAATCAAGGAAATATGAGTCCAAAACTCCCCTTGACGTAATGCACGAGATAATAGATTTTTCAAAATCTCAAGGAGTTTTGATCATAAAGGAAACAATCCATCTGACTGAAATTTTTTTCAATGAAATTGTCACAAAATCATATCAATAATTTAAAAATATCTTATCATTCTAGTCTCAAAGATACCTTAATTACGAAAAGAATACTTTTGGAAGAAAAAAAATCAGGATACCAAACTGGTGTCCAATTTGGATATTAACAAATTGAGATCAGAGATGATCAATATTCATATCAAACAGTTTATCCAAAAATATCAAATTAAAGCACAAAGTTTCCCTCAAGTAAATTTACTACTTAATCAGTGGAACAAAGAGCATAGTATACTATCATAGAATAGTTACAGCCTAGTCAACAGAGTCAATTATAATCCTCACAAAATTGTATGCAGAAAATTATCCCAACATTCCAAGCAAAAACTTCCCAGTCAATTTCATATTCAGTAATCATAATAAAAAACTTTCCAGTCAGTTTCATATTTAGTAACATATCTAGTTTGTTCATATTTTCTCCCCCTTTGTCATCAATCAAAAAGAGTAATAACAGAAAAAAAGCAGAAGAAATAGAATATAGATAGATAGGAAGTATTCAGAATTTAAGCAGATAACCTAGTGCATAAGTAAAGACATAAAAGTAAATTGTTCATGATATCAGAAAGAATTGAGGGCAGTCGGGTTAGAGGACAACTGAAGAACATTCTGCCAAACTAGTCTTCTTAGAAATGTGAATTGTTTCAACTTTTGATCCTGCACCCTTTTGAGAGTGTTGACCAGCAATCCTACTAGATTTTCTTTTAACCACTACATGCTTCTGTCTCTTTCTAGATGAGACATGTGGTTTGGAGGAGGCAGAAAGTGTTACAGCTTCCTAAATTAGGGATTTTTCCTTAGTTTGCACAGTAGTAGGCACTTCCTCCGCTGCAAGCAGTTCTTGTTTAGTCTCTTTCTCAATGACTGGTTCTTCTTCTGTTGCCTTTGCTTGAGCATATACTGTAGGTGTAGACACCGGGTCATCTATTTTAGCTATGTTTTCCACTACTATCAGTCTATTGCAAGGATTTTGAAGCTTTGAACCGAGGCCTTCCAGTTTGATAGCCAATGAGTTGATAGCGTTCAAAATACTCTCAGATAGTCACATGTCCTGTTCTTTTCCTTTAGCAGAGGATTCTTCTTGAGGATCTACCTTAAGTTTTCTTTTGTCCCAACAGAAGGGGCAATCTTTCCTTCTACTTTTATTTTCAACAATCTTTCTTTTTCCATACCTTCAGTATCTTCCATTCATTGCCCACTCTTACATATCCCATTCTCTCAAAAGAATTAAAGCTATAATCATTCAATTTTACGGATCATAGGGAACTGAATTTAAATCAACATTAAAATATCTAAAGACCTTAATTAACAGATTTCCAAATGGCAAGGCTTTACTAGAGGTATTTCTTGATTGTAGCATCAACTTAGCAGCTAAAAACCCAAAACTAATTTGCCTTCCCTCTGCCAAAGCTAACATAATTACCATCTACAAAATATTTATGGAGATCTTATGACCAAAAATCGGCACCACTATGGTAGAAACCATATGGTGCAAGATCCTCCCTACTCTATTCAGCCATTTTATATTTCTGTTACTTGAATTCCTAAAACTCCTTCCTCCAGCAAAAATTTTCTCAAATTTCTTTAACTCAAATATGTCATTTCCCTCTAAAAATTTATTTAATTCAAAATATTGAACCCTTCCTTCTCTTACTTCATAGATTCTATTCAGCAAACAATGATCAAACTCAATGTCCTTTTCTCTAACTCTTTAAACATACCAATGAATCATAAAACCTCCCCCTGTCTCCTGAAGACATGATTTCCTTAGATTGGCATAAAATTTCCAAATAAGTGGAATATATAATTTTTCATCAATAGAAAGTAAAACTACCCCAACCAATATGTTCAAATATATCTAACACATTTGAGAGATTCAGAAAGGATGAAGGATTAACACGATATCCAGAAAATAATGATTCTATTTCTGGAAACCCAGTCATTGTAATCAAATTCACTCTTAGAGTCAATAAATCGGAGTACCTGATTTTCGGAACTCACTTGTTTCGGTGAAGACTTTGAAGAATCATAATATGATGCCGAAAAGTCTGGTTCTGGTAAGACTTCTTTTCCTTTTACTTTGTTCAAGGTTGAACCCTTCTTCTTCATTTTTGGAGACATTTTTTGTACCTTCTTGGGTTTTGGTGTAGATGATTTTGTTTTTGCCATTGAAAGAGATTAGGGCTTTTGGACTGTGGGTTGTTTAGAGAGGAAGAACTCAAAGAGTTTTTGGAAAATGTCAATTACAAAGATTTGGAGGAGAGAAGAAACGAAGTCCCTTGAATGTCTGGAGAGTTATGATATAAGGCACATTGAAAAGACAAATTAACACATAGATTTAGAGAAAAGCGCAAACCTTTTTTTTTTAAATTAAAAAATTGGAATATAGAAGCAGTTATTTTTTTAACAAAAAAAAGAAATATAAAGAATAAAAAAAATAGTTCTGTTTTAGATTTTAACCCAAACTAAAAAAATCATCCAAATAGAACTTTTTTATAAATGAATTTTGGATGTAGGTTTTACACTCAAATACTGCATCTAAAAACTTTGTTGGTGTGTTTTGGATACAAACACTGTGTCCAAAAACTTCATCTTCACTAATCCTGCAAAATAAAGAAAACTTGTGCCACTAGGTTAGTTATGTGATTTTTGTAATTCCTAATCCTCTTCTCAGATTGTTGAATCTTTCTTTAACTAAAGGTTTTGTAAAGATGTCGGCAAGTTGTCCATCAGTTGAAATATATTCAACACGCACATCGCATTTGAGCACATGATCACGGATAAAATGATGTTTTACTTCTATATGCTTTATCCTAGAATGTTTAACAGGATTTTTTGTCAGATTGATAGCACTTGTATTGTCACATAATATAGGTACGTAATTAAAGTTAAGACTAAAATCAAGCAATGTATTATTTATCCACAAAATTTGTGCACAACAACTGTCGGCTGCTATATATTCGGCCTCAGTTGTGGATAAGGATATACAAGCTTGCTTTTTGTTGTGCCATGACACTAGAGAATGTCCAAGAAATTGACAATGGTCACTTGTGCTTTTTCTTTCCACTTTGTAGCCCGCATAATCTGCATCGGTGTATTCTATAAGATCAAATGTGTTAGTGTAAGGATACCATAAGCCATAATCATATGTGCCTATTAGATATCAAATGATGCATTTTACTACACATATGTGTGATTCCTTTGGACATGATTGAAAATGGGTACAAAGACATACTGAAAATATAATGTTAGTCCGGCTAGCAGTAAGATAGAGTAAGCTTCCAATCATACCTCTATACTTATATTTATCTACCTTCTTACCCTTTTCATTTTGGCTAAGTTTTATAGAAGTACTCATAGGTGTGCAGATTTCTTTAGCTTTGTTCATACCAAACCTTTTGAGCAACTCCTTGTCATACTTAGCTTGATTTATGAAGATTTCATCCTTGGTTTGCTTAATTTGCAGCCTGAAAAAGAAGTTTAATTCTCCTATCATGCTCATTTTGAATTCTTTCTACATTGTCTTAGCAAACATCTTGTACAAAGAGTCATTAGTAGCACAAAAAATGATATCATCAACATAGATTTGAACAATTAGTAGATCACTGGAATTATCAGATTTGATGAATAAAGTGGTATCGATCAAGCTTCTTGGAAAACCTTTAGAAATAAAAAATCCATTAAGCCTCTCATACCAAGCTTGCGGAGCTTGTTTGAAACCATAAAGAGCCTTAGAAAGTTTGAAAACATGATTTGGAAAGTGCTCATGAATAAAATTAGAAGGTTATTCAACATATACTTCCTCCTCAATAAAACCATTTAGGAATGCACTCTTAACATCCATTTAATAGAACATGAAATTTTTGAAGGATGCAAAAGCAAGAAGCATTCTTATAGACTCTAGCATAGCAATGGGAGTAAATGTCTCATCATAATCAATGCACTCTTCTTGATTGAATCCTTGGGCAACCAATCTAGCTTTATTTCTAATCACAGCTCATTTTTCATCAAGTTTATTTCTAAATACCCACTTGGTACCAATAACAGGACAATCAAATGGTCTAGGAACAAGTTTCCGAACTTGATTTTTTTCAAATTAGTTTAATTATTCTTGCATAGCAATAATCCAAAATTCATCACGCAGTGCTATATCAATACAGTTAGGTTCTATATTTGAGAGAAAAGCAAAGTTATCTATGAAATACTGTCTAATTTTAACTCCATAGTTTGGATCACCAATGATTTGTTCTTTGGGATAACCTATTTTGTATTTCTAATCCTTTGGTAATTGTTGATTCATAGAATCTTTAGTTTGTTCCTTTCATTGTTCAGCTTGTTGTTCTTCAATTTCTTCTTCTTTTGCATGAGTATCTAGCGGTGGAGCTTTTAGTTGGTCTATTCTTACTTCCTTTGAACCTCCTACATCATCATCATCTTTTATTGGAGCATAAATGTTAGATTCATCAAACACAACATGTATAGATTCTTCCACACAAAGAGTTCTTTTATTGTACACTCTATATACCTTTTTGTTGGAAGAGTATCTAAGAAATATGGCCTCATCGGATTTGCTATCAAAATTTTCAAGATTGTCTCGGTTATTAAGGACAAAACATTTGCAACCAAACACTTGAAAATAAGAGATTGATGGAGTTTTGTCAAACATTAGTTCAAAAGGTGTTTTTCTCAAAAACATTCTTAGCATAACTCAGTTTACTATATAGCAAGCTATATTAACAGTTTTACCCCAAAAGTATTTTGGAAAGGCATTTTCACAAAGCATAGATTAAGTCATTTCTTGTAAAGTTCAATTTTTCCTTTCAACAACACCATTTTGTTGAGGTGTTTTGGCTGCTGAAAAATTGTGAAAGACTCCATTTTCATCACAAAAATGTGTAAATTCATTGTTACAAAATTCTTTATCATTAGCACTTCTAATAGAAATTAGTTTGCATCCAATAGAGTTTTGGACGCGTTTGATCAGTTTTGAAAATTAAAAAAAGGCTTCATCATTTGGTCTAAGAAATAAAGTCCAAGTAAATCTAGAAAAATCATCAACTAGCACATATGCATACTTTTTACTGCCAAGACTAATAGTCCTCATAGGACCAAACAAATCTAAATGAATTAATTCAAGAGGTTTTGAGGTGGAAATCATTTTCTTGGGTTTAAAGGAAGTTTTGATTTGTTTTCCAAATTGGCATGCATCACAAATTTTGCTTTTATCAAACTTTATTTTGGGCAGTCCCCTAACAAGCTTTTTTTTAGGACAATTTATTTAGCAAATCAAAAGATACATGGCATAATTTTCTATGCCAAAGATAACTATCATTGTCATGTACGGAGAGACATCTAATACCATGAGCTATAAGGTCATTTAGATAGAATACATACACATTTCCTACACGGTTAGCAACAAAGATTGTTTTAAGTTTTGAGCTATCCATGATATAACAAGAATCCTTTTCAAAAATGACTTTGCAGCCATTATCACATAGTTGGCTAATGCTAAACAAATTATATTTCAAATCATCAATTAGTAATACTTGTTTTATAATGGTTGAGGAACCTTTACCAATGTTACCAATGCCAAGAATCTTTCCTTTCTTTTTTTCTCTAAAAGTAACGAATCCTTCATTTGTGGTCTATGTATCTTCTAACAAGGTTGCGTCTCCAGTCATGTATCTTGAACAACCGCTGTCCAACAACCACTTGGTGAAGCTTAATGAATGTGCCTATACATGAGAAGGATGAGTGATTTTTTTGTACCCACACTTTCTTGAGTCCATGGAGGTTAGTAGCATTTCCTTTGACTTTCTAGAAAGTTGTTCCACCGGATTCCACTTTTCTTTTAATAAGACATCTTAATGCTATATGTCCTGATTTTTCACAATATGTGCATACTTTGTGTGTCGTGTAACATGAGACAGGTTTAACAAATCGAGGCTTATGAATTTTGTCCTTACTCTCATGTCTATATCCTAAGCCATTTCAATTTCCAGCTTGATGTTGAGTCCCAAGTAATTTTTCCAGATTACTTTTTCCATTTGTGAATTTTTCAATACATGTGGTAAGGTCATTGACTCTATTTTTCATATCATCAAAAGTGCTAACCATACTTTCAAGAGTTTGAATTCTATCACACAAACTTCTATTTTCTAGAGATACATATTGTAAAGTAGTCATGATCACATCTTTTTCAATAATAGTACTTGTATGTGACTCTAGAGACATTTTGTTCTCACTCAACAACTTTTCATTCTCATTTATCAAACAATTAATCTTCAATTTTATTTCTTTATTTTTTTTTTGGACAGTTTTTTTAGTTCATGGAACATATCAATTAACAACTCATTCGGATTATCATACTTTTCAGTCATAGATATAAGCGAATTAGACATGAAATTAGTTGTAGTAGAGTTTTAACCTCATTTTCCATGGCCTTGAAGCATATGCTTGCAGTTTCAGTCTTAAATCTTCTTCTTCAAATTCAGTCCTATTTAGGTCCTAAGTCTCCATCAATCCTTTGCCTTTCTTTGCCTCAGGTCTTTCTTCTTTTTAAGCATTCTACCTTCCTTTTCTTTTGCAACTGGACAATCAGTAATGAAGTGTTTAGTGCTTTTACATTCATAACATTGATGCTTGAATGCTAAGGTTTGTCCTTTCTTTGTCACAAATTTCTTTCCTCTTTTGAAATTTCCTTTGTTGAAAATCCTTCTGAATTTTTTTGCTACATAGCCAGATCTTTATTGTCTACTTCCATACCATCACTACTGTTAGATTGACTTGTTTTTTCATCCTCTTTTTCAACTTTCATAGCTATTCCCTTTTTACCTTTATCATGATCATCGGATTCCTAAAACCTTTTAAGTTTCATTTCATGTGTTAGCAAAAACCGATTAGCTCTTCGGTTGGTAAGAATTTTAAATCCTTGGATTCTTCCACTGCAAGAGCTTTTAGCTGCTAGCTTTTCGGTAAGGCATCCAAAAATTTTCAATTTTGTTTCCCAAGGGAATAAATCGTCCCATAGACTTTGAGACCATTTGTGATATTTGTGAATCTAGTGAACATATCAGTGATGCTTTCATTTGGCTTCATTGTAAATAATTCATAATCATGAATTAGAAGCCCCAATTTTGATTCTTTAACTTGGTTTGTCCCCATGGGTGACCTCAAGTAATTTTCACATGTCATGGGCTGAATCACAATCACTAACTCGATTGTATTCAGTCACATCTAGTGCACAACATAAGATGTTCATAGCTTAAAAATTTAATGTCATCTTAGCATTGTCTTTAACACTAAACTCGTTATTCTGTTTAGGCATTTTTACGCCATCAACAACTTTTAACGGAATAAAAAGACCTTTCTCTATCAAATTCCACAACTCAAAGTTGATTGAACACACATAGATTTTCATTCTGTTTTTCCAAAATGTGTAGTTGTATTCATTGAACAAAGGAGGTCGATTTGTTGAAAATCCTTCAATATATGGAAGAGAGGATGAGCTTGCCATGAGAATCTTTCTGACAAGGTTGTTAAATCAAGAATATGTCGACCAAGCTCTGATACCAAATGAAAAACCTTAGAGGGGGGTGATTAAGGTTTTTGCCAAACTAAAAATTTTGAAGTCATCTGATATACAGAATATTAATTATCTTCAAGTTTTTTTGGACCAACTTCATGGCAATAAAGAAAGCTATCCAAGAAAACTTTGAGAAATATCCAGATTCCGACTAAAGTAAGAAATACAACGCAGTTAATGTTGTATGCTGAGAAATGAGACATAGAATATATTGTGGTTCAATCTACCAAGATCTACATCCACAAGCTTAAGCTCACACTTAAGCATTTTCAACCAGATTTCACTCACTCAACTTAATGAAATCAAATTGTACCAAATATAAAAGAGGATCACCACACTTGGTTTTCCAAAACCTCTCAACCAAACAATCAAATTAAGGTTCACCCTAAATGGGTTTTACACCATAACCTTGTAATACTAAAGAGATTGAATATCACTTGAATAGTAAAATCTCACTTATTTGAGCAGATATGCACCAAGGAAAAAAGCACAAACACTTTTACCTTTTCGACACAATTTGAATTCACTTTGAAGCACATTGATAAAGGAGAATTTTGTTTTCTATAGAGCAAGAGTGTTTCTTAGAAGGATGCCACAAAAATCTTGTATCAAATAATGTTTAGAGGCTTTATATAGAGTCATAAAGTGAAGTACCAACGGCTATAAAATGGCCACAATTTTTCTATTAAATTTACCTGTGTTTTGGACTCATGTTTCGGATAACGATGCATCCAAATGGTATATCCAAAATGGAACTTTTTCAGGCAGAAACGATTCGATACTGTTTACAAGATTTTGGACGAATATTTTGGATACAGAATCAAATGAATCATTTTTTTTTTTTCAATTGCTTAGGAAATTGATAGCCTCAAATTAATGGATTTCTCTTTACGTACAATATTGGCCCCCTTATAGTCATCATTTATCATTTTTTTCAGTAATTTTCTTTTTCTTTCTTTCCTTACTTTCAAGATAGCCTCAAGAGAGTGTGATGCTTCTTCATTTCTTCTCTTCCACTCACTGTATTGGCCCCATTTTTAGCACAAGGTCTCTCTCTCTCTCTCTCTCTTTTGTTTTTCTCGTCAGATGAAAGCAATTTTTTTTCAACTCACATTCTTTCCTTTTCACTTAAATACTTTTTCCTCACATTCCTTTATTCACAACTCAAAGTCAAGAAAATTTTAAATCTATAATACAACAATTAATCAACAACTCTTCTCATATTTCATCATATCATCCACATTCAAACTCAAAGAATAAAACAAAACTTGAATACCAAATATAACTAATGTTAACTTAAATTCTCAAGACTTAGCAAAAATCTAACTTAATACACAAGTTTACTTTTTAATAAAAATCAAACCATAATGAATGACAAATCCATATCCAAAGTTAAAAAGAAAATCACAACTCCATTATAGACAAATAAGCTTAATTTAGCTCCCAAATCTCCAAACTTTCAAATTTTTAAAATTTTTAATTTTTCAATAAAATTGTTTGATATCAAGAAAACACCAAGATCATACCAAGAGAACACCAAGATCATTGATAAAAACTTGGACAAAGAATATTACTAAACCACTCCCTCAAACTTAAACTGGACAATGTCCTCATTGGAAAAAAATTAACACAAGAAAGCATCTCCAAAGGGACCAAAAATAATAAAAAGGTAGAAAGTTTAAGTAATACTCCCCATGTGTAATAAAGTGCCAATAGATATCAAAATTGGAAATAGAGAGAAAAGCTTATCCAAGAGGACTTTATTCCGACCTAAAAAAGAAAATCACAAATAAAAGCACAAAGAAAATAATAACAAACTAAAGACACCTAAATAAATGAAAGTAAACTAAATAAAAATACTAATAAAAATCCTAACAAATCAAATAAAGACATGACTCAATCCCCCACACTTAAGATGGAAAATATTTTCCTTATTTGGGGAGGAAAAAAACCTAACAACTCCAAATACAAAACAAAGATATAAACTCTTTCCACTCATCATGCTTCCTCATCAAACCTTTAAAAATGAAATTAATGCTTATTGAAAAAGGTAAGGATGATAAAAGTAGAAAGAAGAGATGTTTTTGAAAAATAAAGGGTTTATGGAGAATATTAGTTGCAATGAATATATATGCAGGATCCCCCTTCCATAACACTCTTTTAGACATGCAAATCAAGTTTCCAACACCAAGATGTAAATTATGTCCAAAAAGTGTATAAATATGAGAATCAATACTACCTTTCAAAAGATTTGTCACAATTGAAATTCCACTTAAAACTAAGCATTTGAGTTTTCAAAGATAGGATCAAGAAATTCTTGCTTTTCAATGCTTCTACAAATGTCAAGTTACCTCCCTAAAATTGGGGTGAATGGTAGATTTTGTCAACATCCTCCAAGGGTTTTGTATGATGTATTAGTGAAAGATCTAACTCCTTGAGACATGTTAAATTCCATACATCATCATTTGGACCATTGTCCTCCAAGAATAGAGAGGAACCTAAGAAATCATGTGACAAAGAGAGATTAGAAATAGTAGCATATAGAGTACAATCAAATACCTCTCTTTCCACATTGGGTAATTGTTTCTCATATCCTTTCTTTTTTCCTTGAGGATTTTCTTGTTCAAGTGTATGGGCCTTTATGGTTTCCTCAACCAACTTGGCTAGTTGTGTTCTTGGAGAGCTCATTTGTTGGATGCTTCTTCATGCCACCTAAGGGATGTGGTTGTGCTGGCAACAAAGGATTGGATTGAAGCTTCAAGTGATATCTTCCTAAAAGCATTAATCCAAGCTTGCAACCTTGCCAATGCATCATTATTATAGCTCCATTGATATTGTGCCCATGAATAATTGTCTATGATGATGTTCTGAATCTTGCACTCAAAAAAAAAAAAAAAATCAAATTGAAAATAAAAATAAAATAAAAAAATAATAGAAAAATAAAGAAAAAAATTACACAAAGTAGATATATTACTACCTAAACACAAAAGTTAGTGATATATACAAATACAACAAAGGCTAAATTAACAAGATTCGAGTATTTTGATAGTGCCTATCCCCGACAACGGCGTCAAAAACTTGATGCATGTTTTTTTTTTGTGTAGAAAATATTATCAACAAATTACACAATCAATTAAGCTTTAATTAAAATGCCAACCACTAAAACCACACATACGAGCAATTATACCCATCGTATAGTATAGGGAATAGCAAGTATCAAATCCACGAGAACTTAGGCTCCCTCCTTACTTTACCCAAATCTTTATTGTTTAGTCAATAAAATAAGAAAAGAATTTAAAAGGGAAAATAAATAAAGATAAAAATAGATATGACTTAAGGATGCAATTTCATGTAACTAGAACTTATCTTGAAAACACAATATTGAAGCACTTAGCATTCATCCTAATCAATTGTCATCTTGGTATCACGAAGGAATATAAAGTAAAATTCAATCATTACCCAAGTCATGAATTTACTTAGATAAATTCCACTTCATTTGTCAATGTATGGAATCACTATATTTTGATTCATATTAACAGATTTATCAATCAAGCTAATATAACCAAAATATGCATTAAGCTCAATTCCTTATAAGCATGAAATTAGCTAATAACTATTTGTTAAGGCGAAATCAACTTAATCTTTGATCACTTAGTCTTATAATCTTAACTTTGTCATTCAAATCTATTAAGATTAGACAAATATGAAATCAATGCAATAAAACTCCTAACATCGTTTTGTCGAGTCAATTAGAAGAACTCACATCAATAATCAATGATAACAAGTAATCAAATACCAAAGATAACAATAGATTGATAAAAAAAATTCCAATTAATTCAAAATCATAATCTCCAAAATAATATCCAATTACAATCAAAACATTAACCACATCATTGTTAAAGAAAAGTAAACAAAGGATAAAGGATAAAACTTATAGACAAGCCCTTCTTCTTCTCTTGAAAACCTCATTTGAACAATGCTCCTTTGAGTAGTGATTGAGTAGGTAGCTTGGATCCTTCAAATCACGTATTTCTATTATATTTTTCTTGTATTTGTAAACATATTTGATGCTAAATTTGTTGCTTGAGGAATCTAGTCCGAGTAGAATTCAGAAAATACCAAAATCTTTGAAAAATACCAAATTCGTGCACAGGATTTTTGCCTTCCAGAGTGGATCTAGCACCGGGTCTAGTCAACCCACCTGGCACCATGTCTATTCTGCTTTCTCTATTTTTGCTGTTTAACCAAAATGGACCCCGCACCTGGTCCCTTAACTGAGCTTGGCACCAAGTCTGTTTTGGATTCTTTCTGAAATTCGCTCTGGTTCCTCTGTTTGACTAGAATAGACCCGACACATAGTCCTTTGGCTGGCCTAGCACCAAGTTCATTCTAGAATTGTTCACTTTTTGCTCAAATTTAACTCAAATCTGCACAAATTTGTCAAAAATACTTTTTACAAGAAAAATGTTAAATAAGAAGGAATATGCCTAGTTATTATAACAAAAGTATATTTCTCAAAACAACCTCAAATGATTAGAAAAATAATGGTGATTTTAGCCCATATCAATAACTTTATAAAAGCACTAAAATAAATAAATATTAGTTTATTGTAGCTACTACATGGACAAGTACCCTAAGACTTAGTATAAGTTAGTGGGTCTAGTGAAGCTGAACTTGTACACTTTAATAGATGTTGGGTGAGGTCTTATTGTAAGGCTAATAACCTTACACGTTGGGTGTCTGACTCTAATTAATTAAGATGAACTTATACAATAGAGTTTCTATACTTCATTAGTTAATGAAATCACTCCCTTGTGATTGTTTGGAAAAATCTAAATAATCCAAGGCCCTGAGAAACATGGCTAAGTATGTATACTTTTGGGTAACTCCTTGTGATAAGTAGATACATATTGGAAGTCATGCATTATCAGACAAGTTGTCAAAGGATGGTAGATGTCATTGAGAAATGTGTTAGTGCATTTTTTCCTATCTCAATAACGAGTATTACGTAGAGGGGTATTTTGATCATTAGACCTCTAGGTCGAAGATACTGTACTTGTAATATTATTCTCGAAGTTAATATTTCTATATGTTGATAAATGAAATATTTAAAATGATTAAAATATTACTATTTTTAGCAGGGGTATTTTGGTCATTTTAGTAGCCAAGACTAATATGTCTTTTGGTCGTAACTCAAATAACCTTAGTAAATTTATTTACTGTATGGGCTTATTGGGTAAATTTATTATTGGAAGATTATTATAGGAGTCCAATTAATTATTTATTTAGGCTAGAATAATTAATTAGGCAAATTTAATTAATTAGCTTATTGATTAATTATCTTGGTTAGTTTTACATTGGACCCAAGTAGATTAATTAATTAATTAATTAATTATTAATTATCTTGAGTAATTTTATATTATTGCTAAGTGGATTAATTAATTAATAAAAGAGCTATTTAATTAGTCTTAGACTAATTAAGCTATCGTCGCCCATCAGGGTATGATGGTGGTGGCTACAGGTTATTAGGAAACCTGGTGTAGCTGCCATGTGCAAAAACAAAAGAGAAATAAGGAAAATAGGAAGGTGGTTGTTTTGGTAGAAAAGGAAAATGAAAGCTATTTATATAAGTATGGTTTTGTTACTGTACAAAGGTTGACTGAATTTTACAAAAAATTTACAAAAACAGCTTTTGCTCATTTTCCTTAACGAAACCTAAGCTGTCGCTTCCTTGTTGTTTTTCCTTTACCGTTATAGCTCTTCTATTTTTCTTCCAATCTTCTTCACCCTAGTTCTACTTTCATTGGTAGAGGTCCATAGAGGTTAGAGAATACTCTGGATGGTCAAGAGCTAGCAAACGTGGTAAGTGTTTGATGCGAAGGAGCCAACGGCTAGCTGGCATATCTGCAGAACAAGTAGATGTGTAGTTGAGGAAGCACCGTCAAACTCGAATCCAACTCTAGTTATTTAAGTAAAATGCCCTAGAAGTAAGTATTCCTAGACTTTAGCTCAGGAAAAATTTTAATATGTTGTCTTCCGCTGCGTATTTATTTTTCCCACTGTCCTTCAAGTGGTATCAGAGTCATGGTTTAATCTAGAAACATGCTTAGGGTTAATAACCAGGAAAGGTGGTTCCTTTACTAATAAAAGTATGATCTTTGTGATTGTATAGATCCCTCATAATTTTTTATATGGGTACATTTTGTGTATGCCTTGCCCATAGAGGCATAGGCACCTGTAATTTATTTTTAGTCATTTTTTGTAGAATTCGTGTTCGCCTCATTTTGAAAGGCATAGGCGTTTGAAATTATATTTCAATTTGTTTTACGAATTCTTGTACAAAAACTAGTGCCTAGATCAACACACAAAAATCCCTAAAGGAAAGCCTGAAGAAGAAATGGAAAAGGAAGAAAAACTAAAGAAAAATGGAGGTGCACAAGGGGAGCTAGCCGCGACCAGCTAGTGGCTAAGCCGTGGCTAGATGGGAGAAGAAATTCTCCCAGAAGCTGCAGCTAGCTAGCTAGAAGTCGTGGGCGGCTTTTGGGAGAATTTCTCCCTAGAGTTGCACACTGCTTCTCAGAAGCCATGGCCAACTTTGGGGATTTTTTTCCCTAAAGCCACGAATAGTTAAGGGGAAGTTAGGTCTGGCTTGCTCAAGGTGGACCAAGTTTTTCTACAGCTAGCCGGTTTGGGTCCCGGGCTACCGTTTTGGTCTTTTGGAAGTTTTTTTTTATTTAATTTCTTTTCTTTTGGAGCCCATATCACACAAGGTTATTTTCTTGCCATGGTTTATTTATGGAATTAAGTAATTTTGCATGAAAATTGTTAGTAAAGGCAGAACCACCTTAGGATTAAATAAGATAATTTTAATGTTATTATAAATATGATGTTTAATCCATTATTTGATCACATATGAATTAAAGGTTATAAATAGTATGTAAAAGGTTTATTTTTGGAGCATGTCTATTTTATTTAATTTTGTGATCAAAATGCACAAAGGCTTTTGAGAAATTAATTTTTCTCTAGAAAAAACAATTAACGAAAAGTTTTAAAATGGAATTAAGTAATTTAAAATAAATTCATAGTTTATTTTCTTAAAGGGTTTTATTCTTGACATAGAGAATAATGGTTGAATGTTTTGGCTTTCGCTAAAGTTAATAAAAACTAATTAATTTTTAAAGAAATATTTTTCCTAAAAACCTATTTTTCTCAAAAGATTAAGTGAGAGAGAGGTTCTAATAGCCTCACGACTTTCATCACGGATTCCTGTTAGAGGTTGTGGACTTTCTCGCGCCATTCTAAGCTTGACTCCCTATAGGATGGATTTCCATGAGAATCTAGAACTAATGAAGGAATTATAATTAAAACTTAGGATAAGTGTTAGTGTCAGTCAGCCTATCATTGGAGGCATTAATGCTAGATTGTCCGTAGTTTGTGGTCACTATCGATGGAACTATTTCTTGTATTATTACCTATTAAGGAAGTTTAATTTGTGATAGTTATACACTTAACTAAGAAAATTGTTAACCTTCATACGAAGCTCTGCCAATTTTTCTAAGAGCTAAAACTTTCATATTTTTAATAATAGTTTTAATAGGTTACCTATATTATGGAAATAAAATGATTTTTAAATGTGCATTTCTGTATGTTTTTCCAAAACAAACATTTTCCTGAATGAAGTTTTTTTCCAATTAACAGAATTTTTTGGTTTTAGTCATTTGTCCATTATTCTTAAGAAGAATAAGTTAACTGGACTAAACTATGTGGACTGGAAAAGGAATCTGAACATAGTACTCACTGTGGATGAGTACAGTATGTTCGGATCGACCCCTATCCTGAAATTGGGGAAGATTCTAAGGACCAAGATCGTGAGGCTGAAAAGGTATGGAGGAAAGCTGATGAAGTGGCTCGATGCTATATGTTGGCTTTCATGTCTAATGTTCTCTAGTCTAAGCACGAACATCGATGTATCATTATATACCATGTTTGCTAACAAGAGTCTGTCCGCAAGACAGGAAGCTCTTTGATATGGGCTAAAAACGTGAAAGGCATTTGATTTTGAAGAACCCTAGAGTTGTCACCTAACTCTCTACCAAATTCACACACACAAATGAATTAAATGCAAATGCACTTAACCCAGTGAGAATTGGTGAATCTAGCTTACTTCAAAATAACTAAATACCCTAATCTATCAAGAGATTAGAACAAAAAGATGGGATTTGAAGGCACGCAAATAATCAACCTTTCAAGAACACTAGAGAGAATATTATCACCCAAGAATAGAGAAAGAGAATTAAATTATCCCTTTGAAATTTAGAGATATGGAATCAAAGGTGGGACTAAGCCCTTTGATTTGGTCTTGAAATGGGAATCACCCCTTACACACTCTCCTCTAGAGAGAATTTAGTTTCTCTACCAAAATTTTCTAATTCTCTAAAAAACTAACTATTACAAGAGTAAAAAGGTATATATAAATATAACAAACTAAACCCAGCAAATGAAAATGTAATCTCAACCACTCATCTCCTAAGTAAGTTTAAAATATATCTATTACAAGTTAAAAATCGTGGAAATTAAATTCGAAACAAAATAAAATAAAACAAGAAAAATCAGCAAAACGGGGCATTACCCAAAGTGACCTGGCGCCACGTGTACTAGTGAACCCGGCACCAGGTGTGATCTAAAAACGGAACAATGTTGTTCCAGTATGGACCTGGCACTAGGTGTACTAGTGTACCCGGTGCCAGGTAAGTTCTGCCCTCATCACACCTTGCTTTTCTCGTCTTTTCTGCCTCCTCTTGCGCTCATTTAGCCCTCTATACCAATTGTTGTCCAAGCTTTGATCTTTTTAGCCCTACTTTAATCCTCCATTGCTCGACAACCTTCTTCGTCCTTAGCTTGGAATCTTGAAATGCACCTTGAAGTCTCTTGAAAAGGAGCTTCACCCATGGGGGTGCGTGTTATGTTTTGTCCTCCTTCCCCCTTCTTGAGAATGACCTTCTTGCTTAGGACGATTCCTATCATTTTCCCTTTATTTGTAATGATTTGTCCTCGAATGGTCACCTACATAAAAATTCAAATAATGATTTTTAGGTGAAGGTTTTTAATCCTTGTCATGTGTTTTGTTTTCTCCTTTCACCACCCACATTTTTCTTCTCATTTTACCTCCACTCTCTTGTCTTTTCTCACCTCCTTATTTGTCACTCGGTTCTTTTTCTCTCAAATTTGGCAATATCACTCTATTTTCTTCTTTTTCTATATTCCCTTTCTCCACTTTGTTCTCAACCTCTTCATTTATTTTCACCTTTTCTTCTTTTCTCTCAATCTTTTTCCCCTCTTTCTTCTCTCTCTTTTTGTTTTCATTCCCCCTCAAAATATTTTGATCTTTCAAAACCTCATTAGGGGATAAGGGAGCTAAAGTGAACTTTTTTTTTTATCTTTCTTCAAGGTATAAGTGTTTTTCCTCCTCTTGTGGACTACATCCCTATCAAACATCCAAGGTCTCCTAACAAAATATGCCCAACATGCATGGGAAATACATCACATAACACTTCATCATGGTATCCCCCTACGTTAAATTTAACATTGGCTTTCTTATTCACTTTCACTTCTCCATAATTATTCAACCAATGAAGCTTGTAGGGACTAGAGTGTTTCGAGGTTTCTAACTCTAATTCCTCCACCAATGTAGCACTAATCAAGTTTTTACAACTTTCCCTATTAATAAGCACACTACATAGTTTTCCTTTGATAAAACACCTTGAAAAGAAAATATTTTTCCTTTGTATCTCATCTCCTTCTTTACTCTCACAAGCATCCCTATGTCTTCTTGCTACTCCAATCAACGGACAAATTGGCTCAATCACCATTCCTCCTTTACTACCTATTCCAACCCCTCCACGTTTCTCTTTTCCCACATCTCTTGATTGAGTAAGTAAAGGGTTGGCATGAGTGGTTTGCTTCAAGTCTACTCTCCTTTGTAGATGTTTCTCAACATTTACATGTTTTCTTTTTCCGTCTTGTACCCCATAAAATCTCATATGTGCTAATTTGTTGGGATAAGTAGTTTAGGTGTGTTTATAGGTAGAATTTCAACTACCTTGCAACATATCCTTCCTTTATTGTGGCTCATAGGACAATTGTAAAAGTAATGGCCTTTTCCCTAATAATTGGAGCAATCATACTACTTTTTCTTTTGCACAAACTTTCTCTTTTTTTGCACTCCATTATTTGAATAATTTTGCAATCTATCCCTCGTTCTGTTTAGAGGTCCTCCCACAAGTATTCTATTGCTCTAATAATCTATACCCTCAAAACTTTCTTTTTCATTTCCACCATTCATACCTCCACTAGTACTTTGCTCTTCATCAGAATCATATAAGAATACACAATCATTTTCATATTTCTCATAATCCCATTCTTCCTCATCATAGTTATCACATTCTCTTCTACTTGAGCAAGACATTTCATAGAAATCACTTACTTCACCTTGAGTACTCATAGAAGATGAATCATATGAACTCTCATAAGTCACTTTTCTTTTTAAAGAGAAATTTTGAGTAGAAAAACACACAAAAAAAAAGTTCCTCACTTCACACCCTCACGTGTTTATCACTCAATCAATGTCGCTCAACCCTTGTGTTTATATTCTTCTTTGGCTTTTATAACAATGAGCTCACCCTCTTGCATTTTTCAATCCACTCAAGTGCTTTCCAAGCTCAAGACTAATTCAAAGAGAAACAAACTTTCTAGTTGCTACAAGAAAGATTTACTTCACCAAGAACAATCTACTATGGTAGGAGACAATATAGTTCATGAATGAAAGTTTGAGATAGTCATGTATGAGTAATCATAAGTCATTGATGCAATATATCAAACACTTAAGGCACAACCTCGTAACACAAGGGGTTTCAAAAATTTTTCACTTGTAAGAACCCAAAAACTCAAGAATCTTAAGAAAAATTAATCCCCAATGATTATACTAACACCAAGGAACAATTTCTCAACAAGTAGAAGTAAAAAACATAAGTTTTATAGTTCACAAATTTAGCATAAAAATGAGTTACGGGATTCGTTTTGAGCAGAATTTTGTGTAGCCAATCAACTCAAATAATTTCAAATTTTCAACAGTTTTAATCCTCAAATAGCTACCCAATCATAAACCCAATATGTATGTTCAATTTCACATCATGTTCATGGCACAATATTGAGTTCTACGCATTCAAAAATAACCCCAAAATAAGTGACGAAAATCTGAAAAATTTAACAAGTTCTTGAAGAAAATTATACCTTTGTCCAAATAAAGTTGTATTGATTAAAATCAACACAATCTTGCTCCAATACCACTTTGATACGAGCTAAAAATGCGGAAGCCTCTTGATTTTGAAGAACCCTAGAGTTGATCACCCAACTCTTTATCAAATTCACACACACAAATGAACTAAATGCAAATGCACTTAACCCAATGAGAATTGGTGAATTTAACCTACTTTAAAACACATAAATACCCTAATCTATCAAAGAGATTAGAACAAAAAGATGGAATTTGAAGGCACCCAAAATTCAATCTATCAAGGATACTAAAGAGAATACAAACACCCACGAATAGAGAAAGAGATTTAAATTATCCTTTTGAAGTTCAGAGACATGGAATCAAAGGGGGACTAAGCCCTTTGATTTGGTCTTGAAATAAGAATCATCCTTTACACACTCTCCTCTAGAGAGAACTTGGTTTCTCTACCAAAATATTCTAATTCTCTAAAAAATTAACTATTACAAGAGTAAAGAGGTATATATAAAGTTAACAAACTAAACCTAGCAAATAGGAGATGTAATCTCAACCATTCATCTCCAAAGTAAGTCTAAAATATACCTATTACAAGTCAAAAGTCGTGAGAATTAAATTCGAAACAAAATAAAAAAAATAAGAAAAAAATCAGCAAAACAAAGCATTGCCTGAAGTGACCTAATGCTAGGTGTACGGGTGGACTCGCCGCCAGGTGTGATCTGCAAACGGAACAATGTTGTTCCAGTGTGGACCTGGTGCTAGGTGTACTAGTGTACCCGGTGCCAGGTGAGTTCTACCCTCATCACACCTCATTTTTCTTATCTTTTCAACCTCCTCTTGCTTTTCTTTGACCTTCCATACCAATTGTTATCCAAGCTTTGATCTTTTAAGCCCTTCTTTAATCCTCTATTTCTTGACAACCTTCTTCATCCTTAGCTTAGAATCTTGAAATACACCTTGAAGTATCTTGAAAAGGAGCTTCACCTATAGGGGCGTGTGTTGTGTCTTTGTCCTCCTTACCCCTTCTTTAGAATGACCTTTAGGCTTGGGACAATTTCTATCACTCTTAGAGCAATCATAAACACTAATATGGCTGAGGAGGCATCAGTGCACAAGCATATGTTCAAGATGATTGCTCACTTCAAGGAAGCCAAGGTCCTAGGGGTAACAATTGATGTTGAGAGCCAAATTGACATAGTTCTTGAGATTTTGGCAAATTCATATTCTCAGTTCAAGTTAAATTATAATATGAACAAGTTGAATATGTCTTTGACTGAATTGATGAAAGAATTCCAGGCTACTAAGAAAATTATAAAGTTTGAGTCAAAGATTTTTGTTACTCATTTTGGTTTATCTTCTAGAATTGGGCCTAAGCTCAAGAAGTTCAAGAAGAAGAAGGCCTAGAATAATGCAAAGGTCCAGCCTAAGGGATCTAAATCCGGTCCATCCAAGCCCAACGCTAAGCCCAAGGGTAAGTGTTTCAAGTGTGGTAAGAAGAGACACTTAAAAAATGATTGTCTAGATTTCTTGGCCAAGTCCTCTTCAAGTATTACTCTATACTTAGAGTCTATATTGTTGGTTGGGTTATCATCGACTTGGATTGTTGATTCTAGAGCTACTGACCATATCTGTAACTCCTTACAGGGGTTCAGCAGGATAAAACGACTCAGTAAAGGAAAGTATAGACTACAAGTGGGAAACAGAACACAAGTGTGGGGCGAAGTAGTGGGAGACTTAGAACTTTTATTTGATTATAATAGGATTTTAGTTTTAGAATATATTTTATGTGTTTCTAGTTTTAAAGAAAATTTGATTTCAATTTCAAGATTAATTAATCAAGGATATTCTATTTCTTTCTATTCTAGTATTTCAATTAGTAGAAATGAAAATATTATTTGTTTTGGAAACATGTATGGGAATCTTTTCTATATTATCCTATTAATTGTCACAAGAATAATACTCAGACGGAACTTAATAATAAAAAGAGAAAGGCCACATCAAATAACTCTTATTTATTGCACTTGAGATTAAGACATATTAATCCTAATCGGATTCAGAGGTTAATCCAAAAAGGGTCTTTGGACTCATTGAAAATAGAGGAATGGCCTCAATATGAGTCTTTTCTTATGGGTAAAATAACCAAAAAGGTCCTTTATTCAAAAGGTAGAAAGGGCCAAAGAAATGTAAGAGTTAGTTCATACTGATATTTGTGGTCCTATGTTTTCACCTGCTAGTGGAGTTTATGAATACTTCATCAGATTCACAAATGATCACACACATTTTGGTTATGTTTACTTGATGAGGCGTAAGTCTGACTCCTTTAATAAATTCAAGGAGTTTAAGGCTGAGGTGGAGCGTTAAATAGGTAAACTAATCAAAAAGTTAAGATCGAATCATGGTGGGGAATATCTCCTTGGTGAATTCAAGGACTACTTGGCACATTCGGGTATAATATCTTAGCTAACTACACTTTGGACTTCCTAGCAGAATGAAGTAGCTAAAAGAAGAAGCGAAATGTTAATGAAAATGGTCAAAAACATGATAAGTCATGCAACTCTTCCTATTTCTTTTTGGGAATATGTTCTGGAAATAGTAGCATATATTCTGAACTTGGTGTCTTCCAAGTCAATACCTAAGTTACCCTATGAGATATGGAATGGATGAAAGTCTAATATGAATCATCTCAAGGTATGGGGTTGTCTAGCATATGTACTGATTAAAGAAAGTAAGCTAAACCCAAGATCTAAATTGTGTTACATTGTAGGGTATCCAAAAGGAATAAGGGGTGGATACTTTTATCATTCCCAAGAACAAAAGGTACTTATTAATATTCATACTAGATACTTAGAAGGTGAACAAAGTATGTCCACTAAGGTTTTGAATAAGATGGAATTGGAAGAGAAATTGATTGACACCTTAACTTCAACTACCCTAATTGAGGAACCTAAAGAGACATAATCAGATGTTCCTATATAAAATAAACCACATCGTAGTGGGAGGATATCTAGGGTTGATGGACTGGAGAAGCGTTTGAGGTAGTCTTAAGAATAAAATCCCACTAGATACGATGAGACCATTGCTGATGTTGATGCAAACAAATGGCATTTAACAAAGGATGCCGAGATTGAGACTATGTATCTCAATCAAATCTGGGATCTTGTCACTGTACCTGAAAGGATTAAACCTATAATATGCAAGTACATATACAAGAGAAAGAGAGGTACGGATAAAAAGGTGGAAACCTTTAAAGCAAGGTTAGTTGCAAAAAGGTAAAAAGAATGGATCGATTATGAGGATGCATTTTCACCTGTTTCCATGCTTAAATTCATACGCATTTTCCTGGCCATTGCAAATCATTATGATTATTAGATATGATAAATGGATGTTAAAATAGCATTTTTTTTTTTATAGATATCTTAGTGAAAACATCTATATATCTCAGCCTCAAAATTTTTTTACGAAAAGCCAAGAGCATATGGTCTGTATGCTTGAGAAATCTATTTATGGACTTAAGCAAGTATCACGTGCATGGAACATATGTTTTGAAGAGACTGTAAAGTCTTATGTTTTTATACAAAATATAAATGAACTATATATGTATAGGAAAATAAATGGCAACAATGTATTTTCTATGTTACTTTATGTAGATAACATTCTACTAATTGGAAATGATGTAGGGACATTGTTATCTATAAAGGTTTGGCTATCAAGTTAATTTAGCATGAAAGATATGGGAGAAGTTAGCTACATTCTTAAATTAAAGCTTCTTAAAGATAGAAAGTAAAGAATGTTAGGCTTATCCCAATCTGCTTACATTGACAAGATATTGACTAGGTTTAGCTTGGATCAATGTAAATGGGCAATCATACCCTTTATATATGGATTGACCGAATCTTTCAAGCAGTATCCTAAGATACCGAAAGAAAATGAAAGGATGAGTAGGATTCTCTATGCATCGGCAGTGGGAAATCTCGTGTATGTCATACTTCATACAAGGCCAGATATCTACTTTGCAGTAGGTATGGTTAGCAGGTATCAATCAAACTTAAGGGAAAAATATTAGCAAGTTGTAAAGCATATTCTCAAGGACCTAAAGGGAACGAGAGATTATATGCTTGTTTACGGAGCCGATGACTTAGCTCTTACCGGTTACACAAACTCAAATTTTTAGACAAATAAAGATGAACGAAAATCCACTAGTGGATGTATTTTCACTTTGTTTAGAGGGGCTATTACATGAAGGAATGTAAAACAATCTTGTATTTCTAATCCTACCATGGAAACTAAGTATGTGACAGCTTTAGAAGCTTTTAAAAAAGCAGTTTAGCTTCAGAAGATCCCCACAGAACTTGTAGTTGTGCCACAAATGAATAGATCCATTACTATACATAGTGATAATTTTGGAGCTGTGTCACAATGTAAGGAACTAAGAAACCACTGGAAGGGTAATTACATTAAGAGGAAGTATCACTTGATCTGGGAATTCATCCAGAAATGGGAGATAGTGGTTGACTAGATTTTCTCTACAAATAATCTGGCAGACCTATTTACCAATCCTTAGATAGAGAAGGTGTTCCAAAAATACTTAGATGTCATAGGGGTAGGCACATATGGACTGTCATATCCATTTAGTGCAAATGGGATATTGTTTAAATCTATGTCTAAAATGGCTTATGTATTTCTGTATTTTGAAAATTAATAAAAGTTTCATTCATTAATGGTTAATTATTTATATATATTGCTCACTTAAAGTCTAAATATGTTAATAAGTAATCTACGTGATTGGGTCGTGCTTTCACAGTAAGATGTAGATTTTGGGGCTACTAATACATAAGTAAAAAATTATTCTTGATCGATTAATGGAGCTAGATATTTTATCAAGATTTAGATCATTATACTATGGTTTTTAAATAGAGAATCATTTGCCTTTAACCAGTGAGTAGTCCATTCACACCAATAGTGTAAGTATATTTGAAATACATAGAATTGGATCACGCGATAATAATCCTTATAAAAGTACTAAAATAAATAAAGATTTGTTTATTGCAGTTACTACGTGGACGAGTACCCTAAGACTTGAGTCTAAGTTGGTGGTCTGATAAAGCTAGATGAATACCCTAAGAATTGTTTTATTATACTTTGACATTGTTTTAGATATTCATGATTTTTAGAGTCATTTGATCTTTTGATTAATTGATTGTTACTCTTGGTATTTAATTACTTGGATTGATTACGAGATTGATTGATTGTTTCTGCCCATTAGCTTGCTTAGGAAATGGGTTGATGGTGGTTTCAATTCATTAGTTTCATATTTTTTATTTCTTAACTTGCTTGGAAAAGAGGTTAATTATGAAGAACTAGGTAATTAAAGGTTAATTGATATCTGCCAGAGTATGGATTCATTGGTTAATTTCATGTTTTAAGTTTGCCAGAGTATGAAAATTTAATCAAATGATTGTGTTTAATGCATCTTTTAGGTAAGCCTAGTTGAGACAGAGTATGTGATGCTAAGTTATCTAGAAGATAGGGATTTATGGATTGGGAAATAAGTGAGCCTACTTTAATCCTTCATGATGCTAAGAGAATAATTGGTTATGATAAAGGTTGGGTACTCTAAGATCATGGTTGTCTAAACAATGGTTTGAATTGCATACTTCTCCATCCTTTACATGTATATATATATATATATTTATATATATATATATATATATTCATTTGTTTGTTTTATTTTATTTCTTTTTCACTTTATCAAGTCGGTTAAACAATGAAAGAAAGGTGATTAATGTCTACTTGTTCCTTGAGGATCGACACTTGTTTGAACCCTATGCTCAGTTAATGATGAGTACGCTTGCTCATATGTGTAATTTGGGTTTAACATTTTAATATAAACTTGATTGGGAATGTGCTTAGTTTTTATAAAATTTTTATACCCAAATCCAAACGCAACAGAAACCCTTGAAAACATTCACAAATTAAAGTACTAGATAAGATATACCAAGGCCCTTGAAGTCAAATTAAACAAGTTTATACTTTAATCTAAGAAAATTATTTCACCTTTCAAGCAAAAACGCATATAATATGAATTATACAAGTCAAGCTCGCTGCCAATTCAAGTATTATAAATCTAAAAATTGCACAACTCCAGTCATGATTTAAGAAAAACACTCCATTTTTTCTCTCTCAATTTTTTTTAATGATTTAGGGAATTGATAGTCTCAAATGAATGAATTTCTCTTCACGCACCGTATTGGCCTTCTTTTAGTCATCACTCATAAGTTTTTCAACAACTTTCTTTCTTTCTTTTGCCTTGGGAATTAATAGCTTCAAAAAAGTGAATTTCTTTTCACTATTCGTATTGGCCCACATAATCAAGCAAAAAGTTCCCTTTTATCTTCAAAGATGAAACAATTTTTTCTCAACTTATTTTTCACTCACAATCAGGGTGTTTTTTTTTTTTTTTCACATTCCTTATTACACCTAGAGTCAAGTAAATTTTAAACCCATAATACAAGAGTTAGCCAATAACTTGCCACACATTCATCATATCCATATTCAAACTAGATGAATAAAACAATATTCAAACACTAATGCATAAATAAGATTAACCCAAATTCTCAAGTGTTACCATATCCTATCCAATCAACCATTTCAGTATTAATCAAACTCCACCAAGTGAATGACAAAACTCATATCCCAAGTAAGAAAGATAATCACAACCATGTTAAAGTAATAAAAAGCACAAAATTTTTAAAAATTTCAGCAAAAATGTGTAACCCAAAGCTAAAGTATTTGGAATATATCTTCAATGCTAAACTCTTCCCCCACACTAAAAATGGATATTGTCCTCAATGGCCAAAAAATAAAACAATGAAAGCAAAGCCAAGGGACCAAAATAAATAAAGGGGAAGAGGAGAAGAAAGAAAATACTTCCATTACGGAGTAGCTCCAACACAGGTGAATCCATCACAAGAAGTCATTAGGGAAATGTACTTAAAGAGAAACAGGAAACATAAATCTAGAAAAGGAAAAGATAATAAAAAGAAAAATAAAGATAAAACAAAAATCAACTAAAATAAAATCCTAAGAAAAGTCATGAAAATATAAAGAGAAAAGAAAACTAAAGAAAATAAACAGAGAGCAGTAGAAAGTGCTCAATCCTCATCATTATCATGGTCATCCTCATCATCAGCCTCAGCACGGTGACCATCACCTCCTTAAGGTTTAAGAAATCGCGGCATCCATTGTGCCCATTATTGTTCCTGAGCATCTTGCCTCCAAGTGAGGGTAGTCATGGACTCACGAAGTGAAGTAATATCTCTGTTAATGTCTCCATGCCCACTCTCCACTGCTCCAATTAACCCCTCACCTCAGCCTCAAAGTCAGTCTGTGATTGGGATTATGAACCACTAGCACGAGCTCTAGGTAGTGGTGCATGATGCTTCTCCTCTACATGTGGAAGCTTGACTTGTCTCAGGTGCTGCACATCATAAGGCCTTAACTATCGTCTCGCTTCAGTACTGTATTGATAACCACAACTAACTGATGTTTGCTCAGTAATAAGAGTTCTCTCAGTTGTGGTTTCAGTAAGCTCCCCCTCAAAACTAATACTAAAGGCTTTCAGAATTTTCATGATCACGAGGGGGGAAACAAAAGCTTTGGTAGAAAGGCAAGAATAGACCACATCTTACATAGATTAGATAATCAAATGAGTAAGTGGGATGGGCTGAGTGTGCATCATCCTATGGAGAATATAAAGGTCAATCACACGGGACTCATTGAACCCACTAGCCTTAAGAACAACATTGTAAGAAAAGATATAGACTAGGGCACATAGGTTAGCTTCAAGATCATTATCAGAATAAAAAACTACTTGCCCTACTGGACCTCTCCTACACATTCTTAAACTAGCTCTAGTATCACTCACTTTCCACTCAAGGTCAGAAAACTATCTTTTGATTGTTGTGATCTCCAGCTAACCAAGGGCCTTCGTTATTGACATGTAGGATGGCAGTTAGTCTCTCTCTATCCACAAAGATAGGGTTTCCCTTTACTCTTGTCTCAATGGTCTCAAGATGGTTATTTCGTTTTTGGACCATATTAGCAGAAAATTCTTTAATCAAAATAGGGCAATAAGGTCCTTTTAATTGAACTACAAGTCCCTACTTCAATCGTCTAAATATCAGTCCTAATTTGAGGGCACAGTCTAAAGAGGGTGCAAATGTGCATTCTATAATGATTTTATTAGCAGCCCTCTTAGAGTACCACTCTTAGCAGGAAGGATCAATAAAATCAGTAGGATATAGGAACAAGGGGTCTATAGATATAGGGGTAAAGGAAGATGAGACTCTAGCCCTTTTGGAAGATTAGCATTTTTCTCTAGGCATGATGAAGGGGTTGGAAAATAGGTATCACTTAAAGAATGTTAATTAAGCACCACCACAATGTAACAACAACCTTATCCCAATATGATTAAACTACCACAACACAACACGACACACAACTCTCAACAATCCATAAACTCCAATCAAACCACAACAACCTTAATCTATATTATCAAGCAATCCTAATCTCCTTTCAAATCTTGCAAAAAGAAATAGAATACCATAATTCAAACCACAATATAATTCCCAACTAATACACAATTTGATCAAAGCATGAAAAACATGTTCATATTCCAATTCAAGAGGAATGCATCATAGCCAATACATTCTCTCGGTCTAATAAGAATTTAGTACCAATATAATCGCAATAACCCAAAAATAGCCAACATATGATCAAATTATGGAACATGTGACAGCAAAAATAATCTATGAATCATACTTTTATGCTATTCTGGTCATAATAGAGCTATCAATTCAATCAAATTCAACCAACACTCTAAATCATGCAATTTTTGTCCAAAAATATACCCAACATAGTGGAAATTCCATGGCAAGAATTGAACCATAAGAATGTAAGAAAAATCATACCTTGGTGTTCTCTAATGCATGTGTAACACCCCACTACCTATGCCCCATTAGGGCTGGCGATGTCGCCCTGTCCACAAGACAAGGGGTTTTTATAACTAGGACACACAAAATAAAATAAAAGAAATACTTCAAAATTAAACTTATTACAACCCAGCAATACATGAACAAATTCAAAAACAATTGTCTGGTACTGTCTCTCAAAAGAAATACATAGGAAAAATAACAATGAGTCTTCAAGACATAGGCAATACTCTAGCTAATAACCTTCACAACAGGATCAACCTGAAAATATGGTATAAAAGGTGGTGAGATATAAATCTCAGTAAGCCCGTGTGTACTTTAAATGTTTTAGGTAAAACAGTTCATGTATGCAAATTATAAATGTTTCATAAAAGAAAGTGCTGGCAAGCCTCAAATAAATCTTATAAATGAAGAGTAGTGTTTTGCTTTCCAGAACATACATGTGCACAATAAATACAACTACTCAAAAGAGGTAACCATGGCACCACACTTTGTGCACCATGACAATATAACGATCAGAATACCACACTTTGTGCATACTAACATAATGTAGGTGTATGGCCTACCGGGTGAGATACTCCTCCATCTTTACACCTAAATTTACCAATTGTCCACTCCAAAAATACACAGTTCACTTGACTGAACTTGCTAGTTCGGACAGGTATGACCTATAGGACTGGCATCCCATTTGGGAAGAACTCACCCCTCAGAGGTGGCCACCTACTAAAAGATTTACCCTAACCCTTCAAAGACTAATCCTAGTAGTATACCCTTATTGAGTACTCAACATTATTTATCCCACTTGGGAGGAAAAGCCCATACAATGATTCATATGAAAATAACAATTATGGTTTCTAAAATTCTTGCCAAAGTTGGGTTTTTAGGAAAAGTTTAGCATTTGGTGTGAAATTGTTTGTTTAGTTTTAAATGGTTTGCTTGACTGAACAAAAAAGGAAAAATGTCCATAATTGCCTTTACAGTACAATAAGTTTGACTTGCCACAATAACTTTGGTTTTCAAATGGTTCCATGCAGGAACTCACCTGATCTTTTGCTCTTCTTGAATTCAAAAGTCTTCCAAGGTCAACCTAACCCCACCTGGGGTAAACACAAGGTATAAGATAATATCCAAACCATATTTTCCTTAAATAAATAATTCCTAATTCAACTAGTCACAACCAAAACTAACCATGACCATAATGTTTTAGGCTTTAATACTAGTTGATAAAATATTTTATAAAATAAACTAGCTTGATGAGTTAAAATAAACGGGTGTTATAAAATAAGTAATAATAAGTTATAGTTTCAAATAATAAATAATGAGTAATGTTGCTAATAAATAAAATTAGTGTTAAAGAATGAATAATAATAAATCATAAATAATATTGGTAATTAGTAATATTTTAATAGTATTATTATAAATAATAAATTATATTAATTTTTAATTAAAAAATAATAAATAAAACTTAATATATATATATATATATATAATATTTATGGATATAGATAAAAACTTTAGTAAGGCTAACTAATATTATTACTATGGTCTACAAGGTCATTTGATATTAATTAATTCTAATATTTTATTATTTATATATATTTTTAATAAAAGATTTTATTTATTTAACTAATAAAATAATAATATTTTAAAATAATATTCTTCTTCAAACCTACATGAGGTTTTTCGAATTTTGTAGCTTAAATCGAATAATTATTCTAATTAAATTAATAACAAAATATTAATAAAAATAATTCTAGAATTAATAAAGAAAATAGTTTTTACCATAATTTTCTATTGTTAGAGAAGATCTATGAATATATTCTCATAGCATGTTAATCTATCCATGAACATAGTCTTGAATCAACCTATACTACAACATGAATGATTTTCTACTAGGCATAACATCATCTATGGCTTTATTGAAAAATAAGAATATTAAGGCGTAATCAACTGTAATACCCCGTCCAAAACCACTGTTGACCTATGGGGAAAAAGTCATGCATTGCATAGCATTTTGTATTTCATGTGATATTTTAAAATTATGCTTGCATGGGTGCATGTGATTTTCAAGGTTGCTCTTGCATTAATTTATTTGGGGGAAATAATTGTGTTGTTGCAGAAATTATTTTGGAAAAAATTTAGTAGAGGAAATAGAGGGATGAGAACTAAGGTGAAAGAAATTTCTTAGAGATATATTAACATCGGAGTTGATTTGGAATAGCGGTTAGGTTTGGTGATTATCCCTTGGTGACCCGAGTTCGAATCTTAGCTTTCTTTTTGAATTCTTTTTCTAGGTTTCTTCATGCCTTGGCCGAAAACCCTAGCTATCCTTGTGAATTTCAGCGCCATCTTCTTAGGGGATAAGTCTCCATATTTGTCTCCTAAATTCAAGGATTTTTTATAAGGATAAAGACTAAATTTTATTTCAGCTTTTATCCTCTTTAATTTTCGAAAACCTTAGCTAGAATAATTAAATTCCAGCTTGTCTTTATCTAATCAGATTTTATATTAGTTAGCTTGAATTAGTTTGTTATTTTCCTAGCAAAATATTTTGTTGATTTTGAACTCAGAACCCTAGCAGAAAATCTGAAATTTTTTCCAACTTTGTGCTGCCACCCTTGGAGCACTCCTAGCTCAACACAAACTCTCCCAAGACTAGGGAATCTTATCCTAAATCTTCTTTCAAATCAGGTTTTATTCTAATCCTAAACAAATAAGATTTTGTTCCTCATATCTTGCAGATTTTCAGTCAGCCTTGTACATGCACAAGCTGCACGAAAATCCTGCACTCCTAAGGGCATCCAAACTCTTCTAAACCTAGCTAAAATCACCTAAAACACCTCTCACCAATTTAGATTACTTTAGCTACACAAATCAGATTTTTATCCCCTTCAATTTCCAGAATTTCGGCTAGCTTGTGCACAGAATTTCGATCAGCTTTGTACACATTATTCTGCACGAAATTTTGCACTCCAAGACATACCAAAACACCTTGTTGATTAAGCCAATTTACAGCACCTAAAACTCTCACTTTTCCTCTCTGATTTGCGGCAGAACAACAATCCAAACAGCCCAGAATTTTCTCTCTTTTGTTCAGTAATTTTTGCACAGCACACACACCCTTCTTGCACAGAATTTTTGGTTGACAAAACCCACTCAGACTTCTTCTAGTTTTGGACAAAAACCTGAACACGCACAACCCTATCCTTGAGCACTATTTCGGCCAGCCTAGGAGAGCAATTCCAGATTATTTTTCTCCCCATAACCTTTCTGAATTTCAACCAGCAATCAGGTACAACAAGCTGCCAAATTTTCAGCCTTGCTGCCAAGGAAGTTTAGAGCTATTAGGAGACCTTCATAACATCAACTTCCAACCCTAGATCAAACTCTCCTAACCCTAAACCAAGTTAGCCATCCACTCCCCCTTTGCTGCATGAAAATTCCAACAAACTCTCTCCTGTAAATTTCAAAAAACACAAGAGCAATCCCTAGCAAAAAATCAAACCCACTCTAAGGTAAGCAAAAATCCTCTCAACCTCTCGATTCCTTTCTTCCATTGATTCTTCTCTTTTTCTTCTCTTGAACCCCGCCATATAAGGGCTAATCTCACATTTCTTTCTTAACTTTCGGTCAAGAGGAGCAAATAAGGCAGCTTTTCTCTTCTTCTCAAACGAACTCAGGACGATCACTATAGGAGTATCGAGATCTTGTTAATCCGGTGGTTGTAAGGTAAAGGAATTCTTACCCTTGATGTCGAAGCTAAGGTTTAATGTGATTGATGATGTCTATGGAAGTATGATAGCATGATGAATGTGTTTAGTTGGGATAGATAAATATTTTGAGATGAGCATCGTATCAAGCATGTTCAATAGATAGCGATGCTATGTGTGATGTGATAATGATGGATGTAAATTGTGATGATTAAGTCAAGACCTTTTTGATATATTGTTCATATCTTTGATGGATATATGGTCATGGTGTACGTACTTTGAGGAATGGGTGATTTATTTGAAATTAGATAATAGATCATGAGTTGTTATGGGAATAAATGAGTTTAAATGCATGCTTGAATCGATTGAGATCCTAATCATGATATTATGTGATTCTAGATCAGGAGGTTATTTGAAGAAAGCAAGCAGTTGATTTTTATCTTGTTTATCTGAGGCATATCAAGTAAGTCCTTGCATAAACTCTTTTTGTTAAATGCTTGTGGTGGCAAGTCGAATGTTGTAAAGCTTTATAAAGCTATTGTTGATCTATGATTATTTGGGTTGTAAACGTGGATGTGTATTCACTAAATGGTTTTGTCAAACTAATACTTTTATCAAGAACTGTTCTTTCTCTTAAACATTTTAGAAAACTCTTTTTAAAGAAAACCACATTTTACGAAGCTAACATGTGGAATTATTATGAGTTAGGAAATGACGGATATGTTCATTGAGTACTTAATAAGGGTAGGCTAACAATACTAGTCTTGGAGGGCGTGAGTGAGTCTTCTAGCAGGCGGCCACCTCCAGAAGATAAGCTCTGCTTGAAAAGGAAACAATATTGGTTAGTCAGGCCGGTCTGAGCTAGCATTTGTACCTGGTAAGGTTTTATTTCCCAGCATGGACACCCGGATGGTTTTGTTGGGTGTAGAGATGGAGGAGTATCTCACCCGGTAGGCCGTACACCCACATTTGATCAGAACGCCCAAAGTGTGGTAATCTGATCCTGTCAAAGTGCATAAAGTGTGGTGCCTTGACCGTTTTCTTATCATGGGGCTTAAAGTATGGCACCATGACTGTTTATTCGAGTGGATGATTTATTTTGTACAAAGTGTGACAATGAGGAAACTCCACTCCTTGCAAAGAGAAATTATTTATGACTTGCAAAATATTTCTGCAAATGTTTTTAGCTATGCATTCACGAACTGTTCAAAGTACTATGTGCACACACAGGACTTACTGAGATGTTAATCTCACACTGTTTTATATCATGTTTTCAAGAGATTGATTATGCTGAGCAAGCGGGATGTGTAATAGTTGGAGTTTTTGTTATTTTCATTATGTTTTGAGAGACAATTGTTAATTTATGCTTCTGGAATCGATGTTTGCTTTTGTTTAGATTTGCTCCAATTTGAGCCTGATGTAATAAGAGTTTTCCTTTATTTATCTAAGTTTGATTTCTTTGCGTTGTCTTTATATTATGTACCTCATTTTAAAAACCCCTTGTCCTCGGGACGGGGCGACATCCCTGCCCTTTTAGGGTACGTAGTAGGGGGTGTTACATCAACAATGGTATCATAATATCTAACATGCATCAAAACATCCATAAATCTCTTTAGTCATGATGAACATAGGCATAACATTCATTCCAACTCTCATGTCCTAACTCTATCCCCTTCATCCACATATATATACTCAACCCTTTCTTTATTCAATCATCCTATCAATATCTAGGAGTCTTGATTCTGAAAATTAAAAATGAGGATTAAGGAAAAGTACTTGATTGATGATCGATCGATGAAGAGTTTCCCTTGATTAGTGAAGATCCTCAAGCACTTGATGGCCTTTAGTGGTCCGCAAGTAGCCATGGTTGACCATCACCATTTCGGCCAAGAGACAGAGAGAGTGTGTGCAAAAGAGACGAATGGGAGTAAAGAGGAATGTTAGAAGTTGAATAGAAGAGGAAGAACAAGGGGATTGTTTTTATTTTACCTTTTGGTATTCTTGGATCCTTCAACAAAAAAGGTTGGTTTGATTCGTTTGAAAATCTGACTTTGTGTGATTCAGTGTTATAAATGGAAGAAATGAAGATTATAAGTTGAATATGGATGATCTAGAGTGTTTGGAAGTGATTGGAGGTGTTTAGAATTGGTTTAGGCTTGAAGATGTGAAGTGTGTGTTCTTGGTGTTCTTGATGTTTTTTTTAGAGAGTTTGAGAGAAATGGATTTTAAGTGTGGCTGGAATTGTGATGGCCGAATGGCCTAGTGCAGAAAGGAGTTTCGGCTATCAAGAATAAGAGAAAAGGTTTTTAGATTTTTTGAAATTCAAATGGAGAAAAAAGTGGAATTGTTTGAGGTATAAGATTAGTTAATGGAGTTTGTTCATGGAAAGTCTCTTGTTCTTCAATGGTGTATGGCTGAATTAGTTAGGTTTTAATCAAATAGTGAAGGGTTGTTCAGTACCTAAGGCTGGCCAAAAATGGTCTTATAATGGCAAAGGATTTTCTGGTTTAATCACTTAGTTATAGGTATGTTTTAATGGAACAAAATCTGAAATTTAGTTTGAAGTTTGAATAAGTTTTAGATAGAGTAATCTTATGAGCTTTTTGAGGTATGATCATGGAGTCCTAACATTCAAGTATGGTATAGAGGCCAAGATGTTCAGTCTATAGCTATACAAGGTCCGAATTTCAATGGCCATTGATGAAGAATTTTGTCCTTAGCCTTGAAGAGACAAGCTGAAAAATTTCTGAAATTTAAGCTTCAAGAACACTTGGAGTTGGAATGATATTGGTGCAGAGTTTTCTGTTCTCTTGGGCACGATTTTGCAGCTGGATTCTAAGGGTGTTTGAAGGTCTTTTAATGGTGGTTTTTCAGCCTTTATCTTGAAGAAAAACAGAGAAAGTTTCAGCTATTCATATGCTCTAATGGTGGCATCAAATTCCATGTTAAATGTAGCTAGTTTGCTGAACCAAAATTCTGGTTTTGGGATGTTAGCACAGTCCGAAAGTTCACTGAATTTTCAACCTTCAACCTTACATAAAATGACTGTTTATCTTGTAGAAATTGGGTAGGAAAGTTGGTCGAAACTTTCGAAAACTGCCTTGAAGGAAATCTGGAAAATTTTTCAGATTTTTCTTTACCAAAACATGAACAAGATGAAGATGGAGTTTGAAGGAATAGCTATGGTGTTTTCTTTTCCTTGGAATCCCTACCTAATTCTCCTCCTTACTTTCGGCCTCATCTATCCCACAAGAGCTGATTTTTTGAATTCCAAGCTAGGGATTTATCATAGAATTTTTATGATTAAAAATTGGATTAATGAATTAAGGATAGTTTAAATTTCAAAAATGCTAGGACAAGGCTAGCAAAATAAAAGGGAACAATTATGAATAAAACTTAAGTGATAGGATTTGAACTCAAGACTTTAGAGATTAAATCATATTGCTCTAACCAATCAACCACACTAACTCTTGTTCTTATTTTCTCCCCCAAATATTCTTCTTATCTAAACCTCAAATCATCTTCCTATTTTGACCTCAAACAAAATTATCTTTTGACCATTCCTACCCAACAAGCATAAATAAACCACTTAACTTAAAAAACCACAATTCTAAGGCACATAAATCATTCAAAATGGTATATTTTATGCATGACGACATGATATGCATCCTATCCCCTTTACTCTAAGGTTAGCTTTAGGTGGGGTGGGTTTCACAGCATGGGCAAGCCAAATGTACAATTTTTTTGAAGAAATCTTCACTTGAAAGAGATATTTGAAAGTGGGTTCTTGAAGAAAAAGCTGAGATTTTTGAAGTTTCAATCCGTAGATTTAACAAAAACAACGAGATTTGGTGTTGGGTTGATGTTTTTTGAAGCCCACAATTGATTCGGTGATGTTTGGAGATGAAAAAATGACACCAAGTAGAAAGAAAAATTGAGGGAAGTTGAAAAACTTTGAAAACCAATGACCAAAATCAGCTTTATAGTAGGGAGCCCGATAAATTTTTTTTAAAAAAAATTAATTACTAAAAAGAACAATAATTAAAAACATAAAATCATGAAGAAAATGCCATTATTCTAAAAATTAAAAATACAGAAACATAAACGAAGGCAAATAGAAATTAAAGATATGTCCCAATTGACCAAAAAAAAACCAAAGCAGTGAAAATAATATTTTTTCATGGTCTTGATCATGTGGATTTGTTTCAGTATTCTCCAGAAGAGATCTCATTTGATGGTCTCCAAGAAGTTTGGCCAATTGCCCAATTTGATTTTCAAGATTACGCATGGATGCCTCCAAGTTCCTCGTGGTTGCATCCACTCCTTTAAATCATGCTTTCGTGGTCTTACCATTTGGTTAACCAAGTCTTTTAATGATGGCTTAGGCAGTGGTGTATTGTAGGGCAAGAAGGGTTGAGTCCTTTGATTTCTTCCAAAGTTAGAAGAAGTCTGCCTAGGTTGGGTTTGATTGTTTCATGAAAAATTGGGATAGTTCCTCCAACCAAAATTGTAAGTGGCACTATATGGATTATTACCTTGTCTTCCATTACCCATAAACATAGCTTGTTCTAAGGACTCTTATGTTGACCCCATTCTTTGGCACTCATTATTTGGATGCTCTTCCCTACAAAAATCACAACTAACATTCATTATCTATCCTTAGGAAGGAGACATCACTATTTGTTCCATCTATTGTGCATTCCATGAACACGAGCTTTTGACCTTAAACTACCCCATGAATAGTAATTTGTTGCAAGATCTTCAATCAGACCAAACACCTCCTCGAGGGTCTTAGAATTAATGGAACCTCATACAGATGCATCAACCAATTGCCTTGTAGCAAAGCTTAAACCATTATGAAAAATTTGCATTTGCATGCCAAGCTCAAACCCGTGATGAGGACACTTCCTAAGCATCTCCTTGAACCTTTCCTAACACTCATAGAGATTTTTATATTCTAACTATTGGAAGGCAAAAATGTCTGTCCTAAGCCTGGATGTTCTAGTTGGAGGAAAATATTTTGCTAAAAATTTTTCAGCCAAAATATTCCAAGTGGTGATAGATCCCACTGGTAAAGACTTTTAAGAAAAAGCCTTAGTTTGATAGCATCTTCAAAAACACCATTCATATTAAACGTGTCACAAATTTCTAAAAAGCTCGCAATGTGAGCATTAGGAACTTTCTCAGGTAGCCCATCAAATTGCACTATATTTTGAATCATTTGGATAATGTTGGGCTTAATCTCAAAGTTATTGGCTTCTATCTTAGGTCTTACAATACTCGAGCCTATACCCTTGAATGCAGGCTTAACAAAATCATCTATAATCCTCCTGGTATTGCCACCATTACCACTATTGTTTTGTAGGTTAACCTCCATATCATCTCTTACCTTGTGTCTAAACACCCTTCGAATCTTTGTTAAAGTCCTCTTGATCTCAGGATCAAGATCTATTATGTCATCTTTGGATCGTCGGATAATATATTAAGGGCTAAGTCTACAGAGAAAAGAAGATAGTGAGATTATAGAATTCACTAGTTAATCGATTACCGTACACTCACAAATTACGTTAGTAAAATTACAACATACAACGAAATTAGGGAATTAAATTTTAATTATACAAATAACAAAATATGACACCTATTCACACACACACACACACACACACACACACACACACACATATATAATACACACATACATACATATTTACATATAGGCATATAACTATATAAACATGGTTAAATCTACAAAATCCAAACTTTCATTATATTGTTCCCTTGCAACAACACAAAAAACTTAATGCGTAAATTTTGGGTATATAAAAATCATTCAAATTTAAATCCATCCCTAGCCAAGTTTTAATTAAAATATTAATCTCAAATTATATATATGAGCAAGTATACTCATCGCAAGCATAGTATAGAGAATTAGTGAGTATCGATCCTCAAAAGAATAAGTACACACTAATCAATTTTCATTCATTATTTAACCAACTCAACAAAGTGATAAAATAATAAAAAGAAAAAAATAAGTAAAATATACATATATAACTCAAGGATGTAAATTCATATAACTAACCAATTATCCTGAAAACATAATATTAAATTTCTTAAAATTTATCACAATCAATTGTTATCTTTGCATCATGAAGGGACTTAAGTAAAATCCAATCATTTCTCAAGTCATGAACTCACTTATGTAGACTTCATTTCTTTCCCAATCCATGGAACCACTATCCCTTGATTAATTTGGCATATTTTCCAATCGCACTAAAACAACCAAAAGATGCTTTAAACTCCTTCTTCAATAATTACCCATATACTCTATGTGATAATAAATATGAAATCAATTAATAACCTTATACTCTAGGTGAAATCAACCAATCTTTGATCACTTTAGTTCTTTAATCTTAACTTCATTTCCCAAGTCCATTAAGATCTAACAAATATAAAATCAATGCAATGAACTTCTAACATCGTTTCCTAAGTTAATTAGAAGAAAACGCATCAATAAATCAATTATAACAAGTAATCAAATATCGAGGATAACAATAGATTGATCAAAATCCTAATTAACTCAAAATCATAATCCCCAAAACAATATCCAATTACAATCAAAACATCAATCACATCATTATTCTAGAAAAGTAAACAAAGGCAAAAGAAAGAACTCATAGACGAGCCATTCGTTTTCTCTCGAAAGCCTCTATTGAACAATGCTCCTTTGAGTGATGAATTCTTCTTTGAAAAATAAGTAGCTAGCTTGGATCCTTGAATTCATACATTTTCCTTTATGTTGTCCTTGTTTAAATAAGCTCCCAAGAGGCCAAAATTCGTTCCCTAAGAGTTTTAGGCCGAGTAAAAGTTGAAAAATCTCAAAAATCTTAGACAATTACCAAATCCGCACTTGATCAGGAAAATTCGTCGACATAGGATAGTATAGAAGCGGCGCCGACTGTGCTTGGAACAACCATGCTCTGGTCGGCCCGAGTGCTCTATTTTTTTTTTTTTCCTTAACGAAACCCCCTATTTCCAAAATAGGCCGGCATCGGCTCCGTGGAACATAGCCGGTGCCGGCTGTGTACTGTTTGGTAATTATTTTTCATTCTTTTTTCCTTTTTCTATAATAAAATACCAAAATACCTTTCAAAGGGTAAATATCAAATCTAAAGGAATATGACTAGTTATCGCATCAAATGTATCACAAAACATCCTCAAATAACTAGGAAATTATTGATAAATTTAGCCCATATCAATATATTTATGTACCTTAAGGGAACAAGGGATTATATGCTTATCTATAGAACAGATAATTTGGTTCCAATAGGGTATACAAACTCAAACTTCCAGGCAAATAAGAATAAAGGAATATGTCTTTACCTTGTCTAGAGGAGCTATTTTATGGAAGAGTATCAAGCAATCTTGTATTGTTGGTCAGACTATGAAAGCTGAATATGTGATAGCTTCAGAGGTATACAAGAAAGCAGGAGGACTTCGAAAGTTTCTTTTAGAACTTGGAGTTATGCCATATATGGACAAGCCAATTGTACAATATTGTGATAACTTAGGAGTTGTTTCACAATCCAAGGAACCAAGAGACCATAAGAAGAGGAAGCACACTGAGAGGAAGTATTACCTGATCCGAAAATTTATTCAGAAACGAAAAATCATAGAAGAACAAATTGTCACAAAGAATAATCTAACTGATTTATTCACCAAGCCTTAGGAAGAAAAAGTCTTTATGAGACACTTAGATGCCATAGTTGACACCTATGAGCTTACATAGTCTTAGAGTGCAAATGGGAGATTGTTAGAATGTATGTCCTCAATACTATATTTGATGTAAAATTCAATGTAATAAATAAAAGTTTTATTCTTAAAGTGTTTGTGTTATTTACTTTAATTTGTTTTGCACAATATTTGTTGAAAAAGATTCATTATATCTAAGTGATCTATGTAAATGGAGGTCTTTCACAATAAGGAATGGATCATAGATTACTTAACACATAAACAGTAGTTCTTCACCAGTTGATGAGAATGGGAATCTCATCAAGACAAAGTTATTATAGTATTAATTCCAAATAGGGAATGACTTACCTTTAGTCAATGAATAATCCTCTCACTTCATGGGATAAAAGTATCTAGAATACGTAGAATTGAACTTATAGTAGTAGTTTCTAAAAATATTAAAATAAGAGAAACCCAAACTACCACTATTGTAGTATGGACTTATTCCATATGGATTGAGTATAGATTGGTGGTCTGGCAAAACTGGTAGCATGTACTTTGATATGCTATAGGAGAGATCATATTCTAGGATCAATATACTTTTATAGTGTGTATATATGACTAATTAATTAAGGCAGACTCATACAAGATGGTTTCTATGCTCCTAAATAGAGGAATCACTCCTTTACGATTATTCAAGATAATCTATATATATCTAAGACCCTAGGAACATAACTTAGTATTGTATGCTTTTGGGTAGTGCCCAAAAAAAAGCAAGTATATACTGGAAGCCATGGATTATTGGACTAGATATCTAATGATAGTAGATGTCATTGAGAGATGTGTTAGTATATTTCTCCTATCTCAATAATGGGTGTTATGTAGAAGGGTATTTTAGTCAAAATACCTACAAGTCAAAGACATTATTAAGCGCATCATTGTTATTGGGGTTAATATTTTCTTATAGTGATATTAAAAAATAATTAAAATACAACTATTTACAAGATAGAGGTATTTTGGTCATTTTAGTAGCCAAAGACGATGCGTTTCTTAATTTTCGGTGTAGCCTATAAAGCCTAGTTAAATTTTAGGCTAAGGGTTTAGTCTTTAATAAATGGGTTTTCTTTTATTTAGTAAGTCTAATTTATTATTGGGTTGAAATAAAATAAAAAGCCTAAAGAGAGAATTCATTAAAAGACTAGTTTATAGGTTAATTAATTATTTAGGGCTAAAGTCCAGATTTGATGATTAAAGTTAACCTAAACCCAAACCAGAAAAATTCTTAGGATAAAGGCCTGGTATATTTGGGTATTTAATTACTTATTTTTAGCTTAGTTTGGTCCAAGAATCAATAAATAGTTAAATTTGACCCAGGAACATTGACCAGAGCCCACTATAGCAAGCCCTAACCCACCTAGGCTAGGGCTGGCCGGCCATAGGAGGGCTTGGGTCCTCGGAAGGGATTCGTGGATGTTTTTCCCCTTTAGGAATCCACAAATCCTAACAGTAGTATCAGAGCAACTTGCTAAATGATTAGGTTGATTTATCTATGTTAATCGTATTGTTGAATATATATGTGATATATATGTGAATTTAAACGGTGTATATCAACATGTTTACATGATTATAATTTTAGAATACTTAGCATGCGAACTGCCTGAATTAGGTTTAATATGCGTGTCTTAATTATTTGATCAGACCAAATTATTTGCAAATTGTCTGTAAACTAGTCTATTTTAATATGATATGGTATCGTAAGCATGCTATCCGTCATTCTATGTTGCAAATTATTTGTATTAATCTTCCATGATAATTTGTTATTTGTATCAATATGGTTAAAAGGGAACTCAGATTGTCTATAATATGAAAATTCACAGTGATGGTTACTAAGGGGTCCGAACGTTAATCTGATTAATATTAGAAAATCGGAAGATGAAATCTCATTTAATGAGAGAAGGAAAAATCGTTTTTCCTTCCGGGGGCACTGCCTCCTTGGAACCCCGACTAACTATTTGCTATGTATTATTCGTTAGTGTATTTTGATTGTAGTTGTGGATTGTTCTGAATAGTGCATAGCATGACCTGTTTTACCCCAATATGATCGGCAGGTTACATTCTGGTTGTTTTAAGTTGTAATTTTTAAATACCGCCTGCGTGTCATTTTTCATTGTTGTAAAATTGTACTGCTTTCCTAGAATAGGAATTAATTTAATTTTACTATCTAATGTAAAAGAAGATGGCGGCCTATATTTACAACCAATGAGGAGTATGCTTAAGGTATTAGAGAATGCTCAAGGAGTTCATATACATAGATTGACCACCTTGATCGACCACCTTGAGCTTCACTTTGCTCGTGATGATCAATATAGGTTATGAGCCACGCTATGTCACTTTTATTTATGTTTTGCATGCATATTTGATATGTTTATTTCATGCTTACTACAATCAAATTTTTATTTTTCAAAAAAGTTTCAAATGCCTTCCAAAATCAAACACTTGTTATTACTTGGATTATCATATGGTCATTCCTGCCAAAGTAGGATGCTTTTGATTATCTAAGTGAGACAAGATGGAAAATAATTTTCTATATATTTGATATGGTTTGACTTAACTGGGCTATCAAAATGGTTTTGGGCCTAGGGCCTTATATGAGATTTTTAGTCGGGACATTTAATGCATATCTCATTTAAAATTTGAGTTTTATTTAATTATAAGGTTAAAGCTAAAGCTTAATTATGATTAAAATAAAATATTTATAAAAAAAATTTTACTCACTAAAAAACATCAAAATGTTGAAATTTCAAAAGTTTAAATGCTTTTAGTGGGAGTTTTTCATTAAGGCCTCAAAATTAATTACTTTGCATATTTTGTATGTAGATAATGGCAACAAAAAGTTAGAATAACCTATTGTGATCTGTGCTTGAGAAAGACAAGCTTAGTGGGACTAACTTTTTTGATTGGGCATGTAACTTAAGAATCATTCTTAAGCAAGAAAAAAAAGCTCTATGTTCTTGAAAATCCTATTCCCCCTACTCTAGCAAATAACTCTCTAAAAGCTGAAAAAGATACTTATAGTAAGCACAAAGATGATTCCAACGATGTTACTTGCCTCATGCTAGCAACCATGAACTCTGAACTTCAAAAACAATTTGAAGAAGTAGAGGCATATGACATGATTGTGTATCTCAAGGAAATGTTCCAAGAGCAAGCACGACAACAGATATTTGAAACTCATAAGGTATTAAATGCATGTAAGATGGTTTCTGGCACCTCAGTAAGTGCTCATGTCTTTAAAATGAAGGGCTATCTTAATCATCTTGAAAAGATTAGTGCTCCTGTTAATCATGACATGGCCACAGATTTGACCTTGGGCTCATTACGTCCTAAGTATGACCAGGTTGTTATGAATTTTAACATGCATAATATGGAGAAATCCATTACTAAATTGCATGAGATGCTAAAACAAGCTAAACTGAACATTAAGAAGAATGCTCCTAATATTCTAATGGTTCAAAAAGGGAAAGAAAAAAGGAACAACCAAAAGGG
Source organism: Voacanga thouarsii (assembly GCA_026120185.1). Taxonomy (NCBI): domain Eukaryota; kingdom Viridiplantae; phylum Streptophyta; class Magnoliopsida; order Gentianales; family Apocynaceae; genus Voacanga; species Voacanga thouarsii. Next base: position 2,051,631 of record JANUWF010001282.1, on the reverse strand, counting down.
CAAAGTCATGGCGAGTAAAGGCAAGGACAAGGCTAAGTCCAAGTTCAAGCCCAAACTTAAGGCCAAGACACCAAAGGAGGGAGCTTGCCACCATTGTGGAGAACAAGGACATTGGTTAAGAAATTGCAAGCTCTATTTGGAAGCAAAGAAGAAGAAGGACAGTGAGATTGTCGCTTCAGGTATTTATGTTATAGAAATTAATTTATCTACTTTTGATTCATAGGTATTGGATACTGATTGTGGATCTCATATTTGTGTATGCAGGGTCTAAAAAAGAGTAGAGCCTTGGCAAAAGGCAAGATGGACCTACGAGTTGCAAATGGAGCAAAAGTTGTTGCAGTAGCTATAGGAACTTTTGAATTAATTTTGCCCAGTGGGCTTGTTTTCGAACTGAATGATTGTTTTTATGTTCTTGCAATAAATAGGAATATAATTTTAGTTTCTTGTCTAGATTTAGAAGATTTTGAATTTTTTTTTAGGAATAACATTTGCTCCATTAATAAAAATGGCATTTTTTATAGAGATGCCTCATTATCAAATGGGCTCTATATTCTCAATCTTTATGGATCTTCGAACAAGTCTATCTATAACATTAATTGTAAGAGATTGAAATCAAATGATTTAAATCAAACTTATTTCTGGTATTGTCGTTTGGGTCATATAAATGAGAAAAGTATAACAAGACTTCATAATGATGGGTTTCTAAATTGTTTGATTTAGAATCTTACGAAATAGGTAATTCTTGTTTATTAGGCAAAATGAGTAAGGCGCCTTTTAAGAGACAAAATGAAAAGGCAACTGATTTATTGGGCCTAATACATACTGATGTATGTGGACCAATGAATACACATGCTAGAGGAGGATTTCAATACTTCATTACATTTACGGATGATTTCAGCAGATATAGCTACCTATATCTGATGAAACATAAATCTGAATAGTTTCAGAAATTCAAAGAATTTCAAAATGAAGTACAAAATTAGCTTGGCAAAAGTATCAAAACACTTCAATCAAATTGAGATGGTGAATACTTAAGTTACGAGTTTGACGAGCATCTTAAAAATTGTGAAATTATCTCCCAATTAACTCCACCTGGAACACCTCAATGGAATAGTGTATCTAAATGGAGAAATTAAACTTTATTAGATATGGTTCGATCAATGATGAGTCAAACTGATCTTCTAATTTCCTTTTAGGGTTATGCCCTAGAGACTGCTGCATTCATACTAAATCGAGTTCCATCTAAATCGGTTCAGAAAATGCCATATGAGATATGGACTGGGAGACAACCTAGTTTGTCATTTCTCAAGATTTAGGGCTATGAAGTTTATGTAAAGCGTTTATTATTTGATAAACTTGTACCCAAATCAGATAAATGCATATTTATGGGGTATCCTAAAGAAACTAAAGGGTACTAATTTTATCTCCCAAAAGAAAATAAAGTAATTATTGCTCGAAATGGATTCTTTCTTGAAAATAAATTAATTTCCAAAAGAATCAGTAGGAGTAAAATACATCTTGATGAGATTCAAAAGCCACAATTAGTATCTGAACCAAATAATTAACCTCGATTACATGGCTCACAAGTCCAAGATGAGCTTATTTCTATAGAACAAGGACCTCGAAGATTTGATAGGGTTCGTCAACAACCTAAGAGATATGAATTCCTTATCACTACTATCACAATGTGGAGCTTATGGTTAATGATGAGCCCACTTCCTACTAAGAAGCCATTAAGAGTTCTGACTCTGGAAAATGGTTAGAGGCAATGAAGTCTAAGATGCAATCTATGTATGATAACTAATTTTGGAATTTGGTTAATCCACCTGAAGGTTCAAAAACTATTGGGTGTAAATGGGTTTTCAAAAAGAAAACAGACATGGAAGGAAATGTACATACTTACAAAGTATGACTTGTAACAAAAGGTTGAGACAAACTCATGGTATAGGCTATGATGATACCTTTTCACCAGTTATAATGCTTAAATCTATTAGAATTTTTCTTGCCATAGCAACATATTATGATTATGAGATTTGGCAAATGAATGTTAAAACTGCGTTCCTTAATGGAAACTTACTCGAGGATATGTACATAACACAACCTGAGAGTTTTGATGATCCTTTGAATTCTAATAAAGTGTGCACGCTTCAAAGATCCATTTATGGATTAAAGCAAGTATCTCAAAGTTGGAATCTTTATTTTGATGAAATAAGTAAGGAATTTAACTTTATCAAAAATGAAGATGAGCCTTGTATCTATAAGAAAACTAGTGGGAATGTAATAGTCTTTTTGGTACTTTATGTTGATGACATCTTACTAATTGGAAACGACATCCCAACTCTACAAAGTGTAAAGACATGGTTGGGAAATTGTTTCTCAATGAAAGACTTAGGAGAAGCTACCTATATTTTAGGTGTAAGGATCTATAGAGATAGATCTAGAAAGCTAATTGGACTAAGTCAAAGTGCATATATTGACAAGGTACTGAAAAGGTTCAATATGCAAGACTCTAAGAGAGGATTCTTACTAATGTTATATGGCATTAAGCTTATCAAAACTCAAAGTCCTTCTACAAATGATGAAGAAGATCTCATGAACAAGATACCATACACTTCTGCTATAGGATCTATCATGTATGTCATATTATGTACTCGACCCGATGTGTCATATGCATTGAGCATGACGAGCAGGTTCCAGTCAAGTCCTGGAGAGCCACACTGGACTACTGTCAAGAACATACTAAAGTACTTAAGAAGAACTAAAGATATGTTCTTAGCTAATGGAGGACAAGAAGGCGAGCTAGTTGTAAATGGTTACACTGATGCTAGTTTTTAGTTCGACATAGTTGATTACAAATCACAATCAGATTTTCTATTTTGTTTGAATGGAGGTGCTGTAAGCTAGAAAAATTCAAAGCAAGACGCCGTGGCTGATTCTAGTACAAAAGCAGAGTATGTAGCTCCTCAACTACAGCTAAAGAAGCAGTTTGGATTAAAAAGTTCATTACAGAACTAGATGTAGTTCCTAGTATTATGAACTCAGTGGATCTTTATTGTGACAACAATGGAGCCATTGCACAAGCTAAGGAACCAAAATCACATCAGCGATCCAAACATATACTTAGACGCTTTCATGTCATTTGAGAAATTGTTGATAGAGGAGATGTTAAAGTATGCAAGGTATCAACTAATGACAATATAGAAGATCCACTGACAAAGCCCCTCCCATCATCTAAACATGATAGTCATACTAGATTAATAGGATTACAGTTTATGTCAAATTGGTCTTAGTGCAAGTGGAAAATTGTTAGGGATATGCCCTTGAGTCAATTTATACTTATACTATTGTTGTTATGTATTATATAATAATACGAGGCGTTTTTTTTTCATAAATAGTGTATTTAGTTTTGTGGTCATCAAGTATGTGACTTGATAGTAAAACCCTACAATCAATACAATGACTATTCTTAAACTGTCCCTAATCAATTATTATTAGTGGAACAATAATATATTAAAATTAGTATGTTTGTGACTTGATAGTTATGTTTTACTAGTCATGGATATATATGATATCAAGTCAAAACATAAATAAATGTTAGAGAACATTGTGTTGGACATGGCCCACTGTGAGAGTACTTCATGAAACATGCTATAAGTACTTTCTAGCCATAATGATATTAAAAGTCCTTCGACCTGAATTCATTATAGTTTCCTACTTGATAAATTCTATATTTTAACGTTATCTAAAGTTATCTTTAACTAGATAATAAAATAGACTGATGTTGGGTATAGAATAAATTAGGGAGAAGAATATGATAGATAGTGAATGAATTTGTCCCTCTCTATTATGAGAGAGATATTTATGGGTCCCTTAATAAGTTAGACTGTTAAAATACATGGTTGTGCTAAATATATCAATCTGAGATATTGATATCATTTATTTGAACAGCCTACTATAAGATAAAAAAATAATTGATTAAGCTTAATAAGGATGACATGCTCCGTGCCCTATGCTTAATCTAGATATCGTGTGACAAAATGACTAAATATAAAGTTATGGTTTGGTTCAAAGAGATCACTGATCTTCATTTAACCTGGATAGTTATAATACTTTGCTAGAAACCACTTAAAACTTGTGGGCCATTTAAATATGATTTGGGCACACTGCCAGTGCTAAATGAACCTATAGGGTCATATAATAAGCAAACTTATTATGTTATTTTTTTAGTAACCAGTTTCGATGAATCTGGAAATATATCTAAGTTAATCGAACTTAGAAAATTGATTAGATACAATGAATCTGGAAATATGTCCACATTCGATGTATCTGGATAATATTTAGATTATCAGAATTTGACTCGGTAAATTAATTAGTTAAATTATCGAGTAATGACGAATCTTATCATATCTGTTTTAATTTAATTTGAATTTAAAATATGATAAAATATTATTAGAGTTTGACTCCAAGATGTTCGGGTGGTTTTAAAAGAAAACCCTAGCCGTCTTTTCAAGGGGATACTCTATTAATATTTATGCCTCTATTCACCAGAAAAATTCAAACCTCTCAAACCCTAGGCGCTAGCACTGTTGGGGTAACGAGTTGGTTTGTCGTGTGTATCCAATAGAGGGCATTCGCACATTGCAGCGTCTGGTGACCATTCAAGTTGCATGTACGATAGCAAAACCAGAATCCAAGGATCTTGATTACGCCGAACAGAAGTAATTCTGTAATTCCTAAATCGTCTTAATCGTTTGGCTTGAATCCTCAGAAGGGATTCGTGGATATTTTCTGCATTTTGGAATCTAAGAATCCTAACATTGGCTATCTCCCTCTCCTTTGTTTTTCGTCTCTCTGTTTTTCTACCATAGGAAAGCTTCAAGCTTTCTAGTGTAGGTAGTGTTCTTTCAATTTCTAGTTAATAGAAATTCAAGAGAAGGTATTCTTGATTCTGCTTTGGAATACTGAGTCAAGAAGAAGGCCATTGATCCTAATCCTAGGTTTTCACTGGCTACTATTAGATAGGGTCATACCTTGAAAGATTGAAGGTTGAAGCGAATGCGACGCAGTAGAAGATTGGCTAAACAAGAGTTGGAATCTTCGAGAAGAATGCCAAAAGTTCAACAATCCGCAGTTCAAAATAGCCTAAGCTCTAAGCAATTAAAACTAAGAGAAAAAATATAATTTTTAAAGCCTTCTGCTGTTAATTTTTTTCTCTGATTTACTGCCACAATCCTTTCACAAACTAGAAGGGTTCATTGCTAAAAGTTAAGAATACATGGTCTACAAGCTTAAGAAGTCTATTTATGGACTAATGCAACCTTCAAGGGCATGGAATATACATTTTAATGAAACTGTAAAGTCTTATGGCTTCGTTCAAAACATGGATAAACCATGTGTTAATAGGAAGCTGGATGGTGAGAATGTGTCATTCTTGGTATTATAAGTAGATGATATTCTACTTATTGGAAATGATGTAGGGATACTATCATCTAGTAAGGTTTGGCTATTTAGTCAATTTAGTATAAAAGATTTGGGAGAAACTAGTTATATTCTTGAAGTAAAGCTTCATAGAGATAGGAAACACAAAATGTTAGGCTTAATTCAAGTATCTAATGTTAACAAGATGTTGTCAATATATAGCATGGATTAGTGTAAAACGGGCATTAATACCTTTTAGACACGAATTGATTCTAACTTCCATATAATGTCCTAAGACATAGGAAGATAAAAAAAGAATGACTAGGATTCCTTATACTTTAGTAGTATGAAGTCTCTGTAAGGAATTCTCCATGCACAATCATAGATACGTAGCGAAAGAAGCGAGAATTCCATATCGAGGATCACATTTATTCATTAATAGGTATTAAAACGGTAGAGAAATCATACCTTCAAAGTTTCTCTGTGAAACAAAAACTTTCTTTACTCTGAGGCGCTATCTAGCAAACACAGAGAATGTTTTCACTTTCATTTCATCAAATCACCACAACCCAAGTGTTAGATTATCTTTAATAATATCCATACAAGAATGGTGCTCAAGAAAACATAATTGTTTTGTGCTAGCAAAAACAACTATGGCGGCTAGGTTTTCTGTGACTTTCAGAAGAAGAAGAAGATTAAAATGGCTCGTGGTTTTTCAGAAAAAACCTATGTGTAATTTTATCTATTCATTATTCCATGGAGTATGTATATATTATATATATCATCCGTCATATTTTGGTAATCAGAATCCATAACATATATGGATTCTTAATTACTAATAATTATTATGAATAATGTTAATTACAATACAGCTCACAAATTATAACTAATAATTTGACCACAACAACTTCTTCTTTTCACAATCAACCCTGTAATATTATCAAATAACATCTTGAGCACTCAATTCTCTATTGCGTGTGACCTATTAGGTTTCTTGATTTATTGGTAGCAAAATATAAATTAATCTAAACTTCTTTAAGATTAATAATTTTAGAATTAACTTATTAATTCTAATAAGAATTAATTTATTAATTCTCTAATTAATAAACCCACATTCGGCAGATCATGAACGGTATCTACCAACACATCATGACTACCCAAAAGTTCAGAAAGTCAACTGGCTTGACATGAATCTTTCAATAGCAAATAACAGTGCAATAAACTCCTTTCACCATACAATATCTCATTCGGTTTGGAGTACAAAATTAGTGCCAACTCCTTCCAGAATAATAAATTAATTCTGACTCGAATATTTTAGTACTTATTCCCAAAATCCACTACTCATCATATATATCTATTGGAACCATTTCCAATATACAATCGCCTTGGCCAAAGATTTCTCTAGTAGTGATTCCTGCAAGTAGCCATGAGATATTCGCTCCTACTATTAGGAGTGGTGAATCCTTTATTGATCCTCTCAACTACTTTCACTTGCTTCGTGTTGTACTCAATATACATCCCATAGGCGGTCTTGTCAGAACTCTAGAGATTAGAATCAAAGTCCAACACTTAGCAAATAAAGTACCTTGGAGATCTCAAGTCTAAGGATACTTGCACTGTGAAACCCCAGTCAAGACCAACCTTAGAGTAAGGGGGTTGGGATGCATATCATGCTTTATTTCATGATTAAATATGTTTTCATATGATGTCTATGTGCTTTGAATTTGATTTTTATTATCTTGAAGTCTTGTTGGTGAGTGATGTGTGAGAGGGGCAAAATGGTAACTTTTGCCCGAGGTGAAAATAAGGAGATAGCTTGTGGATTGAATAGAAAATAATTTTTCTAGTAGAAATAGCAACAAGAGTTGTTGTGGTTTAGTGGTTAGAGCTTTGGAATTAATTCTTGAGGTCTAAGGTTCAAAGTCCATCATAGAAGCTTTAGCTTGAGTAAATTTTATTTTGCTTGGACAATGATGGTTTCGGCCATGAGGGCCTAGATCAATGTAGTGATGATGTCCTAGGAGAGACATGTTAGGAGAATTCTCACTTCACTCTTTTGTTCTTCGCGAAATGCCTAAAGGGAATTCATTCTCCCTTGATCTTTAGCTTTTCTTAATTTCCAACTCCTTAGTTTGATCAAAGTGTTCTATCCTTTTCCTTTCCAGAAAATTCAGTAGAGGACTAAGGTCTTTTAGGATCAAAATTCCCTAGTAAAAGGATTCTCATGGTTTGGAAAATGTAAATGACTTGTGGGAATATTCAAGAGGAAAATCCTTCTTGAAAGCTTGCTGAATTTTCTTCCTCTAACTTAGTTCATCTATCTTTATAGAATGAGCTGAAATTTTCCAGCTTGTTGTACCTTCAAAAGGTCAAAAATTCTAGCGCACATTCCTTCCCAAATGCTACCAAAAAAATGATCTTTAGGATCAGTTGAAACCTAAAAGTTTTTGCCCAAATTCGGACTGCACAAGCTGGAGCAAAGCAGGAAAAATTCCTGTACGAAAATCAGCTTTGTGAGCTCCAAACCAAGCTGTTTTCTCCCAGATTTTGTGCAGCACCTTAGCCATGTCTTTCCTCCATAAAGAAGGCTGGAAACCAGCCTTAAATATCCCTGAAATCCCCTTCAAAACTCGCTGTAAATCTGCTGGAACTGGCAGACGAAAATTCTGCCAGAAAATTTCTATTCAGCGAAATTCCTGTGCAGAATTTTTGTCCAACTTGTTTCCTATTTTGTTTCAACCGAAAACCCCAACCTACTTCTGTCAAAACCTCCCTTAAACCTCCATTAACAGAGCTCCATTGTTCCCTGAAGCTTCTGCACGAAATTGCCTCCATGGCTGACCGAAAATCTCTCAACCAAATCCCTGCAATTTAGCTTGATTACTTTCCAAAATTTCAGCCATCTTGTTTAACAACTTTCCATAAAATTTTGCTCAATTGATCAGACATCTTCTCCACCATTGTGCACCCTAGTTTCAGCCATCACAAGCCTCCTTTAACCAGCTTTAATTCCCCAGAAAAGCTTCACAATCCAGTCGGCCATAGGAGACTTCAAGCTGTCTAGAAAAATCAAGATACTCTTAGAATATCTAATTTCTAAATTCTCTTCCTAAAAATATTCTTCAAGGATTGTAACAACTAACCTTTTCTTTCCCTTCCAAATCAGAGAAATCGCTCCCCAAACCCTACAGAATTTCGGCAGTCCAATTCCTCAGAAAATCGGCAGCTTCCCCTTCTCTCTCTCTCGATTTTCTTCAAGCAACAAGAACACACACACACTACACCAAGAACACCTACTCCTTCTCCACACCTAATACCCCTCCAAACCACTTCGAACCCTCACAAAAATCTCCATATTTGATCTACTCCTTGTTTTGCATCCATCAACACCAATATTAACATCAAACTCCTCCAAACATCTTGCTACTTTGGATCAAAAAGCAGAAATTTCTGTGAAGAACAAGAACATCTTCAAGGTAAACTTATTATAACAACTTCATCCTCTTCAAACTTAATCTCTAATGAAAACCTATATGAATAAGCACGCTAATGATCTCTTCTTCTTTCTCTCTCTCTCCCTCTCTCTCATGGACCGAAATTCTCTCTCTTGGCCGAATGGTCTCTTCCTCCATGGCCATGCTTTCGCCACCTTTCTTGAACAAGATTAGCCATCTAGGAGTTGAGATCTTCTCTAAACTCCTTCAAGTCATTCATCAATCAAGTAAGTACCTTCAATCCTCTTTTTTTTTAAATTTAGAATCATGTCTCTAGGATGATGAATGGCGATGGGTTTGTGTATGTGATGTTGTTGATTGAAGCATGAGTATATGTATGATTGTGAAGGAGATGGGATTTATGCATGGAAGGATTATATTAGTGGATTTAATGATGAGTTGAGATTTGATGCATGTCATAAGTAGTATTTGTGATGAAGCATGTTAGAGATTATGTCACCATGGGTGAATAGGATTTATGTGCATGATTAGATTTTGAAGCCATGATCATGGTTATGCTAGTAGAGGTTAGATCATGTAATAATAAATTTAGAACTATGCCTATGTGCAAGACTTGGATGATTTGATGAATTGAAGGATTGAGTATGTTATTGATTATGGTTGACCATGGAATCTTGATCATGATCTAGTTGTTCCTAAGCAAATTGTATTTCATAAATAAAATATTTACTAATAATTTTTGCTAAAGAATTTTGAAAACCCTAGGAAGGGTAGATTTAGAATTTTAATATATGTAAAGGATATTTTAATCAAATAAATAATAACTTTTCTAGAAAATAAATAAATAAATATTATTTAAAATAAAGTAAATTAATTAAAGCCCTTATGAAAAAGATTCATACTTAATAAAATATTTACTAGATCAAAACCCTTAAGGATTTACTTATTATTTTCCAAGAAAGACTTATTAAATTTAATCTTAACTAGTTTTAGCTATCAATTATTTTCTAACAACTAAGCTATCATTAAATCACTATTTTACCTAGTACAACCTATGGCTCTTGATCAAATAAACTCTAAATTTTCCTTAACAAGATTTAAACTTTCAACTTATTAGAATTTATTTCCTAATCCATTAATTATCTTAAATAACAAATTAAATTTAGCTTATAAACCTATTCAATTATTGTTTTGCCTTAGAGCTTGGGATACTAGGATCATGGTAGTAGTGAATTGAGTTGATTTAAAACTAAGGAAGCGGATTGTGGCTTGAATCTGATTAAGATTTGTATTTGCCCATGTGGGGTTAGGTCAGCTGTTCGAGACCTTGTTGTTGTGAGCAAGAATCAGGTAAGCTCCTGCATAAAACCTAATTGATGTGAAATGATTTCCTTATGGCAAGCCAAATGTGGAGTGCAAGGACACTCGGTTATTTGAAAGCAATTGAGGGTTGAATTCATCATTAATTCCAATGCTTAAATTATTTAAAAGTATTTGGGTAGATTTTTCCAAACTTGAAACTCTTTCTAAAACTAATTTCTCCCAAAGCTTTGGAAACCCTCAGATTGTTATTTTCATGAAGCACAATGCTTTGTCATTTTATCCCAAGTGGGGAATGTCGTTGAGTACTCAATAAGGGTGGACTACTAGGACTAGTCTTTGAAGGGTTAGGGTAAGTCTTTCAGCAGGTGGCCACCTCTGAGGGGTGAGTCCTTCCCGGATAAGATGCCAGTTCTAGTGAGTCGTGCCGGTCCGAGCTAGCAGTTTATTTTGTTTCAGTCAAGTGTCTGTGTTTTTGCCGGAATGGACACTCGGCGGTTGTCTGGGTATAGAGAAGGAGGAGTATCTTGCCCAGTAGGCCGATCACCTACTTTTGTCAGTCTGCACAACGTGTTAGGCATTCTGACCGGTTATGGGGCCCAAAGTGTGGTAACCCATATCCCTTTCTTTCGAGTGGTTGATTTCATTACTTGTGTATGGCTAGAAGAGCCAAAATGCCACTCTTGCTTTTGACTAATGTTTATTGCTTGCCAATGTTTCTCTTATAAAGATTTCACACTTTGCATCTATGAACTGTTTCCGCTAAACACCCAAAGCACACACGGACTTACTGAGATTTCTATCTCACCACCTTTTATCATGATTTCAGGTTGATCCTATTGTGGTTGAGTAGCTACCTTGGAAGAGAATGTGTCTTTTGATTTTATGTATTGCTTTGGGAAGACGAGAGTGGATGATTTTAATTATGGTTTTTGTTTTGGAATTTCATAGATGTACTTTTGAAGTATTTTGGGTTGTAATAAATTCTTTTAGTTTGAGTATTATTTATTCCAGCAATTTTTATTTGTGACCTAGTTACAAAGACCCCTTGTCCTTTGGACGGGGCGACATCCCCGGCCCTGGCAGGCCTAGGTTTTTCGGGGTGTTACATGCACATTTGCTATGATAAGATTCTATCACTGGCACTAAATGGTTATCCATATGATTATCTTATAGTCAGGTCATCCAATATACTTGTTCAGGTAACAACCATCCATATATTAATTTTGAGTATCACAATACTTACGGATGTGAGAACAACCGCCTAGTCAAATCAAGAAGTATAACACGTGCTAGTTTTAACATATTAATAATGTCCTATCTCATTAATACTACGACTAGAGATAATTTAAGTACGAACACTATCCAATATAGTAGGAACCCCACATCATGATCTCTATCATAATTTCCTTAACATAAGGTTGCACTTGAGACTTTATCTAACAGTTATTTTACATAAGAGCATAAATAAAACAAATTGCAAGACAAAGAATGCCTTATTTTATTTAATAATGCACAGTATGCAGAATACAAGTGATTGCCACTAGGGTATAACACTAACAAACTCCCACTTGCACTAGATCCAATTATTCATGTATCCAATACCGAATGACTAAACATGTATATCATGTTTATTTTGAGATAGTACTTTTGTAAGCAGGTTAGCTATATTCTCATCCATGGGAACTTTCTTTATCTTTACATCTTGTCTATCTATGTTTTCTCAAATAATAAAAAACGTCTAAGTACATGCTTAGATCGCTGGTGAGACCTTAGCTCTTTTGCTTGTGCAATAGCTCCATTGTTGTCACAATATAGAGATATTGGTTCAACAAGACTATGAACCACTCCAATCTCCAACACGAACTTCTTTATCCAAATAGCTTCCTTAGCTGCTTCAGAAGTAGCTATGTACTCAACTTCAGTAGGTGAGTCAGCAATAGTATCTTGTTTGAAACTCTTCCAACTTATTACCCCTCTATACAACATAAACACGTAGCCAAACTATGATTTGAAATCATCTTTATCAGATTAAAAGCTGACATCTGTATACCCATTTATTTTCAAATCATCTCCTCCATATACCAAAAATACATCCTTGGTCCTTTGCAAGTACTTAAGGATATTTTTCACAGTCGCCTAATGACCCTTGCCAAGGTCAAATTAGTATTTACTCGTCAAACTAAGAGTACAGGATACATCGAGCCTGGTGCATATCATAGCATACATGATGGATCCAATTGCAAAAGCGCATAGAATTCTACTCATGTGATCCCTTTCAACTTGGGTCTTTAGAGACATCGACTTTGAAAGACTTATCCCATGGGACATGGGTAAGAATCTTCTTTTGGATTGATCCATGCTAAATCTCTTTAGCACTTTGTCTATGTATGTAGACTGTAAAAGATCTAACAACCTTTTTAACCTATCTCTATAAATCCTCATTCCAAGAATATAAGTTGCATCTTTAAGGTCTTTCATAAAGAATTTCTTGGACAGCCAATCTTTTACTAACTGAAAGATAGGTATATCATTTTCTATTAACAATATGTCATCTACATAAAGTAATAAAAAAAACTACTGCACTCCTACTAACCTTCTTGTATACACAAAGTTCATCCATATTTTGAACAAAACCAAATTCTTTGATTGTTTCATCAAAATAGATGTTCCAACTCCTAAAAGCTTGCTTAAGTCCATAAATAGACCTTTGCAGTTTGCACACTTTTGTGCTATCATTGGATGTAAAACCCTCAAGTTATGTCATGTACACTTCCTCAGTCAGGTTTCCATTTAGGAAAGCTATTTTTTCATCTATTTGCCAGATCTCATAATCATAATGAGTTGTAATAGCTAGGAGTATTCTGATGGATTTCAGCATAGCAACTGGTGAGAAGGTTTTATCATAGTCAATACCATGCTATTGATGATAACCCATAACCACCAGTCGTGCTTCATAAGTAACTAGGTTACCATCGATGTCGGTTTTCTTCTTGAGAACCCATTTGCACCCAATAGGTTTAATTCCTTTAGGTGGATCAACCAAAGTCTATACTTGGTTATCATACATGAAATCCATCTCTGATTTTATGGCTTCAAGCCATTTGTTAGATTTTGAACCGTTCAAAACTTCCTTGTAAGTAGTAGGCTCATTATCATCTATGAGCAATATGTTATTGTGGTCACTAATGAGAAATCTATATCTCTCAGGTGCCATACGTATCCTACTCGACCTACGAGGCTCTTGTGTAGTTGAAGGTTCATCTATTTTCTCAATATATGTGGGATTAGATGGTTGATCCTTATTTGTTTATTCTTCTTGAACTTTACTAAGTTCAATCTTACTCTCGTTGTCCCATTTAAGCATGTGCTCCTTTTCTAAGAAGACAATATGTTTCGAAATAAATATTTTGTTTTCAAAAGAGAGATAGAAGTAATATCCGAAAGATTCTTTCGAATAACCCACAAAGAAACACTTGTTGACTTACTGTTAAGTTTGTCTAACTGTGGCCTTTTAACAAAGGCAGGGCAACCCTATACTCTCAAGTGAGATAACTTTGGTTTCTTGCCAAAGAACATCTCAAATTGGGTAGTATCAATAGTTTTTTATAGAACTCTATTTAGAACATAAACAGAAGTCTCTAGTGCATACCTCCAAAACGAATTTGGTAATTCAGCAGAAGCTATCATGGTCCGTACCATGTCTAGAAAGGTTCGATTCTTTCTTTCAGTACACCATTATGTTGAGATATATGTGGTGGAGTTTATTGAGATAATATCCCATTATTTCTAAGATAATCTTGAAACTCTTAACTTAAGTATTCACCTTCTCAATCAGATCTTAGATTCTTAATACTTTTCCCAAGTTGTTTCTCTACTTCATTCTTGAAAATTTTGAACTTTTCAAAAGCTTCAAATTTGTATTTCATTAAATACAAATACCCATATCATGAATAATCATCGATAAAGGTTATAGAATAGTAATAAACTCCTCTTGATTGTATAGACATTAGACTATATACATCAGAATGTATAAGTGCTAATGACTCTTTGGCCCTTTCTCCTTTTCCAGAAAAAATGAGTTTTAGCTATTTTACCAAGTAAACAAAATTCGCATATGCCACATGATTCATAATCAAATGGCCCTAAGTCACCTAGCTTGTGTAACTTAGAAATGCGATTCTCATTTATATGGTCTAAACAATAATTCCATAAATAAGATGAGGTTGAATTATCTATCCTTGGTTTCTTATTGTTTACATTAAGGATTGGATTATCCATATCTAGAATATATAAATCATTAGCCAAAGTTGTGGAACTATAATGAATACCATTTAATGAAAAAGAAAAATATTTATTCTTAAAAATTAAATGAAATCCACACAAGTCTAAACATGCAATTGAGATAATGTTTTTCAATGTACAAAATAACAGTTTTTCAGTTTAAAACTAATCCTGAAGGCAGGTGTAGCTCACAAATCCCCACAACAAGTGTAGCAACATTTGCTCCACTTGCAGTACGTAGGTCTACGTCACCCTTCTCAAGCCTTCTATTGTCCTTTAGTCCCTGCAAATTATTTCATAAATGAGATCCACATCCGGTATCTAATACTCATATTTCATTTCTAAAGACAGTATTAATCTTAATCATAAACAAACTAAGAGAAGAAGTAGAAATACCCGCAAGCTTCTCCTTCTGCTTCTTTTCTTTGACGATCTCCAAATAGGTTTTATAATTGTGCCTCCAATAACCCATCTTTCCACAATGATGGCATGGGCCTTTTGCAGCTGCCTCCTTTTTTACACCACCTTTAAGATTAGTGTTGTAACACCCCATATTTCCATAACGTAGTGGGCTACAACTTTGTGGGGCGTCCCATCTGATTGCTTAGACAAGGTTATAGAGGTTAAAATCACCATTCTTTTTTTGGTTATCTGAGGGTATTTTGAGATACATTTATTGTAATAACTAGGCATATTCCTTCCTATTTGATAGTTTGCTTGTAAAATGTGTTTTTGGTAAATATGTGCAGATTTAAGTTAAAATCGAATAGAGGTGCACAAAACCAGAATGTACCTAGTGCCAGGCCCAACCAGTGGACCAAGCGCCAAGTCGATTCTACTCTAGCAGTAGAAATTGATCAAGCTTTAAGGGATTTCCAGAACAAACCTAGTGCCAGGTCTAGCAAGTGAACCTAGCACCAGGTCCATTCTATCTATCAAAGAGAAGTAACCAAAAACAGAATAAAAATAGGGGATGAACAGAGTTCACCTGGAGCCAGGTGGGTCAAAGGTACCCAGTGCCAGGTATGCTCTAGAGGCAAAAATTCTGTATGCGGAATTAGGGCTTATCCAATGATTTTGGTATTTTCCTATTCCTACTTGGCCAAGACTTCCTTAGTCATGAAATTGGCATCCAATAGGCCTATAAAAGCGCAAGAGAATACAATGGTTAGATATACAACATAGAAAGGTGAATTAAAGGGCAGAAATTCTGATTCTCTCATTAAATGAGGAGTTTACCCAAATCAATGAGGATTGTTCAAGGGAGTCTTCAAGCAAGAAGAAAGAGGCTTGTCTACGAGTTCTTTCTTTTCTCTTTGTCTTCTTTTCCTTTAGTAATGATGAATTCAATGCTTTTATTGTAATTTAACATTATTTTAGAATTCATAATTTTGTGTTAATTTAGTTATTTGATCAATTCTTTGTCATCTTTGGTATTTGATTACTTGATTTCATTGGTTATTGATGCAAGTTCTTCTAATTAACTTCAACACAACAATGTTAGGAGTTTCGTTGCATTAATTTCATATTTATTAAATCTTGATAGATTTGAATGATGAAGTTAGGACTTTAGAACTAAGTGATTAAAGGTTAAGTTAATTTCACCTTGACATAGGGTCATTAATTAATTTCATGTTTTTAAGGAATTGAGATTCATGCATGTTTTGGTTAGGATGGCTTGATTAACAAATCTACTAATTGAATCAAGCTATGAATAATGAGCTTAATGCACGTTATAGTTATGTTAACTTGATTGGAAAATCTATTAATATGAATCAAAATATAGGATTCCATGGATTGACAAACGAAATGGAATTTACCTAAGTAAATTCATGACTTTACAAACAATTGAATTTTACCATGCATTCCTTCATGATGCCAAGATGATAATTAGTTGAGAAAGTTTCTAATTGGTTCGTTGTTATGTTTTCTAGGATACTTGTCTAAATTGCATAAACCTATATCCTTGAGTTGTATATATTTTACTTTATTTTCTTTATATTCTTTTCTTACTTTATTTAGGTCAGTTAAACAATGAGTGAAAAGTGATTAGTGTGTACTTATTCCTTTGAGGATCAATACTCGTTAATTCCCTATACTATGCTTGCGATGAGTATACTTGCTCACATGTGTATTTTGGGATTAATATTTTAATTAAAACTTGATTAAGCGATAGATTTAAAATTGATGATTTTATATACCCAAAATTTACGCATTAAGTTTTTTCGCCGTTGTCGGGGAACAATATCATGAAATTTTAGATTTTGTTGATTTAACCATGTTTATATGTTTCTATATGTAAATATGTGTATATGTTCTTTGTGGAAATCAGTGTTCTATTTTGTTGTTTGTAATATTGTGTGACTTAATTGACTAGCTTACTTCAAGTTATATTGTAAATAGTACTAACTTTTGTATTTAGATAGTTTGTGAATGCGTGTGTTTTTCTTTTCTTTATTTTTCTATTATTTCTTTTTACCTTTTTTTTCTTTATTTTTTTATTATTTTTATTTATTTTTTATTTGATTTTTGTGCGAGGTTGACATCGTCATAGACCACTACTTTTGGGCACAAGATCAAAGGAGCTATAATGATAAGAATTTGGCAAAGTTGCAATCTCGGATCGATGCTTTTTGTGATACGTCACTTGAAGCCCCAATGGATTCTTTTGTTGCCAATTCAACTTTCTCCATTAAGTGGCATAGAGAAGCATCCCAACGATTGAGCCATCAAAGAACACAACTCGCCAAGTTGGTTAAAGATGCCATAATGGTCCGTATTCTTGAACAAGAGAATCCCTAAGAAAAAGAGAGATGATATGAGGAACAATTATCCAATATGAAAAATGAGGTATTCAATTCTCCTCTATGTGCTAATAATTCTAATCTCTCTTTATCACATGATTTTTTAGGTTCTTCTCAATTCTTGGAGAATAAGGGTCCAAATGATGATGTGTTGAATTTATCATACCTCAAGGAGTTGGATCTTTCAACGCTACATCGTAAGAAGTCCTTAGAGAATGGTGGTAATTTCTACCCTTCACCCCATTCAAAGGGAGGCAACTTAGTTTTTATAGATCATGTATTGCAAAGTAAGGAATTCTTAATCCCATCTTTAAGAACTCAATTGCTAAGTTTAAAGGGGAATTTTCATTGTGACCAATCTTTTGAAAAGTTAAATGGTGATTTCACATTTGATGCATTCCTTAGAGACCATGTGCATTTATTTGTTGGTAAAATATTTGTGTATCTAAAAGAATGTTAGAGAATAAGGTTCATGTGTTTTGTTTTACTAAGAAAAATTGTTTTCATGAACATGACCTTTTCAAAAATCTCTCTTTCTTTCTACATTCATCATGCTTATCTTCTATTTTGAACTTTAATTTTTTTTCAAAAGGTTTGATGAGGGAGCATGATGCATGGAAAAAGTTTGTATCTTTATTTTTTGTTTGGGTTTGTTTTGATTGTTGTCTATTATTCCCCCAAATAAGGAAAATATTTTCCATCTTAAGTATAGGGGAGTGAGTTGTGTCTTTATTTGCTTTCTTAGGATTTTTTGGTATTTTTTTTTTTTAGGTTTTTTTCTTTTATTTAGGTGTGTTTTTATTTTGTTATTATTTATCTTTTTATATATATATATAGGTAGGAATAAAGTCCTCTTGAACAACCCTTCTCTCTATTTCCAATTTTAATATCTATTGGCACGTTATTGCACTTGGGAAGTATTGCTTAAATTTTCTACCCCTTTATTATTTTTGGTCCATTTGGATATGCTTTCTTATGTTTATTTTTTGGCAATGAGGACATTTTTCAATTTAAGTGTGGAGGAATGGTTTGGTGATATTCTTTGACCAAGTTTTTATCAATTATCTTGGTGTTTTCTTGGTATTGAGCTACTTTGGAAAATTTTGTTTCTCACAAATTTTTTCTTTGGAAAATTTTGTTTTAAATGACTTTAATTGAAAAATCAACTTGGTTGCAAGTTCCTTGAAAGTTTTGAACTATTGAAGATTTAAAAGTTTGGAACTTTTGGAGCTAATTCGCAATGGAAGCACTTTCTTCTCTTTCTTTTTTCTCTTTATTTATTTTGGTGTTCTTGGCTATACTTTTATTATTCTATCTTTGGCCATTGAGGACAATGCCCAGTTTAAGTGTGGGGGGAGAATGAAGTTGAAGAAATATTTCCATATCATTTTTGTGAAAATTTTAGTGGTTTCATTGTTAAGCAATATTGTAATTATTTTTCTTACATGGATACGAGTTTTGTCATTCATTAGGTGGATTTTGATGAAATTATTTTGTTGCATAGGATAGTTTGAAAAACTTGAGAATTTTAATTAATCTTATTTAATGCATTGGTGTTTGAATATTATTTAACTTATCTAGTTGAAATATAGAAGATATGATGAATATGAGAAGAGTTTATTGGCTAAATCTTGTATTATAAGATTAAATTTTGCTAGCTTTGAGTTATGATAAATAATGTGAGTTGATAAAATATCTTTGAGAGGAAAGACTATAGAGAATGCTGAAAAAAATTTTGATTTGAGTTGAAAAAAAACAATGAGTAGAACCAACACTATTTTTTTGTGTGAATTGAAAAAAAAAATGCTCTTATTTGTGATCATTGAAGACCTTTAGCTAAAAAGAGGATCAATATGGGGAGAAGTAGCAAGTGAATTTGGTGCACTCTCTTGAAGCTATCCCGAAGGCAAAAAGGCAAGAAAGAGCAAAGATAGAAAGAAAGAAATGTTAAAAAAAAATGATGAATGATGATTGTAAAGGGGGCCAATACGGTGTGTGAAGAGAAATCTATACACTTGAGGCTATCAATTTCCTAAGTCATCGAAAAATTTTGAGAGAAAAAATTGGAGTGCTTTCCTCACATCATAACTTAAGTGTGTAATTTTTGGATTTATAATATTTGAGTTGGTAGATGGCTTGACTTATGTAATTCATATTATCTATATTTTTACTTGAAGAGTGAAATAATTTTCTTAGACTAAGGTATGCACTTGATTAATTTGACTTCAAGAGTTTTGTGATGTCTTGTCCAATGTTTCAAAGTTTGAAATTATTTTCAAGGGGTATGAATGACAAGGGTTATATCTAAAGTTTGAAAGGAAGATATGATCTTTGCTATGGTAAAGAAATTTTGGAAGATGAAAGAACTTGTGTTTTCTTAATATATATATATATATTTTTTTTTTTTTGGACTAAAGTGTTTTGCTTGATGACAAGCAAATGTTCAAGTGTGGGGGTATGTGATAGGGGTTAAAATCACCATTATTTTCCTAGTTATTTAAGGGTGTTTTAAGATACATTTGTTGTAATAACTAGGCATATTCCTTCTTATTTGACATGTTGCTTGTAAAAGGTATTTTTGACAAATATGTGCAAATTTAAGTTAAAATCAAGTAAAAAGTGCACAAAACCAGAATGTATCTGGTGCCAGACCTAGCTAGTGGATCAGGCACTGGGTCCATTTTGCTCCAGCAACATAAATTGAGTAAGCTTCAATGGATTTTCAGAACAGACCTGGCGCCAGGTCTGGCAAGTGAACCTGGCACCAGGTCCATTCTATTTGCCAAGGAGAAGTGGCCAAAAAGAGAGCAAAAATAGGGGAAGAACAAAGTTCACCTGGTGCCAGGTGGGTCGAAGGTATCTGATGCCAGGTATGCTCTGGAGGCAAAAATTTTGTACGCGAAATTAAGGCCTATTCAATTATTTTGGTATTTTTCTATTCCTACTCAGCCAAGACTTCCTTAGCCATGAAATTGACATCCAAAAGGCCTATAAAAGCATAAAAGAACACAATGGTTAGATATACAACATAGAAAGGTGAATTAAAGGACAGAAATTCTGATTCTCTCACTGAATGAAGAGTTCACCCAAATCAAGGAGGATTGTTCAAGGGAGTCTTCAAGCAAGAAGAAAGAGGCTTGTATATGAGTTCTTTCTTTTCTCTTTATCTTCTTTTCCTTTAGCAATGATGTATTCAATGCTTTTATTGTAATTTAACATCATTTTAGGATTCATGATTTTGCGTTAATTTAGTTATTTGATCAATTCTTTGTCATCTTTGGTATTTAATTACTTGATTTCATTGGTTATTGATACGATTTTTTCTAATTGACTTTGACAAAATAATGTTAGGAGTTTCGTTGCATTAATTTCATATTTGTTGAGTCTTGATGGATTTGAATGATGAAGTTAGAATTTTAGAACTAAGTGATCAAAAGTTAAGTTATTTTCGCCTTGACATAGGGTCATTAGCTAATTTCATGTTTTTAAGGAATTGAGATTCATGCATGTTTTGGTTAGGATGGCTTGATTGACAAATCTGATAATTGAATCAAGATATGAATGATAAGCTTAATGCATGTTTTGGTTTTGTTAGCTTGATTAGTAAATCTGTTAATATGAATCAAAATATAGGATTCCATGGATGGACAAACGAAGTGGAATTTACCTAAGTAAATTCATGACTTTACAAACGATTGAATTTTACTGTGCATTCCTTCGTTATGCCAAGATGATAATTAGTTGAGAAAGTTGCTAATTGGTTCATTGTCATGCTTTTTAGGATACTTATCTAAATTGCATAAACCTACATCCTTGAGTTGTATATATATTACTTTATTTTTTTTATTCTTTTCTTACTTTATTTGGGTTGGATAAATAATGAACGAAAAGTGATTAGTGTGTACTTGTTCCTTTGAGGATCGATACTCGTTAATTTTCTATACTATGTTTGCAATGAGTATATTTGCTCACATGTGTATTTTGGGATTAATGTTTGATTAAGGGATGGATTTAAAATTGATGATTTTATATACCCAAAATTTACGCATCACAAGGGGTCTTTATAATAAACTTCACTTAATAGGCAGTGAAAATTTTTCCAAAATAGAAAAGTACAAGAATTTAGCTTCTGATACATATACTCACGGGTATAACAGGTCCAAGATGTAGCATAAGTCTCTGGGAGCCCACCGCACTTTCATTGCACCTCTGATCCTGAATTTTTCAAAAGATAACACACGTGTGAGCATAAAGCTCAGTGAGTCCTGTGTGTCTAATGTTTTATGAAAGAATCAGAACACATAAAACCTTTGTGGAAAAGCACATCATTTTCCTACTGGAAGTAATAATTAAACTTTCTAAGGAAGAGTTTATTCAGACTTAAACATTTTTTGGAAAACTGTATTTCAATTTCAAATTATTTCCCCGATTTCTAAATCACAAGTACTTTTCAAAAGAAGGTCGGCCTGTATGCAAAGCTCGCAAGGCTTCGCCTTTGGCGCCACATATCATTGTGCTTAGACCGCAGCCTATGGCACTCAACTGTGCGTCGTCGGAAAACAAGTACACCGCAACATACTACTTAAATCAAGTTAGTGTATGCGCCAAGTATTCAAGTTAGTGTATACGCCAAGAATTCAAGTTAGTGCTTACGCCAAGTATTCAAGTTAGTGCATACGCCAAGTATTCAAGTTAGTGCTTCCGCTAAGTATTCAAGTTAATGCATACGCCAAGTAATCAAGTTAGTGCTTACGCCAAGTATTCAAGTTAGTGCATATGCCAAGTATTCAAATTAGTGCTTACACCAAGTATTTAAGTTAGAGCATAAGCCAAGTATTCAAGTTAGTGCATACACCAAGTATTCAAGTTAGTGCATCTATTGGATTTAAGGATTGGCAAGTTTGAGAAATCAAAAATTCAAGATTCATATTGCTCATCATGTTTCCAAATCCATATAGAAAGCTCACACTTAAGCACATCAGGAAACTATTTTCCATATTAGGAAAACATTTTACCAAAACTTGGATTTGAAAATTGAAAAGATCACACGAGATATTTCATATCCAGGATATTCAAGAAATCGAGTGCTTTATAATACTTTTAAATTCAAGTGTAACATTTATCTCATAATATATCAGGAAAGCATTACCTGTATCAGAAAAACACATGATCATTTCAGTACTCGATCACGAAAGTCATTTCCAAGGGTATTCGGGTCATTCTACACATACCCGATTCTAAAAAAAAACTTTTCAATGGTATTTGGGTTATTTTACCCTACCCGATTTGAAAAGTATTCACAAAAGTTCCAATAAGGATATTTCGGTTATTTACCGAATACCCAATTTCAAATATTTTCATAAAACATTCCAATAAAGACATTTGGATCATTTTACAAAAATCCAATTTCAAAAAGGAACTCATTTCAAGAAATTCAGAATTCTAATCCGAAAAGAGGAATAAATTCAAAGTTTCTAAACATGTTTCCATAAAATGTTCCAATAAGGGCATTCTAGTCAATTCATGAATACCCAATTCTAAAATTTACCATTTTTTGAAAATTGCACGCTTTTAATCCAAAAAAGGACAAAATTCATAAATTTGTGCTTTAATCATCCATTAAGGTTTCTAAGCCAAATATGAAGTTCATTCGAGCCCAAAGTGGCATAAGAATAATTCTTGCTCAAAAAAAACTTAAATATATTCAGGGATTTCCAAAATGGTATAAAATGTAGCATTTCATAGAAAAATAATGCACACTAGCTTTCAAAAGGTTGTAGAAATTAAAGGGACTCACCTCATATCCTAATTGACTTTTCCCGTTCATGGCCATTCGATCACCGTTTCTACCATTTTCAACATATCGTTGGCCGTTTACTGATAAACCTACACCAAACATCATTTTTATGTTAAATCGTGTTTGGTCAAAAAATAGCCGACGGTTAGCTGACGTACCCAACGGGTAGCTGACGTCTAACCGACGTTTAGCCGACTGGGCTGACGATTAAGGAAAACGTTCAACTTTTGTTTACATCGTTTGTTCAATTCTTTTGTTTTCCTTTTTTCCATATCCTTCCTCCCTTCATGAACAAGGGATTCACTCCATATTTATCATTCATTTGATCCAAAATCATACAATTATTCTTCCTTAAGTTCATTCACTTCCCAAGCAAAATTCTGAAATTTTGCTATTTTGACACACAATTTTGTTTTGCATATAACTTTCAATCCACAACTCTGATTTAGCTCTATGATATACCAAAATGGCCATAAGACTCTTAACTTTACTTCTATGTAAGCCTTTTTCAGAGTCTTTGGTTCCTGTGACACAATACAGGGTAAAAATAGCTCCAATAGTTTTGCTTTAATTCTACTATTTATGCTATCATTTGTTTTCCTTTAGCCTTTAACACCTCAGGAATATTAATTCATGCAATTTTCCTTCAAATCATCTTTGATTCTATAATTTTCAGATTCTAATAGCTCACAAGAGTCATGCTTATTCAACACAAATTCACTTTTTTCTAATCAAAAGCTAGTATAATTCATTTTTCCAACAAAGTAACTTCTATTTTCATTCTACTTTGGTCAACATCTCATCAACCAAAAGCAATCCTTCAAACTACCATCCATATTCTATTCTTCCTCACACAAAATATTATCCATAAACCTCCTAGGCAGCCAACACACATAAGCATACACAAGGTTCATACACAAAGTTCACAAGCCCTAGCTTTTGATCTAAAATCAAGGCATGAAAATCATATTTTCATGTTAAAATTCACATCAAAATGATCATCATTCACCCAACAACAACTTTAATTCTAGCAAGGTGAGGTTTTATCTTGTATATAAGGCTACTTGGTGTGATTTGCTCTAGGATTCTCCCAAGAACACACACTAGCACCTTTTTTTTTTTCTCTTATTGATTTCTTTTCTCTTTTTTTTCTTGGTGAGGTGCTGCCGAAATTCAAGCTGTATAACAGCCTCTTCTCACCGCCATCCTTCATCAAATATTGGCCATTCATTTCTCATTTTTATTAATTGTATGGTTGTTAATATATAGGTGTGTTCCAATTGAAAAATTACACACCATTCACTTAATTTTCTTCCTCAAAATCTCCTCTTCTTTTCTCTTGTATAGCTGCCAATTTTTTGGCTATTTTTCAGCCACTCAATCACTTCTTCATGGTCAAAATGTTGGTCAATCACATTGCACAAGACCTTAAGTAATTGGGCCCCACAAATGATGTGTTCTAATTACAAAAATAAACATCATTCTTTATTTATTTTGCAATTATTTAATTCCATGTAGCTTGTATGAATTCCTCATGCAACCCCTCAAAATTGACACATGTCCATGGCTACCAATCACGAAATGCCACATGTCCAAATTTTTTATCGCATTTTCTATTTTTTTTCTCAGAAATGACTAAAATTTGGTCCAAAATGGAAAAATATTTTATTTTACCATTCCCCTCCAAAAATTTCACTGAATCCATTGGTAATACTTAAATTCTTCAATTCTTTCTTAGTTTGGTCAAATTTATGGTCAAAGCCGCGGGCACGGTCAAAATGATTTAAATGCCCATGATAACTAGAATAACATAATTCATACCAAATCGTGCGTTTCATCGCACTGATCAATTTTCTTTCTCAACGTACCCTTAAATTCTTATTCTACTAATTGTAGCCTTCCGAAGACTTAAGGTACGGGTAGAACAAACTCAATAATTATATCCAGGTCCTAATAAAATATTATTATACTAAAATATTCACTTCATTATACTAATCATCTTTTATTCTAGCCATTGATACAAATCCTCATCCTATTACAGGTAGTACCTAATTAAAGTACAAAAGTGGAGGTTGTTACAAGTAGAAGCCTTCTTCTTTTTCTTAGGAACCTTCTTCCTAGAAGAGGAAGATTATACTAACATAACTACATTGGATTCATTCTTTATGGAGGACTCTATTGTTTTGAGTAGATTGATCAACTCGGGTATGTTGGACTCAATCTTGTTCATCTGGTAGTTAATCACAAATTTTGAAAAATTACTTGGTAAAGATTACAGAATTAAGTCGATACTTAATTCATTGTCCATCACAAAACCAGGAGATCCAAGCTTCTCAATTAAGCCCAACATCTTCAGCCCATAAGTGGCCACAAAAATACCCTCAGCCATCTTTGAATGGAACAATTATTTTGATATCTCATATCTTTCCATTCTGGCTTGGGTAACAAATAGCTCTCAAAGATGTAAAATAATCAAGTAAGTATCTATATGCTCATGCTGTTTTTGCAGTTTAGGGGTCATTGACGCCAACATCTCACAAGATCCTGTGTCACTATCCTCTTCATGCTTCTTGTGGATAGCATGCTCATCAGTATGAGCATCTTAAGCTGGTGGTGGCAGAATAGGAGCCTCCAACACATAAAGCAACTTTTCCAACTTAAGAACAATTCTCTAGTTCTTATACCAGTCGAGAAAGTTTATTTCAGTTAATTTGTTGGTTTCCAAGATGCTACGTAGGTTTAGATTGGTCGACATGATGCATATGACCTAGATGTAAAAATAGAGAAAAATAACTAACTGTATATGAATATGTAATGTAAATAATTAGGTCTTTAATTAAGTACATTGTTATTCCACTATTTTACTCAAACCAATAGCCCCCACTATTAATTCGAAAAACCCCGTTAGAAACTTTCCTAGTGGACGGGTATTCATATTCATCAAGAATGACCTTAGATTATCCCAACAATACCTTTAAGTTCAATAGTAGGTATTCAATACCAATTACATCGTATATAATTCCCAGATCATTGGGTGATTAACATCTTTTAATCTTAAAGCTTTTAAGCTAACCCAATCTTGCCTCTAATTTTCTTTATGCTTGAGTTAGCCCAACCAGGATAAAAAAAATTAGTTAAACCCGACCCGTTAATCAGGAATTTAAAATTCCATAGCTTGAGCATGCCCAATGCCAAGTAGGCTTAGGTTAGCCCAACAACCTAGTCTCGAAAAATGACTCTCGTTCATACTATATTAATAGAAGGCATTAGGTTTAATTTTGATTGAGGAATTTGTGATATTTGTATCATAACATAGCATGCATAATATCATTATATCCATACATTGCAAAATAATAATGTGGTTTAGTTATGGACTTTACTATATTAATTTTCTTGAGCCATAAAGGAAATTAATTTGGCCAATCATAAGTGTTCATACATGATATAGGAAGAAAACCTTACCATCCTCCTTTTGGTCTTGATCATCTTCTCTTGAACTTGTAATAAATTCTATTCTATCTAAACTATGTAATCTAATTACATAAAATTCTAATAAAGAAACCTTGAGTCATATTCGAGGGGGGTTTAGATGAGAAGAGAAATTTACACAAGAAAATTAGAGATGGCAAGAGTCGTAGGCCCTATTTAATTCAAAACCAAAACAATAAAATGCATGAACAATTTATTGGGTCCATAGCCCATAACCAAATCACCATGCTAATTTTATGCTCAAAATAAAAATTAAATATAGCAATTAATTTCAAAATCACTATTTTGAAAAAATAGAATAAATTTTAAAATCATTATTTTAGAAAATATATTAATTGCTAAAATTATATTTTAGGAATTAAAATAATATATAATCTAAAATTATTATTTTAGAAAATATATTAATTGCTAAAATCATAATATATATTATTATAATTAATAATATGTATAATAATTATTAATATGATAATAATTAGATAATATTAAATAAAATGGTAAGGAATATTAATCATAATATTATTATTATTATTCTTGGTAAGGAATTCTCCATGCACAATCATATATACGCAATAGAAGAAACGAGAATTACATACCGATGATCGCGTTTATGCACTAATAGGTATTAAAATGACAGACAAATCATACGTTCGGAGTGTCTCTGTGAAACAAAATTTTCTCTGCTCTAAGGCGCGATCCAACAAACGCAGAGAATGTTTTTTCTTTCCTTTCGTCAAAATACCGCAAGCCAAGTGTAGGATTGTCTCTAATAATATCCACACGAGAATGGTGCACAAGAAAACACAATAGTTTTGTGCAAGCAAAAACAACTATGGCGGCTAGGTTTTCTGTGACTTTCAGAAGAAGAAGAGGATTAAGATGGTTCATGGTTTTTAAGAAAAAACCTCTGTTTAATTCTATCCATTCATTATTCCACAGAGTATTTATATATCATATATATTGTCTGTCATATTTTGGTAATCAGAATCCATAACATATATGGATTCTTAATTACCAATAATTATTATGAATATTGTTAATTACAATGTAGCCCACAAATTATAACTAATTATAATTTAACCACAATAACTTCTTCTTTTCACAATCAACCTTGTAATATTATCAAATAATATCTTGAGCACTCAATTCTCTATTGTGTGTGGCCTATTAGGCTTCTCGGTCTATTAATAGCAGAATATTAATTAATCTAAATGTCTTTAAGATTAATAATCCTTAATAATTTTAGAATTAACCTATTAATTCTAATAAGAATTGATTTATTAATTCTCTAATTAATAAATCTATATTCAGCAGATCATGAGCGGTATCTACCAACACATCATGACCACCCAAAAGTCTAGAAAGTTAAGTAACTTGACATGAACCTTTCAATAGCAAATAATAGTGCAATAAACTCCTTTCACCATGCAATATCTCATTTGGTTTGGAATACGAAATTAGGGCCAACTCCTTCCAAAATAATAAATTAATTCTGGTCCGAATATTTTAATACTTGTTCCCATAATCCACTACTCATCATATGTATCTATTGGAACAATTTCCAATATACAATCGTCTTGGCCAAGAACTTCTCGAGTAATAATTCCTACAAATGGCCGTGAGATATTCGCTCCTACTATTAGGAGTGGTGAATCATTTATTGATCCTCTCAACTACTTTCACTTACTTCATGTTGTATCCAATATCCATCCCATAAGCAGTCTTGTCAAGACTCCAGAGATTGGAATCAAAGTCCAACACTTGGCAAATAAAATACCTTGAAAATATCAAGTCTAAAGATACTTGCACATTGCTATGATGAGATTCTATCAGTGGCACTAAATAGTCATCCACGTAATTATCTCATTGTCAGGTCATCCAATGTACTTATTTAGGTAACAAGCATCCACGTGTTAACTTTGAGAATCACAATACTCATGGATGTGAGAACCACCGCCTGATCAAATCAGGAAGTATAACATGTGTTAGTCTTAATGTATTAATAATGTCCTAGCTCATTAATACTATGACTATGGATAATTTAAATACGAACACTATCCAATGTAGTAGGAACCCTACATCATGATTTTCTTAACACAGGGTTGTACTTGGGACTTTATCTAACAATTATCTTACACGAGAGCATAAATAAAACAAACTAAAAGATAAAGAATGTCTTATTTTATTTAATAATGCACAATATACAGAATATATGATTGCCTCTACGGTATAACACTAATAGTCTCATGTATGTTATGCTTTATACAAGGCCCGATATATGTTTTGTTGTAGGCATAGTTAGCAGATACTAGTCAAACCATAGGGAGAAACATTAACAAGCTATAAAGCATATACTCAAGTACCTTTAGGAATAAAAAATTATATGCTGATTTACAGAGCTAATGACTTGATTCTAGTCCGATACATAAACTCAGATTTCCAAGTGAATAAAGATGAATAGAAATCTACTAGTGGATATGTGTTCACTTTTTCTAGATGCGCAATTTTATGGAGAAGTATCAAGTAATCTTATATTGCTAATTCTACCATAAAGGCTGAGTATGTGACAGCTTCGGAAGTGTCCAAGGAGGCGGTTTAGCTCCAAATGTTCCTAACGGAACTTGGAGTCATGTCTAATATAAACAAGCCACGGATTATAAATTGTGATAATACCATAATGGTATCACAATGTAAGGAACCTAGGAACCATAAGAAGGGCAAGTAGATTGAAAAGAAGTACCACCTGATCCAGAAATTTATTTAAAGATGGAAGATACTAATGGGCCAAATTTTCTCGAAGAACAATCTGGCTGACTCGATTACCAAGCCTTTGGTAGAAAAGATGTTTTGGTGGCAGTTGGATGCCATAGGGGTAGGCATATATAAGCTATCTTAGTCTTTATAGGGTGAGTGGGAGATTGTTGGAAATGTGTCCTAAAAGACATAGAAATACTATAAAGATATATGTGTTGAAATAATAAAAGTATTTGTTTTAATAAATTTGTATTCGCATTTCTTTCATACAATAAAGTCTAAGTATGCTGCTAAGTGATCTACGTGTTAGGTCGTACTTCATCGTAAGGTGCAAATCATGGGTTACTAACATACAAGTAAAACGTTCTTAATCGATTGATGAAATTAGGCACTTCATTATGGTTCAGATCATTGCACTATGGTTTCTAGGTAGGGAATGGTTTACCTTTGACCAGTGAATTATCCTCTCATACTAATAGTGTAAGCATATTTGGAATACGTAGAATTACAATGTGCAAGATTAGTCTTTACAAAAGTATTATAGTAAATAAAGACTAGAATATTGTTGCTACTACGTGGACAAATACTCTATGGTTTGAGTATATGTTGGCAATCTGGTGAAGTTGGAGGTGTAACACCCCTACTAAGGATAACAATAGAAGCATATCAACACTGAGTGTCGCCCCGTCTAGTCTCTTGGATAGACGAGGGGTCTTTATAATAAAAACAACAGAGTAAATACATATATAAAGTCCAGACTCAATAATATCTTACTCTGATGGCCACACACATACATATATTAGAAAATCTCATATATGCCATCTCTATTTATAATAGAATACAGAACATAATCAAAGAGAAAGCCATCTAGACCTAAACTGTCGACTTTGTCGTATCGTCCATCTATCTGTAGGTCTATTCGGCTCTGGATCCTATAAAAAGGTAAGATAAAAGACACGTGTGAGTGATGAATCACCCAGTAAGTCCCATGTGTGCTAGTGCTTTATGAAAGTACAGGGTACATAAAACTTTGTGGAATAGCATATCATTTATTCAATGGAAACAATTCCAAAAGCTCTTTAACGAAGAGTTTATTCAGAACTCAATCATTTTTGAAAAACTGTATTTCAATTTTCAAATCATTGCCTTAGTTTTCAAATCATAAGCACTTCTCCAATAGAAGGTCAGCCTGTATTCATATGCAAGTCCCGCAGTCCTTACTTTCGGCGCTACGTATCATTGTACTAAGACTGCAGCCTCCAGTACTCAACCGTGCATCGCCGGAATAAGTACACCACAGCATACTTCTGCTCAGGTATACCGCAGCATACCTAGTGTACCGCAGCACACACTTGCCACTATAA
Organism: Voacanga thouarsii; assembly: GCA_026120185.1. Classification (NCBI taxonomy): domain Eukaryota; kingdom Viridiplantae; phylum Streptophyta; class Magnoliopsida; order Gentianales; family Apocynaceae; genus Voacanga; species Voacanga thouarsii. The sequence continues at coordinate 2,020,949 of JANUWF010001282.1, read as the reverse complement.
GCTAGAGGTTCCAATCCTGACGTCAATCACCATCGAGGAGGTAAGGAGTTAAACGCACCGAGTGTCCCCGCCCGGCATCCAGTGAATGACTCAAAATAAGAAGCGCCCGCAGACGTGGCAATTGCCAAGTGCTAAATGGCTAGCCAGGAGATTCATCTCTATGTCCTGTTACCCTGTTTGGAGTAAGACAATCCCCAAAACTAGCTAGGTTACTTGGGGTCGTCTACCTCTAACATGAGCTAGTACAAAGATCAAAGTCCTTGTTGAGTACTTAACGTTAACAATACCAACCCCATCTGACTGATCAGGCCAGAGGGTTATCTAATCCTGTAGAATTTTCAAATCAAAACAGTTGTGGGGCAAAATAACATTTTTCAGAATTTGATCCACTGACTCACAAGTCAGTTCATCATTCACATAGGCTCCGCAGAGCTAATCAATTCGTTCCATGGCACATCAGGCCAATAAAATAATTTCAGAGATCAAAAGGTCGTTTTCCAAAAGTCAATCTCATTACGAGAGATCATTTTCCAAAATCATATTCAAATAGGATAAAGAATTCTGTTCACACATCAAAACATGTTTCCAAGAGTATCCAGGTCATTTTTCCCGTATTCGATCACAAAAGTTATTTCCAAGAGCATTCGAGTCATTTTACCCATGCCCGATTCCAAAAGACTTTCTGAGGGTATTCGGGTCATTTTACCTTTACCCGATTTGAAAAATAATCACAAAAGTTCCAATAAAGATATTTCGGTCATCTACTGAATACCCGAGTTCCAAAGGTTTTCATAAAACATTCCAATAAGGACATTTAGATCATTTTCCAAATACTCGATTCCAAAAAGGAACTCATTTCAAGAAATTCAGAATTCTAATCCCAAAAGAGGATTAAATTTAAAGTTTCCAAACATATTTCCATAAAATGTCCCAATAAAGGCATCAATTTATGAATACCCGATTTCAAAATTTACCATTTTCTGAAAATCCCAAATATTTAATCCAAAAAAAACTAAATTCACAAAATTCATGCTTTAATCATTCAGTAAGGTTTCCAAGCCAATTATGATGTTCAATCAAGCCCAAAATGGCATAAAATAATTCTTACTCAGATAAACATTAAATATATTCAAGGATTTCCAAAACGGTATATAATATAGCATTTCATGGAAAAACAAAGCACACTAGCTTTAAAAAGAGTTTTAGAAATCCAAGGGACTCACCTCGTATCCTAAGTGATTCTTTCCGTTCACGGTCGTTTAACCATCATTTCTACCGTTTTTGATGTTCCGTTGGCCATTTGTTGCTAAACCTACACCAAACATCGTTTTCAGGTCAATTCGTGTTTGGCCGAAAAATAGCCGACGTCCGGCCGACGTGTCCGACAGTTAGCCGACGTTCAACCGTCGTTTAGACGACTGGGGCCAACGATTAGCCGACGTTCAAGAAAAACATTTAACTTTCGTTCACGCCGTTTTTTTATCGTTTGATCAATTCTTTTGTTTTCCTTTTTCCCACATCCTTCCTCCCTTCATAAACAAGGGATTCACTTCATGTTTCCCCAATTATTTTATCCGAAATCATACAATTAATCATTCCTAAATTCGTCCATGTTCTAAGCAAAATTCTGATATTTTACTGTTTTGACATATGTTTTTGTTTTGGACATAACTTTCAATCCACAACTCCGATTTGGCTCTATGATATACCAAAACGACCGTAAGACTTTTAAATTAATTATGTACAGGCTTTTTTCAGAGTTCTGGTCCCAATAACATGCTACTGGGCACAAACAGCCCCAGTAGTTTTCTGATTTTTAGTCCATTTCCACAAAACAACTTCACCTACTTGTGCTTCTTGATTCATAATACCTATTTAACCCTTAATCCACTTCATTTCCCTTCAAAAAACCTTAATTATTCATATTTTCAGGTTCAAGAAAGCCACTAAGTTCTTATGCAAATAACATATAACTAACATCAACATTAAAAAAACAAATCATAATCCATTTTCTTTAATGTTTAACCCATTTTTACCCCAACTCTACCATCTTTCTTCTCAATCATGAAAAACCCTTAAAATCACCAATCAAATACCCTTATTCACCATACAAAACATAGCCTATGAATCCTTTATCCAACCGGTACACACACTTGTACACATAAAGTTTCACATAGTACACAATAATCATTTTAATCATCACAAATCTCACATTTTTATGTTAAAATTCATATCAAAATAATCATCATAATGAACTCTACAACTTTAATTCTTGAAGTATAGGACTTTACCTTCTGTATAAGGTACTCTAGCTTGAATTTGCTCTAAGAATCTCCAACTTCTCCAAGACCACTATTTTCTCTCTCTTTTTTCCAATTTTTCTTGATTTTTCCTTTCCTTTTCTTCCTTATTTCTTCCTTCCTTCTTCATTTAAGCCCTTGGCCGGTTTTCCCAACCTCCTCACTGCCATTCTTGTGTTCAATGGTCAATCAACATTAATTACATTGTGGGCTATCCATTTTAAAGCTAAATTCCTATTGGTGGATTTAATTTAAATGGATAATTCTTAAGCTTATTCAATAAGCTTTTGCAATTTAATAATCCCACAAATATTTTACTCCCCCAATGGTATTTTAACACTTGTTTTCATCCACCATTCACACAATGCCATAAGTCCATTTTTAACCGTGATTTTCTTTTTTCTTCAAAAATGACCAAAATAAAGTCCGTAACGGAAAAATATTTTGCTATTCAACTCCAAAAATTTCACTGAATCCATTTATAACACTTAAACTCTTCAATTCCTTCTCTACTCGGTCAAATTTGTGGTCAAAGTTGTGGGCACGGTCAAAATGATGAAAATGCCCCCGATATCCCGGGTGGCATAATTCGCACCAAAACGTGCGTTTCATTGCACTGATCAATTTTTCTTTCTAGGGTACCCTAAAATTCTTATTTTTTTAATAATAATAGCCTTCGAAAAAATAGGGTACGGGTAGAACAAATCCCGTAATTACATCCGGTCCCAACAACATTTTATTCCACCAAAGTATTCATCTTAATATACTGATCAATTTTTGTTCTGGATATCAACACAAATTCTAATTCTATTATAAATAGTAGCCAATCAAAAGTAAAGGTGGGGTATTACATGTGAAACCCCACCTAAAGCCAACCCAAGAGTAAGGGGGGTCGGGATGCATATCATATTATTTTGCATGAATATATATATTTATGAATGATTTTATGTACTTTAGAATGGTGGTTTATAGGTTAAAAGGCTTAGATGTGCTTATTGAGTAGGAAGGGTAAAATGGTAATTTTGCTTGAGGTCAAAATAGGAAGTTAGCTTGAGGATTAAATAAGAGGAACATGTGGGTGAGAAAATAAGAACAAGAGTTGTTGTGGTTTAGTAGTTAGAGCTTTGGAATTAATCTCTAAGGTCATGAGTTCAAATCCTATCACCTAAGTTTTTATCATGTTTATCTTAATTAAGTTTGAATTTTTGTTTCCTTGCATTCCATAAAAATAGGAATGTTGTCTTAGGGGAGACATGAAGAGAATGTCCTAATCTTATCATTGTGTCCTAAAAAGAATTCTAGAGGAATTCTTGTCCTTTTTATTACCTCTAGCTTTGTCCTAACATCTTCATAATTTAAATAAACCAAAATCCATTAAATCTCTTCTTTCAAATTCCAAAAAAATTCTGTGATAATTCTTCAATCTTGAATTTCGAAAATCAGTCTTGAAGGATAGAGGAATGGCTGAAATTAGGAGAGAATTTGGGATGAGTTCCCAAGAGAAAGAAATCACCATGATAGAACCTTCAAATTCACCTTCATGTTGTTCATATTTTAGTGAAGGAAAATCTGGAAATTTTCCAGATTTTTTGCAGGCCATCTCTTCAAAAAATTTAGCCAGTAAACCCACTCATTTGCTACCAGAAAAATGATCATTTCATGTGGCTTGAAGGCTGGAAAATCTGTACAATTTTCAGACTGCACAACTGTGCAAAACTAAGAAAAAATTTTGGGCATTTCGCAGCTTTCAATCAAGAAAATGAAGCTGTTTTAGTCCATCTTCAAGCCAGCAAAACTCCTCTATATTTCTCCAGAAAGAAGGCTGGAAAATCACCTTTGAAAGACCTTCAAACCCCCTCAAGAACCAGCTGCAAATCGGGCTGAAGAAGTGCGAAAATTCTGCACATAAATTCTTCACCAATCTTCGAAACTTTGAACCACTTGCAACCAGAATTTCTCCAGCTTTGCTTCCTTCAAGCCTAGGCCGAAAATCACCCTTCAACTTCTGTAAAATTGATCATTGTTCAGCCATGGACTGAACATCATTGACCTTCACACTTACCTTGAATACATGGACTCCATAACCACACCTCAAAACCCTCCTAAGATTACTCTATCCAAACTCTTTTTGAACTTCAAAATAATTTCAGAATTTTACTCCATTAAATCACTCTTGCATCGAACTAATAAACCAGAATTTTCTCTGCCATCATAGACTGCATTTCGGCTAGCCTTCTAACCTGAATAAGCTCCCTTCATTCCAGCAAAGGTAGCTAGTTCAACCGGCACCATTGAAGAGCATAGACACCTTCCTTGATCAAACACCATAGCTAACCTCCTACGTTAAACAACTCCACAACTTCCTCTATTCAAATTTCAAAAAAAAAAAAATCTGATCACTCTCTCTCCCACAAGCTGAAAACCGAAACTCCCATTCACCCTAGACCATTCGGCCAGCACCGTACTAGATTTCGTGCAGCATTTCTCTCACACTCTCTCCATTTTCACCAAGAACACACACTAAATTTCTTCAAGCCTAAACCTACTCTAAACACCTCCAATCACTCTCAAATACTCCAGATCACTTCTATTTAATCCCTAGACTTCATTTCTAGTATTTATAACACAAAACCACGCCAACAAGAATTTTCAATCGGATCAAAATCAGCTTTTTCCTTGAAGGTCTCAAGAATATCAATAAGGTAAATCAAGAACAACCTTCTTGTTCATCCTCTTCTATTCAAATCTCAATATACCTTTCTAATACTCTCTCTCTCTCTCTCTCTCTCTCTCTCTCTCTCTCTCTTCCAACCGAAATGGTTGATCAACCATCAACCATGGCTATTTTTCCGTGGGATCACTCAAGACTCTCCGTCGCGCGTGGACCTTCTTTAGTCTTCACCATAGTACTCGTCAATCAAGTAATTATTCTCAAAACATTCTTTTTAAATTAGGAAATCATGTCTCTTAGGAGGTGATAGGGAGATAGAATATGAATGGGGGATTGAGTATATGCATGTGGATTAAGGGGATGGAGTTAAGACATGATGATTGTTGTATATGACTGAGTTGTATGTATTTCCTTTTGAATCAATATATGTTCTTCGTGCTTGATGAATTTTATGGATGTTTGAAGCATGTTAGACATCATGACACCAAAGGTGATTAGGCTCTTATGTTTCTATTTTCCATTGAAGCCATTAATAATGATTATGCCTAGAAGAAAGTTAGCCTTGTGATAGTATGTGATAAGTCAAGCATTTGTTCATGAATGGATTGGTTTATTATTTGATGTTGGAGAATGTGTTTAAGAATCTCTTCTAGCAATAGGAAAATCATGGTGAGAGATTATTTTCTTGTTAAGTCTAGGTTATTTTTATTAACAAATTTTATTACTTTAATTAGAATTACTACTATATTTTTCTCTATAAAATTCGAAACTCTAGGAAGATTTGGATTGGATTATCAATTGGAATATTAATATTTTATTTATCAAATAAATAAAATCTTTTGTTAAAAATAATATATATGTAATAATAGATAAATCTTTTATATAAATAATAATAAATAAAATATTAGAATTAGTTAATGAACTTGTAGGCCCTAGTTAAAACTTTTTTACCTATATTCCTAAATTTTTTATATTAAAATCTATTTGTTATTTATTAATTAAAAATTTAAAATAAATCATTTATTATTAATTTTATTTATTACTAATTATTTATTATCTATTAAAAAATTAATTAAAAATTATTTGTAATTTATTATTTATTTACAATAAAGCTATTTTTAAATTACCATTTATTAATATTGTTTAGGGCTTAGTATTATTCAATATTCAAACCTTAGTTTATTTATTAATAATAACACTCAAGAATTATTAATTGAGTCTATAATTTGTTAGCAATTATTTTAGAACCCCAAGTTATTTTAACTTATCAAACTAGACTTATTTTATAAAATTCTTTATCAGCTAGCCTTAAAGCTTAGGACAATAGGGATATGATGGTAATAAGTTGAACTAGGATTACTTGTGTAAGTGAATTTAGCTTAAGTGTAACCTTATGTTTTGTGTGTATCCCAGGCGGGGTTAGATCAGCCTTGGAAAACTCTTGAATTTGAGCAAGCAAAGAATCAGGTAAGCTCCTGCATGGAATTTTGTGAAGACCAACGGAATTATTGTGGCAAGCTAAATGCGATGTGTATGGACATTTATTTTATAAAGGCAATTAAGGGCTGTTTTTCCTTTTTATTTCAGTCAAGCAAATCGTTTGAAAATTAAACAAGCAGTTTTGCACAAAAAGCTAAATTCTTTTTGAAACCCAACTTTGACAAGAATTTTAAAAACCCTTAATTGCTATTTCCAAATAAAACAATGTGTGATCAATTTTCTCCCAAGTGGGACAATCAACGTTGAGTACTCAATAAAGGTAGACTACTAGGACTAGTCTTTGAAGGGTTAGGGTAAGTCTCTCAGTAGATGGCCACCTCTGAGGGGTGAGTCCTTCCTGGATAGGATGCAAGTCCGGTAGGACATGTTGGTCCGAGCTAGCAAGTTTCAGTCATGTGGATTGTGTGTTCCCGGAATGGACAACCGGTAAGTTTGGGTGCAGAGATGGAGGAGTATCTCACCCGGTAGGCCGTAAACCTACATTTTGTCAGCTTGCACAAAGTGTGGCATTCTGACCGTTATTTAGTCATGGGGCCCAACGTGTGGTAACCCATGGCTACCCATTTGAGTGGTTGAATTTATTGTGCACATGTGCGGTTTGAAAAGTAAAACACCACTCTTAATTTCAATACTTATTTAATGCTTGCCAGCACTTTTCTTTATGAAGTTTTTACAAATTGCATGCATGAACTATTTTACCTGAAACTCTCAAAGCACACACGGGCTTACTGAGATTTTTATCTCACCACCTTTTATGCCATGTTTTCAGGAAGATCCTGCTGTGGAGGTCATTAGCTAGATTATTTTCTATGCTTTGAAGACTCGTGTTATTTTCTTTATGTGACGGTTTGAGAGATTGTTGCAAACAATTTATTTTGGATTTGTACCAGTATTTATCTTTTGGGTTGTAATAAGTTTAATTTTAAAGTCTTTATTTTATTTTGTTCTATGTAATCTAGTTATAAAGACCCCTTGTCCTCTGGACGGGGCGACGTCCCCGGCCCTGATGGGCCTAGGTAGTGGGGTGTTACATTACAGGAAGTATATGCTTTAATATACTATATGTGAGATTTTCTCCATGAGATCAAGATTATTGTATGTTGTGCATGTATCTTTAGTTTGATTAAGACGGACTCATACATTAGAGCTTCTGTGTCTTTCTTCATGAAAAGAGTGATCACCCCTTTGTGATGATCTAAGATAATCTGTAAAATCTGGGGTTCTGGGAAATGATTAAGAGTATTAATTTCCCTTTAGATGTGCGGTTATACTCTTGGAAGTCATAGATTATGAATTAGAGGTCAAAGGATGGTAGATATTATTGAGAGAAAGTGATAGTACCAACTAGTCCTATCTCAGTAATAGGTGTTATATAGAAGGATAGTTCCGTCATTACACCTAGATGTAGGAGACAATGCTTGTGTAACATTATCCTAGGGGTCAATATTTTTATATGGTGATGAATGAAGATATTTAAAATGTAAAATGTTACTATTTGTATAGTAGGGGGATTTTTGTCTTTTTAGAAGCCAAGGATAATATGTCTTTTGGTTCCCAAGATAATTCTAGAAACCAGAATAACTATTTTAGTTGTTATATAAATTGTTTGGATTATTTGAGGGATGAGAAAAATTATTTTGTTCTAGAAAATCTAAGGTAATATATGAGCTAAAATAAAATAAATAAAAATTGGCCTAATAATTATTGTGGGTTGTGTATTTATTATTTTGGGCTTTAGTTTAATGAAATGTCCATATAAAATAATAAATATAGTGGGTTAAGTTTTAATTAGAGACCCAAGACAAAAAAAATAAAAAAGGCTCATTTGGTGGAATAGCCTTAGTCTGTCTTGGACTAGGGCAGCCAGCTTTGAGGACTTATATAATCCTAATGGAGGCTAGCTAGGTTTAAGGAATTAATCCCTAGCAAGCTAGTTGTCACTTGTCTCCTTGTCCTCTTTTAGTTTTCCCTCATAAAAATAATCGTAGGCTACTTTCACCAGTAGATTAATTTGTGAGGTTGAGAGGATATCTTGGAAGGTCAAAAGCTCCAACCTTTGAAGCATTTCATGCATAGGAGTAGACGTTTGGTAGGATTTCCAGTTAGTAATACACTAGAGGTTATGATTTAGATGAGTTTTGAACAATCTAACAGTCAGCAGATTCATGTTATTGACATAGTTTCTTCTAATTCTAGGAGAAAAAATAAGCATACGATCCTAAGCTTTGATTTATTTTTAAATTCCACTGTATTTGTGTAATTCTCGTTCCTACACAATGTTCATGTGAGATGTATATCTCTTGAGTTTAATCCAAACATTATAGCATACATCTTTGGTGTACCTTATTACTTTGATATGACTGATTTGGGAGAAGAGGTAGATCTTTTGAAGATTCGTAGAATTATCACTGGAGGAGTTGTGTCATCTTGGCCTAAGATAAGATACCTTAAATCTTCAACTTTGACTAGTTAATATTTCACTCTGCATAAACTTTCTTGTTCAAATTAGATGCCAACAATTAACATCTCTATTTTGATTAAAAAAAAAAGCGCAGTCTTGCTATAAAAAATTGGAAAGGGCATGAAGTTGAACATGGGAGATCTGATATTACAACAAATTCTGAAGTTAGGTTAAATACTACAACACAGCACTACTATATTATCATATCCATGTTTTATCTCTGAGTATATCTCAATTTGTTTGAGTTACAAGACCCTATTAACTGATAAGATCATCACTACCATCAAAGATATTTGCCCACCACTTAACAAAGTACCTTCTACTACTCATCCACACCCTTCTGGTCATCATTGTACAAGGTTATCTGCTAAGCAAGGTGCTAGGTCTTTATTTGGAAATCTTCCTAGTCCTAGTCCAAGTCCTGTTAAAGTTACTGAGGGCATGTCTAATCTAGAAACACTATTTATATCCTCATGAATGCCCCTGTGGATGCTCTTTCTTTGAAGATGGATGCTTGTTCTCAACAGCTTATTGTGTTGAGATCTAGCTCTGTTAAATCTCTCTAGTTGAAGCTTGGCACTATGATTAACAACCAACAATAGATGTAAGATGACCAGCTGACCTCCTATAATGTGATCACTCGTCTCAAAAAGGCTCCTCCATGTGCTCTGTGATGGTTTTTGCCATGTGTTTACTTCAAAAAGAGGGAGTAGGTTACGATTGCTGCCTGCTAATAGAGGAAAGTTGTTGCTACTGCTAGACTTTTTTTAATATGCTAGCTATTTGAAATGTTTGAAACATCATGAACAATTTTTATTCTGATATATGTAATAGTAAGTAGGGATGCACTATTGACAATCTTCCTAATTCTATATCTACTTGCGTAATGGGTTTAATTGAAGACACGCGGCACTTATTAGCTATGATTTTGCAACAAATAATGCCAAAGAGGGAGATTGTTAAGGGTGTTGTCAATGTTTTTGTTTGACAAACCATTTTAACAATCATGTCGTGACAACACTACTAGCATTTTTAAGAACTACCTAAACTTGTGTTGGCAGTGTTTGTTGCACAACATAAAGAATTTGAATTAGGAAACAATAGTCCAGAGAATCTATGAGAGCATTTTTGAGGGATATGTTGAAGATTTTTTTGAGTCCAAGTGGAATTAGGACAACAACACTGATTTAGGAAATATTGGAGAATGAAGCATGTAGTAGATTCCTAATTGAACAAGGACTCTAACACTCTATTTTTCTATATAAAACCGATCAAGAGCTTTGCAAAATGATACGAGATAAGGAGCATATAATTGAAGAGCATTCTTTTGAGAGTTGATTGTAAAATTGAGTGAGGTATTCATGTAAAAATATTGAGTGATTCTAAAGAATATATCATTGATGGTGACCTATGTTATTCTTTGTTAAAAGTATGATTTAACGATTCAAGTAAATAGCTTCAATTGTTCTTCTATTGTTCTTCTTTTCATAAAGGACTTGAATCAAATCCTCTTTGAAGCTTATACCTTTTGGTGGGAAGGTTTTTGTGGCATCAAACGAAGTATACTCTATGTTGTAACAATAAAGGTTGAAAGGAGTTCAATCGAGATAGTTTGGTCCAACTGAGAATTTTGGACAATTTGACAAGAGAATATTAGTTTGGTGTTTTGTTAGAATTCGCTAAGGATCATTTGGTTTGTTGAGATAAGTTTATTCTTTATAACGTTGGTTAAAGTTTAATAGAACTTTTTACTAGTTTAGGATCTGCAGACGTAAGCTTTTTTATTGCCAAACAATGTTAACAATTTATTGTATTTGTTTAGATTTTTATTTTACAGTTTGTTGAACTAACTCAACTTTAATAGAAAAGTTTAACAATAACACATAAAATTGACAATTCATATCACACAATTTTTTTCCTGTAGATAAATGGAACATATTCCAAGTACCATTGGCATCCAATGCAGTCATCTCCTCTATCATGGCGGTTGCCAACTAGGATAAGATAGAGCCTTATGGATGGGCTTTGGAATAGGAATAGAGTTAATAGAAGCCATAAACAAATAGAAGGAAGAGGACAAATGAGCAAAAGAGATTTAAAAAAAAAGAAATAATATAAGTACATTAATATTTACCTTTTCAAAGAGCAATAGAAAGCTCAATGGTAGGATCCGAAGATGAAGTAGAAACTGGTATAACAGATGAAACAGTGGGAGCTTACCATCTGGAGTACACTTGGTGAATGTATGGTGGTAAAGGTGAGGATGGAATAGTGATATTAGGGACTGTTCAGGTTGTGAAACCCCAACAAAAACCAACCTTAGAGTAAGGGGGTTGTGATGTATATCATATTTTCTTGCATGCATAAATATATTTTTGAATGATTTTATGTGCTTTAGATATGTGATTTGTAGTCTCGATGGCTTAATTGTGGTTATTGAGTAAGAAGGGCAAAATGGTAATTTTTGCTTGAGGTGAAAATAGGGAGATAGCTTGGGGATTAAATAGGAAAAATATTTGGAAGAGAAAATAAGAACAAGAGTTGTTGTAGTTTAGTGGTTAGAGCTTTGGAATAAATCCTTGAGGTCTTGAGTTCAAATTCTATCAATTGAGTTTTAGCATGATTAAATTTTATTTTTGTTTAGGAAGGCTATATTTCGGCCTTGCATGCTTTAGGGAAGAGTAGGAGTGTTGTCCTATGGGAGATATGATATGAATGTCCTAATCCCACTCTTGTGCCCTACAAAAATTTCTAAGGGATTCATACCCTTCTTGATCTCTAGCTTTCCTTACTTCTTAATCAATTAGGTTGTTCCATTTATCTAAGCCATTTCATTTCCAGAAAATTTCCAGCAAGCTTCTTTGATCTTGGAGTGTCGAAAATGTCTGTGTGAGGATATCTTCTTGACCGAAAATGGGGAGGAGTTGTAGAAGGTTCCCAAGAGAATTAATCTACATAGTTGAACCTTCAAACTCCAACCTATGTGTATTCATCTTCTTCATGCAGTAAATTGGAAATTTTTCCAGCTTGTTGATCAGTTCAATAGTCAAAATTTTCAGCCATCATTCCCTCTCAAATGCTGCCAGAAAAATGACCATTTCATTTAGCTTGAGGACTGAAAATTACATTCAAAACCGGACTACTCAAAAAACTGTGCAAACTAGAAAATTTTCTGGACAGTTTTTGCAGCTTGGTGAGCCAAAAACCAAGCTGATTTTTCTAGTTTTTCAACCAGCAATTCAACCTTGTCTATCCTCCATAAAGAAGGCTAGAAACCAGCCTTAAAGGACCCTCCAATGGCCCTTCAAACCTTCTGCAAGCTGACTGAAAAAATGGCAGCAAAATCTGCCCAGAAATTTCCAGCAAACTTGCAAAAAATCTGTTCAGAATTTCCAACTTTGTTTTCTTCTTCACCCTTATCCAAAACTTCCTCCATTTTTCTGTACAAACTCACCTTGAATAGCTATGAGCAGAGCTTCATCATCTTCTCCAGTGTTCTGCTCGAAAAATAGTTCCATGGCTACTCTTAAAATCTCTCCATCAATCACTCCAATCAAACTATTAATTGAAGTCCAGAATTTCAGTAAAATATTTCAGCAAACTACCATAGATTAACCCTCAAATAACCAGAAACTTCCTTCACCATTGTACACCATATTTCAGCCACCCTAAGACTCCATCAAACAACATTCATCTCAACAAAATTCCAGCAAGCCAGTCGGCCATTGTAGCTTCCCAAAAGACCTTCACCATCAAAGATCTACTTACCATTTTGCTACCACAAAATATTCTCTAAATTATTCTTTTTGAATTTCAAACAACCAGCCTTCCTTTTCCTCTCAAATCTGAAAATCCAACTACCAAAAACCATTCAAACAATTCGACTACCGTTCTCCCACAGAATTTCAGTCAGCTTCAACCAATTTCTCTCCATTCTCTCCAAACCTTCAAGAACACCTACTACCATTCTCACGCCTAAGACCATCCAAAACCACTTCAATCTTCTCCAAAAACTCCAGATTATACCTACTCAACCTCGGGAACCCATTCATGCAATTTTTAACATCAAACTCGAAAATCAAAGTCTCACTTTTGGATAAAAAATCAGAATTTTCTTGAAGGCTCAAGAACACCTTCAAGTTAAGCATGAACAATCATCTTCATCTTCTTCCACCTTCGACCTTGATGAGTATATATACTAATGAACTCTCTCTCTCTCTCTCTCTCTCTCTCTCTCTCTCTCTCTCTTGGCCGAATGGTTACTTCAACCATGGCCATATTTTCTTCTTCTCTCTTGGACGGATCAACTCTCCAAAGAGTAAGGCTTCTCTTGAAACGATTTTAAGGTAGTCATTATCCAAGTAAGCCTCTTCAACCTTCTCTTTAAATCTTAGATTCATATCTCTAGAATGTTTTGGAAAAGAATGGATTATGATTAAAGTTTGAGATTGTGTTTTGTGTTGGAGTTGGGATTGAAGTATGAGAATGGATGTGTTTTGTGATGGAGTTGAGATTGAAGCATGAATGAATGTGTGTATATGATGGAGTTGGGATTGATGCATAAGTTGATTGTCTTGGTTGAATGTATGGCGTCTTAGGGTTTGTTGCATGTCTTCATGTCGTGAGTAGTATGAATGATCAAGCATGTTAGAGATTATGTCACCTTTGGTAAATAGGGTTTATGTTCATGCATTCTTGTTAAGGCCATGAATATGATTACGTTAGTAGAGTTTGGATCATGTCTTGGTAAATTTGGATCTATGTTTTTATTCATGTTTTGGATGTTTTATTGATTGGTATACAGTGTATGTTCATAATTATGATTACCAATAGGAATTATGATCATGACGTTGTTGTCCCTAAGCTAATTTTATTTCGTTAATAAAATGAATAACTCTATAATCTCTTCTAGTAGTTTCAAAAACCCTAAGAAAATGTGGATTTGGACTATTATATAAAATAATGATATTTTAATCAAATAAATGATAGCTTTTATTAAAGAAATAAAATATATATATATATATATATATATTATAGATAATAGTAATAGCAAATAAATCCTTTTATGTAAATAATCACAATAGGTAAAATATTAATTTTGTAAGTCTTATATTCATAAATACTATTAAAATTTATTTATTATCTTTTTATCAAAACCTATTAAAATTTACTTACAACTAATTTTATTTACCAATTATTTTCTAACAATTAATTATTAATAGATTATTATTTTGAATAATATCATCTAAGGCCTAGGACCCTTCACCAAATAAACCCTAATTTATTTATAGTAAGTTTTAAACCTACAACTTATTAGTATCTAATTCACAAACCCTAGTTATTTTAATATCAAGTTAGATTTATCTTACAAACCTTTTATATATTATCTAGCCTTAAAGCTTGGAACATTAGGGTCATGATTGTAGTAAGTTGAGCTAGGTTTATTTGTGGAAGTGAATTTTGGCTTGAGTTTAATTATGACTTATGTTTGCCCTAGGCGGGGTTAAGTCAGCTGGTGGAGATCTTTCTTTTGAGCAAGGATCAGGTAAGCTCCTGCATAAAACTTGTTTGTTGTAAAAGGTTTCTATGGCAAGCTAAACCCGAAGTATGTGAACACTGATTGGTAAAGGAAATTAAGGATAGTTTCCTTTCTTGTTTCAATCAAACCAATTATTTGAAAATCAACAAGCAGTTTTACTCAAACACCAAACTATTTCTCAAACTAATTTTTGACAAGGACTTTAGAAACCCTTGATTGCCATTTTCAAGTAAAGCTATATTGTACCAGTTTTTTTCAAGTGGGACAATCATCATTGAGTACTCAATAAGGGTAGGCTAGTAGTACTAGTTTTGAAGAGCAAGAGTGAGTCTTCTAGCAGGAGGCCACCTCTAGAAGATGAACTCAACTTAGAGAACGTCAGTACTACTTAGTCATGCCGGTCCGTGTGAAATCCTAGCTAAAACCAACCTTAGAGTAAGGGGATTGGAATGCATATCATATTTGCTTGCCTGCATAAATATATTTTTGTATGATTTTATGTGCTTAGATATGTGATTTGTAGTCTAGATGTCTTAATTGTGTTTATTGAGTAAGAAGAGCAAAATGGTAATTTTTGCTTGAGGTGAAAATAGGGAGATAGCTTGAGGATAAAATAGAAAAAATATTTGGGAGAAAAAGTAAGAACAAGAGTTGTTGTGATTTAGTGGTTAGAGCTTTGGAATTAATTCTTAAGGTCTTGAGTTCAAATTCCATCATTAGAGTTTTAGCATAATTAAATTTTATTTTTGTATAGGAAGGCTATATTTCAGCCCTTGAATGTTTTAGGGAAGAGTATGAGTGTTGTCCTAGGGGAGACATGATAAGGATATCATAATCCTACTCTTGTGCCCTACAAAAATTTCTAAGGGGGTTCATACCCTTCTTGATCCTTAGCTTTCCTCACTTCTCAATTCATAAAGTTGTTCAATTCATTTAAGCCAATTCTATTTCCAGAAAATTCCAACAAAGTGCTGAGGCTTTGAAGGTTCGAAAATGTCTAAGTGTGAGACATCTTGTTGGCCGAAAATGGGGAGGAGTTGTGAAAGGTTCGCAAGAGAATTAATCTCCATAGTTGAACCTTCAAACTCCAACCTAAGTATGTTCATCTTGTTCATGTAGTAATTTGGAATTTTTCCAGCTTCTTGTTCAGTCCAAGTGTCGAAAATTTCAGCCATCTTTTTCCCCCAAATGCTGCCAGAAAAATGGCCATTTCACTTAGCTTGAGGACTAAACATTCCATCCAAAACCGAGCTGCTCAAAAAACTGTGCAAACCAAAAAATTTTCTGGACAATTTTCGCAGCATTGGTGAGCCAAAACCAAGCTGTTTCTCCCAGTTTTTCACCCAGCAACTCAACCTTATTTTTCCTCCATAAAGAAGGCTGGAAACCAACCTTGAAGGACCTCTAAATACCCCTTTAAACCTTCTGTGAACTAACTGAAAAATGGCAGCGAAATCTACCCAGAAATTTCCAACAAACCTTGCGAAAATCTGTTCAGGATTTTCCAGCTTTTCTTCTTCTTCAGCCCTGTCCGAAACTTCCACCATCTTTCTGTACAAACTCCCCTTGAACAGCCATGAACTGAGCTTCGTCATCTTCCCCAACATTCTGCTTGAAAACCAGTCCCATGGCTGCTCCTAAAATATCTCCATCAATCACTCCAATCAAGCCATTGATTGAAGACCAAAATTCCAGCAAACATATTCAGTAAACTACCATAAATCAACCCTCCAACAACTAGAAAATCCATTCACCATTGTCCACCATATTTCGGCCACTCTAAAGCTCCATCAAACAACACCCATCTCAGCAGAATTCTAGCAAGCCAGTCAGCCATTGTAGCTTTCCAAAAGCTCTCCATCAACCAAGATCTTCCTACCATATTTGTTTCCAAAATTGATTCCCTAAATTATTCTCTTTGAATTTCAAACAACCAGCTTTCCTTTTCCTCTCAAATCTGAAAATCCAATTACCAAAAACTATTCAAACAATTCGGCCACCCTATTCTCAAAGAATTTTGGCCAGCTTCATCCAAATTCTCTCCATTCTCTCCAACCTTCAAGAACACCTACTAGCATCCATACGCCTACAACCACTCCAAACCTCTTCAATCTTCTCCAAAAACTCCAAATCACACCTACTCAACCCCTTGAAACCACTTCTGCAATTTTTAACATCAAATACCGAAATCCAAGTCTCTCTTTTGGATAAAAAATCAGAATTTTCTTGAAGGCTCAAGAACACCTTCAAGGTAAGCATGATCAATTATTTCCATCTTCACTCATCTTCAACTCTTAATGAATATATATATATATATATATATATATATATATATATATATATATACACACACTAATGAACTCTCTCTCTCTCTCTCTCTCTCTCTCAGCCGAATGGTTACTTCAACCATGGCAATGTTTCCTTCTTCCTCCTTGGACGAACCAAGCTGTCCACGCGAGAAGATTCTTTCGAAACTCCTTCAAGGTCGTCATCTTTCAAGTAAGCCTCTTCAACATTCTCTTTAAATTCTAGATTCATGTCTCTAGGATGATATTGGAAGTGGATAGATTATGATTAGGGTTTGAGCATGTGTTGTTGCGATGGAGTTGAGATTGAAGCATGATTAAATGTGTTTATATGATGGAGATGGGATGGATGCATGAGATGATTTGTCTTGGTTGATTGTATGGAGTTTTTAGGGTTTGTTGCATGTCTTCATGTCGTGAGTAGTATGAATGATCAAGCATGTTAGAGATTATGTCACCTTCGGTGAATAGGATTTTGTGATTATGTATGATTGTTAAAGCCATGAATATGTTTATGTTAGTAGAGTTTGGATCATGTCTTGGTAGATTTGGATTTATATTTTATTCATGATTTGGATGTTTTGTTGATTGATATAGAGTGTATGTTCATGATTATGGATAGCAATAGGAAATATGATCATGAACTTATTGTCCCTAAGCTAATTTTATTTCATTAATAAAATGATTAAAACTATAATTTCTTCTAGTGGTTTTGAAAACCCTAGGGAAATGCGGATTTGGACTATTATATAAAATAATAATATTTTAGTCAAATAAATAATGGCTTTTATTAAAGAAATAAAATATATAGATTTTGTATAAAATAAAATATATAGAAAATAATAATATCGAATAAAGATTTTTTATATAAATATTCATAATAGGTAAAATATTAATTTTGTAAGTCTTATATTCATAAATACTATTAAAATTTATTTATTATCTTTCAATCAAAACCTATTAAAATTTACTTACAACTAATTTTAGTTACCAATTATTTTCCAACAACTAATTATTAATGGATTAGTATTTTAAATAATTCCATCTAGGTCCTACGACCCTTCATCAAATAAACCCTAATTTATTTATAGCAAGATTTAAGCCTTCATCTTATTAGTACCTATTTCCCAAACTCTAGTTATTTTAATATCAAGTTAGATTTATTTTATAAACCCTTTTATTTATTATCTGGCCTTAAAGCTTGGGACACTAGGGTCATGGTTGTAGTATGTTGAGTTAGGATTATTTGTGAAAGTGAATTTTGGCTTGAGTTTAATTATGGCACATGTTTAATCTAGGCGGGGTTAGGTCAACTGTTGGAGACCTTTATTTTGAGCAAGGATTAGGTAAGCTCCTGTATAAAACTTGTTTGATGCAAAATGGTTATTATAGTAAGCCAAATGTGGAGTGCGTGGACACTTACTTCTGTAAAGGCAATTGAGGATTGTCTCCTATCTCATTTCAGTCAAACAAATTATTTGAAAATCAATAAGCAGTTTTACTCAAACTCTAAACTCTTTCTAAAACTAGCTTTGTCCCAAACTTTGGAGATCCTCAATTGCCATTTTCAAGTGGAGCTATGATTTATTCATTTTTTCCCAAGTGGGATAAATTACGTTGAGTACTCAATAAGGGCGAACTGCTAGGACTAGTCTTTGAGGGGTTAGGGTAAGTCTCTCAATAGGTGGCCACCTCTGAGGGGTAAGTCCTTCCCGGATAAGATGTCAGTTCAGTGGGTCGTGCCGGTCCGAGCTAGTAGTTTTTAGTCAAGTGGACTATGTGTTGCCGGAATGGACAACCGATTTTGTTTAGGTGTAGAGATGGAGGAGTATCTCACCCAATAGGCCGATCACCTACTTTTTGTCAGTCTGCACAAAGTGTGGCATTCTGACCGTTGTATGGTTATGGGGCCCAACGTGTGGTAACCCATGACCACCCTTTTTGAGTGGTTGATTTGTTTGTACATGTATGATTGGAAAAGCCAAAACGTCACTCTTGATTTTGACTATTGTTTATTACTTGCCAGTATTTTTCTTATGAAATTCTTACACCTTCCATTCATGGACTATTTTCTCTTAACACTCAAAGCACACATGGACTTACTGAGATTTTTATCTCATCACATGTTTTTCCATGATTTCAGGTCGATCCTGCTGTAGGGATGAGTAGCTAATGTTACCTGCCTTGGAAGATATTTTGTTATTTATCTTATGTAATGCTTTAGGAGTTGAGAGTGAACAATTTTTATTTTGGATTTATTCATGAATTTTTGGGTTGTAATAAGCTTTAAATTTTTAAGGTATTGTTTTATTTCTATTGTGTGTCCTAGTTATGAAGACCCATTGTCCTTTGGACGGGGCGACATCCCCGGCCCTGTTGGGCCTAAGTAGTGAGGTGTTACAGTCCGAGCTAGCAGGTTTCAGTCATGTGGACTGTGTGTTGCCGGGATGGACAACCGATTTTGTTTAGGTGTAGAGAAGGAGGAGAATCTTACCCGATAGGCCGATCACCTACCTTTTTTGTCAGTCTGCACAAAGTGTGGCATTCTGACCGTTGTTTGGTTATGGGGCCCAACGTGTGGTAACCCATGGCCGTCCTTTTGAGTGGTTGATTTTATTGTACCTGTATAGTTGGAAAAGCCAAAACACCACTCTTGCTTTTGAACATTGTTTATTGATTGCCAGTATTTTTCTTATGAAGCTCTTACACTTTGCATTCACGAACTGTTTTTCTGAACACTCAAAGCACATACGACTTACTGAGATTTTTATCTCATTGTCCTTTTTACCATGATTTCAAGTCGATCCTACTATGGGGATGAGTAGCTAGTTGTTGCCTGCTTGGAGGATATTCTATTATTTATTTTATGTAATGCTTTGGGAGTTGAGAGTGAACAATTTGTATTTATGGATTTATCTTGAATTTTTTTTTATTGTAATAAGTTTTAATTTTGAAGTATTACTTTATTCTTATTGTGTGTCCTAGTTATAAAGACCCCTTGTCCTTGGACGGGGCGACATCCCCGGCCCTGTTGGGCTTAGTTAGTGAGGTGTTACATGGGTAGTAAGGTAGAGTAGCCACTCATCATCCACACCCAAATCTGCAGAAGAGGTTATGGGAAATAACATGATATTCTCAAAAAATGTAATGTTAAAAGATACAAGGTACTTATCATGATTAGGATTGTAACGTCAATATCCCTTTTGAAGACAAGAGTAACCAAGAAAGACACATTTAAGATAAACTCTGGTCATCATCAAGAATAGGACTTCTATTTAAAAAACCTCCAAATTTAGTTCTTGGCCATGAAAATATTCAATTTGGAAATGTGGGAAAATATGGCTAAAGGGTGTATTTTAAGAAAGTAAGGCTGTAAATATTGTAATACTAGAATTAGGGAAGTTTGACCCTTAAATTAGGAGATTTTGTAATCAGTGATTAGGAGATTTTGTGGGCAGTAATTAGGGGATTGATTAGGAGATTTTGTGAATCAATTTATTAGGGTAGTTGCTATATTTATGCCTTAGGCAGCTTGTATATAATTAGCTCATTATAATCTTTGAGAAATATATGAAAAGAGATTATTCTCACTCAATTTCTTACAGGAAAGAATGAAAATATTTACAGTAACGAAGGGTAGGAAATTAGATGTAGGAATGTCTAAAAGGAAATTCAAAGATGGTCCACAAACTTAAACAATATCATAGATTACCATCACCACCAGTTTGGTCAGACAAAATTATGGAAATATGACATTGCTGAATCAGTCAACAATCAAATAGAGGTTATGAGTTCAGTGACAATCCCATTCAAGCCCTTATTGTCCCTACAAGATTCCGCAATCAAGAATTCCTATGACTTTAACTCAAACCTCATGTTTATCTTCTCCATATCCTCCAAAATAAAGCATGCACTATCTAAATCCCTACTCTTGATCAAGCCTAGAAATGAGCAACAAAATGTTTCCTTTTCTAGAAAATGTGTACTTTTTAACATTACATTTAACACATTTAGAATGTCTTCAAATATGCCTACCTTATAAAATTATCAATCACTATTCTATAAAAAGCTACATTTAGCTCACACCCTGACGTATGCATTTCTATTAATGGCTTATATGCCTCAACAACTCTGCCTTCTTTACCCAAATAATTGACAAACATATTACATATTACTACATCAGGCTTCAACCTCCTTTTTTTTTTTTTTTTTTCTCCTTCTCAATAAGAAACCCCTTAGGCTTTAGCAACTAAATGCTTGATTATTCCAAATCCTATAACAAAAACCAAAAATCCATGGAATCCAACAACCCATTTACTAGAAAAAATCTAAAAACCTATAAAAGAAATAACACAAAAAAGACATCCATTTCCTAAAAATTGAAAAAGAAAGAAGAGAAAAAACATACCGTTGATTCCAATCTTAATCTTGTTAGAACCCATGGTTTTTCTAGTCAGGGTTTTAGAGGAAGAATGAGAGTAAAGATAGAAAATAAAGGACCGGAGAAGAGAGAGAAGTGAGTTTTTATCACTTGTCTGCTTTGTACCAAAAATAAGAGTGTGATTTTGACGGTGAGCCTCAAAAGTGTGGTTTGCTATTTGAATAGGCCAATGTATGGACTCCACTTGGCCACAAATGTACACTTATCTACTCTGTACCAAAGCTAACTGGGAAAAATAGTAAAAGGTCAAAAAAAATAAAATAGAGAAAGATATAAATGCCCATTACCACGAAAAATAAATAGTGCTAAACTACAACTCCTTTTTTCTCTATGTTATATATATATATATATATATATATATATATATATATGTATGTATATATATATATGTATGTATATATATATATATGTATGTATATATATATATATATGTATATATATATATATATATATATACATATATATATCCCCTTTTGATTGTGAAAATTAATGGGCAACCAGTGCTGGTCCGATCATGCTAAATGTGTAGTACATTATGGTTTTAACTACCTTAGTAGTGAAAGTGTTAGGATATGGTTATATAGAAAATGACCCTCTACAGCATTAATTGAAAGAATTCTTATTAAGTTTCATTGCATCATGTCCTTTTCGAAAGAGCTCCAGTTTTGTATGGAAAAGCTTCATGATTTTGTGTTGCAAATATAAGGACTTTTGGAATTCATCCTTTTATTGACCTATAAATTCAATCCCAAAAGCATAGTCACCCTATGAAGCTAGGAACATTTTTAATAATCTCCAATATGATTTTACCATGCCTTTCTTGCATTGGATGATCTCTAATTATATATATATGTATAATTATATGATTTATTCTTTGAAATTACTTATATTAGAATTAAAATTAGAAATATTGAAAGAAATTTAGTTGGGTTAATCTGTGCCCGAGTGACCGTCATCCCCTTTTTGTATTTGTAGCCTCTCTAAAGTCTAAAACATCAAATCTCAAACTTTTTATAAAACCCACTAATTAAACCTTTCTCTAGGCAGCTACCACATTCAATCCTAACACATTCATCAACCATAATAGGATATGATTTGGACTTAATAGTGCACGAAAATTAAGCATACTTCATTGTAGATACATGCATTTTCTCTATTGAGACTATGTAATTTCTCTCTCACACTCACGGTAGCTCAAGACTTGGTTGAATCATTGATGCATAAATTTTAGGTGTATAAAAATTATTAAATTTAAATTCATCCCTTAGTCAAGTTTTAATTAAAATATTAATCCCAAAATACACATACGAGCAAGTATACTCATCGCAAGCATAATATAGGAAATTAACGAGTATCGATCCTCAAATGAACAAGTAAACACAAATCACTTTTCATTCATTATTTAACCGATTTAATAAAGTGATGAGATAATAAAAAGAAAATAAAGAAAAATATATACAACTCAAAGATGTAAAATATGCAATTTAGACAATTACTCTTGAAAACATGACCATAAATCACTTAGCCAATATCACAATCAATTATCATCTTGGTCTCATGAATGATTTAAAATGGACCCACTTCGTTTGCAATTTATAGAATCACTATCTTCCAATTAAATTAGTGAACATATTCTATATCAACCAATTTATCTAAAAGATACATTAAAATCAATCCTCATACAAACTCCTATATTCTAGGTGATTTAAAATATGAAATTAGTCAATAAATCCATATTCTAGCAATCATCAACTAACATTTGATTACTCAAGTTCTTAACAATTAACCTTTTTTTCAAGCAAGTTAAGAGATAACAAATATGAAATTAATTAATTGAAGTCATTACCAACCCCGTTTTCAAGCAAGTTAATAACAAAAATTAACTAACCAACTTCGTAATAAAAACAAGTAATCAAATCCCAAGATAAATAATTAATTGATCAAAAGTCTAAATTTATTCAAGAAATCATGAATCCCAAAAATAATGTCAAATTACAATGAAAACATTAATTACATCATTATTTTAGAAAAAGAAAATAAAGATAAAAGAAAGAACTCATGGACAAGCCCTTCTTCTTCTTTTTGAAAACCTTCTTGAATAATACTCCTTAAATGATGAATCTCTCATTTTTTGAGTGATTAGAAATTTAAATCCTTGGATTCACTATTTTCTCTTGTATTTTTTCTTGTCTTTATAAGCAACTTTGATCCAAAATTCGTTGCTTGAGGAGTCTTGGCTGTGTAGGATTCAGAAAATACCAAAATTCTTTAGAAGAAACTAAATTCATGCATAGAATTTTGTGTGTCCAGACTGGACCTAGCGCCAAGTGCATTCTATTCTGGTCCTGATCTTGTGCTCTATTTTCTCTATTTTTTTAGATTGGACCTGGCACCTGGTGCAGAAGCCAGATCTGGTGCCAGATACATGCTAGAATTTTTCATCTTTTGCTCAAACTCTACTCAATTCTGCACAAATTTGTCAAAAATATTTTTCACAAGTAAAATGTCAAATAAGAAAGAATATGCCTAGTTATTACATCAAAAGTATCTCAAATTAACCTCAAATAACTAGAAAAATAGTAATGATTTTAGCTCCTATCAATCTCCCCACTCTTGAACTTTTGTTTATCCTTAAGTAAAACACTTAAGTCAAGAAGAAAATAACAAGAAAACACAAGCTTTTATTTTTTCCAAAATTTTGAATCATAACAAGGCTTATAACTTTCTTTCAAACTTTAGATAAATTTTTTACCATTCATCCAACCCTTTAAAAACAATTGAAACTTGAAGCATTTGATAGAACATAACAAAACTCTTGAAGTCAAATTAATCAAGTTTATATCTTAGTCTAAGAAAATTATTTCACCCTTCAAGCACAAAACATAGATAACATGAATTATACAAGTCAAGCTATCTACCAACTCAAGTATTATAAATCTAAAAACTACACAACTCAAGTCATAATAGAAGAAAAATACTCCAATTTTTTTTCTCTCAAAATTTTCAATGACTTAGGGAATTAATAATATTAAATGAATGGATTTCTTTTCACATACTATATTGGCCCCCTTTTAGTCATCACTCATCATTTTTTTCAACATTATTTCTTTCTGTTGCTTTCAAGAATTAATAGCCTCAAGAAAGTGGATTTCTCTTCACTATCCGTATTGGCCCCCATAATCAAGCAAAAACTTTTTTCTCACCAACAACAATCAACTTATTTTTCTCAATCTTCAACTCAAAATCAATATTTTTTTTCACAAACTTTCTACTCCAAGATGTTTTTCCTCACATTCCTTATCACAAATCAAAGCTAAGTAAAGTTTAAACATATAATACAAGAGTTAGCCAATAACTTTCCCCACATTCATCATATTCTTCATATTCAAGCTAGATGAATCAAATAGTATTCAAACACTAATGCATAAATAAGATTAATCCAAATTCTCAAATCTTAAGAAATATCCTATTTAATAAACCAATTTATTGATAAAAATCTACCATGCGAATAACAAAACTCATATCCAAGTAAGAAAGATAATTATAACATTGCTAAAGCAATGAAAACTATAGAAATTTTAGTTCAGAAAAATAGAAAAATTAAAAAAATTGAATTGATCCAAAATGTGTATAAATGGAATATATCTTCAATACTAAACTCTCCCCCCACACTTAAACTGGATATTGTCTTCAATGGCAAAAAATATAACAATGAAAGTAAAGCCAAAGAGACCAAAACAAATGAAGAGGAAGAATAGAGAAAAGAAAATGCTTCCACACACTTAGCTTGATACCAAAAAAATACCAAGATAATTGATAAAAACATGGACAAAGAATATTACCAAATCACTCCCCCACACTTAAATTGGATAATGTCCTTATTGGCCAAAAATAAGCATAAGAAAGTATCTCCAAATGGACCAAAAATAATAAACGAGGAGAGGGTGAAGCAATATTCCCCAAGTGCAATAAGTTCCAACAAATATCAAAGCTAGAAATAGAGAAAATGGCTAGTCTAAGAAGACTTTATTCCTACCTGCAAAAGAAAATAGAAATAAAAGTACAAGGAATATAATAACAAAATAAAGACACACTAAATAAAAAAAATAAACTAAAAAAATAAAAATCCAAACAAAGAAAGTAAAGACACGACTTACTCCCCCACACTTAAGATGGAAAATACTTTCCTTATTTGGAAAAAAAAGACACCTAACAATAAAATAAAGATACAAACACTTTTCACTCATCATGCTTCCTCATCAACCATTTGTAAAGGACACGAATACACATTGAAAAAGGTAGGCATATAAATGTAGAAATAAGAGAGGATTT
This sequence comes from Voacanga thouarsii, assembly GCA_026120185.1. Classification (NCBI taxonomy): domain Eukaryota; kingdom Viridiplantae; phylum Streptophyta; class Magnoliopsida; order Gentianales; family Apocynaceae; genus Voacanga; species Voacanga thouarsii. Next base: position 1,995,399 of record JANUWF010001282.1, on the reverse strand, counting down.
TGAAAAATGGGGGGTGCATGGAAAATAATAGTTGTAATGAATATACATACATGACCCCCCATCTGTAACACTTTTTTAGACATACAAATTCAGTTTTCAATACAAAAATATAAATTATGTGCAAACAGTGTGTACACATTATAATCACCACTTATCCCTTCAAAAGATTTCTCACAATAAAAACACCTCTTTAAACCTAGTAGTATAGATCTTCAAGATAAGAACAAGAAATTCTTACTTTGTACCACATCTACAAATACCAAGTTACCTCCCTGAAATTAAGGTGAAGGGTATGAGTTGTAAACATCCTCCAAGGGTTTCATATGATGTAGCATTAAAAGATCCAATTCCTTGAGGCATGTTAAGCTTAACACATAATCATTTGCATCACTGTTCTCCAAGAATTGAGAGGAACCTAAGAAATCATGTGACAAAGAGAAATTAGAACTATTAGCACATAGAATAGAATCGAATACCTCTCTTGCCATATCGTACAATTGTTCCTCATAGCCTCTCTCTTCTCCACGGTTAATTGTACGGGCCAGCATGAACTCATGAGTCTCTTCAATAATCTTAGCTAATTGTATCCTTTTGATCACATAATTGTTGGAAAGCTTTTTTATACCACTGAACAGATGAATTTGTATTGGAAAAAAAAGAATTCACTAATGCTTCTAATGACGTCTCACTAAAAACATCAATGGGAGCTTGTAACTTTGCTAATCTATCATCAATGTAACTCCTTTGATCTTGTGCCTAAAAATAATTGTCCATGACAATGTCAACCTAGTGCTCAAAGAAAAATAAAAATCAAATCGAAAATAAAAATAAAAATAAACAAAAATTATAGAAAAAAAAGAAAAAACAAAAGGGAAAAATAAATAATAGAAAAAGAAAAAGAAAAGAAAAACACACACATTAGATATATAAAAAAACTACCTAAATACAAAAGTTAGTGGTATTTACAAGTACAACATAAATTAAGCTAGTCAATTAAGTCACACAATGTTACAAACAACAAGATATAGCACATATTTACACAAGGAACATTTATACATATTTACATATAAACATGGCTAAATCAATGAAATCCAAGCTTTTTCATGATATTGTTCCCCAGCAACGGCGCCAAAAACTTGATGCATAAATTTTGGGTGTATAAAAATCATTAAATTTAAATTTATCTCTTAGTCAAGTTTTAATTAAAACATTAATCCCAAAATACACATACGAGCAAGTATACTCATCACAAGCATAGTATAGGAAATTAATGAGTATTGATCCTCAAATGAACAAGTACACACTAATAATTTTTCATTCATTGTTTAACCGATCTAATAAAGTGATGAGATAATAAAAAAATAAAGAAAAATATATACAACTCAATGATGTAAAAATATGCAATTTAGACAAATACTCTTGAAAACATGACAATGAATCACTTAGCCAATATCATAAACAATTATCATACTGGTCTTATGAAAGATTTAAAATAGACCTACTTCGTTTGCAATCCATGGAATCACTATCTTCTAATTAAATCAGTGAACATATTCTGTCTCAACCAATTTATCCAAAAAATGCATTAAAATCAATCTTCATATAAACCCCTATATTCTAGGTGATTTAAAATATGAAATTAGTCAATAAATCTATATTTTAGCAATTATCAACTAATCTTTGATTACCCAAGTTCTTAACAATTAACTTCTTTTTCAAATAAGTTAAGAGATAACAAATATAAAATTAATTAATTAAAGTCATTATCAACCCCTTTTTCAAACAAGTTAATAACAAAAATCAACCAACCAACTTCGTAATAAAAACAAGTAATCAAATTCCAAGACAAATAATTAATTGATCAAAAGTCTAAATTAATTCAAGAAATCATGAATCTGAAAAACAATGTCACAATGAAAACATTAATTACATCATTATTCTAGAAAAATAAAATAAAAAAATAAAGAACTTATAGATAAGCCCTCATTCTTCTCTTTGGAAGCCTTCTTGAATAATGCTCCTTGAATGATGAATCTCTCATTTTTTTGAGTGATTGAAAATTTAGATCCTTGGATTCACTACTTTCTCTTGTGTTTTTTTTATCTTTATAAGCTTCTTTGATGCCAAAATTCGTTACTTGAGGAGTCTTGGCCGAGTAGGATTCAGAAAATACCAAAATCCTTTGGAAGATACTAAATTCGTGCATAAAATTGTGTGTGTCTAGACCGGACCTAGCGCCGAGTACCTTCGGCCCACCTGGCTCCAGGTGCATTCTATTCTGCTCCTGATCTTGTGCTCTGTTTTCTCTATTTTTCTAGAGTAGACCTGGCACATGGTGCAATAGCCAAACCTGGAGCCAGGTACATGCTAGAATTTTTCATCTTTTGCTTGAAATCTACTCAATTCTATACAAATTTGTCAAAAATTTCACAAGAAAAATGTCAAATAGGGAAGAATATGCCTACTTATTATATTAAAAGTATCTCAAATTAACCTCAAATAACTAGAAAAATGGTGATAATTTTAGCCCCTATCAATCATCTTCTTATGTGCTCCCTATTTTGTTACTTTTTTCTTTGCATTATAATTTTATTGATGCATCAAATATATGATGAACCACATAAAAAAAATATAAATGTATGGAAGCATAAGGATTAGGAATTTCATTTGTCATTTGTCAGCATGACAACGAGTTAACATTTGTTCATTCACAAACATTTATTAATTCATTCGGCTATTTGTATTTTATTATATTTTACTAGAACCTTGTTGTCTTTTTATGTTAAATTTGTTATTTTATTGTTATATTATTCTTCTTAATTATATCCAATTCAAACTAAAAATTCCTTACTATTATTTAGGATGATACTTGGATTGAGATCTCGAAGTAAAAAAAGAACTATACAACAAACTCGAAGTAATGTGTAATTAGGGCAACCATCAATGGTCTTGGAACAAAATTTGTCAAATGCGTCAATCCTTCACGCAAACAAAGAATTAATGAATAACAGTTCAAATGGTAAGAAGCGATATCAAATTGAATCTTTATATATTATATAAATTATTTTAATTGAAAATGATGTTTTGTTTTTTTCCTAATCTTTGTTTTAACAAGTAATCAAAATATTTACAATAATATGTGATGTTTAACCATTATTACTTACTAGTGACGCTATCTTTTAATAATTATTACAGGTTGTATATAGGCTAATTTGTAGGGATTAGATGGCTGATATATAGGCTGGTTTATAGGGATTAGATGGTTGCCATATAGGCTGATTTGTAGGCTAAATAATAGCAATTAGAGGGTTGATTTATTATAATTAATGTGGGATATTTTCCTTCCTATTATAGGATTCCTATACTTGTATATATAACCTTACAACTAAAGAATAAGATGTAAGGGAGTTTATTCTCATTTACTTTGATCATAACATGGTATCAGAGCCTAGTTTTGTTCACAAAAATATGGGTTGTAAATTTTGGGTTGTTGGGCGTGTGAGGAAATTGTTAACATTTTTAGTTTATTTAAAGGCTCTTCTATTGACACTGCTAGCCTAGGAAGGTATACCATATGCCAATCGGTCAGTACCCAGTAACCAGCCACTGGAATCTACACGTTTGAGTCTAAATTCTATTTAGGTACCTGTTTGAGTCAGCATCAGTATAGGTTTGGGACTTGGTTGCTACATGTTTGATTTTTCTTGCGTGAGCTCTTTTTTATTTTTAGATCTAGTCTTTTTGTATTTCTTGAATAGTCTGAGAATTATGGGAGAGAAAATGGTTGTTGTTGTCTCTGATGTGGTTCCAATTATATCGAAGATCACGGAACACAAACTTAATAGTACAAATTTTCTTGATTAGAGTCAAACTATTAAACTATATTTGCTTAGGATTACTATGGATAGCCATTTGATTGATGATCCTCCTATAGATAAGTCTAAACTCTCTTGGATGAGAGAGGATGCTTGCTTGTTTTTACATATACGTAACTCTATTGATAGTGAAGTGGTTGGTATGGTTACTCACTATAGGTTAGTCAAGCAATTAATGTACTATTTAGAATTCTTGTATTCTAGAAAGGGGAATGTCTCTTGTATCTATGATATGTGTACAACATTTTACAAGGTAGACAAAGGCGAAAGGAATCTCACTAGCTATTTCATAGATTTCAAGAAAACATATAAAGAGCTCAACATGTTGATTCCTTTCAGTTTTGATATCACCATATAGAAAAGTCAACAAGAAAAGATGGTTATTATGAGTGTTTTAGCTAGTCTTCTATCTAACTTTAAGACTACTAAGTTCCAAATTCTCTCAAGCTCTGAAATTTCTTCTCCAGAAGATGCTTTCAGAAGGATTCTTCGCAACTAGTAATCATGGACAAGAGTCAGGAGAAGTGGTGTGTCACTGTTGTCATAAACCAGGTCATATGAAGTGAGATTATCAAAAGTTGTAGAATAAAAAAGCTTATTTTGCCCATGTTGCAGCTACTTCTAAGACTTCTGAAAGGTCTATTACAATATCTGTTGAAGAGTATAATAGATTGATTAAGCTTCAAGCAACAATGAACCCACAATCCAATCATGTTACTGCCATTGTCGAGTGAGGTAAACCTAAAACATGTCTTGTTTCCTCCTCTTCAAATTGGGCTATTGATTCTGGTGCCACAGATCACATGACAGGTAATTCTAGTTTATTCTCTAGTTTTCAGCCATATAAGTCTACCTCTCCTGTTAGTTTAACTAATTGTTCAACATCTTGTGTTATTAGATCCGGCACAATTCATCCCACCCTATCCCTCTCTTTGTCATCTATTCTTAGTTTACCACAATTATCATTTAATTTAATTTTTGTTAGTAAACTCACTCGTACCCTCAATTGTTGTGTCTTATTCTTTCTTGGTTACTATCTTTTGCAAGATCTTATGATGAAGAAGGTTATTGGTAAAGGACATGATTCTAGAGGTCTGTACATTCTTGATACATAGACACCAAAGTCTATAGCTTGTATCGAGGTTGTTACTCCTTTTACGGAACACTGTCGATTGGGCCATTCCTCTCTCTCTCTCTATGTTAAAGACACTTTGTCCTCAATTTTCTTCTATTTCTTCATTTAATTGTGAGTCTTTTTAGTTTGCCAAACACTATCATCTTAGTTCTAGTCCAAGAATCAATAAATGAGCTACTGCTCCTTTTGAGTTAATACATTTTGATGTTTGGGGTCCTTATCCAGTTATGTCTAAAACTAGTTTTAAATATTTTGTTACTTTTGCTTATGATTATTCCAGAATGGCATGGCTATATTTAATGAAAAATCGTTCAGAATTATTCTCTCAATTTTCTACTTTTTGTGCTGAGATTCGGACTCAATTTAGTAAGCCTGTCCAAATTTTGAGTGATAATGCCAAAGAATATTGATCAGAAAATTTTCAGAAATACATGATTTAACATGGTGTTCTCTATCAAACCTTATGGGTGGATACCCCATCTCAAAATGGTGTTGCAGAGAGAAAGAATAAATATCTTCTTGAAACTACTCAAGTTTTGTTGTTTCAAATATAGGTCCCTAAACACTTCTAGGCTAATGCTATTTCCACAGCTTGTTTTCTAATCAATTGTATGCCTTCCTCAGTTTTGTCTAGTGTGACACCTTTTCATGTTCTTTTGCCTACCAAACAGTTGTTTCCCATCGCACCTAGGATATTTGGTCTACTTGCTTTATTTGTGATGTTCGTTCTCAGGTTACAAAACTTAATCCTAAATCCTTAAAATGTTTTTTTTTTTTTTTTTGTTGGTATTCTCGTGTGCAAAAAGGGTATAGATATTATTATCCTAGTCTTAGTAAATACTTTGTGTCTGCTGATGTCACCTTTTTGGAACACACACCATTTTCTTTAGGTTATACTAGTCAGGGAGAGGATGATAATTTGTTGATATACACTGCTACCTCTCCTTCTGATTCTCCTCCATCGGCTCTAGTTAAGCCTCCAATTACACATACTTATTCTTGTCGTTCACAAAATCCTAATCTTGTTTCTGGTACAGTTTTTGCCTTTCCAGCTCTATATCTTAATGAGCCAGTATCTTCGTCATCAAATCTAGCTTCTAATGATGATCTTCCCATTGCTCTACTAAAGGTAAACATACATGCACCTATCCTATCTCTTCTTTTGTTTCCTATAACCATTTGTCATCTTCTTCTTGTGCCTTTCTTACCTCTCTCGACACTGTGTCTATGCCTAAAACTGTTCGTGAAACTTTAGCTCATTCTAGATGGTGTAATGCTATGATTGAGGAGATGAATGCTTTGGATGCCAATGGTACTTGAACATTGTTGATTTTGCTTATAGGTAAGCAGGCTATTTGGAGAAAATAGGTGTTTACAGTCAAAGTTAATCTTGATGGCTCTATTTCTCGCTTGAAAGCTAGACTTATTACTAAGGGATATGCTCAGATTTATGAAGTGGATTACTATGATACTTTTTATTCTATTGCGAAACTTACTTCTGTACGGTTATTTATCTCTATGGTAGCAATTCACAGTTGGCCTCTGCATCAGTTGAATATAAAAAATGCATTTCTTTATGGTGACCTTCAAGAAAAAGTTTATATGAAGTAACCACCTGGTTTTGTTGCTCAGGGGGAGCATGGGAAAGTATGTCGTCTTCATAAATCTTTGTATGGATTGAAACAAAGCCCTCGAGCTTGGTTTGGCAAGTTTAGTCAAGCTATTGGGAAATTTAGGATGCAGAAAAGCAAGTCTGATCACTCTATTTTCTACAAACACTTTGATGGTGGTATTATTTTGTTTGTTATATATGTGGATGCTATTGTAATCATTGGTAGTCATTGTAAAGGTGTTTCATCTCTAAAATCCTTTCTTCACACTTAATTTGATACCAAAGACTTGGGGATGCTAAGGTATTTCTTGGGAATTGAAGTGACCGGGAGTAAGAAAGGAATCTTTTTATCTCAAAGGAAATAAGTGCTTAACTTACTATCGGAACATAAAAATTAGGGGCTAAACCATGCAGTTCTCTCATGGTTCCTAATTTGCAGCTAACAAAAGATAGTGAATTGTTTGAAGATCCTGAGAGATATAGAAGACTTGTTGGAAAGTTAAATTATCTCATTTTGACAAATCCAAATATTATGTATTCGGTTAGTGTGGTGAGCCAGTATAAGTCATCTCCAACTGTTGATAATTGGAAGGCAGTAGAACAAATTTTATGCTATTTAAAAGGTTCTCTTGGATGTGGAATCCTCTATGGCAATCATGGCCATATTAGGATTGAATGTTTTTTAGATGCTAATTGGGCAGGGTGCAAAGAAGACCGAAGATCCACTTTAGGATATTCTGTCTTTGTTGGAGGAAATTTAGTTTCATGGAAAAGCAAGAAACAAAATGTAATTTCATGTTCAAGTGTATAATCTAAATACAGGGCTATGGCTAAGTCTATGTGTGAAGTAATATAGGTATATCAACTCCTCAATGAAGTAGGAATTAAGGTCTCAATACCAACAAAGCTATAGTGTGATAATCAAGTTGCACTTCACATTACTTCCAATCCAGTCTTCCAATATATTGAGATTGATTGATTGTCATTTCATTTGTGAAAAGATCCAACAGGGTTTGATCACTACAGGATATGTGAAAATTAGAGAACAATTGGGTGATATATTCACAAAGGTTCTTAACGGGGTCTGGATTGATTATCTATGTAACAAGCTGACCATGATTAACATTTATGCTCCAGCTTGAGAGGGAGTGTTACAGGTTGTATATAGGCTGATTTGTAGGGATTAGATGGTTGACATATAGGCTGATTTGTAGGCTAACTAATGTAATTAGAGGGCTGATTTATTGTAATTAATATTGGATATTTTCCTTCCTATTATAGGATTCCTATACTTATATATATAACCTTACAATTGATGAATAAGATGTAAAGGAGTTTATTCTCATTTACTTTGATCATAACAATAATCATTAACAAAAATTACACCACCTATTCATGTGACATTGTCATTTTCGTCATGAATAAATAAATGTTTAATTCTTATTTTCTGACAATTCATGTTGTTTAGTGATTTTTTTTAAAAATAATGAATGACGAAAGTTATGCCACCTATTCGTGTGACGTTTTTCATTTTTGTAATTAATAGTCAAATATTTAGTTCATATTACACGACAATCTATGGTATTTGATGACGTTATCTTTTAATAATAGTTGACGATAAATACAACACCTATTAGTGTTGCATTTTTATTTTTGTCGTGAATAGTTGAACATTTAATTCATATTCCATGACAATCTAAGATATTTTTTTAACAATTCATAAGTTATTTTATGACAAAATTAAACATTACAAAAAAAAATAGCTATAACGTGACATTTTTATGAGACGCTACATATTATTTATTAATTTGTGACAAAAATATTCATATCGTCATCGTACATTTTTAGCAAAGGTGAAAATGTGACGATCAATATGATAATATAAAAAATATCATAAAATATTATGCATGACAAAAACTAAATATTATGTGTCATCAATGGGTATGCCATTAATCATCAATTTTGGTATTATGTTTAAGGGATTTGGGATCTAATTGGACGAACATCAGGAACAAAAAAAAGTACTCCTAAAGATGCGGGGTTCAACAGGGAACAAAGGTTTGGTGGGAAAAATGATAGTATTAGGAATCGAACCTTGAAAGAAGAGGATGGCATATGGTTAATAAAAAAAATACATCATGAAAATTGCATCGGCCCAAAAAGGTTTAGGAACATACATTCGGAACAAAAGAGCTCTAGCTATTTCAAAGAGATGTCTATTCTTTCTTTCAGTGACTCCATTCTGAGAAGATGTGTCAACACAAGAGGTCTGATAAAGAATACAAATTTGGGTCATGTAATGTTGAAAGGAATGAGATAAGTATTCTTTTGCATTATCACTTCTTAATGTCGCAGAACCATCAAATTGTATGTTGATTTTAGCAACAAAAGCAGCAAAATGGGAAAACAACTTAAAATGGTTTTTCATCATAACAATACCAGACATGGACCCCAAACATCAGAATAAACTACCTCAAAGAGACTAATCCTTTTATTGACTCTAGGAATGGTAGATAGACAATGATGTTTAGCATATTGACATAACTCACAATTGAAGATAGACATACTAGAAAATTAAGGACATAATTTTTGAAGGAGGGATAGAAAGGGATGTCCCAATCAGCAATGACCTTTAAAAGGTGCAGCAACAGGTTTGGGTGCTTGAGTATCCAGAATGTAAAGTCCTCCTGATTCATATCCTCTCCCAATTGTCTTGTTAGTCATAAGATCCTGAAACATACAATGGTTAGAAAAAAAATGATATACAACAATTCAAAGCACAAGTGAATTTACTGATAAATAGTCAATTAAAAAAAATTGAGGAAGACTAAGAAAAGACGACAAAGAAAGATATGGAGTTGGATTAACAGTTCTAGTTTCAGAGACGCGTGAAGTAGACATATCTGTTAAAGTGACACTAGAGGAAATGGTATTATGCTAAAAATTAGAAAAGATAGTAGGATTACCTGTCATATGATTTGTGACACCAAGATCAAAGACTCACTTAGTAGAAAAAGAAAGAAAACATTGGGTGGGATTAATTGATTCAGCACTCGTAGGGATAGATGGAAATGAAGATTATAATGCTTCCTGAGATTGAGAAAATTTAGCAAATTCATCTACAAAGACAAAAGTGTAGTAGCTACAACTTGAGCAAACTAATTCCGCTGAGATTTCTTTTGTAGGTTTTTACAAGAATGTTTGGTATGTCCTGGTTCATTACAGTAGTAACAGATAACTCTCCATGACTCCTGAATCCAATTATCCCTGCTATGTAAACTCCTTTCTATGTTACTGCTCCCATTAGATGGAGACCCGTAATCACCAGTGTGACTTATAAAACAATTGGTAGGTTGAGATGAAAGGATTGCTAGACTAGTCTCAATCTAAAGAATCTTGGTGAAGGTTTGTTGTAGTGATGAGATTGTGGGGTTGGATAGAATTTGCAACTTCACTACATCAAATTCTTGACGAAAACTAGCTAAAAAACTCATTACAGCCATCTACTCTCGCTGAGTTTGCTAAACTTTTATATTAGGATTAAAAGGCAATTAAACATCAAAATCTTCATAAGTCCTTTTGAAGTTCATAAGATAGGCTATAAGAGATTGATCCTATTACTCAGTGCAGTGAAAATTCGTACAAACATTGTAAATACATGAGATATTTCTTTTGCCAGAATATATAAATTCTAGATAATCCATCAACTACTTGACATATTCACAGTGATCAACAAGAGCAATTACTTCACTACCAATGGAATTCCTTAGTTGCAAAAATATATGTGCATCATCTCTCAAGCACGCTTACCTCTTATCAATGGTAAGAGGGCTATCAATAAGGTATGTGTCCTTCTCAATGCTGCAAAAGTAAACCCGAACTGTCTTACTCCATCTATAAAATTAGTTCCATTAAACTTATGATCTGTAATTTAGACATTGCAAGAATCATACATGTAACAATGGCCAACTTAGAATCTGCCATGTCTCCAAACTCAAATGCTGACCAAAAACCAAACCCTACTAGATGTGTGAGAACAAAGGATAAGAAACTCCAACACTGGAGACCAGAAATAAAAATGGCGAACAAGCAAATGTTGACAAACAAGTCACTCTCCTAGGGTGACTAAAGAAAATGATGTTCTGCACACTTAAGGTAGAATTAGAAACAAGAAATGCCTGCACACTAAAGTAACCAAACCAGAAAGTAAGAACTCTAAGGCTATGATACCATGATATGAAGGAAGAAAGAAAAGAACTTTTATTAATAACAGAATGAAGAGTTAAAATACTGGTATATTTCATTTGTTACATTGGTGAAGATTTTATACATGTTATAAGAGGTCTAAATTAGGAAAAAATTACTACATTATAGAAGAATACTATCTATTTCCTAATTTACATGATTGATAATTATAATTGATAGCTAATACACTTGAAATCAGCTCCCTTAATTTGCTAAATCAATCTTCCTTGATTTCTTATGATTATACTAGCTGTACAAGAATCAACTTCCTTGATTTCCTGAATCAATCTCCTTTAATTTCTTGTAATTATGCTAAATATACATTCCATAACAAAAAAAATAATAAATAAAAAATAGTCCATAATTTTATTTATAAAAGTTACAAATCATGTATAATTTTTTTTTAAAAAAAAATCTTTGGAAAAAATATGCATGGAGCTCAAGAAGTCAAAGTAGACCTCCAAACCAAATAAAATCTTGACCAACAAATTTGGTCAACATTTCATCTTGGCTATCGAAGCTCCTTGTCCCTCTTGCTAAACCATGTCATCATCGTCATATGACTGCATTCGTCAAATTTTTTGTTTGTATTTTGGGGAAAACACCATCCATCAAACTGAAAATTAGGGGGAAAAGAAAAAAAAAATGACAGCATCCCTTTGATAAGATAACACTATAAATAAATAAATATATATATATATATATATATATATATATTATTTTTCATCACTATTTGATTTCCAAAGAAAAAAGTGAAATTTTTTTCCTTTAAAAAAACATAATCCAAATGATTTACTGTCTCAAAAGCTGTAATTCAGTAATAAGACATTACATTTTCTTTCTTTTTAACCCTATATCCATTTTTTCAAAAACAAAAATCAAATTCTTTCTTAGTTCCGTAATTTCTACCACCAATCCAACTTCACCTGAATCTCTCTTTCAAGAACTAACCCTTGCCTGCGCATGTGTTTTCTCAACTTACAGTCCTACATCCGAGTTTTTCTTTTTTTTTTTTTTTTGGGTAAAAAAGAAACGTAAGAATTTCACGAATTCCTAAATTAAGCTACAATAATTCAAACAATTTTCCTCAAACGTTAACAGCTTAGTTCTTAAATGCGTGACTGACAATTGAATTAAAATTAAAACTTGAAATACCCACCTCAAAAAAAGTCGAAAAGCACTCAACTACTATTATCACTCAATTAAATTTTCAAATATAATATCATCACATGCACTATATACACAAATTTTATTGCAAAACATATAAATAGATGAATAAAAAACATGAATAAGTATATTTTGTATATTTTTAATACTCCCTCCATCCTTATTTATCTGTCATAGTTAACTATTTCACACAATTTATAAAAAAATAGTTAATCTCTTAAATTCATATAATTTTGTTTATACATTCCAAAAATATACTTGAATTTAATGTTCTCCACAACTATTTTTTTGCTTTGTTTACTCAACTCTCTCTTTAAAATTATTACATTTTTTATTTTTCAAAACTATTTAATACGAGGATATAGCAGTAAAATTAACATTAATTATACCTAAATTTTTTAAATGTGACCGATAAAAAGGGATACCAAAATGTTTTAATTATGACAAATAAATAGGGACGAATGGAATATGTTTTATGATATATTAATTGTAATGTGAAATATCTTACCCATTTCCCGACCTTCTCCTCCAAAAGTTATATATATATATATATATATATATATATATATATATATATGTATGTATAATATTTAAAATAAATTGATCCCTCCAAATATATGAAATTAGTTTTATATATAATAATAATAATAATAATAATAATAATAATAATAATAATAATAATAATAATAATAATAATAATAATAATAATAATAATAATAATAATAATAATAAAGTTTGTTAAATGTGAGACTTCATTGAAGGTGAAATGATATAGTTAAGAATGCAATTTGATTATTTTGATCATGTGGTACAAATTCTTAATTTAAAAAAATTATTTACTATATTTGAATTGTGTCAATGGATAGTCAAAATGAAGAAGTTTCAAATTTATATATATATCATGAAATAACCATTGTTCTTACTTTTCGAGTTTCTAACAATTACCACGATACAATTTTTTTAGTTATGAAAATGATAAAAATTAAGTTTCGAAGTAAGATGGAAGTGTTATAAAATTAGGGTAGTGTTAGAATAAAATCTACACACTACACACTAAGAAAATTCTAACTATTCTTTGCACAAGAATTTTTCTTTTCAAACTTCTCTCTTTCTTTCTCTCACAATTCTTTCTCTAATCTTTCTTTCACAAAATGATGGTGTATAACAAGCTTAGAGAATAACTCTATTTATAGAGCTCTAATTAGTGGAATACATCATGGCATACATCATCTTCTACTAATCTCAATTAGTGGTGTCTCCACTAAATGGTGGACATCCATAAAAATCTTCTATAATAATTCACATAAATCCATAATTAGTGGAGCCTCCACTAATTAATAAAGATTCCAATAATTCATAACACTCCCCCTTGGATGTCCATCCATTATATAAAGAATATGCCTCGTTAAAACCTTACTAGATAAAAACCCAGTGGGAAAAAAAATCTAGTGAAAGAAAAAGAGTACACTATTCTATATGTCTGTTTATTACCCCCCCTGATGAGATGATTCCTTTAAATTTTTAAACCGACGCATACCGATTTTATATCTCAACTTCTCAAATGTTGCATTCGGTAAAGTCTTCGTGAAAATATCTGTGAGGTTGTCACATGACCGAATTTGTAGCACATTAATTTCACCTTTCTTCTGGAGTTCATGAGTAAAGAAGAATTTTGACGAAATATGTTTTGTCCGATCTCATTTAATATATCCTCCTCGTAATTGAGTTATGCAAGCTGCATTGTCTTCATAAAGAGGAGTTGGAATACCTTTGATTGATGATAATCCACAACTTTCTCGGATATAATGAATCATGGATCTTAGCCATACACATTCTCGACTTGCTTCATAAATGGCTATAATTTCAGCATGATTTGAAGAAGTAGCTGCTATAGATTGTTTCGTAGAACGCCATGATATAGCAGTATTTTCACATGTAAATAGATAGCTTGTTTGAGAACGTGCTTTATGTGGATCAGATAATTAACTAGCATCTGCATAACCTATCAATGTTGGACTGATTTTATTTGAATAAAATAATTCGAGATCAATTGTATCTTGGAGATATCGAAGGACTTGTTTAATTCCATTCCCATGTCATCGTGTTGGTGAAGAACTAAACCTTGCTAATAAATTGACAGCAAAAGCAATATCAGGTCGTGTATTATTAGCAAGATACATCAATGCACCAATTGCACTGAGATATGGTACTTCAGGACCAAGGAGTTCTTCATCATTTTCTTGAGATCGAAAAGGATCTTTATCCACATTTAATGATCGGACGATCATTGGAATACTCAATGGATGTGCTTTGTCCATGTAAAATCTTTTTAGCAATTTTGTTGTATATGTTAATTGATGAATAAATGTTCCACTCTCCAGATGTTCAATTTGTAAACCAAGGCAAAATTTGGTTTTACCAAAATCCTTGATTTCGAATTCTCTTTTTAAATAATCAATTGTTTCTTGGAGCTCTTCAAGAGTTCCAATAAGATTAATATCATCAACATATATAGCTAATATCACAAATTTAGAACTAGATTTCTTAATAAAAACACATGGACATACCTGGTCATTTTTAAATCTCACTTTCAATAAATATTCACTAAGACGTGTGAACCACATGTGCTCAGATTGCTTCAGGCCATATAATGATTTCTGCAACTTGATGGAGTAATTTTCACGAGGATAATGTTTATATGCTTTAGGCATATGAAATCCTTCGGGGATTTTCATGTAAACATCATTTTCTAAATTTCCATACAAGTAAGAAGTGACAACATCTAATAGGCGCATATCTATCTTTTCATGTACTGCCAAACTGATAAGATATCGGAGTGTAATAGCATCAACAACAGGAGAATAAGTTTCATCATAATCAATACCTGGTCTTTGTGAAAAACCTTGGGCTACTAATCGCGCTTTATATCGAACGATTTCACTCTTTTCATTGCGCTTTCGCACAAATATCCATTTGTAGCCAACGGGTTTTACACCTTACGGTGTTCGGACTGCGAGTCCGAAGACTTCACGTTTTGTCGGTGCATTTAACTCCGATTGAATCGCATATTTCCATTGCAGCCAATCTTTTCTATGCCGACATTCATCAAGCGATATTGGTTCGGGATCATCATTATCTGTGTAACATCAAGAGATATATTGTATGCAAATATATTATCAATAACGGTTTCTATCCGATTCCAACTTCTACCGAAAGTGGTATAATTGATAGAAATTTCGATATTACTTTCATCAACTTACGGTTCTTTGTCATCGAGTTCTCTCTTGGTCTTTATCATTCTTTTCTTCAATATGATCTTACGGATCATTTAATCATCTTTTCTTTCGAGGATTTTTATCTTTAGAACCAAGAGGTCGGCCACGCTTACGGCGTGTTTTTGACTCAGCGACTATAGGTATAATATTTTGTTCTGCTGGAACTTCAATTCGAATAGGAGCATTTATAGGTTGGAATATGCGATTTTGTAACTCTTACGGAGTCAACAAAAGCGTCTGGCATTTGATTTGCAATGCTCTGCAAATGAATTATCTTTTGAACTTCAAGTTCACATGCGCTTGTGCGCGGATCAAGATAATTTAATGATGTTGTCCAAGCAAGATCCTTTTTATGCTGTTTTGGTTCTCCCTTTAATTTAGGGAATAATGATTCATCAAAATGACAATCAGTAAATCTTGCTGTGAATACATCTCCTATCAGGGGTTCAACATACCTAATAATAGAGGGAGAATCATATCCAACGTATATCTCCTTTCTTCTTTGAGGACCTATCTTTGTACGTTGGTTTGGTGCAATTGGAACATATACAGCACACCTAAAAATTCTTAAATGAGCAATATTTGGTTCTGACCCAAAAGCCAATTGCAAAGGAGAGAATTTATGATAACTAGCTGGTCTTATGCGTACAAGTGTTGCAGCATGTAAAATAGCATGTCCCCAGGTAGATGTTGGGAGATTTGTTTTCATTAATAATGGTCTAGTAATTAATTGTAATCGTTTAATCAAAGATTCAGCAAGACCATTTTGTGTGTGAACATGAGCTACATGATGTTCAACATTAATCCCAATTGACATGCAATATGCATCAAAAGCATGTGATGAAAATTCACCAGCATTATCCAAACAGATATTTTTAATGTGATGGTCAGGAAATTGTGCTCGTAATTTAATTATTTGAGCAAGTAATCTCGCAAACGCCAGGTTGCGAGTAGATAATAAACATACCTGTGACTATCGGGATGATGCATCAATTAAGACCATAAAATATTTGAACGGTCCACATGGTGGATCAATAGGTCCACAAATATCTCCGTGAATCCATTCGAGAAATGTAGGACTTTCAGCTTCTACTTTTACTGGTGATGGTTTAACAATTAATTTTCCTAGGGAACATGCAGTACATGCGAATTTTTTTGATGTTAATATCCTTTTATTTTTTAAAAGATGACCATGTGTATTCTCAATGATTCTTCTCATCATGGTAGATCCCGGATGACCCAACCGGTCATGTCAAATGCTAAAAGTAATAGGATCAGTAAACTTCTGGTTTACTAGATGATGAATTTCAATTGTACGTATTTTTACAAAATATAGGCCAGTAGAAAAAGACGGCGGTTTTTCTAATACAGATTTCTTACCCAAATGCATTTGAGTAATAAAAAGATGCTCAATCCCATTTTCCTCATTTGTTTCAACATGATACCCATTTCTGTGGATATCTTTAAAACTTAATAAATTTCTTCTGGATTTTGAGGAAAATAGTGCCTTATCAATAATAATTGTTATTCCTTTAGGCAACAATATACTAGCTCTTCCGAAGCCCTCAATTACATTTGCACTACCGTTTATCGTATAAATATTTATTTCTCCCATTTTGAGATCAGAAAAATATTTCTCATTTTTTAGTAGGGTGTGTGTAGTTCCACTATCAATAATGCATACATCATCATTAACAACAACCATCTGAACACAAATATATATATGCAAACGTAAATATTATTAGAATAGAATGAAAATGAAAATACAAAAATATCAGGGTGAGGCTTTAGTTCTTCTAGACACTGCCATCACCAATTAAATGGTTTATTCTACCGTCTGGGTGTTCAAAAAAATCCGATACATCCATATGAGTAATATTGATATTAAGATCTTCAGGATCAATATCATCATTCTCAGCATTATTTATTGGATGTTGAGAAAAATTTGTTTCCACATTTTTATTTTTCAATGAAGCTTGATACAATTCAACTAAATGCTTAGCCGTACGACAGTTTCGTGACCAATGACCTTTCATGCCACATCTATAACATATATCCTCATGCTTTTCTTCAATTTCTTTTTCTTTTCCCTTATGATCTTTTCTGTTCCACTTCAGGTGGCCAGTATTTCTCACAGTTTGATTATGATTGTGATAAGAGAAATATCGAGCGTGTCTATGACCATAACCACAACCACGGCCACGGTCATGGCCACGACCATGACTATAACGATGGCTTCTGCTGGAGCCAACAGCATTCACTTCTGGGAGTGCTGTTGAGCCAATTGGTCTGACTTCATGATTTCTCAATAATAACTCATTATTTTTCTCTACAATGAGGAGGGCAGTAATTAAATCTGTAAATTTTGTATACCCCTTTTCTCGATATTGTTGCTGCAGGACAATATTTGAGGCATGAAAGGTGGAGAATGTCTTCTCCAACATATCTTCATCAGCCACTTTTTTTCTGCATAATTTTAATTGAGATGTAATTTTATACATTGCGGAGCTATATTCATTCACGGTTTTAAAATCTTGCAACCTCAGGTGCAACCATTCATACCGTGCAGTAGGTAGTACGACCATCTTCAGGTGGTCAAATCTTTCTTTTAAATTTACCCACAGGCCATATGGATCTTTTTCGGTAAGATATTCCATTTTTAAATTTTCATCGAGATGACGACGAATAAAAATCAAATCTTTAGTCTTGTGTTGTGCAGATGCACTATTATTTGCTTGAATAGTTTCACTAAGGCCTTCAGCATTTAGATACATTTCTGCATCGAGAGCCCATGACATATAATTTTTTCCAGAAATATCAAGGGCTACAAATTCGAGTTTAGCGAGGTTAGCCATAGAGATCAATAAATGCGTACCTGTCTTCTGGCTTTAGTAACGGCAGAAACTCATGCTTAGTCTTCTGGCTTTTGTACCAGTAGAGACTCGTGCTGATAACGTATTATAAAATTAGGGTAGTGTTAGAATAAAATCTACACACTACACACTAAGAAAATTCTAACTATTCTTTGCACAAGAATTTTTCTTTTCAAACTTCTCTCTTTCTTTCTCTCACAATTCTTTCTCTAATCTTTCTTTCACAAAATGATGGTGTATAACAAGCTTAGAGAATAACTCTATTTATAGAGTTCTAATTAGTGGAATACATCATGGCATACATCATCTTCCACTAATCTCAATTAGTGGTGTCTCCACTAAATGGTGGACATCCATAAAAATCTTCAATAATAATTCACATAAATCCATAATTAGTAGAGCCTCCACTAATTAATAAATATTCCAATAATTCATAACAGGAAGACGATTTTTTATCAAATTATTTGATAGTATATATTGAAAAAAAAAATGCAAAAAAAATTGATGAGAAAAGCATCAATTGACTCCCCAATAATTCAATCCTGGTCCGCCGCTGGATATTTTATCATTTTTCCATGACCATGCAGGCAACTCTTTCCAGTTCTCCAGATTTTGCAATCTTTTCTCAAAATCCCATTTCTCCAACAACGACAATGACAACAGGACTACGATAAACTTGAGAAATGCTAAGTTATTTACGTAATCTCAGAACATGCAATGACTTGCCTTAAATCAAGTACGCTGACAACGTTGGAAGATGCCAAGTTTACATCAAATTATAGGAAGCATAGGTTGAGTATAAAATGCATCCCAAATGAGGACAGATTTATCCTTCGACCAGCCATAATCTATGTGGAAAAATCTCGACAAGTTTGACATTTAAAATTTCGTGTTACGTTGTTTAATCTAATGTCTCATAATTCTACCGAAATTTCAGTCGTGTAATGTTATTTTTGGATAAGTAATGGAATTTCGGATTTGAGGCCTCTAATGGTGGCAACAGAACTTTGGAGGAAGTTGGTTTAATGACCATAGGGTATTATAACTATATAATAAATTATCATTTGATACATTAAACTAGGTCTTTATACACCTTTTGTTATCCTTTTATTTGAATTTGAATGTCTCACAAAGAATCCAGAAGAATATTTAAATAAAGATGAATTACTATATTATTTTTATTGCTAGCAATTATTTTAAAATAAGTTTATTTGAATATAATAAAAAATTATAAAATATATAGATTAAGGTGGGACTTATGCGGGATTAAGAAAAGAGAATATAATATGTTATAAGTATATGTGAGTTTTTAAAAAATAAAAATTATTTAAATTAGAATTATTTAAAATTAAATTGAAGAATTTGTTGGATTGAATCTCAATCCACTCACACTCAGTAGTGTAATTTATGGTAGTTTATATCCTTAAATGAAAGTGGTAGTCGTGGAAGTTTAAAAAGAATACAATTATTTTAAAGGAATGAACGTTTATTTCTAAATATTTAAAAATAAAAATGTAAATATATAGTTTCGGATTAAGAGAATATTTAGAACCAATCTCCCTTTAAAGTTACCTCGAAGGGTCCCAAATCTTTAAAGTATTTAGGTAAACTTAATTTCAGTTTACCAAATTGGTTATGAATATATAGAATCTTTTTAGATGATACAACTTAGAATGCTTATAATTCAATATTTGTGTGTATAGTGGTGGATCCAGGATTGGGGAAGTGGCAACCCAGGCGCGAAGTGCTTGAAATGCGGTATAATTTTAGTTAAAAGTGAAGGTGTCCAGGCAAGGCCAATATAAAAATGGATCGATTTGAGCTCAGGTCTTAATACCAGGCCCGAAATTTAATTGGGCCAAGCGCAGACTTACTTACGTTTGACAATTTTCAAGCTTGGAAAGATAAAATATATATTTGATTTTTTTAAAATTAAAAAAGAATTTATTATAGTTTACCCTCATTAAGTTGAGAGTAGTAATATTTTAATATCACAAGTTATAAAAAAGAGGGTAAAGATTCATTGACCGTTAGCCAATAACGGTATTAACTAACAAAAGTTACTTTTATAATAAAATGTCTATTTTGCACATATTATAATTATAAAATACCCAAAATAATCCTTTAGATTTATTACAATTTACCTCCATTAAGTTATGGATTGTAACACTTTAAATTAAAAAAAAAAAAAAGATGCTAAAGGTCTATTAACCGTTAGTCAGTGATGATATTAATTAATAGAAGTTACTTTTGTAATAAAATATCTATTTTTACCCATACTAATTATAAGATATCCAAAAAATCCTTTAGTGGATGAAACTTGACACATTAAGTGTTTGTGAATCTATAATACTTTTTACAATTTTTAGTATTAAAGTATCATTATCCTAACTTAATAGAATAAAATGCAATAAATATATAAATTAAAGTTTCAATCAACTTTCTGAAATTAGAAATATCATATAGAACTTTGCAATATCTAAATACGATACAAATTCAACACAACAAGTTCAAAATAAAATCACGAAATTATACCAATATTTTTCTCACAAAAAAAAAAAAAAACAAAGCCACTAAAAAAATGAGCATATTTCCCTAGTCTAATCGACAGCAAATAAAAAAAAAAAAAAGTCTATTAAGTCATCATTGTTTTGATTTTCTGTTTATTGGATTATGGAAATACGATAATTTTTTTGTGGCATTATTATTATTATTATTATTATTATTATTATTATTATTATTATTATTATTATTATTATTATTATTATTATTATTATTATTATTATTATTATTATTATTATTATTATTGTAAATAAAATATTGGCACAATTTTGGTGATTTTATTTTATGCTTATTATGTTTGAATTTGTATCATATTTAGGTATTGGTAAATTTATATATAATATGTCTAATTTTAAGAAATTGATTAAAATTTCATTTTATGTGTTTGTTGCATCTTATCCTATTAAATTGATAATAATTAATACAAAAAATTATAAAAAGTGTTATAAGTTCACAAACACATCATGTGTTGTTATTGACTAACGGTCAATAGACCTCTAATACCTTTTTTACAGCTTGTGATATTAAAGTGTCATAATCTACAACTTAATGGGGCGTATATTACAATAAACTCAAAGGATTATTTTACGTATTTTATAAATAGTATGGACAAAATAGACATTTTAGTATAAAAATAACTTTCACTAATCAATACCGTTATTAACTAACAGTCAATAGACCTGTAACACATTTTTTTATAATTTGTAATACTAAAGTGTCATAATCCATAACTTAATGGGATAAATTGCAATAAACCCTTAAAAACAACTATGTTAACTATTGTATTCCGTGCAATCAGAAAAGTTTATTGCAATTTACTCCATTAAATTGTATATTATGACACTTTAGTATTACAAGTTATAAAAAAAATCAATAAAAATCAATCAATTATTAATCAATAATGGTAAATGATTAACACCCACCACCTCCTTCCCCCCCCCAAAAAAAAAAAGAATACATGATTGATTCTATTTAGTAAATGAGCAGTTCAGTTGTATGATTTAAGAGTATACCTTATTTGTTATTCAAGATAATTGGATAGCAGTAATCTGTCTTGTTGAATAAACTCTTTACTATCCCATCCTCCACAAAAGAATGTCCTTTTAATGTTAAGATTACATATACAAGGCATCTTCTTCAAAAATGATTTTTAAGATGTTTAGATTGCACTGAATCTTGATAGCTTGTAAGGTGACATATATTTTGAAAAATTCATCTCCCTAAATTATTTTTGTCTGATTATTTTAATCCTTAATATTTGTTTTTTGATTTTTTTTCATTTCAAACCATTTTTCTTTAGTCAACTTAGTCCTTCCGTATTTTTTCCAGCTAACTTTAATTTTTCTTCACATTTTTAAGGGACCAAAAGTGAAAATCCACTTATTTTCCTCTAAATCACATCTGGTAAGAAAAATACTTTCCAATTTTCTTAAAAAACATTTTCAGTCATCGGAAAATGGAAGAAGATTTTATACTTTCGTTTTAATTCCTTAAAAGTCCTCTAAACTCCGAAAATTAAAAGAAAAAAAAAACCTCTCTCTTCTTAAAAAAAAAATGAAAAGAATATTTTGAGCCAGAATTCTCACAGAACCGATACCCAACAAAAACCCCTAGTAAACTCTGAACGCCTCCTCCCGCAGCCAACTACAGAGTGGCAGAGGGAAGCGATGCAGAGATGGTGCTCAAAGCTCCGGTCACTAGTGGCACTCCATTCGAGGTCAAAACTGCCGCGGCCCTCTTTCGCCGCCTCAGTTTCTGTTGTGCTGTGCACATTTCTTCTAATTTGTTTCACAAATCCGTTTCAAAACCCATAATCTTCCCGAAATTTGAACCCCTCTAAATGCCCCTCAAATTTCACCACTGTCCATATCCTCTCGCTTATCTTTTCTCCCTCCCAATGTAAGTCAGAATTCATTATTTTTTCTTTAAATATTTTTTTTGCTTTTTGGGTTGTCTTTGTTTTCATGTTTGCTTGCATTGTTTGGCTGCCAGTAGTGAAAATAAATTTTTTTTTTCTTTTGAAAAACTCAATAGGGCTGAAATTCCTTGTTTTCTTAGTGTAGCTCATTTCCCTCCAAATCACTTTTGGAAAGTATTTTTCTTCATCTAAAGATGTGATTTGGACGGAAATAAGTGGATTTTCACTTCTATCTCTTAAAATGTGGAGGAAAATAAAAGTTAGCCAAAAAAATACACCGAAAGACTAAATTGGCAAAAAAAAAATTGTTTGAGGATGAAGAAATCGAGAAACAAATATTAGGAATTAAAATGACGAGACAAAAATAGTTTGGGAATCACGAATTTTCCCATATGCTTCAACTGCAAAAATTCCACCAACACCCGCTCAAATTTTGCAAGACACTCCCTTCAGGTTTCGCACAACAGATGACGCAGCTGTCTTACCATCTCGAAGTACTGCATTGAAAGTTAATTTAATATATAACATTTATATATGCTACATAAATAAATTACAAATACATAAAATATGTTACATAAAATTACAGCTACGATATATGCTTAAAATAGAAAAGAAAAATTGAATATAAGGGAAAAGAATATGAATTAATTATAAACAAAAATCCATAAGAAACTTATGAATTATTGCATCATATGTGGCATACAATGCATGACGATGAAGATATACGAAGTGTTTGAACAATATTTTACAAAATTATAATTGGATTCAAAATTAACCAAAAAACACTTCTAAAAAGTTATGATATTGTGTTCCATTACTAAAATAAGGCAATAAATAGACTTACAAATAACGGTCAGTGGAAAATTATAAATAACTATATCAAGGGGGAATGATACATGATGGTGATGAAGACACGCATAAAAATTGAAAGTAAGAAGATAAGTAAATGGTTGTATCTTCAAATTCTTTTACTCGATAACTTAAAAGGCGTAAAAATCGAAGACCTCATTGAGGTTTTTGACCATATCATTCACGTTTCTTGAGCCTTTTTTTTTTTTTTACAATATTAGTGATCTCTCTTGAAATTTTAAAAATATCACTTACTTCCCCTAACCATACTTCCACACACTCGTCTTCCTTACCCTTTTTCCTCTTCATTCTCTGTCCACTCCCTAATCTTCAGAAACGACCTAACAATAAGGGACAACATAAATAGGGTATCAAAGCACAAAATTGTGGCCAAATAGTCCAGCTGTACATAAGCAAATCATCACCTTTCTTCCCCTACATCATCTTCAATCTTATCATCATCTTTAGTTTCATCCTTTGGGATTAGATGTTTTTTTTTTTAAAATAAAGTTATGTTCCTAGATTTGATAAATTTTTAGACAATTTTTATGTGAGAGATTGAAGATGGGATGGGTCACAAATCAATTGTTAACACAAAGTTTAGAAAAGGAATCCCAAATGGATAGAAAATGAGAAAGAGAGAAGAGGGGGAAAAAAAAGCTATGAAGAAAAAATAGAAGAGAGAGGAAAGGAGGGTAACTTAGTGGTGTGAAGGAGAAAAATGTCGAAAAGAAGCAGCGAGAAGGAGGGGAAGTTCCAATCTACCTAAAAAAGAGGGGCTAAAAAATCGTCTTTTCCTCTACACTTTCTTTCTCCCCTACTTATACTCCAATCAAATAAGAGTATTTTTCTATTTACTCCAATATTTTCTTTCTCTCTTATTTTCTTTCTTTTTTTTCATACCAATTAAATATAAAGTAATTACGCAAATGGATATCATCTCAAAATTTCTTCTAACGATTAGAAGAAAGACTATCCCAAGACTCGTACAAAGATTGTGTAGATTGTCTTTTTCTTACGTGCTTAGGTTTTGGGACAGTCCATGCAAGAGCCCATACATATATAACAGTGGATGTTTGGGCCAGGGGTCCCAAGTTTGGATAAATCCAATAAGTAGAGGTAGACGTTCTGTAAATGAAGATAATAAATATATCATATATATATTAAAAATTACACTTTGCCAATTGCGGGGATAGCTCAGTTGGGAGAGCGTCAGACTGAAGATCTGAAGGTCGCGTGTTCGATCCACGCTCACCGCAAAATTATTTGTTTTATTATCATTTTTTAAAATGAAAACTTCTACACCATTTTCTATATTAGAATTTTGACACAGTATTTTTTTAATATGTTAAACCAAAATTTTCTTCTTTTAAAACTTCTAAAACCGCATGCTAATTTTTTACTTTAATTAAAAATTTTACACCCATTTTTATATTAAAATTTTAACACCGATTTTCTTTTTTAATCTTTTAAATTAAATTTGACACTACTTTTTATATTTCCAGCTAAACTTCTCTTCTTTAAAAAGATTCATTTTCTGCTCCTTCTTCTCCTTGTTTACTTTCATAATAATTTTTAAATAATTTTCCCTTCTCAAATTTCAGCTTCTTTTACTTCTCACACTTTACTTATAAATAATTCTTTCATAATTCCTTTTTTTTTTTTTTAGCATTTCCTTAAATTTTTAAAATTTTCTTTTACTCAACCGCATTTTTATATATTAAATATTTAACATCACAATTGTTTGTTAGATATTTCTTCTTCTCAAAATTTCGACTTCTCCTACTTTTCATCCTTACAATTCTTTCATAATTATTATTCAAATATTTTGCCTTCTCAAAATGTCGGCCACTGCGACTTCTCCTTATTTAATAACTCTTTCACCCAATTACTTTTTAAATAATTGACCAACCCAATGAAGATTAAAAATGCGAGTTGAATGTTCCATACTAAATTTATAGCTCAATTAGTTAACATTTGTTTTTTACGACAGAAAGAAATTAGGTGATCATTATTGCTATTTGAAGGGGGGACGGAGGAGGGGGGGGGGGGGGGGGATGAAAAAATAAAGTAAAATAAAGAGAGAATTGATTGCTTTGTCTACAAGCCTTACAAAGTGAATAATGGTTAAACCTCTAAAAGAACTTTCCCTAACCATGAATACAAGCAGGATCAAAGTCATCATCTACTCTAGCAAAGTTCCTTTCTTTGCTTTTCTTTTGCTCAATCTTCTCTCGTGAGGCCAATTAATATTCCTAACATAAAAGGAAAAAAGATAACTAGCTAGCAGCACTCGTGTAGGCCAGGAAAAAAGAAATTTATGTAAGAAATGAAGAAATAAACCAATTAATTGAAATTAATAAAATATTAAACTAAAAAATCTTTTAATTTAATAAGAAACACTTTATTAAATGAGTAATTGTTTTAATTTTGTTCAAAGCCGAAGTAAGCCAATATAATTATTCTTTGCAGTGCAATGTAAAGTGTAAAATTTAATCTAAAAGCATCATAACCATAATCATACACAGGAACGCATGATTAAATTTAAATATAAAACGGAAAGAAATGATGATAGGCTTATTGCTTTAATATCATGGAAACATTAATTCATTATAGTGAAGAGAAGATTCTTCATTCAAAATGGTGATGAGATCATTTTCATTTGGACTTAGTCAAAGTGGCGGAAAGGTTCCGGTCAAATGGAATCTAAAGATTCAAGAATCAACCTTGTTTTGTCAGTGTAAACCATCAGTGCGTAGTCACCATGATTAGCATGTCGCACTAGAACATGCGTTTGGGATTGATAAATCTTAGTGACTATTTGAAAGACATTTACCCTCTTTTCTTCTTCTTTTTTCTTTCTTTTTTTTAAAATTTGGTTAAAGGATCCAGGGAGTTTGAATTTCAATATAATCTTAAATTATGAGTCGCATATTAAATTTTTAAACTATTAATTGAATAGATAATGTATTAGAAAAAAAAAAAAAAAAACTCATACTAAAAATTCACCATTAGTGTTTCCATTATCCTTTGAGTGCTAATTGATGTTACATGTGACGAGATGCGGTTTAGTCAATTTTGCACCCAATTGGCGACAAATTAAGTTGCGACAAATTAAAATCAGAACTATTATTAGTTTCGCTCAAACAAGAATGCATAAAATGGAATGAAAGAGAAAGAAGACCAGTTGTTGAAGCATGCTATTCTAACTCAAAATTATACAAAAGTTCCCTTGACCATGGAGGTAGAAGCTATAATTGTTTCTGAGTTTATGCTTTCCACATCCTCAGCAGCTATGGTTCTGATATTATCAGCAAAATCACAAAGGTAGTGCGTGCACGTTGTTATAACGTACATATGAAAAGTACTTATCCGGGAGAGCTGAAATTGACCAAACAATGCCTTAAAGCTGAGGCCTCAGAGTGCCAAGCTTTGAGAGATACCGTCTTATAATGGAACTAGAGATAAAGGCTAACAAGTTCATTCTATCTCTTCTTCAGTAGGTATATTTAGACTTGGTGATTTTACTAGAGATGAAAAATGCTATTATGCTATACATGCCTTTTTAGCCTTGGGAGATTTGATAACAGCTTGAAGGCATTAACTGAAGAATCAAAGTTGATGAATTTATCTTGTTTTGGAAATTGTCAAAGCACTATAAGCTCTTACCTTATTGCTTCTTTTGAGGAGGTTTTGCTATGTAGAATATTCCTTGCTTGATATTTACTTGTTCGGATGGATATGATTGAGATATGCATGGCCAGTATAACAGCTGCCCATTTATTTGAGGCACCTCCTTTTCTTTCTTTTAATCCATTAACTCTGCATGTTTGCAATTGGTTTCTATTATTGTTGCCGTTGACATCGCTTTCTATGTACATACACATACTTCTTTCAGAAGCTATATATAAAATGCTGGTCACAATTATGTAGATGAACTACATATCATGCAAATGAAATATACTGTGATACTACTTCTTAAGGGATAAAGATTAAAATGCTTAAATGTTATTGCACTTGACTAGTCAAAATTTTCATTTTACTCTTCAAATTACTGTCAAATCAAGAAATAAGTGGTTTATTACTTCTACCTTTCTCAAGCTCAATTTTTCTTCTTATGTTAAGTATACATACTATACAAGCATTCTTACTGTCTTGGAGAAATATAAAAATGAATTTAATTCAAACCCTTTTCAAAAATAAAAAAAGAAAAATTAGTAAAATAACAAAAGTTATATTTATATAAAAAATACGAATATGCTGTTTGGGGTGAGAACAACAGATCGAGCAGTCTCTTTATATCAAAGTCTTGAAAACACACTCCCATTCTGCGCTGTGGGCTGTCTCCCAGGAAGGAAAAAAACATATCAATTAAAAAACAAAATGATGAGAAGATATCTTGAAGATAAAGACACAGAGAAGTCAATCAAAGAAGAAAGTACTTTCATCAGGTTTTACACACACAAAGGCGCACGGACGCACGCAGAGAGAGAAAGAAATGAGTCATGTTTTGGAATGAAATTTAAAGCAAAAGGAGAATCTAGGGTCTCGAAACTTTGCTGTTCAATTCGACTTTGGAATATAAGGCGCAAGCTTGCATGTGCGAGGAATATCTCTGAATGAAGGAATGATTGAGAAAAGTGAAAAGTACTGGCTGAGAGTGGCGGTCCCGGGCTCACAATATTGGGAAAGAAAGAAAGAAAGAGGGAGCTGCAGAATGTTTTTCCATTTTCTTGCTCTCTTTCTTTTTCTTTCTGCTTTGTCCTTGAAACTTCTGCTGTGATTGGATAAATCTTTTTCTTGTTCTGGTATTCTTCTTCCTCCTCCTATAGGTGTTGTCTGATGATAGTGCGATGACGAAAGGTCATTCTCATGCACGCAAAAGGGGAGTCTTTGTTTGTGTTGCCCTTGTCATGCATGTACAATGACCCTTAATTGAGCCAAAAAGTTTGGAATTTGCGGGCCATGATTACCACCCTATGTGCTGTAATTTGAAACATCGGAACACATCTATGCTCTATGCTATATATACAAACGGCATAATATATAGTGTTACTAAATAATTGTATTTATATTTAAAATATATATAATTTGCACTTATCCGTGGCACAAAGCTTAATTTGCATGCTGCTTGCATTATAAAAGCAAAAGTACTGCAAATAATATGATAGTAAAATTAAAAGAAAGATGGTTTTAATGAACGAAAATATTCTGATCTTTGCAATTAAAAACTCCTGATTAGTGTAATGAAAATATTTAACAAAATAAAGGAATCATACTTGGTCAAATTTGAAGATGAAAAATAATAATATATGTTGGCAGTGTGAGAGTGGGAGAAAATAAATTTTAAACAAATAAGGACGAAAAATTTTAGAAACCCTTAAACTTTTTTTATACATATTTTGCTCTCAAATTAAAAAATAATTAAAGATCACTCTCGTAACTATTAAAGTAATTTTGTCCTTCCATTGTTTTTTTGGGCCTTCCATGACTATTTTATGTTAGATATTAATGAAAGTCAATTATGTGAGATGCACATAACAATCCCAAAGGTTAAATTTGTAATTTAAAATTTTCCTTTTTATATATTTTCGTTCTATTTTTCATTTAGTCCATTGTCTTTCTTCACTCTGAATTGTCCCCTCTCTCGTTGCCATTTTCCATTCTCTTCAATGATTCTAGGCAAAGTGGTGAGTTTAGTCTATAAAATTTTTTATTTTGGTATGATTAGTTCTTAATCTTTTTTTTTAATTTTATAGATCTTCTATCTTTTTTAAATTGGCACATTAGGTTATTCCGATCCAATTTCGGCGGGTTAACCCGTTTACTCCAATTTTGATTCATTAAGAAAGAGTAAATTTAGTATTTTACTGTACACCTTCAATAGTTAATAAAAATAAATTGGTGAGTTTAATTCCTAAACTTTTTTATTTTGGCATGATTGGTCCCTATTCTTTTTTTTTTTTTTAACTTTATAGGTCCTCTATCATTTTTATTTTGGCATGATTAGTCCCAATTCTTTTTTCCTTTAACTTTATAGGTTCTGTATCGTTTTTAGTTTGGCACATTAGATCATTTCAACCTAATTCTAACGAGTTAACCCTAAATCAACCATATTCTTTTTATATATATATAACTTTATAGGTTTTCTTTTTTTTTTTTTAATTTGACACATTAGGTCCTTTCTAACCTAATTTCGGCAAGTCAACCCTAAATCAACCCATATTCAATTTTGACCTATTAAAAATGACAAATTTAATATTTCATTGTACTTCTTCAATCATTTTTTTGTAATAAAATTTTGTATATATAGAACTAAAACAATTGCCCTTTAAAATCCATCTTCAGAAACAATCCATAAGGATAGATTTTTGCAGCATTATACCATGAATAACAGATTGATTTTTCATTGGATTTTCAATTAAATATTAAAGGTGTATAGTAAAATACTAAAATTATCATTTCTTAATAGGTTAAAATAAGAGTTGACGGTTTATTTAAGATTGACCTACCGAAATTAGGTTAGAATGATCTAATGTGCCAAATTAAAATAATAATAATAATAATAATAATAATAATAATAATAATAATAATAATAATAATAATAATAATAAATGACGTATAAACTTAAAAAAAAAAAGAATAGGAACTAACAAAGCCAAAATAAAAAGGCTTAGGGACTAAACTCACCAATTTACCTTACTTGAACAGATGATATGATATTGACATTTTTTATTTAGAGAAAGGTAACATTGACATCCTGTGTGATTTGGTCAGGATAGAACGAGTATCAATTTAGATTTTACATTTGTAGAGTCTTTTGATTATTTGATTTGGTTATTATTTGTAATACGATTTATATATTTGTAATTGTAAATTTGAAATTGTTTTAGTTATATATATATACAAAACTCTAATACCAAAAAAAAAAAATAAAATTAAAGTGAACAGTAAAATATTAAATTTGTCATTTTTTAATAGGTCAAAATTAGAGTTAACGGGTTGATTTAGGGTTAATCCAAAAATTAGGTTGAAAGGACCTAGTGTATCAAACTAAAAAAGATAGAGGACTTATAAAGTTAAAAAAAAAAGAATATGGATTAACCATGCCAAAATAAAAAAGTTCAGGGACTAAACTCACAAATTTATTTTTATTAAATATTAAAGGTGTACGATAAAATATCAAATTTGCCCTTTCTTAATGGATTAAAATTAGAGTAAACGGGTTGACTTGCTAAAATTGGGTCGGAAGGACCTAATGTGCCAATCTAAAAAAGATAGAGGGCCCATAAAGTTTTTAAAAAAATATTAGGGACTAACCATACAAAAATAAAATAGTTCAGGGACTAAATTCACCAATTTACCTGTTTTAATAGGTCAAAATTGGAGTTAACGAGTTGATTTAGGGTTAATCCCGAAATTAGGTCAAAAGGACTTAATGTGCCAAATTAAAAAAGATAGAGGACCTATAAAGTTAAAAGAAAAAAGAATTGGGACCAATCATGCCAAAATAAAAAAGATAAAGGATAGATAAAGTTAGAAAAAAGAATAGGGACCAACCATGCCAAAAAAAAAAAAAAAAAATCAAGAATTAAACTCACCAATTTATTTTTATTAAATATTGAAGGTATACAGTAAAAATATACTAAATTTGCGCTTTCTTAATGGGTCAAAATTAGAGTAAATAGGTTGACCTGATAGAATTGGGTCGGAAGGACCTAATATGTCAATCTAAAAAATATAAAAGATCTATCAAGTTAAAAAAAAAAAATTAGGGATCAATCATATTAAAATAAAATAATTTAGAAACTAAACTATCAATTTGTCATGATTCTAACCCTTTTTCTAAAGTTTCCTTTGCAATAAAGAAATAAAAATTTCAAAGAAAGGTACGTTCCATTCTCACGATTTATATTCATATTTTTCATTTCTAAAAGTAAAGGATCATTTATTGTGATAGAGAAATTAGAAAATCATGGGCCTGAGGAGAGGCAAACCACCCATTGGAAACTACGAAGCAAGCCTCCCTGGTTTCCAAAATCTTTTCTCCAAAATTCCCTCTTGTGTCTACAACTTCAAACACTACTGATATTCACAACCATATGGTAATCCGGATATAAGACCAAAATGTTATATATGAATTCATCTATGTATTTTCTCATCTTTGGATCAAGTCAACCCATTTCTTAATTTCCAGTCCAGTCATCAATAATCTTTTGCCACCATCAGCGGCCAATATACATCTAATCTAAACACATAAGTTTTATTAAAATTGATAAAAGAGATGAAGAGAGAAAAAAAGGAATAAAAGAAAGGTTTTCAATAGATATATATTCTAAATGAAACTTCAGCATCCGTTGGTAGGGAAGAATGAAGGTGCCGATAGCATTCTGAATGGGATAAAGTTGATGAATTGGGAGCGGTTAGGGGCCGGGATGGACACAAAAAAAAAAAAAAAAAAGAATAGAAAAAGAAAGGGTAAAAAATGCCTATTTTTCTTTTTTTTTTAATTTTAAAGTTTTCCTTTTTTATTTCGAAATTTTTATTTTTAACCTCAACTTCTAAAATATACAAAACCTTACCTTTACGTCCATTTTGATGGTTATTTGACTAATCGGGCTATTGTTTGAGAGATATTTTCATTCAATATTCTTGTTCCATTCAGACATTTAATAAACCATTTGATTTTATTATCTATTTTTAAAATTACTATTTTGACCCATTTGGTGGTGTTCATCAATTTGGAAAGAAGAAGGAACAAAGGAAGAAAAAAAAAAAAAAAAAAGAAGGGAAACAGAAAGGATATTGGTGGCGTCAATGCTGTGTCAATGTTCATCAGTTTGGGAAAAAGAAGGACTAAAAGTTGAAAAAGGAAGGAAAAAAAAAAAAAAAGAAAAAGTTCGCAAAAAAGTATGAACCCACATGCACTCTCTTATTAAAAAGAAATGAAGGAATTAAGTTATTAAATCCCCCTCAGAAACCCTACCTCTGTTCACATCGTAACACCTAAAAGGAACGGAAGGGTAAGGATTACATCATTGAGAAGAGTTAAAGTTTTAAAATAAGGAGAACCAGAACCAAAATCAACAAAAGTTACCCAAATCGAAATTACTAAATAGTGGCTTCGTTCAAGTGGCAGAATTGACAGCTTTTGTAGGAAGGGAGAAGACTTACGGGGAGGGTTTCGCCTTTTGTTCACTTTGAGCTCTTCTAATTTGGAAAATCCATTAAAAAAAGCAGGGAATATGAATGAACGAAGGAGAGCTGGTGGAATTGTTTGCCTCTGTTTTACTGGGGGGGGGGGGGGGGGGGGGGGGCAGCGTAGAGGAAGCAAAAGATAACCATCAATATCTCTTTAGCTGATACTCAAAAAGACATTTTGTGAAATATGACAAAATGACCTTGAAAAGTACACACGTGAAACCATTCCATTAGCCTTTAAAGCTTGAATTGGACGAAGAGGCAAAAGCGATCATTTTATTTCTTAGAGGACAATTCTTGACCAGTTTTTAACTTGAGGGTAAAATGCATACAAAACAAAAGTTCGACTGCTTGCTATATATTTTGCCTGATGAATAACAACAATTGAGCATAAAGATGTATATATATATATATATATATATATATATATATATATATATATTGATAATGATAGAAAATCTATAATGTTTTCAAAAGATAATGAAGAATATATCTTTTAAAATCTCGCAACACTCGTAAACTCACATAATCTATACCTACACGCTTTATAATAGTGGATATACTAAAACAATTTAGGACACCTTGAAAAGTTCATAACTCTACCTATATAAGTAAAATTCCTAATCAATATGGGATATAATTAAAGTAACTTCTTAATTTTAATATATATAGGACAATAGTAGCTTCCTAATTTTAAATGCATTAGGAATATATTTTTAATCAAACCACATTATCCTTATTTGATTATGAATGCAAGATAAATCGCAACATTTTCTATCTTGACTTGTAATTAATCTTCAATCTTCATAGCTTCCGGATCTTTAGAGCAACAATCGAACATTGCTTAAATCCAAGCCTTCAGATCTTTATAGCGATCATTGAACATTGCTTAAATCCAAGTTTCGGGATTTTTATAGCAAACATCAAACATTACTTAGATCCAAGCTTCTAGATTTTTATAGCAAACATCGAATATTGTTTAAATCCAAACTTCATTTTGATCTTTTCTCTAATTGTATAATGTGGATCTACCTATCTCAAATCCATCATTAGATAGTTTTGGTCCATAACCTATAGTTCATGTAGGGTATACAACTACGTGTGTGATTTTACTAGGGTCTAACAACCTCTCTTCAAATATAATCACATCAATAAAATACATATTAGCTAATATAGCCTTCCCAAGAGAGATTATCTTCTATCGTCTAAATTATGCTTCTCATTGATTTTCACCATCTCAATTCCAAAACCATAGAAACCTAAACTCTGATACCATTTGTTGATAAATAAAAATTGGGATAGTTATCAAGAATACAAAAAATAAACATGAAGAATAAAATAAGGTACAAACAATTTACATAGTTCAACTTACCTAGCCAAGCTAACGTCTACGACGAAAATTATGAAACACTTTATTAACAACAATTAGGAAATTTACACAAGTGTTTTCTTGGTATTTTTACCAAATCCTTTGTACACACCATATCTCGCATTATTTATACACTCATCGAACCTACATCTATACGCTCTATAATATTAGACATAAAAGAACAAATCAGGAAACCTTAAAAAGCTCATGATTCCACCTATATAAGCAAGACTCATAATCAACATAAGATTTAGTAAGAGTGACTTCCTAATTATAATATATGCAGGATAATAGTAACTTTCTAATTCTAAATATATTAGGAATACCTTTTCAATCAAACCATTTTGTTCTAATCTGATTAGAAATGCAAGACAAAACCTAACACTTTATTTTTAAAACTATAGTTGGAGTAGTTCAATTTCAAATTTAAGTTATAGTCAGGAGCATTTTGTGTTCGGAGTTGGTAATAATAGTAAAGAGTTAAATTCTAATGCTGTCATATATAAATTAGTAGCTTTCAATCAAATTCAAATCCTAAGTGAGAATGTTGTATTTGTTGGAATGCATGCCCAAAATGGTCCATGTATTTCTCTATTTTGGAGATTAATAAAAGTTTTATTTATTAATGGTCGGTTGTTTACATATATTGCACATTAAAGGTCTCAATATGTTAGTAAGTAATTTACATGATTGAGTCATACTTTTACAGTAAGGTATAGATTATGGACTACTAACACATAAGAAAAAAATTATTCTCAATCGATTGATGGAGTTGGACACTTCATCAAGGTTTAAATCATTACACTATAAATTTTAAATAGGGAATGGTTTACCTTTAACTAGTGAGTAGTTTACTCACACCAATAGTGTAAGCATAGTTGGAATATGTAGAATTAGACAAAGCAATAATAATCTTTATAAAAGTACTAAATTAAATAAAGATTGGTTTTTGTAGCTTGGACGAGTACTTTAAGATTTGAGTATAAGTTGGTGGTCTGGTTAAGCTAAATTTGTATACTTTGATGTATATTGGGTGAGATTTTATTGTAAGGCCAATAACATTGTACGTTGGCTGTATGGATGTAGTTAATTAAGATAGACTTATACAATAGAGTTCTTATACTTCATTACGTGAAGAAATTACTCCCTTGTGATTGTTTGGGATAATCTAATAATCTAGAACCCTGAAAAACATGACTAAGTATGTATACTTTTAGGTAGCTTCTTATGATAAGTGGATACATGCTGGAAGTCATGGATTATCGGACTAACTATCAAAGAATGGTAGATGTCATTAAGAAAAGTGTTAGTGCATTTTTCATATCTCAATGATGGGTGTTATGTAGATGGGTATTTTTATCATTACACCTATAGATCGAAGACATTGCACTTACAATATTATTCTCGAGGTCAATATTTTCACATGATAAATGGAATATTTAAAATGATTAAAATATTGCTATGTATTAGTAAGGGTATTTTGATCATTTTAGTAGTCAAGAATAATATGTCTTTTGGTCCCCAAACTCAAATAACCTTACTAAATTTATTTACTATATGGGCTTATTGGGTGATTTTATTATTGGAAGAATTATTTTAGAAATTCAATTAATTATTTTTTTGGATTAGAATAATTAATTGGGCTAATTTAATTAATTAATTAATTATCTTGGATAATTTTATATTGGACCCAAATAGATTAATTAATTAATACAAGAGTTATTTAATTAGTCTTGGACTAATTAAGAAAATCCTAGCCCACCAGGGTATTGTGACGACCTAAGGATTTTTAGAAATCATAAGGTAGCCGCCACTGCACAAAGGGTAAAGGAAATAAATAAAAGAAAGGAAAAGAAATAGAAAGCTGGTTGGTTTTGGTTTTGTGAAGGAATAAGAAAGTTGGGTTTATTCTTTAAATAGGCTTCACGAGTTACGTGAGAAAATTGACCGAATTTCATAAGGAAAAACAGCAGCTTTTTGATTTTCTTTGAGAACGAACAAAACCCACCATTTTCCTTGGTCGTTTTTCCTTCGTTTTCCTTTAACATTTAACTCTTCCATTTTTCTTTCCATCTTCTTTTCCCTAGTTCTACTTTCACCGATAGAGGTTCATAGAGGTTAAAGAATACTCTAAAAGGTCAAGAGCTAGCAAACGTGGTAAGTGTTTGATATGAAGGAGCCAATGGTTAGTTCGTGTTCCCCCAGAACAAGTAGACTTTCTCATTCAAGAAGCATCGTCGAACTCGAATCTAACTCTGGTTATTCAAATAAAACGCCCTAGAAGTAAGTATTCCTAAACTTTGACTTGGAAAAAATTTTAATTTGCTGTCTTCCACTGCGTATTTATTTTTCCCACAGTCCTTCAAATGGTATCAGAGCCACGATTTAATCTAAGAGTATGCTTACGGTTAATAACGTTTACTAATAAAAGTATGATCTTTACGATTGTATGGATCTCTTCTAGTATCTGATATGGATAGATTTTGTATACACCTTGCACGTGAAGGTACCTGTAATTTATTTTTAATTGCCTTTCGTAGAAATCATGTACGCCTCATTTTGAAAGGCATGGGCATTTTATATTATATGTCAATTTCAATTTACTAAATCTTGTACAAGAAAATGGTGCCTGATCAATGCCGGACTGAAAAACCTTGGGGGGAGGGGGTGAATAAGGTTTTTGGCAAACTAAAATTTTAAGAAATCTGTTTTACTGAATATAAATGTTCTTCAAGTTTCTTGGATAGACTTCACGAAAATAGAGAAAGCTATCCAAGAAAATTTTGAGAAATAACCAGATTAAGGTAAGAAGCATAATGCAGATAATGCTATATGCAAAGAAATGAGGCACAAAATTTATAGTGGTTCAATCTACCAAGATCTACATCCACTATCTTAAGCTCACATTTAAGGATTTTCAACCAAATTTCATTTACCCAACTTAATGGAATCAATCTGTACCAAATATAAGAAAGGATCACCACACTTGATTTTCAAAACATCTCAATCAACTAACAAATGAAAGCTCACTCCAAATGGGTTTTACATCACAACTTTGGTTTACAAAAGAGATTGAATATCAATAGAAAAGTAAAAGCTCACTTCTTTGAGTAGATGTGCACTAAGAAAAAGCACAAACACTTTTACCTTTAAGGCACAATTTGAATTCACTTTGAAGCATTTTGATAAAGGAGATTTTTGTTTTCTATAGAGTAAGAGTGTTTCTTAGAAGGATAGAGCAAAAATCTACTGTCAAATCAAGTTTAGAGGCCTTATATAGAGACATAAAGTGAAGTACCAACAGCTATAATTTTACTGTCAAATTTACTCACGTTTTGGACTCATATTTCAAACGACGATACATCCAAAAGGTAAGTCTAAAATGACACTTTTTTAGGCAGAAATGATTTGACACTGTTTATAGGATTTTGGACGAATCTTTTGGATGCAGAATCATCCAAACTACTCAATCCAAAATTTTGAAATTTAAAACTTTGAAATCTTTTTGTTTATGTGCTTCAAGGTAGAAATAAATTGAATCATAAGGTAAAGAAATATAGAAATTAACAAGAAATACCTCAATAACAATTCCTAGTCTAAAGTTCTTCCATAAGGACTTCTTGGTATGCAATCTCTTAAGCTTCGTCTTCTACTTGATCACCCATTCTTGAATTCCATTGCTCAAGAGTTGCTTAGCAATCTTATTTGTATGCCTTAGAAGAACTGAAGTCAAAACATGTCCTATCACATATAGATCATACAAGTTAGTCCTCATCAATATTTGTCATAAGTTAAAACATAGGAGAATGCCCTTAGGGATAAAATCTCCCCGAGTGATGACAAAACTTGATAGAATTGTGATATAAAAACAATTATATGTATTGTAAAAACATGTTAAACCGAGAGAAATAAGAATATTTTTCATTGAAATATAATATCTCATTATAGAACTCAAAGATTGCTTATGAGATTAAGATAGAAAATTAAAATATCTACTTCACATGCATGGCTCAATGAGCCTATGACCCAATCTACTTCCATATTCTTCTTCCTTCCATCTAACAATTATTCCATAAAGAAATAACCGATACAATGATTTTTATAAAAGAGAGATATAGCAAATAAGTCATGAGATGAGATGCTCCCCCTTAATATTTGCATATATGAATATTTGTAAATTATGAGAGAAAACTAGAGTCAATTTTGTACGTCTAAAATGTACATCCAAAACTTGGTGAAGATGAGTATGGAACTTTTTTGGATGTCCAAAAGGTGTATCCAAAACAACATGAAGTTTTTGAAGAACACAATTTTTGGACAGGACTTTTGGATCAAGAAAATATGAGCCCAAAACTCCCCCTATCATAATGTAGGAGATAATGGATTTTTAGAATTTTAATCTGTCATGATTTTCTCAAAGAATTTTGATCATTAATAAGACATTCCATCTGTCTAAAATTGTTATCAATGAATTTGTCGCAGAATTATGTCAATAATTTAAAAACAATCTTATCAATAACTCTAGTCTCAAAGATACCTTTATTCCCAAAAAAGAGTACTTTTGGACGATATTGTCCAATTTGGACATCAACAAACTAAGATCACATATGATCAATATTCATATCAAGCAATTCATCCAAAAAATTGTCGTGAATTTCATAGAAAGAATTACAGAGCCTTAGCTATATTTAGAGGCAATATGCTAGCGCAGAATATCAATTTTAGAGCACAAAGTTTCCCTCATGTAAGTTTACTATCAAGGATTGTCAAGCAGACTGTCAAGCAATTTTTCATCAATGCATTATTAACAATTAGCAACGGAGAGCATAGCACACTACCACATAGATGATCAAATAAAATTTTCATTCATTCCTAATCAGTAGAATAATCATAGCATAGTCTACGGAGCCAATTGCAATGCTCACAAATATAAGTAGAAACTTATCCCAACATTGCCTAATCACAATAGGCAAGTATAAATAAAATCAATCCAATCATAGACACAATCAATCTAATTATATGACACAACCTAACAATAATTCAGTCAGTTTTTGACACCATTTTTCTCTGCCTTTGTCATTACTCAAAAAGAGGAATAATAGAGATGAAGCAGAAGAAAAAAAAAAAAAAAGGATATGAAGCATTCATAAGTTAAGCAGATAGGCTTGTTCATAAGTAAAGACAGAAAATAAATTGTTCAACTTGCAAAAAGAGAAATTTAGAATTGTTCAAGATAGTAGAGAGAATTGAGGTCAGTCGGGTTAGAGGTCAGCTGGAGTGCATTCTGCTAATCTGGTCACTCAGGAAATATCAATTATTTTAATTTTTGACCTTGCACCTTTTTGGAAGTGTTGACCAACAATCCTACTTGATTTCCTCTTAACCACAACATGTTTCTGTCTCTTCCCAGATGAGACACAGGGTTCAGAGGAGGTAGGGGGTGCTACAGCTTTCTGAGGCAGGGACTTTTCTTTGGCTTGTGTAGTAAGAGTCACTTCCTCCGCAGCAGGCTGTTCTTGTCTAGTTTCTTCCTCAGTGACTGATTCCTCTTCTGTTGCCTTTGCTGGATCTGGTGTTGCAGGAGCAGACACTGGTTCATATGTTTTTACCTTCTTCTCCACTACAGTTAGTCCATATCTAAGATTTTAAAGTTCTAAATTGAGGCCATCCAATTTAAGAGTTAGAGAATTGATAGCATCCAAAATGCTTTCAGATAGTCCCTTGTCCTGAGCCTGTTCTTTTCCTTTGGCAGAAGATGCTTCTTGGGGATCTACCTCAAATTTTCTTTTGGCTCCAACAGAATGGGCATTCTTTCCTTCAGCTTTTACTTTCAACAATCTTTCTCTTTCCTCACCTTCTGTGTCACGGAGCAACTTCCATTCATTTCCCATCCTCACATATCCCATACACTCAAAGGACTCAAAGATATAAATATTTATTTTTGATGGCGCACAGGGGACTAAATTTAAATCAACATAAAAATATCTAAAGACTTTTGTTAACAGATTTCCAAATGGCAAGGCCTTGCTAGAGGTGTTTCTTGTTTGTAACATCAACTTGGAAGCTAAGAATCCAAAACTAACTTGCCTTCCCTCAGCCAAGGCTAACATAATTATCATTTGCAAAATATTAATGGAGGTTTCATGACCAAAACTTGCCACCACCATGGTAGAGACCATATGGTGTAAGATTCTCCCTTCTCCATATAGCCATTTGGTGTTTCTGTTACTAAAATTCTCAAAACTCCCCCCTCCAGCGAACATTTCTTCAAATTTTTTTAACTTAAACATGTCAGTTCCCTTCAAAAATTTATTTAGTTCAAAATAGTGAATCTCTCCATCTCTTATCACATATTCTATTCAGTTAATAGTGATCGAACTCAATACTCTTCCCCCCCAACTTTAGAAGTATACTATTGAATCATAAACCCTCCCCCTGTTTCCTCAAGACGACCTTTTCTCAGATTAACACAGAATTCCCAAATAAGTGGGGTAAACAATTTTTCATCAACAGACAGTAAACAACCCAAACTAATAGACTCAAACATATTCAACACATTGGAGAAATTTAAGAAAGACGATGGATTAACTCAAAACCCAGTAATCACAGTTCTATTTCTTGAAATCCAGTCATTGTAATCAGACTCACTTTTTGAATCTATAAATTGAAGTACCTGAGTCTCAAAACTCTCTTATTCCGGTGATGATTTTGAGGAATCATAATGTGAGACCGAGAAATCTGGTTCTGGTGAATTTTCTTTTCCTTTGTTCATTGCTGAAGCCTTCTTCTTTATTTTTGGAGAAATTTTTTGCACTTTCTTTGGTTTCGGTGTGGCTAATTTCATTTTTGCCATTGAGAAGATAAGAGCTTTGACAATCAGTTGTTTGAAGAGGAAGAACTCAGAGAATTTTTGAAAAATGGAGTGAGTATTCATTGGTTACAAG
This sequence comes from Voacanga thouarsii, assembly GCA_026120185.1. Lineage (NCBI taxonomy): Eukaryota > Viridiplantae > Streptophyta > Magnoliopsida > Gentianales > Apocynaceae > Voacanga > Voacanga thouarsii. Next base: position 1,954,374 of record JANUWF010001282.1, on the reverse strand, counting down.
GTTTGGAAGAGAGAAGGAACAAAAATCCTTTGAATACCTAGAAAGTTGTGATAGAAAATACATTAAAAAGACCACTTAACTCAGAGATCTAAAAAAAGGTTGTGTTGAGAAATGCGCAAGCTTTTTGAAATTCAAATATGAAAATATGGAAGCAGTTATTTTAAAAGGGAAATACGAAGCATCAAAGATAATTCCGTTTTGGATTCCGACCCAATCCAAAATATACATCCAAACGGAACTTCTTCAGGAATGAGTTTTGGACTCAAATATTGCATCCAAAAACTTTGTTGGTGCATTTTGAACTCAAACACTGTGTCCAAAAGCTTTGTTTTCACTAATCTTGCAAAATAAAGAAAACTTGTGCAATCGGGTTAGTCATGTGATTTTTATAATTCCCAAACCTCTTCTCAAATTGTTGAATCTTTCTTTGGCCAGAGGTTTTGTAAATATGTTGGCAAGTTAGTTGAAATATATTCAACACACACATCACCTTTAAGTACATGATCATGGATAAAATGATGTTTTATTTCTATATACTTAGTCCTAGAATGTTGAACAGGATTTTTAGTTAGATTGATAGCACTTGTATTGTCACATAATATAGGTATGCAATTAAAATTAAGGCCAAAATCAAGCAATGTATTTTTCATCTACAAGATTTGTGCACAACAACTATTGGCTGCAATATATTAGGCCTCGGTTGTGGATAATGATACACATGCTTACTTTTTGCTGTGCCATGACACTAGAGAGTGTTCAAGAAATTGACAATAGTCGCTTGTGCTTTTTTTTTTTTTTCACTTTGCATCCCGCATAATCCGCATTAGTGTATCCTATAAAATCAAATGTGTTAATGTGAGGATACTATAAGCCATAATTGTGTGTGCTGATTAGATATCGAAGGATGCGTTTTACTGCACATAGGTGTGATTCCTTTGGACATGATTGAAATCGGGCACAAAGACAAACTAAAAACATAATGTCAGGCCGGCTAGTGGTGAGATAGAATAAGCTTCCAATTATACCTCTATACTTATGTTCATCTACCTTTTTACCCTTTTCATCTTTGTCAAGTTTGATAGAAGTATTCATAGGTGTGTAGATTTCTTTGGCTTCGTACATACCAAACCTTTTGAGCAACTCCTTTGTATACTTAGTTTGATTTATGAAGATTCCATCCTTGGTTTGCTTAATTTGTAGTCAGAGGAAGAAGTTTAGTTCTCCCATCATGCTCATTTTGAATTCTTGTTGTATTGTCTTAGCAAACATCTTGCACAAAGAGTCATTAGTAGCACAAAAAATGATGTCATCAATATAAATTTGAGTAATAAGTAGATAACCAGATTTATCAGAATTGATGAACAAAGTGGTATCGATCAATCCTCTTGAAAAACCTTTTGAAATCAAGAATCCACTAAGCCTCTCATACCAAGCTCGTGGAGCTTATTTTAACCCATAAAGAACCTTAGAAAGTTTGAAAACATGATTTGGAAAGTGCTCATGAATAAAACTAGGAGGTTGTTCTACATATACTTCCTCCTCAATAAAACCATTTAAGAATGTACTTTTAACATCCATTTGATAGAGCATGAAATTTTTGAAGGAAGTAAAAGTAAGAAGCATTCTTATAGATTCAAGTCTAGCAACGAGAGTAAATGTCTCATCATAATCAATGCCCTCTTCTTGATTGAATCATTGGGCGACTAGTCTAGCTTTATTTCTAATGACAGCTTCATTTTCATCAAATTTATTTCTAAATACCTACTTTGTTCTAATAACCAGACGGTCAAGTAGTTTAGGAACAAGTTTCCAAACGTAATTTCTTTCAAATTGGTTTAATTCTTCTTGGATAGCAATAATCCAAAATTCATCATGCAGTACTACATCAATATAGTTAGGTTCTATACTTGAGAGAAGAGCAAAGTTATCTATGAAATACCGTCTAGTTTTAACTCCATAACTCGGATTACCAATGATTTGTTCTTTAGGATGACCTGTTTTGTATTTTCAATCTTTTGGTAATTATTGATCTGTGGAATCTTCAGTTTGTTCCTTTCCTTGTTCAGCTTGTTGTTTTTCAATTTCTTCTTTTTTTGCATGAGTATCTAGTAGTGGAGCTTTAAGTTGGTCTATTTTTTACTTCCTTTGAACCTCCTACATCATCATCATCTTTCATTAGAGCATAAATATTATATTTATCAAACATAACATGTACGGATTCTTTCACACATAGAGTTCTTTTATTTTATACTCTATATGCCTTTTTATTGGAGGAGTATCCAAGAATTATAGCCTTATCAGATTTGCAATCAAATTTCCCAAGATTGGCTCGGATATTAAGGACAAAACACTTGGAACCAAACACTTTAAAATAGGAGATTGATGGAGTTTTATAAAACATAAGTTCAAAGGGTGTTTTTCTTAAAAATGGTCTCAGTATTACTCGATTTACAATATAGCACGCTGTATTAACAACTTTAGCCCAAAAGTATTTTGGAAGGGCATTTTCACAAATCATAGATCAAGCCATCTCTTGGAAAGTTCGATTTTTCTTTTCAACAACACCATTTTGTTGAAGTGTTTTGGTTGCTGAAAACTTGTGAAATACTCAATTTTCATCACAAAAGTGTGTAAATTCATTATTGCAAAATTTTTTACCATTATTACTTCTAATAGAAATTAGTTTGCATCTAATAGAGTTTCAGATATGTTTGATCAGTTTTGAAAATTCAAAAAAGGCTTCGTCCTTTTGTCCAAGAAATAAAATCCAAGTAAATCTGAAGAAATCATCAACTAGCACATATGCATACTTTTTATCGCCAAGGCTAACAGTCCTCATTGGTCCAAACAAATCCATATAAATTAATTCAAGTGATTTTAAGGTTGAAATTATTTTTTTGGGTTTAAAGAAAGTTTTGATTTGTTTTCCAAATTGGCATGCTGATGTGTTTGAACTTAGATTTAAAAATCATACAAAAATTAAGCACATTCCCAATCAAGTTTAAATTAAAACGTTCAATCCAAATCACACATATGAGCAAGCGTACTCATCATTAACCGGGTATAGAATTCAAATGAGTGTCGATCCTCAAAGAACAAGTAGACATTAATTACCTTTCTTTTATTATTTAACTGACTCGATAAAATGAAAAATAAATAAAAATAAAAAAAAATAAAATCAAAATAAAAATATATACATGTCAAGGATGTAGATTTATGTAACTCGAACCATTGTTCAGACAAACATGGCCTTAAAGAACTCAACCATTATCATAACTAATTATTCTCTTGGCATCATGAAGGATTAAGATAGACTCACTTCTTTTTCAATCCATGAATCCCTATCTTCTAGGTAATTTAGTATTACATATTCTGTCTCAACCAATCTTACCCAAAAGATGCATTAAACACAATCCTTGATTAAATTTTTATATTTTGGCAAACTTAAAACATGAAACTAACCAATGACTCCATATTCTGGCAGACATCAATTAACCTTTAATTACCAGTTCTTAACAATTAACCTCTTTTTCAAGCAAGTTAAAAGACAACAAATATGAAACTAATCAAATTGAAACCACCACAACCCTTTTTTCAAACAAGTCAATAGAAAGTAACAATAAACCAATATCGTAATCAGCCCAAGTAATTAAATACTAAGAAGAACAACCAAGTAATCAAAAGATCAAATACCTCTAAATATCATGAATATCCAAAACAATGTCAAATTACAATAAAACAATTAATATATCATTGTCCAAGAAAAAGAAAACAAAGTAAAAGAAAGCACTCATAGACAAGCCTCCTTCTTCTTTCTTTGAAGACCTTCTTGTACAACCCTCCTTGAACTTGAAGAATTCCTCCTTTGATTGAGTAATTTTCTATGATAATCAATGAATTCTCCCATTTTCCCTTATATTTTTCATCTATTTATAGGCTTAGGAAGTGCCTAAACTCGTAGGTATAAAGTTCTTGGCCGAGTAGAAGTTGGAAGATACTAAAACTCCTCAGATTACCAAAAATCACGTAGAAAAATCACAGCACCGCCTTGGTTTCAGGGCATAGCTGGCGCCGCCTTGGCTCTCAAAGCCGGCGCCGGTTGTATTCTGCTTTTCCACTAGTTCGCTGATTTTTCTTCGAATTTTGCACAATGTGTTCCAGAATGTAGCCGGCGCCGCCTCTCCTCTGTTTTGCGATGTTTTTTGTTTCATTTTACCTTAAAAATTTGAAATAAAGAGCAAAATATCTTTCCAAGGGTAAAATCTCAAATATGAAAGAATATGACTAGTTATTGAACAAAATGTATTACAAATGAACCTCAAATAACTAAGAAAAACATAACTAATTTAGCCCTTATCATATTCCCCCACACTTAGCTCTTTGATTGTCCTCAAGCAAAATATTAAGAACAAGTAGGAAAACACAAGGTTAAACCAATCACTCAATCAATTTCTAAACCATATCTTCAATGCTTTCTTCATTCAAGAACATAAAACACATGCTTACAACATCTTTCACAACCAATGCAAAACTTGTGTAAGTGATAAATGACTCAGTAGAACTATCACAATACTTCATAATATTCTCAAACCATTGGAAAGAATTTAGTTAAAAAAGAATATGCATTCCATATGTTTACTTTTCATACACTCTCTCCACTAATCCGAGACATATCATGATTCTACTTAGATCAAGTAGAACTTTTAAGCTTGTAATGTAAGGCTTAAGGTTTGTAATGTAGCTTATCAAACGAAGGATATAGGAGAATCAAAAGTCAAAGAAAAACTGAGAGTTAGCAAGAAAAGGATAAACAAAATGAATCAATAATTTTCAACTCTTCTTACTCTCCTATTCCAAAAATCCAACAAACCATAACTTTATATAGCAATTACAACTCCACTCAAGCAAATCCTGCATTCTTTTTTTCTTTCAACTATTCTTTCATCAACTCTTTTCTATTTCTTTCACAAGATCACTCAAATTTTCCAACCATGGTGTCAAAGACTTCATATGAACTTTAACTTTTTTTTTTCAGCTTAATCATCATTCCTTTTGTGATCTTTTCTTTTCTTCTTCTTTTTCTTTCTTCAATGTATCTTTTCTCTCATTGCTGCTATTTTTTTTTTTCTCACTTCTCTTCTTTCATTCTTTCTAGCAGCTTTTGGCTTTCTTCCCTCACTTACTGCTACTCTTCTTTTCTTTTCTTGTTTTCACTCTCTCTTTCTCTTTCTTCTCTTTCTTTCTCTTTTCAGCTCAACTTGTTATTGATCCATGACTGAAAGTAACAAGTCATGATCTTTATCTCAACATTCTTCCTCAACATTTTCTTACGTATACTTTCATCCATCAAGAGCATAAAGATTTGGAAAATCATTCAAACTCTCAAAAACAAGCAATGGACAAAGTATTGTGATGGGTTTTAAAGAAAGAAATCAGCAATTTAGGCTCAAAATAGGCACTAGGGATAATATGAAAATAGGTAGGCTTGAAAAGCTCAAACTATCCAAAGAATGCCTATTACCGTTATCCCTAAGTTAAATAATGTCTGTTTTTCTTATTTCGCCTCGAGAGGTATTCAAGTAAGTTCTAGAATGCTCCATGAATTTTAGTAAAAAAACAAGTTTAAGAATAATGCACGGCATTAGATCAAGAACTGCTTTGTCCAAGTGCGTGCAAAAAGTCATGCATAAGCCATAAATGATCTAGAACATATGCTCTATAATCCATCATAAAGACATGCATTAAAAATATAGCTTGAAATCTCAAAGAAAAAAAAAATTGCTCAAAATTTTCAAGAAGGCTAAAGTATATGTATAGAAGACTTGTCAATCAAATCACTCCCCCAAACTTAAACTGGACATTGTCTTCAATGGCCAAATAAATATAACAAAAAACTAAACTATACCATGGGACCAATAATATAAAAAAGGAAAAAGATAAGACAGATAATACTTCCATTAGCGCTAAAAATTCCAATTTGTTAAATCTTCAAATTTTCAAAACTTTTAAACCAAAATTTTCTAAAGTAGCTGAATACTAAGAAAACACCAAGATAATTGAGAAAAACTTAGTTAAAGAATATTACCAAACCACTCTCCTATATTTAAATTGGACCATGCCCTCATTGGCAACAAATAAACACAAGAAAGCATCTCAAAAGGGACTAATAATAAGGGGTTAGAAAGTTTAAGTAATACTTCCTAAGTGCAATAATGCTCCAAAAGATATCCAACTTGAGGTAAAGAGAAGGGCTTGTCTAAGAGGACTTTATTCCTGTAAAACAAAATACAAATAAAAGCACAAGGAAAATAATAATAAAATAAAAACCTACTGAAATAAAAGAAAATAAACTAAAGAAATAGACTAAAATAATAAAAATAAAACAAAAACACTTTACACCCATCATGCTTCTTCATCAAACCTTTTGAAAAGAAATTAAAGCTCACAATAGAAGATAGGCATGATGAATGTAGAATGAAGAGAGGTTTTTGAAAAATGGAAGGTTCATGAAAGTGATTTTTTTTCCACTAAAGCAAAACACATAAACCTCTTTCTTTAAAATTTCTTTAGATACACAAATATTGTTGTCAACATATAAGTGCACATGGTTTCTAAAGAATGCATCAACTTTGAAATCACCAATTAACCCTTCAAAAGAAGTTTTTTACAAGTAAAATTTCCTTTTAAACTTAGTATTTGAGTTCTTAAAGATGGGATTGGGAAATCCTTACTTTTCAACACATCTACAAAAATTAAGTTACCTCCCGTTGAATGGGGTGAAGGGTAAAAATTTCCACCATCCTCCAAGGACTTCTTACGATATAGTGTTGAAAGATCCAACTCCTTGAAGTATGCTAAAGTCAACATATAATTATTTGGACCCATATTCTCCGAGAAAAAAGAGGAACCTAGGAAATCATGTGATAAAGAGAGGTTAGAATTATTAGCACATAGAGAAGAATTGAATACCTTCCTTCCCACATTGGATAGTTGTCCCTCATAGGATCTCTCCTCTCCTGGGAGATTCTTTTGTTCAAGTGTATGGGCTAGTATGAACTCATGAATCTCCTCAACAATCTTAACTAATTGTTTCCTTTGATCGCACAATCGTTGGGAAGCTTCTTCATGCCACTGAACAGATGAATTTATATTGGTAACAAAAGAATTTACTAATGCTTCTAATGACGTCTCACTAAAAATATCAATGTGAGCTTGTAATTTTGCCAATCAATACACTAATGTTTTTTTTTTTAATGCAAGAAAAATGATGAACATGCAATAATGATGAATAATGCAATTTAATTCATGAAGATATGATAAATAAAAAAAAAAAAACAAAACGACCAAAATAAAAATTATTTCAAATAGCAAAAATGACTTCACTGCTTTCTACGGCCTACACCTATAAAAGACAAGAAGAAAGTTAGATAACCAAAATTCATATTTAAAACAAAATTAAAAGAAGAAAAAATTAGTAAAATTAAATAACTAAATATATAATATATACAAACATACAAAGACATGTTAGTGATTATGAACATGTATATACTTATTTACATTTTTACAACATATAGCGAAATTACAATACAATTATACAAACAACGACATAGCCACTTCTTCATACAAGGAACGTATATACATATTTACATATTTACTTATTTACATATTTACATGGTTAAATCAACAAAATCTAAGCTTTCATGCTATTGTTCCCCGACAACGGCGCCAAAAACTTAATGTGTTCGAACTTGGGTATAAAAATCATACAAAAAATAAGCACATTCCCAATCAAGTTTAAATTAAAACGTTCAATCCAAATCGCACATATGAGCAAGCGTACTCATCATTAACCGAGCATAGGGTTTAAACGAGTGTCGATCCTCAAGGAACAAGTAGACATTAATTACATTTCTTTTATTGTTTAACCGACTCGATAAAGTGAAAAATAAATAAAAAGATAAATAAAATAAAATAAAATCAAAATAAAAATATATACATGTCAAGGATGTAGATTTATGTAACTCAAACCATTGTTCAGACAAACATGACATTAAAGAACTCAACCATTATCATAACTAATTATTCTCTTGGCATCATGAAGGATTAAGATAGACCCACTTCCTTTTCAATCCATGAATCCTTATCTTCTAGGTAACTTAGTATCACATATTCTGTCTCAACTAGTCTTACCCAAAAGATGCATTAAACATAACCCTTGATTAAATTTTCATATTCTGACAAACTTAAAACATGAAACTAACGAATGACTCTATATTCTGGCAAACATCAATTAACCTTTAATTACCAGTTCTTAACAATTAACCCTATTTTCAAGCAAGTTAAAAGATAACAAATATGAAACTAATCAAATTGAAACCACCATCAACACTTTTTTCAAGCAAGTCAATAGAAAATAACAATCAACCAATCTCGTAATTAGCCCAAGTAATTAAATACCAAGAAGAACAACCAATTAATCAAAAAATCAAATACCTCTAAATATCATGAATATCCAAAACAATGTCAAATTACAATAAAATAATTAACATATCGTTGTCCAAGAAAAAAATTAAAGTAAAAGAAAGCACTCATAAACAAGCCTTCTTCTTCTTTCTTTGAAGACTTTCTTGTATGACCCTCCTTGAACTTGAAGAATTCCTCCTTTGATTGAGTAATTTCCTATGATAATCAATGAATTCTCCCATTTTCCCTTGTGTTTTTAATCTATTTATAGGCTTAGGACGTGCCTAAACTCGTAGGTACAAAGTTCTTGGTCGAATAGAAGTTAGAAGATACTAAAACTCCTTAAATTACCAAAAATCGCGTAGAAAAATCACAGCATCGCCTTGGCTTCAGGGCACAGTCGGCACCGCCTTGGCTCTTGAAGCCGGTGCTGGTTGTGTTCTGCTTTTTCACTTGTTCGCCAATTTTTCTTCGAATTTTGTACAATGTGTTCCAGAATGCAGCTGGCGCCGGTTCCAACTTCACAGCCGGCGCCGCCTCTCCTCTGTTTTGCGATGTTTTTTGTTTCATTTTACCCTAAAAATCTGAAATAAAGAACAAAATACCTTTCCAAGGGTAAAATCTCAAATATGAAAGAATACGACTAGTTATTGAACAAAATATATTACAAATGAACCTCAAACAACTAAGAAAAACATAACTAATTTAGCCCTTATCACATGCATCACAAATTTTACTTTTGTCAAACTTCATTTTAGACAATCCCCTAACAAGCTCTTTTGAGGACAGTTTGTTTAGCAAATCAAAAGATACATGACCCAATCTTCTATGCCAGAGGTAACCATTATTGTCATGTACGGAGAGGCATATAATACCATGAGCTATAAGGTCATTTAGATAGAATATATACACATTTTCAACACGGTGGGTAACAAAGATTGTTTCAAGATTTGAGCTATCTATGATAGAATAAGAATCCTTTTCAAAAATGACTTTACAACCATTGTCATATAGTTGGCTAATGCTAAGCAAATTATATTTCAGATCATCTATTAGTAATACTGGTTTTATAATGGTTGAGGAACCTTTACCAATGTTACCAATGCCAAGAATCTTTCCTTTCTTCTTGTCTCCAAAAGCAACGAATCCTTCATTTGTGGTCTGTACATCTTCTAACAAGGTTGCATCTCCAGTCATGTATCTTGAATAACTGCTGTCTAAAAACCACTTAGTGAAGCTTATTTTCTCCAAAGAGTGTACCTATACATGAGAAAGAAGAGTGATTTTTGGTACTCACATTTTCTTGGGTCCATGGGGGTTAGTAGTGTTTCCTTTGATTTTTCAAAAAGTTATTCCACCGAATTTCACTTTCTTTTTAATAAGACATCTCGATGCTATGTGTCTCGATTTTTTACAATATGTGCATGCTTTGTGTGTCGTGTAATATGAGATAGCTTTAATATATCGAGGCTTGTGAATTTTGTTTTTATTCTCATGTCTATATCCTAAGCCATTTTGATTTCCAGCTGGTGTTGAGTCCCAAGTAATTTTTCTAGGTTGTTTTTCCCAATTGTAAATTTCTTAATACATATGGTAAGGTCATTGACTCTATTTTTCATGTCATCAAAAATGCTAACCATACTTTCAATAGAATGAATTCTATCATACAAACTTCTATTTTCCAGAGAAACATATTGTAAAGTAGTCATGATCACATTCTTTTCCATAATAGCACATATGTGTGACTCAAGAGACATTTTGTTCTCACTCAACAACTTTTCGTTCTCATTTAACAAGTAATCAATCTTTAATTTCATTTCTTAATTTTTTCTGGACAGTTTTTTTAGTTCATGGAACATATCAATTAACAACTCATTTAGATCATCATGATTTTCAGGTTTAGATATATGCGAATTAGACATGAAATTAGTGGTGGTAAAGTTTATCTCATTTTCCATGGCCATGAAGCATGTGTTGGCAGTTTCGTTCTCAGAATCTTCTTCTTCAGACTCAGACCTATTTTGGTCCCAAGTCCCCATCTTATTTTTAAACATTCTGCTTTCCTTTCCTTTTGTAACTGGACAGTTAGCAATGAAGTGGTCAGTGCTTTTGCATTCATAACATTAGGGCTTGAATGCTGAGGATTGTCCTTTCCTTTTTGCGAACTTCTTTCCTCTTTTGAAATTCTCTTTGTTGAACATCCTTTTGAGTTTCTTTGCTATCATTGCCAGATCTTCATTGTCTACTTCAGTTTCATCACTACTGTCAGATTGACTAGTTTCCTCATCCTCTTTTTCAGCTTTCAGTGCTATTCCCTTTTTACCTTTATCATGATCGTTGGATTCCTGAAACCTCTTGAGTTCCATTTCATGTGTTAGAAGAGAGTCGATCAGCTCTTTGGTTGGTAAAGATTTTAAATCCTTAGATTCTTCCACAGTAAGAGCTTTAAGCTGCTAGCTTTTAGATAATACATCCAGAATTTTTTAGTTTTGTTCCCCAATGGACTAAACCTTCCCATAGGCTTTGAGACCATTTGTGATATTTGTGAATTTAGTGAATATATCAGTAATGATTTCATTCAGCTTCATTGTGAATAATTCATAATCATGAATTAGAAGCCCCAATTTAGATTCCTTAACTTGGTTTTGTCCTTTCATGGGAGACCTCAAGTAATTTTCACATGTTATGGGCTAAATCACAACCACTAACTCGATTGTATTCAATTTCATCTAGTGCACAACATAAGAAGTTCATAGCCTGAAAATTCAATGTCAACTTAGCATTGTCTTCAAAATCAAACTTGTCATTTTGTTTAGGCATTTTTACACCATCAATAACTTTTGACGGAATAAAAGGACCTTTTTCTATCAAATTCCACAACTTAAAGTTGATTGAGCACACATAGATTTTTCATTCTATTTTTTCAGAATGTGTAGTTGTTTCCATTAAACAAAGGAGGTCGATTTGTTAAAGAACCTTTAACATATGGAAGAGATGATAAGTTTGCCATGAGGATCTTTCCTACAAGGTTGTTAGACCGAGAATACGTAGACCAAGCTCTGATACTAAATGAAAAACTTTAGGGGGGGGGTGAATAAGGTTTTTGGCAAATTAAAATTTTAAGAAATCTGTTTTATTAAATATAAATGTTCTTCAAGTTTCTTGGACCGACTTCACAGCAACAGAGAAAGCTATCCAAGGAAACTTTGTCAAATAACCAGATTAAGGTAAGAAGCACAATTCAGATAATGCTATATGTAGAGAAATGAGACACAGAATGCATAGTGGTTTATCTACCAAGATCTACATCCACTACCTTAAGCTCACACTTAAAATTTTCAACCAGATTTCATTTACCCAACTTAATAAAATCAATTTGTACTAAATACAGGAGAGGATCACCACACTTAATTTTCCAAAACCTCTCAATCAATAGACAAATCAAGGCTCACCCCAGATGAGTTTTACACCATAACTTTAGTTTACAAAAGAGATTGAATATCAATGGAACAGTAAAGGCTCACTTCTTTGGACAGATGTGCACCAAGAAAAAGTACAAACACTTTTACCTCTAAGACACAATTTGAATTCACTTTAAAGCACTTTGATAAAGGAGATTTTTGTTTTCTATAGAGTAAGAGTGTTTCTTAGAAGGATAAAACAAAAATCTACTATCAAATTAAGTTTAGAGGCCTTATATAGAGACATAAAGTGAAGTATCAACGGCTATAAAATGGCTATAATTTTACTATTAAATTTATCTGCGTTTTGGACTCATGTTTCGGACGACGATGCATCCAAAAGGTAAGTCCAAAATGATACTTTTTTCAAGCAGAAACGATTTGATACTGTTTATGGGATTTTGGATGAATCCTTTGGATGCAGAATCGTCCAAACTACTCAATCCAAAATTCTGAGATTTAAAACTTTGAAATCTTTTTGTTTGTACGCTTTAAGATAGAAATAAATTGAATCATAAGGTAAAGAGACATAGGAATTAACAAGAAATACCTTAATAACAATTCATAGTCTAAAGTTCTTCCACAAGGACTTCTTGGTATGCAACCTCTTAAGCTTGGTCTTCTACTTGATCACCCATTCTTGAATTCCATTGCTCAAGAGTTGCTTAGCAATCTTATTTATATGCCTTAGAAGAATTGAAGTCAAAACATGTCCTATATCATATAGATCACACAAGTTAGTCCTTATCAATGCTTGTTATAAGTCAAAATATAGGAGAATGCCCTTAGGGCTAACACGGACAAATAAAAAAGAAATTGCAAAAATAGAGGAAAATAGAGGCCGAACAGAGGAAGCATCCGTGGCTGGCCGGTTGGGAGAAAAGTTTTCCTAGCAGCTATGGCTGGCTGCTGGGCATCAGCGGCCAGTCTAGGGAGTTTTTCTCCCTGGAAGTCACGAGTGGTTGGCTTCTGGGAGTTTTACTCCCTCAAGTCGTGGCTGGATATATAGAAGCCATGATCGATTTCATTCTTGAAAACGTGAGTCGCCGCGAATAGATTCCAACGTGTCGCGAATGGCTTGCTCTAGTTGGACTGGGTTTTCGATTTCTTGGGTCGTAGGCAACTGGTTTGGATCCTCTAGATATTTTTTTCCTATTTTATTTGTCCTTGTAATTTCTTTTCTTTTAGGGGCCTATATCACATGAGGTTATTTTCTTACAATGGTTTATTTATGGATTTAAATAATTTTTCATGAACATGGTTAGTAACTACCTTAGAATTAAACAAGATCATTTTAATTTTATTATTCTTATGATGTTTAATCCATTATTTTGTTACTTAAGAATTAAAGGTTAGAAATAGCATATAAAAAGTTTATTTTTGGAGTATGTCTATTTTATTTAATTTTGTGATCAAATGCACAAAGATTTTTGAAAAATTAATATTTCTCTAGAAAAAAAAATTAAGGAAAAAGTTTTAAAATTGAACTAAGTAATTTAAAATAAATTCATGGTTTATTTTTTCAAAGGGTTTTATTTTTGACATGAAGAATAATTTTGAATTTAAGTATTTTAAATTTAGTTCATAGAAAATGGTTTTAACTTAAGTAGTGAAATAAAAATTCATAATTTATTCCCTTAAAGGGTTTTATCCTTGATATAGAGAATAATTAATTTTTTGAGTTTTCACAAAAGTTAATAAAAACTAATTAATTTTAAAGAAATATTTTTCTTAAAAATCTATTTTTCTCAAAAGATTAAGTGGGAGAGGGGTTCCAATGACCCTACGCTTCCGTCACGGATTCCTGTTAGAGATTGTAGATTTTCTCTTGTCATTTTGAGCATGACCCCCTATATGATGAATTTTCATAAGAATCTAGAACTAACGGAGGAATTATAATTAAAGCCTTAGACAAGTGTTAGTATCGACTAACCTATCGTTGGAGGCATTAATGTTAGATTATTCGTAGGTGGTGAGAGTAGTGACCATCCTATCGATGACTTGTTAAGGAAGTTTAATTTATGATGGTTATACACTTAACTTAAAAAATTATTAACTTTCCTATGAAGTTTTGTCAATTTTTTTAAGAGCCAAAATTTTCATATTTTTGATAATGGTGTTAATAGATTAACCATATCATGGAAATAATATGATGTTTTAAATGTGCATTTCTATATGTTTTTCCAAAACAAATATTTTTCTGAATGAAGTTTTTTTTCCCCAATCAATAGAAATGTCTAATTTCAGTACTTTATTCATTATTCTCAAGGAGAATAAATTATTTAGACCTAACTACGTGGAATAGAAAATGAATCTGAACATAGTACTCATTGGGGAAGAGTACAAGTATGTTCTGACCAACTCTTGTCCTAAAATTAGGGAAGACTCTACGGGCTTAGATTGTGAGGCTGAGAAGGCATGGAGAAAAGCTGATGAAATGGCTCGTTCCTGTATATTGACTTCTATGTCCAATATTCTCCAGTCTAAGCACGAAACCATGCATACTGCATACGACATTGATGTATTGTTGCATACTTTATTTGCTGACAAGGGCTGGCCTACAAAGCAGGAAGCTCTTAGAGCAATCATAAATACTAGGATGGTTGAGGGGGCATCGGTTCGTAAGCATATATTCAAGATGACTGCTCACTTCAAAAAGGCCGAGGTCCTAGGGGCAACAATTGATGCTAAGAGCCAAATTGACATGGTTCTTGATACTTTGCTAAATTCATATTCTCAGTTTAAGTTAAACTATAACATAAACAAGTTAAATATGTCTTTGACTAGGTTAATGAAAGAACTTTAGGCTGTTGAGAAAATTATGAAGCCTGAGTTAAAGATTTTGGTTACTCGTTTTGGTTCATCTTCTAGAACTGGGCTTAAGCCCGAGAATTTCAAGAAGAAGAAGGCCTATAATAATGTAGAGGCCTAACCCAAGGGATCCAAGCCAGGTTCTTCTAGGCCCAGTGATAAGCTTAAGAGCAAGTGCTTCAAGTGTGGCAAGAAAAGACACTTCAAGAAGGATTGTCCAGACTTCTTGGTAAAGTCCTCTTCAAGTATTGCTCTATACTTAGAGTCTATTTTGTTGGTTAGGTCATCATCCACCTGAATTGTTGATTCCGGAGCTATTGACCATATCTGTAATTCTTTATGGGGATTCAGTAAGATAAGGTGACTTAGTACAGTATAAGAGAGCATGGACTAAGAGTGGGAAACCGAGCACAAGTATAGGGCTGAAGTAGTGGGAGACTTGGAACTTTTATTTGAATGTAATATGATTTTTATTTTAAAAGATATTTATATATTTCTAGTTTTAAATAGAATTTGATTTCAGTTTTAAGATTGATTAATCAAAGATACTCTATTTCTTTTCATTATGGTATTTCAATAAGTAGAAATGGAAATATATTACTTGTTCTAGAAACATGTATGGGAATATTTTCTATATTAATCCTATTAATTTTGCAATAAATTATACTTAGACAGAACCTAATAATAAGAAGAGAAAGGGTACATCAAATAACTCTTATTTATGGCACTTGAGTTTAGGACATATATATCCTAACCGAATTCAGAGGCTAATCCAAAATGGGTTTTTGGACTCATTGAAATTGAAAGAATAACTTCAGTGTGAATCTTATCTTAAGGATAAAATGACCAAAAGAGCCAAAGAAATATTAAAGTTAGTTCATACTGATGTTTGTGATCATATGTCCTTACCTGCTACAGGAGGTTAATGGTTCATCACATTCATAGATGATTACACGCATTTTGGTTATATTTACTTGATGAGGCAGAAAGTTGACTCATTCGATAAATTTAAGGAGTTTAAGGCTGAGGTGGAGTCAAACAGGAAAACTAATCAAAAAGCTGAGATCGGATCGTGGTAGGGATTATCTCCTTAGTGAATTCAAGGACTAGTTAGCATATCAGGGTATAGTATCTCCACTAACTGTACTTGGGACTTCTCAATAGCTTGGAGTTGCTGAGAGAAGAAATAGAGCGTTGATAGAAATGGTCAGAAGCATGATGAGTCATGTAACTCTTCCTATTTCTTTTAGAGGATATGCTCCAGAAACAACATCATATATTCAGAACTTGACGCTTTCTAAATTAGTGCCTAGGATACCCTATGAGATGTGAATTGGACGAAAGTCTAGTATGAATCATCTTAAGGTATGGGGTTGTCCAATATATATATTGACTAAAGGAAGTTAACTAGACCTAAGATTGGAATTGTGCTACTTCGTAAGGTATCGAAAAGGAACAAGAGGTGGATACTTTTATCATCCCTGAGAGGGCCTAAATTAATCATATATTTCCTAATTATTTGAGACCATTTTGTGATACATTTTGTACAATAACTGATCATATTCCTTTATATTTGAGATTTTACCCTTGAAAAGTATTTTGTGCATTATTTTAGATTTTAGGAGTAAAATAAGGCAAAAGCGTTGCGGAACAGAACAGAGCCGACGTCGGCTGCAATCTGGAAGACTTAGCATGAAAATCATGAAAAATTAGTGAACGGATAGAAAGGCAGAACACAACTGGCACCGGCCCTAGGCAGGACAGGTGGCGCCGGCTGTGCACTGGTGCAGAGGCGGTGCCTCAATTTTCATGCGTGTTTTTTGGCAATTGGCAGAGTTTGAGTATTTTCCTACTTCTATTCGACCAAAAACCCTAGAGGGACGAGTTTAGGCACTTCTAAAGCCTATAAATAGAGGGAAAACACAAGTCAAAGGGATGAATTCAAGGAGTAAAACAACAAAATCACTTAAATCAAGGAGGAATTTATCAAATCAAGGAGGATTGTACAATAGAGTCTACGAAAAAAGAAGAAGGAGGCTTGTCTATGAATGCTTTCTTTTAACTTTATTTTCTTTTCTTACAATGATGTATGAATTATTTTATTATAATTTGACATTATTTTAGGTATTCATGATTTTTAGAGTTACTTTGATCTTTTGATTAATTGATTGTTATTCTTGGTATTTAATTACTTATGCTGATTACGAGATTAATTTGTTGTTTCTTCTATTAACTTACTTGGAAAAGGGGTTGATGGTGGTCTCAATTCATTAATTTCATATTTATTGTCTATTAACTTGCTTGAAAAATGGGTTAATTACTAAGAATTGGGTAATTAAAGGTTAGTTGATGTCTGCCAGGATATGGATTCATTGGTCAATTTCATGTTTTAAATTTGCCAAGATATGAAAATTTAATCAAGGATTGTGGTTAATGCATCTTTTGGATAAATTAGTTAAGATAGGATATGTGATGCTAATTTTTCTAAAAGATAGTGATTTCATGGATTGGAAAAGAAGTGAATCTATATTAATCATTCATGATGTCAAGAGAATAATTAGTTATGATAATGATTGACTACTTTAAGGTTATGTGTGTCAGAATAATGGTTTGGGTTACATAATTCTCCATCCTTGACATGTATATACTCTTTTATTTTATTTTATTTTTATAATTTTTTACTTTATTTAGTCGGTTAAACAATGAAATAAAAGTGATTAAGGCATACTTATTCTTTGAGAATTGACACTCATTTTAAACCCTATGCTATGCTTAATGATGAGTACGCTTGCTCATATGTGTAATTTAGGTTTAATGTTTTAATTTAAACTTGATTGGGAATATGCTTATTTTTATATGATTTTTATACCCAAATTCATACACATCAATCCCCAAGAGCAAAAAATACTTATTAATACTCATGCTAGGTACTTCGACGATGAACAAACTGTATCCACTAAGGTTTCCAGTAAGGTGAAATTGGAAGAGAAGTTGATTGATCCTTCAACGTCAAGTACTCAAATTGAGGAGTCTAAAGAGGCACAACTGGATATTCCTATACAAAATGAACCGCGTCGTAGTGGAAGGATTTCTAGGGTTCCTGAAAGATAGATTGGAGAAGCCTTTAAGATTATCTCCAACCATCAGGAACAAGATCCCACTAAATACAACGAGGCCATTGCTGATGTTGATACAGACAAATGGCAAGTAGCAATAGATACTGAGATTGAGTCTATGTATCTCAATCAAGTGTGGGATTTTGTCACTACACCTGAAGGGATTAAACCCATAGGGTGTATGTAGGTATATGTAACACCGCTACTAAAGGTAACAACGAAAGTATATCAATACTAGGTGTCTTCTCGTCTAGTTTCCCAGACAAGGGGTCTTTATAACGAAAACAACAGAATATACAAGGTCCATATCCATACAACAGCCCATACTGGTGGTCACATACGCATATATAACAGAAAATATTATACATGAAAATTTCCACTTCACATCAGTGATGAGGTACATTATCAAAAGGGAAACGTCCGGACCTAAACTGCTATTACTGTAGTATCGTCCTTCTGTTCGTAGGTTTGCTTAATTCCAAATCCCACAAAAGGGTACGGTAAAAGACACGTGTGAGTGAAAAATTACCCAGTGAGTCTCGTGTGTGCTAGTGCTTCAGTAAAGAAACAGTGTACATAAAACTTTATGGAGAAAGTATTTCATTTGTTCACTGGAAACAATTCCAAAACTCTCTCAGAAAGAGTTTATTCAGAACTCAATCATTTTTAAAAAACTGTATTTTACTTTCAAATCATTGCCCTAATTTTCAAATCACAGGCACTTCTCCAACAGAAGGTCAACCTATATGCAAAGCCCGCAGCCTTTACCTTTGGCACCACGTATCATTGTATTGAGACCATAGCCTCCAATACTCAATCCGTGCATTGCTGAAAAAGTACACCAACTTGCACGTATCATTGTACTTAGACCGCAGCCTATAGTACTCAATTCGCGCGCCGTTGAAAAATAAGTGCATGTAGCACACTAAATCTTTTACTTGCTAACGTAAGTCAAGAGTCCTAATCCTGATGTCAATCACCATCGAGGTAGCAAAGGGTTGAACAACGCCAGGTGTCCAGCCCAACTTGTGAACAACTCAAATCACAAAGTGCACATAAGACACGACAATTGCCAGGTACTAGACAGCTAGCCAAGACGACTCTTCTCAATGCTCTGTCGCTCTGTTTGGAATAAGACAATCCCCAGAACTGATCAGGTTACTTGGTCGTCTATTTTTAACATGAGCTAATACAAAGATCAAATTCTTTGTTGAATACTCAACCTTACCAATACCAACACTTTTTGACTAATCAGACCAGAGGGTTATTTGATCCCGTAGGATTTTCAAAATAAATAATTTAGGATAGAATAATATTTTTTAGAATTTGATCCCATTGACTCGCAAGTCAAATCACAATTCTCATAGGCTCTGCAGGGCCAATCAATTCATTCCATAAGCATATTAGGCCAATAAAATAATTTTTGGGATCAAAATGTCATTTTTCAATAGTCAATCTTATCACGAGAGATCATTTTTCAAAAAATATGTCAAAATAGGTTAAAGAGTTCTTTTCACCCATTAAAACCAGTTTCTAAGAATATTCGGGTCATTTTGCCCGTATTTAATCACAAAAGTCATTTCCAAGGGCATTCGGGTCAATTTACCTATACCCGATTCTAAAAGACTTTTTGAGGGTATTCGGGGTCAATCTTACCCTTACTCGATTTGAAAAGTATTCACAAGAGTTCCAATAAGGATATTTCAATTATTTACCGAATACTCGATTCTAAAAGTTTTCATAAAACATTCCAATAAGGACATTTGGATCATTTTCTAAATACCCGATTCTAAAAGGAACTCATTTCAAGAAATTCAGAATTCTAATCCCAAAAGATGATTAAATTTAAAGTTTTCAAGTACATTTTCATAAAATGTTCCAATAAGGGCATTTCAGTCAATTTATGAATACCCGATTTAAAATATTATCATTTTTTGAAAATCCCAAGTATTTAATCCAAAAAGGATTAAATTCACAAATTTCATGCTTTAATCATCCATTATGGTTTCCAAGCCAATTATGAAGTTTGTTTAAGCCCAAAATGGCACAATACAATTCTTGCTCAGATAAACCTTGAATATACTCAGGAATTTTCAAAATGGTATAAAACACAGCATTTTATGGAAAAGTGAAGCATAGTAACTTTCAAAAAGTTTTAGAAATCAAAAGGACTCACCTCATGTCCTAATTAACTCTTTCCTGTTTATGGCTGTTCAATCACCGTTTCTATCATTTTCAACATTCCGTTGGTCGTTTATCGATAAACCGACACCAAACATCCTTTTCGGGTCAAATTGTGTTTGACTGAAAAATAGCCGACAGTTAGCTGACGTCCAACCGAAGTGCTCGACAGGTAGCCAACGTCTAACCGATGGTTAAGGAAAACGTTTAACTTTCGTTCACGTCGTTTGATCAATTCTTTCATTTTCCTTTTACCACATCCTTTCTCCCTTCATATACAAGGGATTCACTTCATAATTCACATTCATTTAATCCAAAATCACACAATTAATCATCTTTAAGTTCATCTATTTTTGGACTAATTTTCTGGAATTTCACTGCTTTACACATAATTTTGTTTTGCATATAACTTTCAATCCACAACTCTGATTTGGCTCTATGATATACCAAAACGACCGTAGGACTCTTAAATTTAATTCAATATAAGCTCTTTTCAGAGTTCTAGTTCTCGTGATATGCTACAAGGTAAAAATAGCCCTAATAGTTTTACTTCAATTCCACCATTCATTCTTTCCTTTGTTCTCCTTTAGCCTTTAACACCTTGGAACTATTAATTCATTCAATTTTCTTTCAAATCATCTTTAATTCTATGATTTCCAAATTCCCTTAGCTCACAAGAGTTACACTTATTTAACACAAATTCATCTTTTCTAATAAAAAAACTAGTATAATCTATTTTTCCCAACCAAGTAAATTCTATTTTTACTCTACTTTGGTCATCACCTCCTCAACCGAAAACAACCCTTTAAACTACCATAAATATTCAATTCTCCTTCACACATAACATCATCCACAAACCCTTAGGCAGCCGGCACACACATGAGCATATATAAGGTTCATACACAAAAATCACAAATCCTAATTTTTGATCCAAAATTAAGACATGAAAATTATGTTTTCATGTTAAAACTCATACCAAAATTATCACTGTAATGAGATCTATGACTTTAATTCTTGAAGCATAGACTTTTACCTTGTATGTGGGATCTCTTGGCTTGATTTTGCTCCAAGAACGCCAAGAACATACACACACTTCTTTCTTTCTCTCTTTTTTCTCTATTCCTTAAGGATGAATTTTTTGCTGAAATTCAGCTCTTCAACCACCATTCTTGGTCAAATATTGTCCATTCATTCCTCATTTTCATTAATTGTATGGTGGTTAAATTATAGGTGTGTTCTAATGAAAAATTTACACACTATTTCACTTATTTTTTCTTCCCCAAAATTTTCTCTTCTTTTCTTTGCATGGCTGCCATTTTTTTGGCTGTTTTTCAGCTACTCAATCACTTCTTCATGGTCAAAATATTGGCCAATTATATTGTACAAGACCTTAAGTAATTGGCCCCACGAATGATGTGTTCCAATCACAAAAATACACATCATTCTTTATTTATTTTGTAACTATTTAATTCCATGTATCTTGCTTAAATTCCTCATGAAACCTCTTTTAAATTGACACATGTCCATGGGCTACCAATCACAAAATGCCACATGCATTGTTTTTAACAGCGATTTCCTATTTTCTTTAGAAATGACTAAACTCGGGTTTGAAACGGAAAAATATTTTGTCTCACTATTTAACTCCAAAAATTCTACTAAATCTATTGGTAATATTTAAATTCTTCAATTCCTTCTCTATTTGGTCAAATTTGACGTGAAAATCGCAAGCGCGGTCAAAATGACGAAAATGCCCCTAGTAACGCAGATAGCATAATTCACACCAAAACGTGTGTTTCATCGTACTGATCAATTTCTCTTCTCAGTGTGCCCTCAAATTCTTATTTTATTAACAATATTAGCCTTTCAAAGATTTAGAGTACAGGTAGAACAAATCCAATAATTATATCCAAGTTCTAACAAAATATTATTATATCAAAATATTCGTCTCATTACATTGATCATCTTTTGTTTTGACCATTAATATAAATTCTCATCCTATTATAAGTAGTGACCAATCAAAGGTAAAAGTGCAGAGTATTACAGTATACAAGAGAAAGAGATGTGTAGATAGAAAGGTGTCAACCTTTAAAGCAATGTTGGTTGCAAAATGTTATACTCAGAAAGAATGGATCGATTATGAGAATAACTTTTCACCTGTTGCCTTGCTTAAATCCATACACATTCTCTTGGCCATCGCATATCATTATGATTACAAGATATGACAAATGGATGTCAAGACAACATTTCTTAATGGCTATCTTAGGGAAGATATCTACATGACCTTGCCTGAAGGCTTTGTTACGAAAGGCCAAGAGCATATGGCATGTAAGATTAAGAAATCCATTTATGGACTTAAGCAAGTATCATGGGTATGGAACATACTTTTTGATAAGACTGTAAAGTCTCATGATTTCATGCAAAACGTGGATAAGCCATGCATATATAGGAAGACAGATGGTAACAACGTATCTTTTATGGTACTTTATGTAGATGATATTCTACATATTAGAAATGATGTAGAGACATTGCCATCCATAAATATTTAGCTATCAAGTCAATTTAGCATGACATATATCAAGATAAGCTACATTCTTGGAATAAAGCTTTTTAAAGATAAAAAGTAAATAATATTATGCTTATCCTAATATGCTTAGATTAACAAGATATTGGTTGGGTTTAGCATGAATCAGTGTAAAAGGGTAATCATACCCTTTAGACATGGATCGACCTTATCTTCCTAGTAGTGTCCTAAGGCACAAAAAAAAAAAATGAAAGGATGAATAGGATTTCTTATGCCTTGGCAATGGGAAGTCTTATTTATGCCATGCTTTGCACAAGGCCAATATCTGTCTTGCAGTAGGCATCATTAGCAGGTATTAATCAAACCTAGTGGAAGAATATTGGCAAGCTATAAAGCATATTCTCAAGTACCTAAAGGGAATGAGGGATTATATGCTTATTTACAAGGCCAATGACTTAGTTTCTACCGGTTACACGGCTCAGATTTCTAGATGGATAAAGATGAAAGAAAATTCACTATTGGATATGTTTTCACTTTGTTTAGAGGGGCTATTTCATGGATGAGTGTTAAGCAATCTTGTATTGCTTATTCTATCATGGAAGTTGAGTATGTGGTAACTTCAGAAGATTCTAAAGAAGTGGTTTGGCTTCGGAAGTTCCTCACAAAACTTGGAATTGTGCCATAAATGGATAGGCCATTACTATATATTGCAATAATAATGGAGTTCTGTTATAATGTAAGGAGCTAAGAAATCATCGGAATGGAAAGTACATTGAGAGGAAGTATCACTTAATCCAGGAGTTCATCTAGAAATAGGAGATAGTGGTTTACCAGATTTCACTGGATATGTTTTGACTTTGTTTAGAGGGACTATTTTATGGAGGAGTGTTAAGCAATCTTGTATTGTTTATTCTATCATGGAAGCTGAGTATATGGTAACTTCAAAAGCTTCTAAAGAAGTGGTTTGGCTTCGGAAGTTCCTCACAAAACTTGGAATTGTGCCATAAATGGATAGGACATTACTATATATTGTGACAATACTAGAGTTGTGTTATAATGTAAGGAGCCAAGAAACCACCGGAATGGCAAGCACATTAAGAGGAAGTATCACTTGATCCGGGAGTTTATCCAGAACTAGGAGATACTGGTTGACCAGATTACCTCTACAAATAATCTGGCAGACCCATTTACCAAGTCTTTGATAGAGAAAGTGTTTCAAAGACACTTAGATGTCATAGGGGTAGGCATATATGGACTATCCTAGTCCATTTAGTGCAAGTAAGAGATTGTTGGAATGAATGCCAAAATGGCCTATACATTTCTAAAAAAGTTTCATTCATCAATGGCTGTTTGTTTACATATATTGCACATTGAAGATCTAAATGTGTTTGTAAGTAATCTACGTGATTGGATCATACTTTCATAGTAAAATGTAGATTATGCTTGTTCTTGATCGATTGATGAAGCGGGCATTTTGTTAAGGTTTAGATCATTACACTATGGTTTTTATATGGGGAATGGTTTATCTTTAACTAGTAAGTAGTTCACTCACACCAATAGTGTAAGCGTATTTGGAATACAAAGAACTGGATCACGAGATAATAATATTTATAAAAGTACTAAATTAAATAAAAATTAACTTATTGTAGCTACTACGTAAACGAGTACCCTAAGATTTGAGTATAAATTGGTAGTCTGGTGAAGCTAGACTTGTATACTTGACGTATATTGGCTGAGGTCTTTTTGCAAGGCCAATAACCATGTACGTTGGGTGTATGACTTGTTGGAATGTATGCTCTCTAGACTAGGTTTATGATGTAATTATTGAATTTATTAATAAAAGAATTTATTCTCAAAATTTGTTTGTGAATTTACATTTTATTTGTGCACGATTTATATTTGTAAAAGACCCATTGCGTTTAAGTAAGTGATCTATGTGAATGGTGGTCTTTCACAGTAAGGTATGGATCATGGGTCACTTAACACATAAATATTTGTTTTTAACCGATTGATGAGAATGAGAATCTCATCATGTTTAGGTTATTATAATATGAATTTCATATGGGGAATGGCTTAACTTTAGCCAGTGAGTAGTCTACTCATTTCATAGCATGAGCATATTTTGAATGTGTAGAACATGACCTGTAATAGTAGTTTCTAAAAATACTATTTAGAAGAAACCCAAACTATTATTGCTATAGTGTGGACTAATACTCTACCGCTTAAGCATGAGTTGGTGGTCTGATGAAGCTGGAAGCATGTACTTTGATATGCTGTAGTTGAGATTTTATTGTAGAGTTGATATACTTGTATATTGGGTATATATGAATAGTTAGTTAAGACAGACTTATATAAGATAGCTTTTGCGCTATATCGCCCATTGTGACTGTTCGAATGATCTAAATATCCAAGGCCTTAGGGAACATAACTTGGATGTTAGCTTTAGGGTGGCTCCATTGGAAAGCGAAAATATTTCAGGAGTCATGGATTATTGGACTAGAGGTCTAAGGATGGTAGATGTTTTTTAGAGAGGTGTTAGTACATTCTTCCTCTCTAAAATGTACGGCGATGCGTAGAGAGGTATTTTAGTCATTACACCTGTAGGTCGGAGACTTTGCTAATGCAACATTGTCCTTGGGGTCAATATTTCCTTATGGTGATATTAGAAAATATTTAAAATACAAAATACAACTATTTTTATAGCAGGAGTATTTTGGTCATTTTAGTAGCTAAGGCGATGTGTCTTTTGGTCCTCGGAATAGCCTATAAGTCATGATAGTTTTGGGTTGAGGGATTAATCTTATATTAAATGGATTTTATTTTATTCGAGTAGCTTGGTTTATTTATTGGGTTAGAATAAAATAAAAGGTCCAAAAATGGAGAATTATATATTGGCCCATTTGAGTTATTTAATTGATTTAATTATTAGACTTGTATTAGTTCAGGAATAATTAAATTAAATTAAAGGCTAAACCCAATGAATTGGGCCAATGCTTGAGGTTTATATTGGTCCATTAGGTTATTTAATTAATTTAATTATTGAGCTTTTATTAGTCCAGGAATAATTAAATTAAATTAAAAGGCTTAACCCAATGAATTGGGTCATAGGTCCATAGGCCTGTTTAATAGCTTAACATGACATGGGCCTTAAGGCTTCTTTGATTTTTAAATGTCTAGATAATAGCCTATTATCAAGGCTGTTGGGATTCGATTGAACACTGGACTCTTTCATAGAGGCACGGTGGTTTTTTCCTTTTCCTCAAGCCTCACGTTTTCTCTCTCAGGTGTGCTCTCTGTGCTTTGTAAAAAGCAAGAACAGAGACGTAAAAAACCTTTTTGGCCTTAGGGCTTAACCTGGTGAAGAGGATGATCTTCCTTTCTCCGACTGAATGCTATTAAGCACTAATCAGGAAGGTTTTTTACGTCTATGTTCTTGCTTGTTACAAAGCACAGAAAGCATGCCCAAGAGAGAAGACATGAGGTTTTCGGGACAACAACTTGAAGGATCGATTTCAAAACTAGAAGCAGTTTAGACCGAAGTGCCGGCACCCCCTAGACCAGTGAAAGTGCGCAAAGGTACAAAAAAATTTTCTTCCGCTGCTCTTTTGTGTGTGCTCTGTTTCATTAGCATGCTACTGTGCATTTTTGTTTGTTAATTAAGACAGACTTACACAATAGGGTTTTTATGCTTCATTACATGAAGAAATTACTCCTTTCTAATTGTCCAAGATAATCTAATAATCCAGGGCCCTAGAAAACGTGACTAAGTATGTACATTTTTGGATAGCTTCCTATGATAAGTGGATACATGTTGGAAGTCATAGATTATCAGACTAACTATCAAAGGATGATAGATGTCAATGAGAAAGGTGTTAGTGTATTTTTTCTATCTCAATGATGGGCATTACATAGAGGGGTATTTTTATCATTACACTTGTAGGTTAAAGACACTGCACTTGTGATATTATTCTCGGGGTCAATATTTTCATATGGTGATAAATAAAATTTTTAAAATGATTAAAATACTGCTATGTGTTAGCAAGGATATTTTAGCCATTTTAGTACCCAAAAATAATATGTCTTTTGGTCCCTAGAGTAACTCAAATAATCTTAGTAAATTTATTTACTATATGAACTTATTTGGTGGTTTTATTATTAGAAGAATTATTTTAGAAGTCCAATTAATTATTTATTTAGATTAGAATAATTAATTGGGTCAATTTAATTAATTTTATTGAGTAATTTTATATTGGCCTAAATGGATTAATTAATTAATAAAAGAGCTAATTTAATTAATTGGTTATTAGTTAATTATGTTGGATAATTTTATATTTGGCCCAAATTGATTAATTAATTAATAAGAGAGCTATTTAATTAGTCTTGGACTAATTAAGAAAACCTTGGCCTACCAGGGTATTGTGGCGACTTAGGGATTTTTAGAAATCTTAAGTTAGCTGCCACTGTACAAAGGAAAAAGGAAATAAATAAAAGAAAGGAAAAGAAATAGAGAGCAAGTTGGTTTTGGTTTTGTGAAAGAATAGGAAAGCTGGGTTTTTTTTTTTAAATAGGATTCACAGGTTATGTGAGGAGGTAGACCGAATTTCATAAGGAAAAACAGCAGCTTTCCGATTTTCTTTGAGAATGAACAAAACCCACCATTTTCTTTGGTCATTTTTATTTCGTTTTTCTTTAACGTTTTGCTCCTCCATTTTTCTTCCCATCTTTTTCGCCCTAATTCTACTTTCACCGATAAAGGTCTATTGTGGTTAGAGAATATTCTAGAAGGTCAAGAGCTAGCAAACATAGTAAATACTTGATGCAAAGACATTTCCATTCAAGAAGCACCGTCAAACTCAAATCCAACTCTAGTTGTTCAAATAAAATGCTCTAGAAGTAAGTACTCATTGACTTTGGCTCGAAAATTTTTTTAATTTGTTGTCTTACGCTACGTATTTATTTTTCCCGCAGTCCTTCAGTATTTGATGCATAAAAAAGTAGTTTGCCATCAAATTTGAGATATGAAAATACTCTATTTGTGTTTGGGGCTAATAAGAGCTACTCCAACATGAGTTTTATTTATAAAATATTGGCACTTTTATTATTTATTGCAAGTAGATCATATTATTTAAAATAATACTTACATTAAAAAAAAAAATTCCAATCCAATTTCACCTTACTGATTCCAATTGGTTCACAAAAATAGGAGAGGGAAGGGAATTGGTACTTTTACTTCTATTATGAAGTAAATATTTATTTGATTGGAGTAAATAGGAAGAAAATGATAAAAGCTTTCCAAGCACTCTAATTTTGAGGAGATGATTTGTTGATGTAGAGAAAAAGTTGGTCCCCTCCCCAATTTTACTTCCCATCCTCCTTTCCTTCCAACAAAATAAGAGAAACCAGTCACTATACCTTCTTATTTATATTTCTTCCTATATTTCTTCATTTTTTCATGCCAAAGCAAACTAGGTATAAGTTAGACTACAAAATATGTGATAATGGGAAGGGTAAAAAACATTAATGTCCCTTGAATTTACGTAAATTTTGAATTTGCCCTTTTTATTTCAAAATTTTGATTTTTGCCTTCTAATTCCTAAAATGTCTAAATATTTACCCTTCTTTCTAATTTGGGCATTAAGTACTACTAATAACACCGCACATACCAATCATATGTCATCTTTAATAGGCAATTTCAGAATCACAAAGGGACTAATTTTTCTTTTTCTTTTTTCTTCTTATAACAAATTTTATTAACATTTTTTCCTCTTTTCTTTCTCCTTCTTTTCTCCATTTACGCTGCCAACATTGGCGTTCATGCCACTAGCATTGTCATGTGGGCCTGCCCACATGATTTTGGGCTTGTCTCGAGAACCGACCCGTGGGCCATGCGGGCTAGTCCCACACTAATGTAGGCCCCCAGGGCCAGAAAACTTGGGCATGGCACGGCCCAGGCCCTTGATCCTTGCTGGTCTGGCCCAGGCCTATCGTCTCCACTCCTTTATTTTTTTTCACTTAATTCTATTAAAAATTTTAATATTAACTTATTTTGTAATTTTTTATTATTACTTAAATAACACACTTTTTTAAAATCATAAAAAAGTCATCTTGAAGTGGTGGGGGTTTTAGTTTGGACCCCTACCAGTTTTATTAGTTAATAAAATAAAGATTACATAAGAGGGGGACTTGATGCCTAAATCTCTTAAAAATATTACAATGATCAACTTTTAAAAATAAAGTAAATATTCTAAAATTAAAATTAAACAATTACATTATATTACTTATCCTAAATTCCTAATTATTTGAATACTAAACTAACTATTTGGCTTACCCCATTCATCATCTGAGTCATCATTAACAATTTACGAATTGGCCATCTTATCTTTTGCTGCGAACCAATTACTATAACACTACACTATACCACGGACGAATCCGAGGCAATTCCGTGACAAACCAAAACTTTTCCACGAATCTGCGATAGAATTAAATCCGTGGCAAATACCTTCGTCGCTAAACTTTTTTGCGACGGAAATCATCTACTGTGGAAATCTGCCACGTCTTTGCCAGTAATATTTTCCAGTGATAGCCATTCCTAATTCATATTTGGCGATAAAACTTTGGATGGAATTGCTACGGAACGATTCACTATCCGTGGCAATCTGCCACGGATTTGTCATGGTTTAAATGCTTCTAAGCTTTATCCATAGCAAATCTGTGGTTGGTTGCCATAGATGTGCTATGGATAAATTGGTCCTGCAGTTGCATTCGTGGCAAAGCCGTGGTAATCTGTCATGGATTTGTCACGAATAAGATGCTTCCAAAATTGCTTCCATGGCGAATCCATAGTAATTTGCCACGATTTTTCCAAGATTTAATTGCTTCCTAAACTTTGTTCATGGCAAGACCGTGGTAGTTTGCCACGGGTATGTTACTTTTGCAGTGGCAAATCCGTGGCTAATTGTCACGACTTTGCCACAAATTGATTGCTTCCTATGTTTTGACCGTGGCAAAGGTATGGCAAAATTGCTACGAATGTATTGATTCCATGTTTTCTATCGTGGCAAATCCGTGGCAGATTGTCATGCCTTTTGCCACAGATTGAGTGTTTCCCATGTTTTGACCGTGGCAATGCCATGGCAGTTTTCCACGGATTAGCTACGAAACAATTGCTTCTATAGAAATCCGTGACAGATTGCCATGACTTTGCCATAAAATTTTATTTTTTGTGGCAACAAGTTCCCATTCAGCCAGAGATGTGCTACCTGTATTCAACTTACACTCAACACAACCATAAAACACATTCACTAACCAAAATATCTGTAAATTTATAAAAGTATCCGCATTGCAAAAATAACATATATTATAAAAGCATCCAACTGTACCCAAAATGCAAATACAACATATATTATAATCCAACTATATCCAAAATGCACTAAGACAACATATATTATAACAGTATCAAATATAGCAAACACAAGTGATCTACATAACAAATTATGATAAGGCAAATCCGGCACTAAGTATCCGCAGCTGCTGAAGGGCTAGAAGATGAGTCATCCTCATCAAAATCATCAGAGTCACTTGGAATGGAAGGCATTTGTAAGTTAAGATACTGCATCACCGTGTGATTAATATCAATCAATACTGACATCTTCCTATCCTTCTTCTTTAATGTCCT
Source organism: Voacanga thouarsii (assembly GCA_026120185.1). Classification (NCBI taxonomy): domain Eukaryota; kingdom Viridiplantae; phylum Streptophyta; class Magnoliopsida; order Gentianales; family Apocynaceae; genus Voacanga; species Voacanga thouarsii. The sequence continues at coordinate 1,924,146 of JANUWF010001282.1, read as the reverse complement.
TATCTTTTTCCTCTCTTTCTCCATCTTTTTGTCCTTCTTATCCAATTCTTCCTGAAGTTGCTGCTAAAGGGTTTGCTCAAGCTCAGTATGAAGCTTCTCTAAATCCAGTTACGATGTGGGTAATGAGACTTCAGACTGATGATACTATAGTTTCAAGTGTGAAGCTTCAGATCCCATGTCATAGATCCTGCCCTTTTTCAATCCACCTACTACCGACATAATTAATGCTTTCTCATATGGCATAGAACTTGGAGGAGATGTTGAATCGATAGAGGACTCTATCTGTGAGTATTGTGACTTCATCATTTGGACGCCCTTCTAGAAAGTATTTTTAAGGTTAAAACATAATCAAAAGACAAAAGTATTATACAAATGCAACTATTGAAATTAATGCGTAACATACAATGATCTTCCAGGATCTCTCATTTATAAATTCACCTTTAGTGGGCCCATCTTGAAATTGGTGCAATTTTTCATATAAGTCAGCGTAGCTAAAGTCATCTCCTTGCTCCACCCGCTACAAGTAGTATAAAAAATGTAAGATAGCAGCCCACATGGGAAGGTAGCAACTAAAGTAAAGCTAGCAACTAATATGACTAATGTAATACGAGATACCGCTCTGGCCTCATGCTCTGTAAAGCTAATGAAGCCTCCAGTTTGTTTGGCAGAGCTACACTTTCTATTTTCTTTTGCAACATGCGATAGTTTCTGCTAATCATCGAACTGCTAATGTCTGCACAGTGCCTCATATATATCCTGTGTCATCCAAGTAGGCCTCTTCTTGTGCACATTCCTAATCTTTGCAAGAGTATCAATCATTCTTGCCTGACACCTTTCCTCCCATGCTACACGTATCCATTGCGAATGATCCGGGTGCCATGTCCAGTGTTTCTACAATAAAGAACATATTAGAAGAAGTATTCATGATGTTGATAAGAGCACAATGGCTGTAGAAAAAGTAAAATACTAGTTTATGAATTCTAGTAACTGCTCGAGTTAAGCATTACTTGTAGTTAACATGTTTCAGCTCTTGGCGTCACTTGAAGTTGTAATATCTCAGAATTTAAGAGCACAAAGTAAATTTTGTATCGAGGATAGCAAATTCTTGAGAAATAGGAATAGATATGTTAGAGAAGAGAGATGCATTAGTCATGGCCAGATTGTTGTGATATAGCACAGAGATACAAAATCTATCTAATATGGCTTGATTCACATATTACTTTACAAATAAGAAATTGATTCCAACATATATTGAAAATTGATAATTTTGTATTATAGAAGCCAACATTATATTATAATTTTTAGAAATTGATTCTTTAGTTAATGAAGTAATGGTTCCAAACTCTATGACACAACATTATATTATAGAAGCCAAACTATATTGCTAAAGAGGTCACAAGACGCAGCATTCCACAACATATGTTGAAAAATAGTTCTGTTGGGGCAAGAAAAACAGTATTGTAGAACTACTGGACTACCTTTGAAAAGAAAGTGATCCTAGCAATCTTTAGCAAAACGACCAGCTGGACTATAGGTTGGTCTTGTAGCAGTCACATAAAACAAGGAACAAACATGAAACATCATAAAACAATTCAACTCTCACAAGTGAATGGGTTCATCTAGTTAGGCAGATGCTCCATATATTTCCCTTTAAGATTCCCCTCCTTTTCGAGATTCCCCTCCTACAATCATGTTCATTGACCTAGGAATTCATGAACCCACAATTCAATTCTCTAATAGTCATGATCCTGTCATAAACTCAATAGACTAAAAAAAATAAAAAAAATGTTATCTTTAGCAACAACACATACCACATGTCTAATTTCAAAATCCCAAGACGACAAATCAGGAAATCCTACTGGACTACCAGGATGACCAACTATGTCTAGCAGTCGTCTTCCTGTCATAAACTCAATAGACTAAGAAAAAGTAAGTTTCTTCAGCAGCAACACATACCACATGTCCAATTTCAAAATCCCAAAACTTAGAAAATCAAGCAACATAAAAGCCTCAGAATATCGAAGTCCCTCAATTTTCTATAAAAGCGAATAATGAAAATAGAGTATTTGTTGGCAAGTTCTGTCCATAAAAACTATAAAAGAAGAAAAGTTAGGCATGTACTTTCATTTGCTAAAATTTACAACTCTATTAATTAATGATCAAATGATCCATATACAGCAAGCTATATCTCTACTCAAAATACACAGATCTCAAAAAATCCATATACAACAAATGAAAATTGATGTATAAACTATTATAACACAAGCTGTATTTCTACTTAAAAAAGCAGCTACTATACACACTTTAGTAAATCAATGCCAATCATAGTTTAGTGCAAATCTAGTTGATCATTCTCTTCAAAAAAATACAGTATATAAAGTTCAATACTTATGCCAATCATTGTCCAAATATTGCTCAGTTGCATCTAAAAGAATTTTACCTAAACATATGTAATATGTTATTAGAACGGGAAATCACATCAGCCATACAAGCAAGCCTAGAATCTGTTATCTCGAAGATTAAAATCTCAAGTAATAGTTTTACCAAAGGATGTAGAACTACCTATGTAGTAGCTACCTGCCTAGGATGATTCTTCACTAGGTAGACTGCAGTAAAGGAAAAAGGCTTCTACAAATTTGGTGCAGATTGTAGCAAAGGAAGACTGCAGCAAATTTAGTGTAGACTGTGAGGAAGGTAGAGGGGCTCTCCTTTACTTTCCAAATTTTGTTCCTTACTGCATTAATTTAGTGTAGATTGCAGCAAAGGAAAAAAGCTTCTGCAACAATATGCTATGGAGTTTAAGATACACTGATTTAGTGTCGAGATTAGTAGCAAGAACTTCAACATTTTGCAACATAAATGCTTGTTGGTATATTGATTAATTGATTAAGCCATTCAAACTGAAGAGAATGAGTTAATAGTCCTTAGGAACAAATCACTAATATAGTAGCATGAGACAGGCATTTCCATTGATCTTAAAACTCAAAGCAGCACTTGGATATCTAAGGGTTGTCTAACCAAGACCATTGCATTGATGAATGCTCTCATCAAGAATGAAAGTTGATTTAGATCAATACAAAGTCATCCATTAGGACCTTGTTACAACCTAACATCAAATACAGTAAATAATTAACATATTCATGGGTCAATATAGCATAGTCTCAACTTAGTCTGCAGCTCCATCAACATAATATGGATGCACGAGCAGCTAGCTTTAACAGAAAAGGAAGGTTAATTTATATCTCAAACACTTAAAATCAAGTGTCATCTGGCAATAGGAAAGTGGCAAGATGAGATAATATTTTGTTAAACAGTAGCAAAGCAACTACAAATAAAGGTAATTCAAGCACTAGAAACTCATACTATTCAAATATAAACAATATAGAGTTTAGATTTTTTGTTTTTGTTAAATGCTATACTTCAACTTTTCAAATATAAACACTACAGAGTTTAGATTTTTTTTCCAACCTCATATTGTTCCTTTTTATGCAAAAAACTCTGGCAACTCTTCAAGCTTTACTTTATTGATAAAGTGCTTTCTACATTCTGGGACTATAGAAAATTTCATCCTTCTTGTATAAGCTTATGTATTCTTAGTATAAAAAACCTCTAAAAATTCTACTTCAATAATTGTATTTAACAACTACTTGATTTGAGACTATTTTTTTTGGTGTTGTACTTCTAGTGCCTGTGCTTTTCTACTTGTGTACACAAATAAAGGTACTTCAAGCAAGTTGAACAACAAGCAGTTTCAGCCACCAACCCAGGCCAAAATTAAACAAATTGGTGGTCAGACTCCTAGTAGTCAATAGTTATAGACACATATTGGAGGAGTGATTTAAAGTAGTGTAAATTAAAGATAGCAACTCTTGCTTGTATAAACCCTTTGGACTGAATTAATAAGGAATATGTACATACTACAGATATTGGGTTAACATCAATAAACTATTAGGGTAAGTTACCTTTCAAACGGATACATCCATCTATATTGAATATGACCACCAACTCTTGCTTCATAAGGTAAATGTACTATTAGATGTTCCATCACATAAAAAACCCTGGTAGAAATATTTTCTCTAACTTGCATACTAACTGTGCTATTTCTTTTTCCAGTTTGCACATATGTGCAACCGACAATTTAGGAGCACATAAATCCCTATAGAAAAGGCTTAATTTGATCAAAACACTCCATATATTTGTTGGAAGCAATTCCCTTAGTGCTATGGGTAGTAATCTCTTCATAAATATGTGATAATCATGACTTTTCATGCTAGACATCTTCATGTCTTTCAAATCAACACACTGACTCAGATTTGATGTATAACCATCAGGAAGCCTCAATTGTTTAACCCACTCAAGCAAAAGCCTCTTTTGTTCCTTAGTTAAAGTGTAGCATGCTTTTGGTATAGACATTTTCCCATTCCCTTCTCCGGTTGTACAAAGTTCTGGGCGGTTACAATACTTGAGCAAATCATGCCAAGCCTTTACGTTATCTTTAGTCTTTCTTTTAACATCTATAACAGTGTTCAACACATTATCAAACACATTATTCTTATTGTGTATCACATCTAAATTGTGACGAATGAGATTTGTGCGCTAGTAAGGCAAATCCCAAAATATACTCTATTTTGCCCAGTTATGGAATTCACCCTACCATCACTCTTCCCAAGTTCCGTTGCCGTCTTAGTTATCTTTGGAAGATTACAGACCCGATTCCATATTTGATCCCCGGAATTACGTGGTGGAGGTGGACATTTTTCCTCACCTTTATCTCTTCTGAAAGACTTGTTGTCCCTTTTAAAAGGGTGTTTAAATGGCAGAAATTATCGATGGTAGTCAAACCAACATTATTTCCCTCCAGTTTCTAGTTGGAATGACTTTGTTCGCTCCATGCAATATGGACAAGTAAATTTCCCTACTGTACTCCACCCACTCAACATGCCATATGCAAGAAAGCCACTGATAGTCCATTGAAGGATTGCTCGCAATTGAAAGTTTTATTTCTTTGAAATATCATAAGTTTGGACACCATCAAACCACAGCTATTTCAATTCATTCATCAATGGTTGCAAATATACATCTAGTTTTTGCTTCAGATTCTTTGGCCCTGGGATAATGATTATAAAAAACATCACTGAATTCTTCATGCACATCCATGGAGGGAGGTTATATGGAGTTATAATAACGGGCAAAGGTGAATATTGCTTCCCTGATATTCCAAATGGTGCAAAACCATTTGTGCACATACCCAGCCTAACATTCCTCACCTCGTTCACAAGTTCAGGATAAATTCGATTAAAATACTACCATGCTTCACTATCTCTAGGATGATTCATCACACCTTACTCAGTAGGGCTCTCTGAATGCCATCTCATATGCTCTGCAATTGTTTTAGATGTATAAAGTCTCTGCAACCTTGATGTAATCGGTAAATTGTATATTCGCTTAAAGGGGATTTATTTCTGTTGCTTATTTTTTCCCACATTCTTCCTACTCATGTACCGAGAATGACTACAAAACTTGCAATCTCTGCTATTAACATCATCCCTCTAATAAAGCATACAACTATTGGCACAAACATCTATCTTTTGAACCAGTAAACTGAGCCCTACCACTAGTTTCTTTGTTTGGTAGAAGTTATCCGACATCTTGTTACCTTGCAGTAAAACCTCCTTCATCAACTGAATGACTTGATTAAAGTAATTCTCTAACATGTTATTTTCAGATTTAATGTTGAGTAATTGAGATACTACAGACAGGAGCGAGTGGCTCGTGCATCCTTCCCATATAGGCATATCTGAAGCTCTCAACATATTATAGAATTTTTTAGCCTCAAAATTAGGAGGTTCTTCAGTAGTTAGGGAGGATGAATCTTGATGAAAATTGGGTCCAGATGTATCTATGACCATTTTCGATACCGATTGGTTGATCTCGAATTATCACCATCAACAGGTGCATTGGACGACATTTGTGGCAAGGTAATAAATTCTTCACCATGACATGTCCAATTATAATAATTTTTGGTGAATCACTTTCTATAGAAGTGTAATTTGTTCTTCTCTGCAGTATGATAACGCAAATTGTTGTACTTTACGCGAGGACATCTAATTTCATTAGGATTAGTAGATGTCACTACCTTTGCCAAATCATATCTCAATAAATTATCGACTCCACTAACAAATTTAGTTTTAATTCCTTTCACACCATGCACATACCATTTATACATCCAACTCCTATCCTTCATCTAATATTCAGTAATAAAAGCAAATTGGAAAACCAAAGCATTTAGTATGCAATGGGAATACATTTTACAAGAGCAATTGAAGATCACAATAAGAAATTAATTCATTATTTCATCTTCACAAGTCAAAACTTAGCGATTAATTTTGACAATAATGCCTATGTAAGATGAACATTTTCCAAGCTTAAATGCTAAATCCGTAACATTTTTCAAAAACTAACATGTCCAAGAATATACATTGAAGCACAAAGAATAAAAATAAAGCATGTAGTGTAATCAAGATGCATAAAGTTTGAAATCATTCAACAATGAAACATTAGATCATGTAGTGCTCCCCGCGTGAATTCCAAAATCCATTGAAATAAATCTATTGAGATAAATTTAAAGGTTTAAAAGGAAAACTTTAAACAAATTTATCAATTGGATGGAGAATTTTTATTTAAAGGTTTAAGAATTACAATGGTCAAGATTATTTTTATTTGTGTGAACTTTAAACTTGAAAAATTAGGGAAGACTTATTAATTTATGTTTGTATCTTTTATTTCTTTTTCTTATTATTTTTTTTTAAAAACCAAACGTATGGTTCTTGTTGTCATTAATATCTTTATTTATTCATTTTTCTCTTCATCCTCATATTTGTTCTCTTCAACCCTTAATAACAAATATGAAGTATGGTTTAAAAAGAATGGTAACATATAATGGCTCATCATCCTCTCTTGTTTTATTCTATTAGCTTGATTTTGTCACTCTTGACCATACTAAATTCAGTGGCAAAATACAAATTACTTTTCATGTTTTCCTATTACTAATCAAATAAATGCCCAAGGTAAATGGATTGACTTTACATATTGAGCATTTTTCCTGCAGTCCTTGAGGTGACTTTTTCATTCATATGTAGAGACAAGAAAGTCAATTCAACTTTGCTAGAAGTTGTAGTGCAAATAGCAACTAATATTCTTTCCCCTGAATCGAACTCTTCAGGCTGTTAATGATAATGCTACTACTCTTATCAGTTGTTAGAGTTGCTAAACCACTAATTTCTATAGAACATACAAAGGTCTTGCTGCATCATCAAGGCCACAAAGCTCAAAGTATTGGGCTATGCCAACGTAATTTCTTTCGAATAATCGAAATCCCTTTGCCACTTATCTGCCCTCATGAAGATCAAACTTCAGTAGAACCATTATTCGGTAAAAACTAGGTATGCCTAAGAATGTTTGCAGCACAAAATACGTAGGCAACATTCTTCAAGTGTTTTAGATACATAGGCATGGGTAAAAAAAATCCTTTAGTGGCATATATTTTTTTCCTAAACCATTCCATATTTCAAGTTCTCTGTATCACTACTGAAAATACATTCACAATTTTCATAATAGAGATTATGTAGTGAAAAGTTTCTGCTTTCCATGCAAGACTTGCTAATTCAGTGTAGAAAACTGAAGAGAACTATATTTATTCCATGAAATGCCAAATTTAATAAATAGTCCTACGTTAGATTGAAATATCTAAAGGTCTAAATACCTAACCAAACTTTGCAATTTTTACAAGGTACCAATCCGACATTGATGTGTTAAATATTAATAAACCTAGAACTGGCTGGTTTCGAGCATTATGAGGTGTTGGGTATCTCAGGCTCGTATCCTATACGGCGCAACGGAAAATAAAACGAGATACCATCCCAGGACCCGTTTATGCGTGGAAAACCAAATATAATGATAATAAATGTAACACCTTTTACCTTTGGGTGATCGTTTGAAGAAGAAAATTGATCTTCTTCAAGTCGAGACGCAATCCAGCAATCCTCTTATGCAAACTCCATGAGAGTTGGACGTCTAAACACTATAATCACAGTGTCTGATTATCTCTAACAGTAATCCACACAGAGGAATACTCAAGTACCAACATTTCCTGTGCTAGAAGAAAAAAATGGCTGCTAGGGCTGTTTTCGTTTTCAGAAACGAGAGAGAGAGAGAGAGAGAGAGAGAGAGAGAGAGAGAGAGAGAGAGAGAGAGAGAGAGAGAGAGATGCTTGTTTTATAGCTACTATTTTTGTGTGAATCACCCTTGGATTAGGGTTTCGAGCATATCCAATATGTTTTCCAAAATCCACTGAAAATCTAAAATTCTAAAACAATTAGAATTTCCTAATTGTAATTGAAAATATCAAGTTTTCACAATTACAACTTGGACCACAAATTATAACTAATTATAATTTGTCTACAACAATTTCTCTTTCTCGCAATTAACCTCTCTATGTTATCAAATAACATCTTGAGTATATAATCCTCTATTGTGTGTGACCTATTAGGTTTCCCAGTCAATTGGTAGCAAACATGAATTAATCCAAATTTCTTTGAGATTAATAATCCATAATGAATTAGAATTAATCCTATTAATTCTAATCAGGATTGGTTTATTAATTCATCAATTAATAAACTCATATTCTTATATTATGAGCGGTATCTAGCAACACATCATGACCACCTAAGAGTCCAGGAAGTCAAGTGGCTTGATATGAACCCTTCAATAACAAACTTCAGTGCAATTAACTCCTTTCACCATACAATATCTCATTCGGTTTGGAGTATGGAATTAGTGCCAACTCCCTCCAGAATTAATTCTGGCCCGAATACAATAGTACTTGTACCAGGAACCCACTACTCTAGATGTGTATCAATTGGAACTGTTTTCAATACACAATCGCCTTGGCCAAAGACTTCTCGAGTAGTAATTCCTACAAGTGATTGTGAGATATTCACCCCTACTATTAGGAGTGGTGAATCCTTTATTGACTCTCTCAACTATTTTCGTTTACCTCACAATGTACCTAGTATCCATCCCATAGGCAATCCTCGATCGAGCTCTGGAGATTGGAATCAAAGTACAATGCTCAGCAAACAAAGTACCTTGGAGATCTTAAGTCTAAGGATACTTGCACATTTGCTATATTGAGATTATATCACTGGCACTAAATAGTTATCTATGTAATTATCTCAAAGTTAGGTCATTCAATGAACTTGTTCTATTAATAAGCATCCATATGTTAACTTTGAGTATCTCAATACTCACGGATATGAGAGCCACCGCCTGATCAAATCAAAAAGTCTAACACATGCTAGTCTTAACGCATTAATGATGTCATGTCTTATTAATACTATGACTAGGGATTATTTAAGTACTAACACTGTAACACCCCGCTACCTAGGCCCGCCAGGGCCGGGGATGTCGCCCCATCCAAAGGACAAGGGGTCTTTATAACTAGGTCACACAAATAAAATAGCGGAATAAAAATAATACTTTAACTTAAAATTTATTAAAACTCAGAATGAATCTAAGAATTCCCAAAAGAAGAACAAATCCACAAATAAAATAATCCATTCTCAACTCCCCAAAGCAATACATAAAAATAAAAGACAACATTCTCTTCCAAGGCAGATAACACTAGCTACTCATCCCCACAGCAGGATCGACCTGAAATCATGGTAAAAGGGTGATGAGACAGAAATCTCAGTAAGTCCGTGTGTGCTTTGGGTGTTCAGCGAAAACAGTTCGTGGATGCAAAGTGTGAAATCTTTATAAGAGAAATATTGGCAAGCAATAAACATTAGTCAAAAGCAAGAGTGGTGTTTTGGTTTTTCCAAGCATACATAATCAAAAGAGCACAATAAAATCAACCACTCAAAAAGGGTGGTAATGGGTTACCACACGTTGGGCCCCATGTCCACATGGTCAGTATGCCACACTTTGTGCATACTGCCGGTCAGAATGCCACACTTTGTGCAAATTGACAAAAGGTAGGTGATCGGTCTACCGGGCAAGATACTCCTCCTTCTCTATACCCAAACAACAACCGGGTGTCCATTCTGGCAAAACACATTCACTTGACTGAAAAGAACACTGCTAGCTCGGACCGGCATGACTAAGTAGTACTGACGTTTCTCTAAGTTGAGCTTATCTTCTGGAGGTGGCCTCCTGCCAGAAGACTCACTCTTACTCTTCAAAACTAGTACTACTAGCCTACCCTTATTGAGTACTCAACGTAACGTATCCCACTTGGGAAAAATGAACAAAATATAGTTCCACTTGAAAATGGCAATTAAGGTTTTCCAAAGTTTGGGGCAAAACTGGTTTTAGAAAGAATTTTAGGTTTTGAGTAAAACCGCCCCTTGATTTACAAATAATTTATTTGTCCGAAATGAGAATGGAAATAATCCTCAATTGCCTTTACAGAAATGAGTGACCATGCACTCTACATTTGGCTTGCCATAAAAAAAAAAAATCATTTTTCATCAAATAGGTCTTATGCAGGAGCTTACCTGATTCTTGCTCACAAATAAAAGGTCTCCAACAGCTGACCTAACCCCACAGGACAAATACAAATCGCAATCAATTTCAAGCCACAAACCACTTCCTCAATTTTAAGTCAACACAACTTACTACTACCATGATCCTAGTGTCCTAAGCTTTAAGGTTAAACAATAAGTAAATAGGGTAAGAGTTGAACCTAGTGTGATATTTAAAATAATTAATGGTTTGGGAAATAAATTTTAATAAGTTGAAAGCTTAAATCTTGTTAAGGAAAATTTAGAGTTTATTTGATCAAGAGTCCTAAGTAGTTTTAGGTAAGATAATGATTTATTAATAATTTAGTTGTTAGAAAATAATTGATAGCTAAAATTAGTTAAAAATGAATTTAATGAGTCTTGCTTGGAAAATAATAAATAAATTCTTAATGAGTTTTTATTAAAAGATAATAATTAAATTTGTAGTAATAAATGTTTCACTAATCATAATTATTTCCATAAAAGGCTTTAATTGATTTCATTATTTTAAATAATATATATATATTATTTTTCTAGCAAAGTTATTATTTATTTGACTAAAATATCCTTATTGTTTATAATAGTCCAAATCTACCCTTCCTAGGGTTTTCCGAAAATACAAAAAAAAATTATTTTATTGAATATTTTATTCAAGAAGTAAAATTAGTTTAGGGACAACTAGATCATAATTCAAATTCCTATGGCTAACCACAATCAAGAACATGCACAATCCTTCAATTCATCAAATCGACCAAATCTTTCATATAAGAATAGATCTAAATTTATCAAGACATGATCTAACCTCTACTAGCATAAATATGATCATGGCTTTACCAATCCATCATGAATAAAAATCCTATTCACCAATGGTAACATAATCTCTAGCATGCTTTGACACAAATATTACCTATGACATGCATCAAACCTCAATTCAACATACAACCAACCAATATAATCATTCCATGCATAAATCCCATCTCCTTCACAATCATATATATACTCATGCTTCAAGCACAACAACACATACTCAAATCCTATCGCCATCTACCTTCTAACAACATCATCCTAGAGACATGATTGTAGAGTTTAAAAAGGAAGATTGAAGGTAATTACTTGATTGATGAATGCCTTGAAGGAGTTTAGAGTAGATCTCAACTCCTAGATGTCTAACTTTGTCCAAGGGAGATGGCGAGAGCATGATTATGGAAGAAGAAGTCATCCGGCCAAGGGAGAGGGATTTCGGCCATGAGAGAGAGAGAGAGAGAGAGAGAGAGAGAGAGAGAGAGAGAGAGAGAGAGAGAGAGAGAGAGAGAGAGAGAGATCATTAGTATGTTTATTCACATAGATTTTCACTAGAGATCAAGTTTGAAGAAGATGAAGTTGATAGAGTAAATTTACCTTGAAGATGTTCTTGTCCTTCACAGAAATTTTCTGGTTTTGATCCGAAGTAGCAAGATGATTTGAGGAGTTTGATGTTAAGAATGGTGTCGATGGACTCATAGCAGTAAGTAAGTCAAATCTGGAGATTTTAGTGAAGGTTTGAAGTGATTTGGAGGGGTATTAGGTGAAAGAAAGTAGTAGGTATTCTTGATGTAGTGTGTGTGTTCTTGGAGATTGAAGGGAATTGAGAGATTGTAGTGTAGCTGCCGAAAATTCTGAGGGAATTAGGCTAGCTGAATTTCTGTAGGGTTTAGGGAGTTGTTTCTCTGATTTGGAAGGAAAAAGGGAAGGTTAGTTGTCACAATCCTTGAAGAATATTTTTAGGAAGTGAATTTGGAAACTAAATATTCTAAGAATATCTTGATTGTTGGAGAGTTTTGGAAGTCTGCCATGGCTGACTGTTTGAGCAGAATTTCAGTGGGATTAATGTTGGTCTATGGGAGCTTATGGTGGCCGAAAGTAGGATGCTTAATGGTGAAGAAGAAGTATGGTTATTTGGGGAATGCATTATGGGAAGTTGCTAAACAAAGGTGGCTGGAATTTTGGAAATCAATCAAGCTAAATTGCAAGGATTTGTTGGAGAGATTTTTGGACAGCCATTGCTGAATTTCGTGCAGAAGCTTAAGGGGGACAATGAAGCTCTGCTACTGGAGGTTTAAGGAAGGTTTTTTCAGAATAAGGTTGGTGTTTCGGCTGGGAGAAAAATAGAAAACAAAACTGGAACTTGGACTGCCCAGAATTTTCGCTGGGCAGAATTTTTCTGGGCAGAATTTCGGCTGCCATTTCCAGCCGACTTGCAGAGGGTTTGAAGGGGGACTTTAGGGGTTTTCAAGGCTGGTTTCTAGCCTTCCTCATGGAGGAAAAACATGGCTAAGGTGCTGCACAAAATCTAGAAGAAAATAGCTTGGTTTTGGACTCTCAAAGTGGCGATTTGTACAGGAATTTTTCCTGTTGTTGCTCCAGCTTTGAGTAGTCCAAAAATGGCCAAGAAATTCAGATTGTAAACTGATCCTAAAGAACATTTTTCTGGCAGCATTTGAAAGGGAATGTTAGCTAAGAAAGTTGACATTTTGAAGGCACAACAAGCTGGAAAATTTCAGCTCATTCCAAGAAGGAAGATGAACTAGCTAGAGGGAATTTTCAGCCAACTCTCTTGAGGGATTTTTCCTCTTAGAACTTCTCACAACTCTTCCACATTTTTCAGACCATAAGAACTCTTTTACCAAGACATTTTGATCCTACAAGATCACAACACTTTACTGAAATTTCTGGAAAGAAAATGGCTAGAATCACTTGATCAAACTAATGAGTTGAGAATTAAGGAAAAATCAAAGATCAAGGAAAAATGAATTCCCTTTGGGAAATTCGAGTAGGTAAGGGTGTAGAATGAGGTTGCTCCTAACATGTCTCTCTTAGGACATCATCCCTACCTTACTCCAAGCTCATAAGGCCGAAATTACTCTTCCCCAAGAAAAAATAAAATTAAATCAAGCTAAAGCTTCCATGATGGAATTTGAACCCTAGTCTTCAATAATTAATTCTAAGGCTTTAACCACTAAACCACATCAACTCTTGCTGATATTTTCCCTAGAAAAATTATTTTCTATTCAATCCACAAGCTATTTCTCTATTTTCACCTCGGCCAAAAATTACCATTTTGCCATTCTCATACAATACTCATCAACAAGACTTCAAGACAATAAAACTCAAATCCAAAGCACATAAAAATCATATAGAAATATATTTAATCATGAAATAAAATGTGATACGCATCCCAACCCCCTTACTCTAAGGTTGGTTTTGATTGGGGTTTTACAAACACCATCTAGTGTAGTAGGAATCTCATATCATGATCTCTATCATGATTTCCTTAATGCAGTGTTATACTAGGGACTTTATCAAACAATTATATTACTTAAAGTAAATAAAAGAAACTGTAAGATAAATAATACCTTTTATTAAAATAAAATGTATTATATACAATGTACAAGTGATTGCCTCTAGGGCACAACACTAACATGAGGCACATGAAATAAGTATAACACATAATGCACTCTTAAATCTTCAGTGAGAAAATGGGAATATAGGTCCATCCGTCGAGTGAAAAAGCTGTAAGATCTCTCCAATAATACATTTGGGTTACCAAGTTACCACAACATATTGCCAGTGGTGGACGAGATCCAAAATTTTTTTTTGAGAGTAATTAGATTGTATGCTTATAGATAACATTTACTTCGCAACAAAAAACAAGACAAAATATAATCTAGAAAATTTCCAAACTTCAATGCATTAAGTGAAATCAACAAAACATCAAAGCAATGGCAAAATGAATCATATGAAAGATGACAAGACAATAGGATAAGAAAACCTGTCCCAATAACATTAGGTAGTGAAGCCTTAACTTCAATTGGAAATAGTGAGCATCAAGCAAACAAGATTATACATTTGACCTCTTTAGCCTCAACTTGTTATCAGCATACCAAGTTTGAGTAGGGGTAACCTTCTAGGTTTGAAGAGCTTCAATAACCTTTTTTGCTGCATAAAATACCTCAATATCAATAAGATCCTAGTATCAAGAAGTAGCATTATTCATCAATAGTTGAAGACCATCTAGCTTAGTATAGAGCAAAGACAATATCACAACGATCATACATTATAGGACAGTGATGCATACAATGAGATTGTGTCCATCTCAACTCTAACTATTGATACATAGATGAAGTCTCTTAGGAGAAAAGCAATCTGTTAACCACAAAAAAGAAAGGAATGACTATCCAATTGTAGGCATCATATGCAATGTTATCCTTACTGAAAGGTTTTTATTTACCCATTTTTTTAAAAAAAAAATACCCAAGTTATTCTAGTCATGTCAAGAATGCAAACCCCAACTTTTGCACATTTATTCTAATCATGTCACCAAGTGAAATTTCATAGTTAAGCACCAATCCATAATACTACCAACATTTTCTCATAATGGCCTAAGCAAAAGCAAGTATGAAAAGAAAAAATGGATATCATTCCAAAATCTAAGAAATCAAAATCAATTTTATGAGTTAAACTTGGGGAACCCAATGGGCGCAACTCAAAAACCTTACACCTCCTAGTGAATGTCTCAACAATTTGTAGGGGAAAAAAGCAAAAGCATCTGACTACAAGCCCACGAACCCATGAGGATAACCAATAACCTTCACAAGATTATAACCACCACACCAATTTCACTCAACTCACAAACTAACACATGTAGTTGAGGGTGAAAAGAAGCAAAAATACCCAATGAAGGTTAGCTAAAGAAACAAAAATGGGGCAAAATCGGCCGGCAAATATAGCTTAACGGGATGAAGAATGTTCCGACAATAGCTAATTTCGATAGTGGAAAAAAGAGACATTGAACGAAATAAAAACCCAAAAAATTCACCCTTATTTTGGTAGGACAAAAACCTACAAAATTCACTAAGAACTTAGAAAGAAAAAATTCTAAAAAGAAAAGAAACACCACCCTTAGCCGGCCAACAGTAGAAGTAATGATGGTGTGGGTAGTATTGTCTGAGAGCAGAATGAGGGAAATAAACTGGAAGGAGGGAAGCTGAAAGTAATAGGAGGGAAGGGAATATTTACCTAAGTATGGACAGGAAAGAGGTAGATAATTTTCAAAATGGAACAATGACGTCGTTTAGCTATTTAGTGGCTAATTCATGGTAACTCCCTTGCAACTTGCCACGGAATTGCGACAAAACAAAGTTAAAAAAATTAAAATCAATGGCAAAGCCGTGTCAGATTGCTAGGGTTCTTCCATGAAATATAATTAATTTAAATAAAAATGAATTTAGTGGCAAATCCATGGCAGATTGCCAAGGAACAAAATAAAATTTTAACAATCATTCTTTTTATCTCTATTTTCCCCTAGCATATTTTTGTTATATTCTAAGGTATAATATAATAAATTACAGTGATGTTTCAAAAGACTTTTCCTTGTCAAAATACAACGATTATATTATATGTTTTTGAAACCCTTTTGTTTAATACACACACATTTTAAACATATACAATACAATTTACTATTACTCATGGTCAACTCTTTTCCATTAGACAATGTAATTAGAGATAAGCAAATTGAAAAGCTTATAAAACATTTGATCTCATTTCTTCAAAATGTATTAGATTAGAATTGTTACAAATTAATATCATAAAATAATTATCCAAAAAATAAACAAATGAATCAGTGGTAAATCCCCCTCAGCTTGCCACGGATTTGCTAGGGATTGAAATGGATCCATGGCAAAGCCGGAAAATTACTAGGGATTTGCCACATAATATAACTAATTTAAATAAGTGAATTTTGTGGCGAATCCATGGCAGATTGCCAGGGATTTGCGAGGGAACAATTCCTAAATTTTAACAACTATTTTTTTATCTCTATTTTTTCCTAGCGTATTTTTGTTATATTCTAAAGTATAATATAATAAATTATAGTGATGTTTCAAAAGGCTTTTCCTTGTTAAAATACAAAGGTTATATTATAGGTCTTTATAACCTTTTTGTTTAATACACACATATTATAGACATGTATAATACAATCTACTATTACTTTGTATTAACTCTTTTCCAAGATGAAATGCAATTGGAGATATGAAAATTAAAAGGCTTATAAAACATTTGATCTCATTTCTTTAAAATATATCGAATTAGAATTAATATCATGAAATAATTAGCCAAAAAAATATAAAAATGAATCGGTGGCAAATCCCTCGTAGCTTACCATGGATCTACTAGGGATTGCTAGGGATCCATGGCAGATTGCTAGTTATTTTTCATGGAATATAATTAATTTCGTGGAAAATCCCTGGCAATCTGCCAGGGATTTGCGAGGGAACAAGATAAAATTTTATTACCATTCTTTTTATCTTTATTTTTCCTAACATATTTTTGGTATATTGTAAAGTATAATATAATAAATTATAGTAAAGTTTAAAAAAGACTTTTTCTTGTCAAAATACAAAAATTATATTATAGATCTTTAAATCTTTTTAGTTTAATACACACATATATATTAGACATATAACACATCATATTTTTTATTTATATCAATTCTTTGCCAAGACAAAATGCAATTAGAGATAAACCAATCAAAAGGTTTGTAAAAATTTTTATCTCGGTGAATAAAAAGGCATCAAATTAGAATTAATACAAATTAATATAATAAAATAGTTAGTACAAAAGGGGAAAAATTCAATCTGTGGCAAATCTCTCTTAGACTGCCACGAAACATTTTAAAAGTTAAAATCCGTGGTAGATTACTAGACATTTGCCACAAATTACAACACTTGCAATTTGCTAGGGATCTGCGATGAACTTTTCTTTAATTTTCATTTTCCATTTATTAGAAAATATTATAATTGTGACATGGACAATTATCCGTCGTAAATCGGTGTCTAAGTTGTTTGGTGCCTTTATTTGCCACGAATTTGCGATGGGAAATATATTCATCACTATTTGCTATGGTTTCCCTTTCAATTCTGTGGAAAATTGCAATGGGAAATATATTCATCACTATTTGCTTTGGTTTCCCTTTCAATTTAGTGGCAAATAGCGACGGATTTGCTATGGTTAATTTTCTGTCGCAATTTGCTTTATCTTCACTATTGTCATGGCAAATCCATCATAAATTGTCATGGAATTTTGTTCTGTAGCAAATCTCCATGGCAAATTCCCTGTTTTCTTGTAGTGACACCTCCAAAGTATGAGGAGCCAATCAAGATCTTCTTTCATTAATTGTTCGAGCACTCTCACAAAAAATACTTTTCGATGGCACTGTGAGACAGGTGGTGTCAAAAGATCACGTGCTTTTTTAGATAAAATTGGGTATTGATTTACATGAGCCTTCTACCAACCACAAATATCAAAATATTGATCCTCATTTTCTATAAGAGGCTGTATCTCGTAAATTACCATATCATTATAGGTGGTAAATGATCTTTTTTTACGCTTTATAATATCCCATGGATTAAATACTGATAAAATCGAAGAGGTAAATCTTCATAGTGGTTGAAATTGACTACTAGGCGATGATGATGAACCTTACCTACTTAAAGTAGCAGAACTAGAACAAGAAGACTCAAACTTATACAAATTATAAATGTCTGATAGAGCTTTAGCCATTTTATCTTTTATATCTTTTATCATGCATTACCTAAGTGTTTGAGATTCATCAAAATCTAATATTTCGTATAGATATTCAATAATACTATGAAATCCAGCTATTTTTACTCGAAGATTGATACACAATGCCATACAATATAAAATAAAAATATCTTCATAATATTTATTATATTTTTCAAACATACTTCTTATAAAATAACTATATTGGGGATGCTCTATATACTCACAAAAAATATGTATTACCTTAGCAAGTGTTGGAAGAATATGATGAGTAGTGGGATAATAACATCCCGATAAAAGTTCAGTTGCTTCTTTAAAAGTAAAAAAAAATATATATATATATTGAAAGCACAATACAATTTTCAAAATGAGTTTTAGTTAGTTTAGGTTGAAAATTGTTACTATTATGAAATTCAATAAGTTGATTTTGAAAATGTATAACACTTTCAAACATATCTAAAGTTGAGTTGCATCTAATTTTACAATCTAATCTAATTTTTTTAAAAAAATACACCTTGTTCTTGGCATAAAATCTTAAAATTTTGTTGCTTAGTTGGAGAACTTTTAATAAATAAAACAACATTTCTAATTATATTAACAATATCATTAACATAATTATATCATTCCTTAACACACAAATTAAGTATATGACAAGTACACCTAGTATGAAATAAAATACCATCTAACATATGATTCATAGTATTTTTCAAAATTGCTATGGTAGGATCATTATTTGAAGCGTTATCTAAAGAAATAGAAATAATTTTATTTAAAATAACATATTCACGATATGTTTGAGTAATCATTCTGGAAATACTAGTACCTACATGAAGATATTCAAATAATTTAAAACAAATAGTTCTTTTTTGTACTAACCAATCATGATTTATCCATAATGCACAAATAAGACTAATTAGTAATTGCAGTCCAACCATCACAAGTAAGAGCAAATTTTCAATTACAAGAATCAAACATAGCAATAAGACATTCTTTCATTTTATATATCTTTCTTATATCATTTTTTAATATTGTTCTAGGAATCCTTTTCCATGTAAGTTGGCAATTGTTTTGTATATATTGTTCATAATGCTAAATTTTTACAAAATTAAAAGGTAATTTTGTTTGAACAATTATTTTAGCAAATCCACTTCTATTTTTTTTTGTGATTGTATTGAAAATCTATAATTTGACCTTATGTAGTATGAATTCATTGTTGTTTAAGTAGGTTTTCTAACTAATTATTATGTGACCTTTTCATATGTCTAACTAACGTTCCTATCCCTTATACCTTTTTATGTGCATATACCATCGTACAAATTTTACATGTTTCCCTATTATTATCATTATCCTTTTCAAAAAGATTCCAAACCATAGATTTTTCTACTTTAGCTATAACTTCTGAAGTTTCACCATCATCCTGACCCATATTAGATTCATTAGGACTAATAGTTGGAGTTGGTTGTGATTGTGAAACACTAACACTATGCTTACTAGGGACTTCATTTTCATTACTTATTTCATTATTTATTAAATTCAAGGCTGGATTTATGTTGATATCAAAATGTGCAGATGATTGTAATGAAAAAAAAAAGGATGATATTGATTTGGATATATTATTTCTAAACAAAAACAATCAATTAAAAATTCAAATAAAAGTTTAAAAAATGAAATAAAGTATTAACAAATAATAAAATAAGAGAATTGAAAAATATAAATAACTTAAAAATTAAATAAATAACTAAAACAAATAAGTAATTAATAAAGCTAAAAAATAAGAATGTAAGATTAGGAAACACTAATTAGTTGATGGACAAGAATAAAAACACTTTGTGGAACTTTACTTCTTATCTTTTTCAAGACTTGAACTATCCATTATTCTGTCACTCAATAATCTTTCAAAATATGAAGACTTTGCTTAAAGAATTGAAAAAATATATAAAAAATACATTCTATTCTAACATTTTTTGTAGAGAAAATGAAGAGATTTGGGGATTGAAGAGAGTTAGAGAGTGTTTGGTGAGTTTTGGGATGAATTAATGGATAGTTATAGAGCTTTGGGGGTTAGGCGGAGAATATAGCTGTTGGGGGTCCAAAAGTTAAAAAAAAAAAAAAAAACTTGGAGAGCCATTGTGCAATGGTTTTTCAAGGCGGGCCGACCCATATGCCAATGCTAGGTGCCACCAAGTAGAACTATTGTTTCTCTCCCCATCTTCTTTATCCTCTTTTTTTAATTCCAGATCTGCCTCCTCTTTCTTTCTTCAATCATTCTTTCCTCTTGCATCCTCCATTTTTGCCTTTACTACTGTGGATCATAAATACCCAATATGCCTTTTTCTCTTCCTTTCTTCTTCCATCTTTCCACTTTTTTTTTTGCTATCATCACATATATATGAATGGATTGCATAGTTGATTATAATGTCTAAAACAATTGAGATATAGATCTTGACCAAAAGATATTTTTTGATCTTAAAGGTCACATTGATAAAAAAGTGACATGCAAAAGCTATTCTTTTTCAAAAAGGATGTCTCTTGTTGCATTATCTGCTAATATGTTGAAGAGGCTATCCCAGTCTTTGTAAGGCTTGTCTGGTAAACTTCATATCATTGCTTTGATGCTTTCAAGGTATAGGTAAAAAAAGCTTGCAACATAGACTCACAAGAGAATATGAGAAAGGAAAAATGGGTAGTGGTGAAGGTAGAGCAAGAGAAGGAAATGGAGAAGATGGAAGGAAGAAATAAAGAAAAGGAAAATTTGGAAGAAAGAAAGAAAAAGGAAGGGGATGGGAAGGAGATGGTAGTTCTACTTAGTACTAGCTTCAGCAGGGGATTTTAGATTCACAGCCAAACTAATAGGCGAGATGCCAGTTGTAACACCCCTTACCAAATAAATATATAAATTGTAATGTTTAGGGTGTTGCCCCCATCTATGCTCTAGACAAAGGGTCTTTATAACATTTATATTCATGCTTATATTAGAATAAAGTTGTAGCAAAATAGAATTTACGAGCTCTATTAACCTTTCAAAGAGTAAATACAACCTTCTTGCATCGAAACAGAATCTAATCTTCATTATATTATGAATTCAGCCCAGTATCTGAAGGAATTGCAAACTTTAACCTTCAAACCTCCTCTATACTAACTATTCTTGGTGCTAGTAATAAAAAATAAAAGGATGAGTTCCTTCAATAGTAGTTCTTTGAATACTTTTCAAGACCTAGAGATGTGTCATGATTTGAAACAATATTATTGGTAGATTGGGATGAAAAAGGATATTGCTTATTTTGTAGCTAAATGTTTAATTTGTCAAAAGGTTAAGGTAAAAAATCAATGACCAAGAGGGTTGTTACAACCATTATCTACACCACAATGAAAATGGGATGAAATTACTATATATTTTGTTACTAAATTACTATTGACAAAAAGATAGAAGGACACTGTATGGGTTGTCATAGACCGGTTAACCAAATTTGCCCATTTCATCCACTCCTAGAAATTGTTAATTTTGCAACCAAATATTTGCAATGAGTTGTAATTCATTACAAATTTGTAACTACATTACAAGAAAAGTGCAACGAGAGAAAGTTTACAAATAATTTGCAATGGAAATGTATAAATCAAAAATTTTCATTGCAATTTAGTTGAGCTTACATTGCAAATACTATTTTTTTAATAAAAAATATAAATTAAATTTTATTTAAAAAACCAATTTGCAATGAAACTCTCGTAGCATTTGGATACTATTCATATGTTGTTTCATTTTGGTTGTAATTTGCTGACAAATTACTGTAAAAAAAAAAATTACAAATCGTTGTGACTTTGTAATTGGTTATTTCATTTTGATTGTAATCTAGTGGTAAATTATTGCAACAAATTGAAAATTGTTGTGACTTTATAATTGATGCTTCATTTTGGTTGTAATTTTGGGGCGAATTATTGCAACAAACTACAAATCATTGAGACTTTATAATTAGCTATTTCATTTTGGTTATAATCTAGTGGCAAATTATTGCAACAAATTGCAAATCTTGCAACTTTGTAATTGAAAATACAATGGAAAATAATATTTAGGACTTGAAAGAGAGTTTGCAATGGATTTACAACGAAGATGTGCAATGCAAAATTCTTCATTGCAATACTACTACAATCTCATTACAAATAGTATATTTTTATTGAATAAAACTCTAACAATAGTAATTTATTTAATGACTTTGTAAATAAAGTCTAATTTGTTATATAAAAAAATTATTAATATTCTACATGATAAAATATATTAAATAATTAATATAAGATGAAAATAAACAAAAGATCAAACATGGCCTAGTGGAGGAGCACATGCACCCCCCAACAAGGATGCAAGATTCAAACCCCGTGTCCAACAACAATTAAAAACAATTCATAGGGCGTGGGTTTAGGTCGGGTCATGGCTAGGATGTAGATCGTTAAAACAAGTTTTCATTGCAATTTTATTCCATTTTTGCAATGATTTTGAAAAGATGTAATTGTTGCAATTTCATTCCATATAGTTATAGTTTTATAGCAAAATATCATATATTTACCACAAGATTAATTCATTTTATTTCCTTGCAAAATTGACATATTTGCAATGAAAATGAGTTCCTACAAATTTAGCAATGGCCTTTTTTTTTTCTACCAGTATATTTTGATTACAAATTCATTGCAATGAATATTATTGATTTTACAACAAAAATTGGTCTTTGCAAAATTGATGTTTTCTAGTAGTGATCCCAATTAATGAAAAGGATTCCCTAGAAAAACTAAGCAAAATTTATATCGAGGAAGTGGTACAATTAGATGCTATGCCTTCTAGTATTATATATGACCAAGATTTGAGGTTCACATCCAAATTATATGGTAAAGTACATATGATGAGTGCTTAGATGATACCTATTTTCATATCATTTATGATTATTATTGTAAAAAATTCCTTGATAGATGACAACTCATTTCCAACATTTTCACTTTGTTCTATGTACAATGTTTGGAATAGAGATCAATGAAGAAAGAAGGCAAAAAGTTGAAAAAGAAGAGAAGCGGCGTCACCCTAGCTAAGATGCCCAAGGAAGATATAAAAGAAATATCTAGTTCATTTTTCCTAGACCCGACACTGTAGAAAACCACTAGCAAGCTTTATCGGATGTCATTTCCTTCTTATGGGTCGTGTCCAGGTTATATAGATTGAGCTAAAAAGTAAAAGCTATGGCTATACAATGTTTTTGATGATGATCAAGTTAGTTCAGATTTGTTTCCTAAAACCAGTGTGCATACATCCAATAACGATGATTCCATACAAGTTTTCATTGTCCTATCTTTTTTGGCATAAAAAGACATATAATAATTAAGAGGAAAACGGGCACACCTATCACTCAAGAACTCTTGTGTTAGCCCCTTTTTCAAAAAATATATGTATTTTTCTTGGGTATCCACTTAATCAGGAAATTCTCCATTTCTATTACCAAATGGAGACCTTATTTGAAAATCTCCCTATTCCAAGTATTTAATATAGTAGGAACTTAGTTGCATTATTAGGCATGTCTTCATCGGTGTCTCCCAAAATTTGAACATAAAACTTCAAACTTCAAGAACGTAGTGGCTCTGGTTAAACTAACCCAAGTGGTGCAACTCCAATTTAGAGAACAAAAAGGGCCAAACTTTAGAAAGATAACAACACCATTCATGTCAAACTAATTGGCGTCGCTAATAGCATGGATCTAAAAAAATAAGCGTAAAAGGTGCCGGTCAAGCTAACCAAATAGACACAGCTCAACATCACAAAAAGCTCATGTTTTTCGATTTTAACTATAAATATCTCTTTTTGTAGACATTAGGACACGGTTCCCTAAAAAACAGCCACCAAGAACTCTCAAAAAGCACCAAGGAGGTACCAATAGAAGAACCAAAGTCATTCTTGAAGAGAAGATGAACATTCTCAAGAAGGATTATAAGGAAGAGAAAAAAACCACTTGTCTATGAGTTTTCTCTAATTTTTTTTGTAATCTTAGTTTGTTGATGTTGGGCTACATTGATTTACATTGTACTTGAAAGGATGAACCTTTACATTGCTTTATGTTAAACTCCTTTTAGTCTAATTGAGACCTATTTCTAGTAATCAATTGTTTATTTATATTATGTGGATTTATTGATTTGGGGTTTTTCTTTTTCTAATGAATTCGAGAGATGGGGTTAGAAATTGGGTACCAAATTGATTTAGACACTTAATTTGTTTTCTTTTGATGAGCTTAATAGAGATTTGGGAAAAAAGAACATAAGCAATTGATGAAGTTATGGTATTGTGTAGAGATAGCAACATTATATTTTTTGGACTTAAAATTTAGGTTTATTAGGTTTGATACTCTTTAGATCTAATTTGGGAGGTAAGGGATGTTACCGATATGCCTTAGAGTTAATTTGTACTTATACTATTGTTGTTCTGTATTATGTAATAATACGAGGTATTTTTTTCATGAATAGTGCATTTAGTTTTGTGGTAATCAAGTACGTGACTTGATAGTAAAATCCTACAATCAATACAATAACTATTTTAAAACTATTTTTGATTAATTATTATTGGTGGAACAATAATAAATTAAGATTAGTATGTTTGTGACTTGATGGCTATGTTTTATTGGTCATGGATATATGTGATATCAAGTCAAAACATAAATAAATGTTACAGAACATTATATTGGACATGATCTACTGTGTGAGTACTTCTGGAACATGTTATAAGTACTTTCTAGCCATAATAATATTAAATAAAAGTCTTTCGACCTAAATTCATTATAGTTTCCTACTTGATAAATTCTATATTTTGACGTTATCTAAAGTTGTCTTTAACTAGATAATAAATTAGACTACTGTTAAATATAGAATAAATCAAGGAGAGGAATATGATTGATAGTGAAGAAATTTGTCCTTCTCAATTATGGGAGAGATATCCATGAGCCCCTTGATAAAGTAGATTGTTAAAATACATGGTCGTGCTCAAATATATCAATCTGAGATATTGATATCATTTGTTTGAACAGTCTACTAGGAGATCAAGAAATAGTTGATTAAGTTTAATAAGGATGACATACTCTATGCCTTATACTTAATTTGGATATCGTGTGATAAAATGACTAAATATAAAGTTATGGTATAGTTCAAAGAGATCACTGATCTTCATTTAACCTGGATAGTTATAATATTTTGCTAGAAATCGCTTATAACTTGTGGGCCATTTAAATATGATTTGGGCACACTGCCAGTGTTAAATGAACATATAGGGTCACATAATAAGCGAACTTGTTAGGTTATTTTTCTAGTAATCAGGTTCGATGAATTTGAAAATATGTCTAAGTTAATTAAACCTAGAAAATAGACCAGATATAATGAATCTGGAAATATGTCCACATTCAATATATTTGGATGATGTCCAGATTGTAAGAATCTAATTCGATAAATGAATTAGTTAAATTACCGAGATAATGACAGAATCTTATCATATCAGTTTTAATTTAATTTGAATTTAAATTAAAAATATGATAAGATATTATCAGAGTTGGACTCCAAAAGGTTCAGGTGGTTTTAAAAGAAAACCCTAGCCGTCTTCTCAAGTACTACTCTCTGTTAATATTCGCGCCTCCATTCACCAGATAATTTAAGCCTCTCAAACCCTAGGCACTAGCACTCCTGGGTAACGAGTTGGTTCACCGTGTTATCCGATAGAAAGCATTCGCATATTGCAGCGTTTGGTGATCGTTCGAGTTGCACGTACGACAACAAAACTAAAATCCAAGGATTTTGATTATGCCGAACAGAGGTAGTTCTGTAATCCCTAAATCATCTTAATAGTTTGGCTTGAGTCCTCGGAAGGGATTCGTAGATATTTTTCGTGTTTTGAAGTCCACGAATCCTAACAAGAGATACCATCAAATTGAGTTTTAAAGATAAGGATTCATAACTCGAGAGAGAGTGAATATCAATTTAGGGTGATCCTTCTAATGCTAGTTTGGGTGTCAATGGGCTAAATTAGTATTCAGTGTTGGGCTAATTTTGAGGATTTTATTCAATTTCACATCTTATCTCTTTTTCTTATTCTTGAATTGATTTTGTGACCTTAGGTGATCTCATCTGTGTATGGGAGTTAGTATATTCTCTAGGCAAATTGTCACTTTTACTTTATCTCCTTGAATTGTTAGACAAGTAATAAAACAATAGTAAAGTAGGAGTGCTTGCCACTTTTTTTGAGAATTCGATACTTGCCATTAAAAACCTATACTGCATAATAGGTATACTTGCCTAAAGTATGTATATGTGACTAATTATGGTATCTTAATTAAAACTTGACCAATTGTGTGATCCTTGTAACAATATTTCTTATTTATTTATCCTAAAACATACAAGAACACAATAACACAAGAAGTTTTTGGTGTTGTTGCTAGGGATTAAATGGCAATATTATAAACTACTTGAATTTTGTTGATTTAACTTGTGTGTGTGTGTGTGTATATATTGA
This sequence comes from Voacanga thouarsii, assembly GCA_026120185.1. Lineage (NCBI taxonomy): Eukaryota > Viridiplantae > Streptophyta > Magnoliopsida > Gentianales > Apocynaceae > Voacanga > Voacanga thouarsii. The sequence continues at coordinate 1,897,470 of JANUWF010001282.1, read as the reverse complement.
TAGGGGCTAAATTCATCAATAATTTCCTAATTATTTGAAGATATTTTGTGATACATTTAATACAATAACTGATTATGTTCCTTTATATTTGATATTTTACCCTTGGAAAGGTGTTTTGGTATTTTATTGCAGAAAAAAAGGAAAAAACGACAAAAAACCTTCGTTGAGCAGTGCATAGCCAGCCATATTCTAGAAACAGGGGATTTCGCTAAAGAAAAAAATAGAGCATGTCGGGCCGACAAGAGTATGGTCGGCGCCACACAACCGGTGCTAGCTTTGTACTATCCTATGTCGGCAAATTTTCCTGATCAAGTATGGATTTGGTAATTTCCTAAGAGCTTTAGTATTTTTCAACTTCTACTCGGCCTAGAACTCTTATAGAACAAATCTTGGCCTCTTAGAAGCCTATTTAAATAAGGAAAATATATGAATCTAAGGATTAAGGCTTCCAATCAATCACAAGAAGAGGAGATTCATCAATCAAGGAGCATTATTCAATGAGGTTTTCAAAGAGAAGAAGGAGGCTTACTATGAGTTCTTTCTTTTACCTCTATTTTTTTTAGAATAATAATGTAATTAATGTATTTATTGTAATTTGACATTATTTTGGGATTAATTATTTCTTAAGTTAATTTAGTCTTTTAATCAATTAATTATTTTTATTGGGATTTGATTACTTATTTTTACTACGAAATTGATTGGTTGATTCTTATTGTTAACTTGCTTGAAAAAGGGGTTAATAATGGCTTCAATCTAATTAATTTTAGATTTGTTATCTTTTAACTTGCTTGAAAAATAGGTTAATTTTAAGAACTTGAGTAATCAAAGATTAGTTGCTGATTGTTAGAATATGGATTCATTGATTAATTTCATACTTTAAATCATCTAGAATATAAGGATCTATGTGAGGATTGATTTTAATGTAATAGAATATGTTCACTAATTTAACTAGAAGATAGTGATGCATTGGATTGCAAACGAAGTGAGTCTATTTTAAATCTTTCATGAGACCAAGATGATAATTGATTGTGATATTTGCTAAGTGATTAATTGTCATGTCTTCAAGAGTGTTTATCTAAATTGCATATTCTTACATCCTTGAGTTGTATATATTTTTCTTTAATTTTCTTTTAATCATCTTATCACTTTCTTAAGTTGGTTAAACAATGAATGAATGGTAACTAATGGTAGTTGTTCCTTGAGGATCGATAGTCATTAATTCCCTATACTATGCTTGTGATAAGTATATCTGCTCATTGTATAATTTGGGATTAATATTTTAATTAAAACTTGGTCGGGGATAGATTTAAATTTGAATGATTTTTATACACCCAAAATTTACGCATTATATATATTATTTATATTTATATATATATATTTGTAAATATAACTAACTTGTATATGTAGGTAGTTTGTATATGAGACTTGTATAGATTACTTTTTTTTTATTATATATATATTGATTCTTTATAGAGATTTTTCATTCTTTTATTGGGCCTATTAATATATATTTTTGTTTTACAATACTATAGTTTATTATGTTTTCTTTTACCTTAAGTTCTTATTCTTAAACTTTTAGTAATTGTTTTGTTATCTCTTTGGTTTGGTAGGATAATTCTCGTGTATGAGTAAAGGAGATTGTGGGGGACTTTGTTGAAATTGATTTGGAAATTGAAAGAACTTTGAGAAGGTTGAGAAAAGAAAAGCATGAGAAGGAAAAACAATTAGCTAATCAAGGTACTAGTACAGAAATTTATCTTGGATACATGGAGAATATAGGTGGTTGTAATGGAAATGGTGGAAATGAAGTTGGAAATAATGAAAATGGTAGGAGAAGGGTAATTATGTAAAATCGTCTTTATTCAGTATAGAGTTATGCATTACTAGGCCAAGGGTTGAAGATAACAACTTTGAAATCAAGTCAAAAAATGATTCAATAAATGCCATAGTTTGATGGGCTACCTAATGAAGATCTTAATGCACACATTACTACTTTTCTTAAGATTTATGACACATTGAAGCTAAATGGAGTTTCAGAAGATGCTATTGAGTTAAGGTTATTTCTATTTTCTCTTCGTGATCGTGCTAAATTATAGTTGATATCACTTCCACCCGGCTCTGTTACTATATGGGATGCCCTAGTTGAGAAGTTTCTTGTAAAGTAATTTCGACCTACTAGGATCGCAAAGTTGAGGAATGATATCTTTTCTTTTTGCCAATTGAAGATAAGACTATTTGTCACTCATAGGAGAGATGGAAGGAATTAATAAGGAAATACCCACATCATAGTTTAGACCTTAGATTTCAAATGCCTACATTTCACAATGGTTTGAACTTTACTTCTAAGTAACTGATTGATGCTATATTTGGGGGTTCATATCAACCAAGACACTAGATGAATTATATGAGCTAATTGAAAAAAATAGAATGAATCATTAATCTTGGGAAAATCAAAGATTAAGAGTTTGCACACAAGGAAAGCATAGCATAGATGCCATGGCATCCATGGAAGCTAAACTTGAAACACTCACCAAGAAGATTGAAAAGATGAATGTCACTCCTTCTACAACCTAAGTGATGCAATGTGACTTTCGTGGAGAGGACACTCCCACTATGAGTGCCAAGGCATAAGAGTTGTGAATGATCAAACACTTGAACATATAGATTATCTGGGAAATGCAAGATAATGGAACAATCCATATGCCAACACTTACAATCTCGGTTGGAGAAATTACCCAAACTTTTCATAAAGTAATTAAGAATAGAGCCAACAATTGCCTCCCCAAAGATTTCAAGCAAAACCAGTTGCAAGGCCTCCACCTTCATTGCCATACCAAGCATCACTATCATAACAACAACAACCTTCAAAACCATCCCTTGAAGAGTTGGTTGCTAAGCTAGTGTCATTTATGGACTCCCAATTTCAAGGTATGGAAGCATCTATGCGCAATCAAAAGGCATCCATCTATAAAATAGAGAATCAAATTAGACAATTGACCAAGCTAATTTCTGACAGGCCAAGTGGCACACTTCTTTGGAACACAGAGAGTAATATATGTGAGAAGCTTGGAAAGAATTGACTTCCTCTTCTTCATTCTTGCATTATCAATGGATAATTTTATTTTTGTTTGTGTTGTTTGTGTTTATTTGCTTTGTTTATTTGGCTTGGATAATTTTGGTGTGTTTTTGAATTTTTGACAACTTACTTTATTATGATTTATTTGATTTTATTAGGATGTTTGAATTTTTGGTATTTACTTGCATTTTATTTGCATAAAAAAAGAGAAAAAAAGTTGGAGAAGTTTGAATAGGAATTAAATAGCCCTGCTTATCTCATGATAAGTGGTCCTATTTAAATCTAGAGGTTTTGAAACAATAAAGTATCGTGAATTAGCATACCATTTCATCCATATTGAACAACACCATTTATACTACAGTATATAATAAATGAAGTCATTTTTTAGCAGCCTAGCTTAAGCTTGAAAAAGCAGCACTGCTTATACCCCTTTGAATGGTGCTACTTAATGTTGCATAGTCAAAAAATTTTTAAAAAAAGAGTTGCATTTCTTTTTCACCCCCAATCCTCACCACCATTTCATAATTATTCTTGTCCTTCACCAGTGCCACTCAAGAGCCCAGAAACCCCACTTTTGATTGCTTTCATATTCTTTGAATTTCCCTCAAATTCTTCCTTTTCCTTTGAAAAAAAACCGAATTCCACTATGAGATTCCCCTATTTTGTCCAAAAATCCCATCTTTTTTTCTCCTTAAAACTGAGCGCCACGTTTCTAATCGATCTATTTGAGTGATATTTGTTTAAGGAACTTCTAATCGATCTATTTGAGTGACATTTGTTTAAGGAAACATTCAAGCAATTTTGGGGTAGCTTCTCATTTCCCTTATTGCAAAATTTTTGGTGAATTTCTTCTTCCCTTGTTTTCTCCAACGTCTCGATTTGTAGGAGTTGATTTACAAGGGTTTGAAATTTGTTCTTGGGTATTAATGTGGTTGCTGGGATATTAATTTTGTTGTGGTGATGAGACTTTATAATTTATCTTAGAATTGTAAATGCTAATGATTAGTTGCTTTTTACATAATGAGACTACTTTTATGTTGAGTTAATCAATTTTATTTTGTTGAGGATATTGAGGTATGGTTGCTTGGTGGAGTTGGAGTGAAAGAGATGATTGGTTGGGTATGGTCATGGTATGGAGAATGGAGTCCTTGCGATGTTGTTTTGTGGAGTTAATTGCAGCTTAATCTTTGTTGGAATTTTTAAATATTCATTGCTTTACTTTTTGTATTTTTAACTGCTTCTTTTAAATACCTAATTATTTTTTAATGATACAAATTTGAGCATGTAGTAGGATATGTTTTACACTTTGCTTGGTGGTTGTTAAGTATTTTATTTTTCTATGCATTTACAAATGTGATTAAGTTGTTGTGGCTTTGGATTGAAGGATTGAGTTGTATAGTTTTATGTTGCACTAAAAAAATGCATTTGGTTGATTGAAGCATATTTTGAGGAGTTGTTAGAGTTGAAGGCAAAATTTTCCAATTATTGAACTAAGCAATTATGTTTGTGAGTTATTGAGCTGAAACCATGAAAACTAAACACACTACTACCAAACTCCTTGTTAAGAGAAAGATAGGTGAGTTTTCTTCCCAAGCCCTTCCATCTAACACTGAGCCAAATATCCATTCGAGATAATTTGTTGACCCCTAGATATGAGGAGTGGTATGATAAGAGATTGAACAATAGGATTTTGGTGGAAAAGTCTATAGACCTTCACATTTGACAATGACCACCATGTTTTAGCCATGTTTCAGAGACTAAGATGGGGCCCCATTCTCCATCTTAGGGGTGTGTAATTCCTTGGGCTAATTAAGAATTTTTTATACTAATATGTCTGATAAAAGGCATAATATCCTTAAGATTGTGGACACAATGGTTAGAAGATTTCGATTCACTTGTCTAAGGCTTTGTTGGCAAAGATTTTGGGGGTAGAGGATGAAGAGGGTTGGTTGAGATTGACACATACAACAAAAAAGTGGTTTTTGAGCTTGAATGGGACTTCAGTGCAACTAAAGTCCTGCTTGACATGCATTACCATCGACTGCTACCTCTACTACTATTCGTATGACATATTTGGCTCTATTCTGCTGTATGATTATTTATCTGCTTAGGTTTAATATAGCTTCGAGGGCTAATAAGATTAATAAGGCTCAGGTAGTAGATGTACATGTCCTATTAAGCTTATTCACTCCTAACCCATTTCTTTTCCTTTGCTTTTGATTTCTTACATACGTGAGGTTTTAGCATCGGGCTATACTTCTAAGGCATCACCCTTCCCCTAGTTATTACTCATATCTTCTAGCACTTCCATGTACCCATTGAAGGAAAAATATCAGCTATCACTTCATCTAATGATGTCATTTCTGAGCAGACCTTGATTAATATTAGATATTTATATCACAGACTTGGACAGAGGTAGCTTACACTTAAGGAGAGGAAGGATGGATAGAGGGAGCAACAACAACACAACTACCTGTAGCAGAGGTGTAGCAAGGACCAAGGCCTAATAGAGGCCAGCCTATAGCTGCAGTGGAGTTCCAGGTAGATGTGAGGTCTGCACTAGGTAGAATGGAGATATATCAGGACTAGTTGAGAGTTGACTTGACTTTGATTCGAGATCTCCAGATTTAGAAGACGAATTAATTTGATGAGTAGAGAAAATCCTTAGTAGAAAAGTGGAAGAAGGATGAAGAAAGATATAATGAGCAGAGTGCAGACACGACCTAGATGTAGAGTTAGCAGCAAAATCGTATAATAGGGTTGAAGAGTCTTCCGAACAAGCTAGACTACCTATCTAAAGACTATCAAGCATCAGATCAAGCCCAAGAGACCTAAGAGAGATCATAATGGCAGTAGAGAACCGGCTAGCTAGAGTGGACCGTCTAGTGATAGTAGCTAGCACCGATATCTTACTTTTATTATTATTATTTTTCTTATGGAACATTTTTATTTTTAGTACAATTTATTTACTAGTTTCCTATAGATTTACTTTTATTAAACTTTATTATGTGTATCTCATTTTGATTTTTTTTATTTTGATCTCTTTTATTTAATGTGTTTTTCTCATTTTGCAATGATCACTTTTCAATCTTGTGGAATCTCACTTCTCTCTCCACAAATCTTTACATGGAATTTAGCTATACTATACTTGGGGAGAATCACCAATTCTTTTCTAGTTCTCCCTATTTATCTTTCTACCTCCATTGAATTTGCTTATTTTGTGATATATTTGTAGCCAATAAGGACATTGTTTCATTTAAGCGCGGGGGAGAGGTTTGTACTTTACTCTTTGCAAGTATTTATTTGTCATTTGGTGCTTCTTTGAGATAATTTTTTAGTATATTTCTTGTGAAAAAATTGACAAATTTGAAAAATTTTGAACAAAATTTTGGGTTTAGCCTTAAGAATTTGAAATATTTTTTTTATAGTTGTGAGTTTGATGGAGTTATTATGATTCTTATGGATTTTTAATTTAATCTAGGATTTTTTTGATTGAGTTGGTATTATGTAAAATTGTATATTCAGGGTAACACAAACTAAGCTTGGAAAATTTAGATTAATATTGTTTAGACCTTTGTAAATGCTGTGAAGTTGAATCTTCGAAAATTGATGAGAACGTTGTGATGAAATATAAGTGGGAAATTGTGACTAATTTAAATTCTTCGATCTTCTTGCTAAAACTTAGTCTAAGTTTCAGTAAATAGGGTTTGAAGTAAGAAATGAGTGAATAGTGAGGGCAATACAAAATCTCAATATCATATTATTTTAGATATCTTTATTAGGCAATTGTATTACCTTGTAAAAGTAAGGAGCTGATACGGTGAGATACAAAATTAAACACACCTGCTTGAGACTAAAGAGAGACCAATTCCCTATTTACTACTTAGGATTGAAGTAGCATAGAAGTCAAAGAATTTAAATCGGTTGACAAATCCTAACTTATATGAACTACATTGTTCATATTCTTGACCTAGGGATAAGGTGAATCATGTTGAATTGGCATAACTTCGATGGCTTTAGATTTGTCTAACTTAATATGTGAATTTATATAATCCCAATTAGATAGAATACATGTTGGATTTACACAATTCTAACTTATATGAACTACATTGTTCATATTCTTGACCCAGGGAATAAGGTGAATCATTCTGAATTGGCATAAACTTGTTTAACCTAACTTTGATGGCTTTGGATTTGTCTAACTTAATATATGAATTTACATAATCCCAATTCAATAGAATAGATGTTGGATTAAATTCTTAAGCTTAAGGAACCATAATATCTTTACCACATTCACTATATTTACATGCACGTTTGATTATTCTTATTAATAAACCCATCATTTTGAGTTGTTCTAACTTTTTTGTTTATTGAGGATATTGTTAATTTGCTTGAAGACAAGCAAAAACTTAAGTGTGTGTGTGGGGGGGGGGTGACAAGTGCTTTGATAATATATATCTCCATGTCATTTATGATGATTATTATTAATATTATTATTATGAAGAATTCCTTGATAAATGACTACTTATTCTTTTATTTTCACCTTATTTTATAAAGAATTCTTGGAATAGAGATTTGATGAAGAAATAAGGCAAAAAGCTAAATAAGGAGTTGAAAAAGAAGAGAAGCAGTGCTACCTAAGCCAAGATGCCTAGCACTGCTCAAATTCAAAATCCAGAACTTTAAACTTTAGGAAGGTAATGACACCAAGGTGGTGCTGCTTAAATTCAAAGAACAAAAAGGGCTAAACTTTAGAAAGATAACAACACCGTTCATGTCAAGCTAATCGGTGCTGCTCATAGTGTGGATCTAGAAAAAATATGCGTAAGTGCCGCCAGTTAAGACAACTAGATTGGTGCCGCTCAATATTGCAGAAAGCTCCTATTTTATCATTTTTAGGGATTTTCAAGAGAAAATTATAAATGCCCTTTTGTAGACATTAGGACATAGTTCCCTACAAAGACAACCGCTAAGAGCTCTTAAGAAGCACTAAGATGGCACTAATGGAAGGATCAAAGTTATTCTCGAAGAGAAGATGAATATTCTGAAGAAAGATTACAAGGAAGAGAGAAAAACCATTTGTCTATTACTTTTCTCCAACTTTTCTTTGTAATTTTATTAATGTTGGGCTATATTGATTTATATTGTACTCGAAGGGTTAGACCCTTACTTTGTTTTGTGTTAAATTCTTTTTAGTTTAATTGAGACATATTTTGAGTAATCATTGTTTGTTTACATTGTATGGATTTATTGATTTGGGGTTTCCCTTTTTCTAATGAATTGGAGAGATGGTGTTAGAAATTGGGTGCCAAATTAATTTATACACTTGATTTTTTTTCCTTTGATGAGTTGGAGAGAGGATTTGGGGGAAAGAACATGAGCAATAAATGAAGTTATAGTGTTGCCTAGAGATAGGGACATTGCATTTTTTGGACTTGAAATTTAGGATTGTTGGATTTAATGCTCTTGAGGTCTAATTTGGGACGCAGAGATACCTTCAAATTAAATTTTAAAGATAGAGGTTCCTAACTCTTGAGAGAGTGAATCTCAATTTAGGGCAATCCTTCCAATGCTAGTTTGGGTTCTCAATGGGCTAAATTAGTGTTTGGTGTTGGGTTAATTTTGAAAATTTTATTTAATTACATATCCTATCTCTTTTTCATGAAATTATGCTAGGAGACAGTAGGACGAAGTCAAAGCATTCATGAAATCTTGAATATGGAAAAGACATAGTAGAAGGTGGAACACATTAAGAAGAGATTGGAAGCTACCTATAGTTGACAAAAGAATTATGCTAGTTGTCGAATGAGGAACTTAGAATTTGCAAAAACTAGGAAACTACTTTGCAGAATTTTCTGGTTTGCATGATGTTTATGTGTTGAGGTCAATCTTAGGTTTTAGGTGTTTGTTTTGCAAGTTTGAACTCTCTATTGGATGTGTTACGGAGTTAAAAATGTGCTAAAATTAATTGTGTAAAAAGAAGTTGAAACCTTACATGAATTTTGAAGAAGAAAAATAAAACCATAAGTTGAATTTAGTTGTTTCGCATTGAAGGAACTTGTTTTGTAGCTAAATTTTGATGCAACTATGGACAATTAATTGTAGGTTCTGAGTTGAAGAACTTTGTGAAACATCATCATTTGGGTTATAAAATTCCAGGATGAATTTCATATGATTTAAGGAAAAGAAAAATATGTAGAAACCAAATTGAAATGGACTACTCATTGTTATGATATATCAAAACAATTTTTGTTAGTATCTTTATCTTAAATGATCATTTAAAAGCACAATGGTGTTGTAAATAGGTAAATATGTAACTACTGAACTTAGTGGACATGTTAGAAGAGTTAGAAAACATTTAAACTGGTCTTGGTGATAGGAACAAGAGGAGACTTTTCAGTCCATTGAACTTTATGAATGTACACTGTTTAGGTAGTTTATAGTGAAACGACCACTTTGATATAGTTAGTGTGTTATATAGGAGCAAGAATAACCATTTTGAGAGGTAGTAGAAAGGTGTTTGAATTGAAATCAATTGAGACATATCTTTATTTAACCTAGGAAGATTTAGTAAGAATCATGGACATATTAATGTACTGAAAATGTGAATGTATGAACCAACTTAACTATGTCAAGAATCCAAAATTTTTAATGCATTTCTAGTCTAAAGATCATGTCATTTATACAATTTAGGTGGGTGTATTGAGCCATGAGAGCTTAGGTACCTACTGTATGAAACCAAAATACAGTTATCTAGACTAATGATCATAGAATCACAGTCTATAATTCTGCACAAGAAGGGTAACAACAGTATTAATAAGAAGTGGTAGCACTTTCATTTATAAACTATGCAAATAGTTTGAATTCAATTATACATTAATGAAACTTCGATTAAGGAAATAATCAAAGGCTTTATTTTAGGTGAATTACCTCCCATTTTCTTGATTGAGGTTAGTCCGATTAAATCATTTTCTTGAAATACATGCATATATCAAGATTTTTGAATGTTCTTAAACATGATTTAGCAATTCATTTGACGACCGTGACAACCCCACCTTGTCAGCTTAATTGAATGTTACATATGACATATCAAACCCACACAGTGGATCTTTGTTATGTGCATTACATTTTGCATGACATGGCAAGGTTATGAAAAAGAATATTCAAGCCCTAAAAGCTATTTTTCTTGAGCTCGGAGATAAGTATGTGAATTAATGAAGAAGTTAAGTACTCTGCGGGGGTTCTAACTATTATACTGACTCATGTTAGAAATAGATGGTTCCAAGTAAGCTGATTAGTTTTGGGATCCATCTTAATCCAAAAAGAGCGACTGGATATTAGAATGAGTTATTCATAGCTAGCTATTTGATTCCCTAGCATTGCTTGAATATAAATGAGTTAGTTGATCACCAATATGATTGTTTGGCACGGACACCCAGTAATGATCAACCCTTGCCACACCTTAATAGATCTATTAAAGTCAGGACTAGGGAGCACAGACTGTGGTAAGGAAAAGATACTAAAGGAGAATTGAGGTAGAGTATGATGATATATCTATCGGACTGACAGGATATGGCTGAATGCTAAATTTTTGAACTTGGCACAATGAGTTCCATTGAATTAGGCTATGTAGCTGACGTGGCAGAGTTGAGTAATGGATTATAGACTTTGGCACAAAAGTACTGTTATCAATTGAAGGCAAAGTTTATTAAATTAGGTTTTGCGTGTAGGATAACCTTCTACAAAGAGAAGTGCCTCCATTGACTTGATCATGGGGCATTTATTTTGGCATTTTAAAATCAAGTCAAGTTGCATAAAGGCAATGAATTCAATAATTCCATGAGCAATAGTTTGGAGTAGACCTTTATGTAAAGGAAGGTCAAATCCTCAATTTAAGTCTTATCTTGAGTAATGATGTCCTTTTCATTTTGGAAGCTAAGGTCAAATATTACATATACAACTATAGAAAGCAATGGCACTAATATTGGCACTAGGGTTAGGAAGACAAAGAAATAAAGGAAAAATAGAAAAGTAAAAAAAGTTTGCAAAATACGAGTCACACTATTTTTCTTCAATGATTAAAAAATTAGTCGTTAAAGATATCACATGAATAGCACATATGGTGCTATTAGCAGCATTTAATGCCCAAATTGGACAAAATGATAAGGATTTAGTCATTTTAGAAGTTGAATAATAAAAACCAAAAGTTTGAAATAAAAAGGTAAAATTTAAAATTCATGAAAGTTTAAGAGAAATTAGCATCTGTTACTCCTAATAGGAATATTACTATTATCAATTTTGAGAACATGGGACTCATAGTACATAGTGAATTATATTTGTTGGCCTAAAAGAGAATATGTTTGTGTACAATTCTTCTTCCATCAGATGATGTTTTGATTTAGGGAACAAATCTTTCCTAACCATAGGAGTCTAATGCAGGAGCTTCTTTACATGTCGAAGTTGATTTGAAAAAAGATCCAAGAAGCCAATTTATTTAGATGATTATTTATATTTCACTATGTCAGGTGATGCGTGTTTTTAGTATTGCAAAAATTAACAACAAGAAGCCACAAACAACCAAGTTTTAGTTAAAATGTTAAGCACTAAAACCACACATATAGGCAAGTATACCAATCATATAGTATAGGGAATAGTAAATATCAAATCCACATGAATTTAGACTCTCACATTACTTTACCCTAATATTTATTGTTTAGCCAATAAAATAAAGAAATAAAATAAATAACCTACCTATGCCAGAGAAAATCAAGTCACACAAGAAAAGTTATAAGGCTAACTAATGAGTAAGAAAAAGGAGAAAAGATATATTATAAAGAAATATCTCAATTCTATGACAAGTGAAAAAAATATCTTTCAACCAATTGATTCCTAATCTAAAAAACTAATATAAGTTTCGAAAGTAAATTTTAATCATTTTGAAAATCATGAAATTCTATTCTTTGATTAATCAAATGGTATGTTCTACCTCCCTAATTAAAACTATGAAGCATTAAAAACAACTCAATTAAAAAATTAATGTACTTATATTCTATGTAACACTAAAGTCTTTTAATAGAAGAAATAATATCCCTATATCGTAGGTAATTTTAATCCCTCTTTGATTACCAAGTCTTTCCCTTAAACTTTTTTTTTTTCAATCTAATTGAGAGAGGACAAGATCGTGAATTATTTAGTCTCAGGTTAATTAATTCAATACATAAAATCAAGCAATCAAATATTTAGAAATGAAATTTAACAAGTCTAGAGATAATTTAACACAAAATCAAAGAGTAATATATCCTTAATTACAATTAAAACATATCAATCTAATTTTAACAAAATAAAATTACAAATAAAGATAGAAGAAAAACTCATAGACAAGTGTAATCCCCTTCTCCTTTGCAATCTTCTTCACAAAGCTCATCTTTTCTCTAAGCATCCCTTTGATCCTTCTAAATCTTGGTGCTTCATTCAACCCTCTAAGAGTTTTCTAATTGCATAGAGTGAAAACTGATTTAATGAGTGTTAATCTATTGTATTTATAGAAGTTTAGATTACCAAAAAGTTAATATAAGGGTCCTAATTCGTTCCCAAATCAATTCCCAAAAGAATCCTAGTAGAAGTTGCTAAATTTTGTTTTAAAAGGGAAATCTCACCGACATTGCATCAGGAGGGAGCCAGCGCTGGTTCATTTCTATTCCACTCTGAATTGCTCTGTTTTGCTTTGTTTTATTCAGTGTCAGCCCTGGGTGATTCACCACTGTTTAGTCGATTGTTGGAAAAATATAGAAGTTGTGATTTTGTCTAGCATGATTCCTATGTTTGGTGAAGATTGGTGTGTGCATATGTGTGCCGATTTGTATACTTTATTTTATATGATATATGGAGGTGTTTTGATGGTGGTTTAGGTGGTTGTTCATGGCTGAAAAAGGAGAAGATACAATTGAAATGAAATGGATTTAATAGTTGAAAGAAAATGAACTATTGTTGTTTTTGTTCATAATTATTGATTTTGGGTTGAGAAAGGATTAATTTTCTGAGTACTTTATCTTTGAAAACTTTGAAAATCAAAGAATTAAGGTCTCTTATGATGGAATTTAAGATGGTTTACATATAACACCCCACTAAAGATAACAGCGGAAGCATATCAACATCGGGTGTCGCCCCGTCCAATTTCCCAAACAAGGGGTCTTTATAACGAAAACAACAGAGTAAATATATAAGGTCCAAACTCATACAATATCCCATACTGATGGCCACACATCTACATATATCAGAGTATCTCATACATGTCATCTCTAACTACAACAATAATAAGGTACATAATTAAAAAAGAAACTGTCCAGACCTATCTTGCTGTCACTGTAGTATCGTCCTTCTATCTGTAGGTTCGCTCAACTCTGGATCCTACAAAAAGGTAAGATAAAGATACGTGTAAGTGATGAATCACCCAGTGAGTCCCGTATGTGTTAGTTCTTTATGAAATAATATGGTACATAAAATTTTCATGGAATAACATATCATTTGTTCATTAGAAACAATTCCAAAACTCTCTAAAGAAGAGTTTATTTAGAATTTAATTATTTTTGAAAAATAGTGTTTCAGTTTCAAAACATTACTCTGATTTTCAAATCACAGGCACTTCTCCAATAGAAGGTTGGCCTGTATGCAAGTCCCGAAGTCCTTGCCTTCGGCTCTACGTATCATAGTACTGAGACTACAATCTACAATACTCAATCATGCGTCACTGGAATAAGTACATCGCAGAATACTTCTATTCAGGTATACCCCAGTATACCTAGTGTTTCACATCACACTCTTTCCAACCTTACTCACCATAAGCCAGGGGTCCCCATACTAACCTTACTCACCATAAGCCAATGGTCTCCATACCAACCATACTTACTATAAGCCAGGGGTCCCCATATCAACCTTACTCACCATAAGCCAGGCCTAGAACTAGGCCAGGTTACTAGGATCATCTAACTCTAACGTAGGCTAGTACAAAGATCAAAGACCTTATTAAGTACTCAACGTTACCAATACCAACCCTTTCTGAGTGATCAGGTCAGAGGGTTATCTGATCCCGTAGAATTTTTAAAACAAACATTTTTTGGGCAAAATAACATTTTTCAGAATTTGATTCCACTGACTTATAAGTCAGATCATCATTCACATAGGTTCCACAGAGCCGATCAATTCATTCCATAGGCACTTCAGGCCAATAAAATAATTTTTGGGATCAAAATGTTATTTTTCAAAAGTCAATCTCATCACGAGAGATCATTTTTTCAAAACCATGTCAAAACAGGATAAAGAGTTTTTTTCACATATCAAAACAAGTTTCCAAGGGTATCCGAGTCATTTTACCCGTACTCAATCACAAAAGTCATTTCGAAGGGCATTCGAGTCATTTTACACATGCCTGCTTCTAAAAGACTTTTCAAGGGTATTTGGGTCATTTCACCCTTATCCGATTTAAAAAGTGTTCACAAGAGTTCCAATAAGGATATTTCGGTTATTTACCGAATACCTGATTCCAAAGGTTTTTATAAAATATTTCAATAAGGACATTTGGATCATTTTCCAAAAACTCGATTTCAAAAGAAATTTATTTTAAGAAATCCAGAATTCTAATCCTAAAAGAGGATTAAATTCAAAGTTTTCAAACACATTTCTATAAAATATTTCAATAAGGGCATTCCAGTCAATATATGAATATCCGATTCCAAAAGTTACCATTTTCTGAAAATCCCAAGTATTTAATCCAAAAAGGACTAAATTCATAAAATTTATGCTTTAATCATCCATTAAGGTTTTCAAGCCAAATATGGAGTTCATTTGAGTCCAAAATGGCATAAGAGTAATTCTTGATCAGATAAACCTTAAACACATTTAGGGATTTCTAAAACGGTATCAAACTAAGTATTTCATGGAAAAATAAAGCACCTTAGCTTTCAAAAGGTTTTAGAAATCCAAGGGACTCACCTCGTGTCCTAATTAACTCTTTTCCGTTTATGGCCGTTCAATCACCGTTACTGCCGTTTTCAACGTCCCATTGGCTGTTTACTGATAAACCTACACCAAACAACGTTTTTGAATCAAATCGGGTTTGGCCAAAAAATAGCCGATGGTTAGTTGACGTGCTCGATGGGTAGCCAACATCTAAACCGACGTTTAGCTGATGGAGCCGATGGTTGGCCGGCAGTTAAGGAAAACAATCAACTTTCGTTCATGTCATTTTTTTGTCGTTTGTTCAATTCTTTCGTTTTTCTTTTTCCACATCCTTCCTCCCTTCATACACAAGGGATTCACTTCATATTTTGCATTCATTTAATTCAAAATCACACAACTAATCATCCTTAAATTCATCCATTTTCGGACTCATTTTTTTTTTAAATTTTAGTGCTCGACACATGATTTTGTTTTATACATAACTTTCAATCCAGAACTTTGATTTGGCCCCATGATATACCAAAACGACCGTAATACTCTTAACTTTAATTTTTTGTAAGACCTTTTTAGAGTTCTAATTCCTATGATATGCTACAGGGAAAAAATAGCCCCAATAGTTTTGCTTCAATTCTACTATTCATGCTTTCCTTTGTTCTCCTTTAGCCTTTAACACCTTGGAACCATTAATTCATTCAATTTTCCTTCAAATCATCTTTAATTCTATGATTTTCAAACTCCAAGAGCTCACAAGTCTCACACTTATTAAATACAAATTCATCTTTTCTAATCAAAAGCTAATATAATTCATTTTTCTAACCAAGTAAATTCCATTTTTACTCTACTTTGGTCATATCTCCTCAACTGAAAACAACCCTTCAAACTACTATAAATATTCAATTCTTATTCACACAAAACATCTTTCAAAAACCCTTAGGCAGCCGGCACATATATAAGGATATACAAGGTTCATACATAAAGTTCACAAACCATAGCTCTTGATCTAAAATGAAGACATGAAAATCATGTTTTCATATTAAAATTCATATCAACATAATTGTCATTCACCCAACAATAAATTTAATTCAAGTAAGGTAGGGTTTTACCTTGTATGTAAGGCTATTTGAGGCGATTTGCTCCAAGAACTTCTCAAAACTCATAAAAAAACACCAAGAACACACACTAGCCTTTTTCTCTATCTTGTTTAATTTCTTTTCTCTTGGTTTTCTTCCCTCTTAGCTGCCAAAATTCAGGCTGTATAACAGCCCCTTCTTACCGCCATTCACCATCCAATCTTAGCCATTCATCTCTTATTTTA
Source organism: Voacanga thouarsii (assembly GCA_026120185.1). Taxonomy (NCBI): domain Eukaryota; kingdom Viridiplantae; phylum Streptophyta; class Magnoliopsida; order Gentianales; family Apocynaceae; genus Voacanga; species Voacanga thouarsii. The sequence goes on along the minus strand of JANUWF010001282.1, from coordinate 1,881,124 downwards.
TTAATTGAATAGTGGATATACTTTGGTGTGTTCCAATGAAATTTTTACACATCAACTACCTATTTTCCTCCTCAAAAATTTCCTTCCATTTCTTCTTGTATGGCTGTCAGTTTCTTAGGTAATTTTCAGCCATTCAATCACCTTCTCATGATCCATGTATTGGCTAATCAAAATGCACAAGACCTTAATCTAAAGGACCCACAAGTGATGTGTTCCAATTATAAAATTACACATCATTTTTTATTTATTTTGCAATTCTTTAATTCCATGCATCTTGCATGAATCCTTCATGTAACCTCTCTTAAATTGACACATGTATATGAGCTACCAATCACAAAATGCCACATGTACTATTTTTAACCGCAATTTTCTATTTTCTTCAGAAATAACTAAAATCGGGTTCGAAACGGAAAAATATTTTATCTCACCATTTAACTCCAAAAATTCTACTAAATCCATTGGTAATACTTATATTTTGTAATTCCTTGTCTATTTGGTCAAATTTGTGATCAAAGTCGCAGGTGCTGTCAATATGACGAAAATACCCATGATAACCCGGATAGTATAATTTACACCAAAATGTGCATTTTATTACTCTGATCAATTTTCATTCTCAGCATACCCTCAAATTCTTATTTTATTAACAATAATAGCCTTCCGAAGATTTAGGGTATAAGTAGAACAAATCCAATAATTACATCTTAGTCTCAACAAAATATTCGTCTCATTACACCATTCAACTTTTGTTCTGGCCATTGATACAAATTCTTATCCTATTACAAAAAGTAGCCATTTGAAGATAAAATACGGGGTATTACATTCTCCCTCTTGTTATAAAAAATTTCGTCCTCGAAATTAGCTTACACCTGGAATAATTCTGAATACTTTTTCAATATCTTCACTTTCGTTTTCCAAGTTGCATCTTGCACTGGATGATGATTCTACAACACTATTACAAATGGAATTTTCTTATTCCACAATTCTTTTTCAGCATACTCCAATATTTTAATAGGCCTTTCTTCATATATCAAGCTTGGAGTCATCTCGATGGGCGCTTTATTCAAAATGTGGGCAAGATCGGCCACATACTTCCAAAGTTGGGGGACATGAAACACGTCATGAATACCTTGAAGTTCTACAGGTAACTCCAACTGGTAGGCCACCTTCCCAATCCTCCCGACAATAGGGAATGGTCCTACATACCTAGGTGTCAACTTCTTCCCTTGTCATTTGATTCCCAATTGTCATTGTGGAGTCAACTTTAAGAATACATGATCTCCTTTCGAAAATTCCAAATCTCTCCTTTATCGATTTGCATAAAATTTCTGTTTACTCTGAACTGCCTCCAACTTAGTTTTAATCATCTCCACAGCATATCGAACCTTTTCAAGATCGAAAGATCTTGCTCACTCATTCTTTATCCTAAACTTTCCCAATATAACGTGATAAAAAATTTCCTTTCATACAAAGCTTCAAACGGGGCCATTCCAATGGTTGATTGATAACTATTGTTGTATGCAAATTCTGTATACGTTAAATTATCAATCCACTTAGTTCCAAAATCTAAAGTGTAGGCCCGCAATATGTCTTCCAAAACCCTATTCACTCATTCAGTCTGTCCATCTGTTTGTGGGTGCGTTGTTATCCTAAACGTGAAGGTTATCCCATACCTCTGCTGCAGTTTAGTTCAAAATTTTAAAGTAAATCTAGGATCTCGAGCCAACACAATACTAGAGGGTACTCCATGAAGTCTGATCACTCTCTCCATATAGATTTTACTTCACTTTTTTAAAGAATCCTATTGATTGATGGGGATGAAATATGCAAACTTAGTTAGTCGATCCACTATCACCTATATAGTATCTCGCTATCCTGCTGCCGTGGGTAATCCTATAATGAAATTCATAGTAATTTCATCCTATTTCCATGATGGGGGTAGGTAATGGCTTTAATAACCTTCCAGGTTGTTACTGATCATCTTTCACTTGCTAACAAATTAAGCATCAAGTTACAAAGTCTGAAATATCATTCTTCATACCAATCCACCAATAATGCTGTTTTAAGTCCTAATACATCTTTACGCTCCTGAATGGATGGTATACCTGCTCTGTTATGCTTCTGTTAAAACATCTTGCCTCATCACTGACTGTTTCAGGATACAATACCGATCTCGGTAATAAATAATTTCATCATTGTCTCTTCGAAACTCATCTCCTCCTTTATTTGCCTTCTTTTACACTAACCTTTGCAACTCTTCATTCTTATCTTATTCTTCTTTCAACAGTTGTAAGAAAGCAGGTTGAATAAAAATATTACTCAGCCTCATTCCTCCATCTACTGCAAATGATTCTAATTCTGGAATTTGTATCATCTGAAGAACTGATAAGTTCACCTTCCTACTAAGGGCATCCGCTACTGTGTTTGCTTTTCCAAGATGATACTTAATTGAACATCGAAATTCTTCTAGAATTTCAATCCACCACTGTTGTCTCATGTTCAAATTCTTTTGGGTAAAAACATACTTCAAACTTTTATGGTCGGTGAAGACTTCAAATTTAGCTCCATACAAATAATGTCTCCACTTCTTAAGAGCAAACACAATAGCTGCCAATTTTAGGTCATGTGTAGGATAATTCTCCTCATAGGGTTTCAATTTCCTAGAGATATAAGCTATCACCTTCCTTTCTTGTATTAATACTCATCTCAATCCCTCATTTGATGCATTCGTGTATACTTCATAACTTTTGTCCATCTTTGGCAATGCCAAAATAGGAGTAGAGCTTAGCCTCCTCTTCTGTTCTTGAAAACTTTTCTCACACTTCTTAGTCTAAACATAAGGATTTTTTTTTTTTTTTGGGTGAGTCGAGTCAAGGGTGAAGCTATCATAGAGAATCCCTCAATAAACCTCCAATAATATCTTGCTAATCCCAGAAAACTTCGTATTTCAGTCGGAGTCTCAGGACGTTTCTAATTCGTCACCATTTCAGCTTTTGCAGGATCTACTATAATCCTGTCTTTGGATATCACATGTCCCAAGAATGCTACTTTTTGTAGCCAAAACTCACACTTACTGAATTTTGCAAACAAATTGGCCTCTCTCAACTTTTCCAATATTTTCTAAAGGTGTTGTTAACGTTCTTGAGGATCTTTGGAGTACATTAGGCTATCATCTATGAATAGAACCTCAAAATTGTCTAAGTAAGGCTGAAATGTTCGGTGCATCATGTCCATGAACATAGCAGAAGCATTAGTAACACCAAAGGGTATTACTACAAACTCAAAATGGCCATGTCATATGGTAAATGCAGTTTTCGGTATGTCTTTTTCCCGAATCCGAACTTGATAATATTCTTACCTCAAGTCTAGTTTCGAAAAACATCCTGCTCCCTGCAATTGGTCAAATAATTCATCAACAAGGGGTAATGGATATTTATTCTCTATTGTCACTGTATTCAATCCTCGAAAATCTATACACATTCATAAAGACTCGTCTTTCTTCTTAACAAACAACACAGGTTCTCCCCATGGTGAAGTACTTGGTCAAATGAACCCTTACTCCGTTAATTCCTGTAGTTGTTTCTTAAACTCTTGTAATTCTATAGGTGCCATTCTGTAAGGAGTCCTCGAAATTGGTTCTGCTAATGGCACTAAATTAATATAAAATTCTACTTCTCTCTCCGACAGTAACTCTTTCAATTCTGCTGGAAAAACATCTAAATACTTATTTAAAACAAGAGCATCTTTGGGCTTGTTAACCTCTCCTGGCTTATTAATTACATAAGGCCAAATACCCAGTACACCCTTTTATAATCATCTTTCGGGCCTTAAGTCCCGATACAAAAATATTACTTTTTCTTCCAGCCTTACCTACAAATTCCAATGTAGGTCTCCCAGGCCGACGGAAATGTACTACCTTATATTTACAGTCAATTTGAGCATGATGCTGAGATAACCAATCCACGTTAGGGATATGCCCTAGAGACAATTTGTACTTATACTATTGTCGTTATGTATTATGTAATAATACAAGGCATTTCTTTTCATGAATAGTGCATTTAGTTTTATGGTCATCAAGATATGACTTGATAGTAAAACCCTACAGTCAATACAATAACTATTCGTAAATTGTCCCCGATTGATTATTATTAGTGGAATAATAATAAATTAAGATTAGTATGTTTGTGACTTGATGGCTATATTTTACTAGTATGGATATATGTGATATCAAGTCAAAATATAAATAAATGTTAGAGAACATTGTATTGGACATGACCCACTGTGAGAGTACTTCATGGAACATGTCATAAGTACTTTCTAACCATAATAATATTAAAAGTCCTTTGACCTAAATTCATTATACTTTCCTACTTGATAAATTCTATATTTTGACGTTGTCTAAAGTTGTTTTTAACCAGATAACAAATTAGACTACTGTTGTATATAGAATAAATCAAGGAGAGAAATATGATTGAGAGTGAAGGAATTTGTCCCTCTCAATTATGGGAGAGATATCTATAGGCCCCTTGATAAGTTAGACTGTTAAAATGTATGGCCGTGCTCAAATATATCAATCTAAGATATTGATATCATTTGTTTAAATAGTCTACTATGAGATCAAGAAATAATTGATTAAGCTTAATAAGGATGACATGCTCCGTGCCTTATGCTTAATCTGGATATCGTGTGACAAAATGACTAAATATAAAATTATAGTTTGGTTTTAAGAGATTACTGATCTTCATTTAACCTGGATAGTTATAACATTTTGCTAGAAACCGTTTATAACTTGTGGGCCATTTAAATGTGATTTGGGCACACTGCCAGTGTTAAATGAACCTATAGGGTCACACAATAAGTGAACTTGTTAGGTTATTTTTCTGGTAACCAGATTCGATGAATCTAAAAATATGTCTAAGTTAATCGAACTTAAAAAATTTACCAGATACAATGAATTTAGAAATATGTCCACATGCGATATATTTAGATGGTGTCTAGATTGTAAGAATCCGACTCGGTAAATTAATTAGTTAAATTATCGAGATAATGACAGAATCTTATCATATCAGTTTTAATTTAATTTGAATTTAAAATAAAATATGATAAGATATTATCAGAATTGGACACTAAGAGGTTCGTATGGGTTTTAAGAAAACCCTAGTCGTCTTCTCAAGGGAGCCGTTCTGTTAAAATATTCGTGCCTCCATTTACTAGAAAAACAAGCCTCTCAAACCCTACGCGCTAGCACTCTTAGAGTAATGAGTTAGTTCGCTGTGTATATTCGATAGAGGGCGTTTGCACACTGTAGGGTCTGGTGATCGTTCAGGATGCACGTACGACAGCACAATCAGAATCGAAGGATCTTGATTACGCCAAAAAGAGGTAATTCCGTAATCCTTAGTTCTTCTTAATCGTTTACTTGGATCCTCAAAAGGAATTCGTGGATATTTTTTGCGTTTAGGAGTTCACGAATTCTAACAATCCATGCCCAAGATACCATCATAATCCTTTATGGGCAAACATATCAAATCTCCTCTCAATATTTCATCTCTTACCATGATCTTACAATTGCTATGTATTTTCTCACTATTCATTTGCTTTCCTAATGGGGTACTGACAATTATTTCATATGAAGTTTCTTCCCCTTTTATTCCCATAGAATCAAGAAATGAATTGGCAACAAAGGAATGTGTAGAGCCGGGATCTACCAACACTTTAGCATTATGATAAAAAATAAGGAGCGTACTTTCCACCACTACAGCCTAGTTGTTTGTCTTCTCTAATGCCACCACCCGGGCATTCACTTATAGTTTGGTGGGCCTAGCTTTAAAGGTAGAAACTTGTCCTGGGTTCCCTTTTCTAAATCTTGACCTCTGTCCTTAGCTATTTCCTTCAGGTCGACTTTATTCTCCTATCCTTCGTGGGCAAGGGCAATAGAAAATTTTATGCCTTACCTCTCCAAAATTAAAAGCATTTAAGGGGGGAGGGGGGTTGTCCTCCAGTCGGGCCTCTCCTCCTCTGCATCTTTTCTTTCTTTTGCCAGCGGGGCCTTCTAGACCTTTTCTGACTCATACCCCAAAATCTACCTCTGTTTCTCTCGCCTACATGAGCAATATCAGCCATTTTTATCCTAGAAACCATTTCTACTGTAGCGTTGTAACTGGTAGGAACCATACTTGCTAATACTCTTTTCAACTATGGCCATAAACCTTTCACAAAATGTCTATCCATATCTGCTTCTGAATGGACTAGAAGTGGGCAATATTTTGACAATCTAGTAAATTTAGCAGCATATTACCCCACCGTACGGCCTCCTTACCGAAAAGCTTGAAATTCATCCTCCTTCCTTTCTACCACCTAACTGGGAATGAACTTTTTCTTAAATCTAGCCTTAAAATCTCTCTATTCCCACTCTCATTGATTCATTTCTCTTGCCCACCAATCTTAGGCAGGTCCTTTTAACTGCAATGTAGCAAATTGCACCTTCTTTTGCTCTGAATAATTTAAGGCTGCAAAAATCTTTTTCATCTATTCAATCCAATTTTTAGCCTCCTATTCCAAATCAGGTCACCCTTGAAATTGCAGAAGGTGAAATTTCAAAAAACGCTTAAGAGCTCGAACTAATTCAACTTCACTTTGTTGACTTTCCCTACTCATAATCTCATTCACTCTGGCATTCTCATTTGCTCTAGTGGTAGTCTCAGACAATTGTTGCATAGTATTAGCTATCTTTTGGAAGGTTTGGAACATGGGGTAGTCCAAAATTGCAAGGTGGGGACCTTCTATATGCAATTCCTTCACTATTGGCTCAGGGTTACTTCGAGTAGTTCGCGATGATCGTTTAGAAGTTCGTTTAGAAGGCATCTGTACAGTTCATAAGATTTTCCCAATATAACAATATAACACAGTTCAAAAGCAATCATAAAAATGGGCACAGTGCACATAAAAAATCATAACATATTTTCATTTTCATTTATCACAAAGTTAGTACAAAATTTGTGCGCCAAACACAAAGTTATATACATCAGTCGAACTGTACATTCCTTACTATATATATCTATATCTTATCCTCCTACTCATCATCATTGTTTGAGATGGGAGGTCCTGAATCAGTAGAAACTATATAAGACTCCACTATATCAATCTTCTCATCTCCATCCGCATCTAGGTGCAACCAAGCTAATAGCTCTGGGTTTATCTCTAAATCCTTCTCAGGCTCCTCAACCATAGGTACTTCCACCTCGGGGACCTCCTGATCCTCTCTCGCATCAATAACCTCCAAATCCGGCATCTCCTCCTCCAGTACTCTTGGCACATCCCCACCAAACACTTCCCCATCATCCTCAGACAACACTGCACCATTGGGAATACTATCCTCCTCATCATCCTGATGGTGCAGCTCAATATCACCGCCAATCTCATCAGCGTCACCACCTGCCTCCTTATGTGATGACAATGTCCTCTCGAGGGTAGGTGTCCTCTCCACACTAAGATCTCATGCAAATAGAGTGACGACAGGTATTGCGGGGTCAAACTTGCTCCCGGTGAGACGGGGTGCATAACGGTGGCCAGGACCAGGTCCTGTCAAGGTGAAACGTCCAGGCACGCAGGCTTGATAGATCGTCCTAATCTTTCCAGATTTCTTCACACCTAAACTCCCACCTACCTCCTTTTTTGTATCATCACTACGTTTGTCCATTGGGCGTTTGCCCTTATCACTCCTATCGGCCATACCTACATAATGAAAGAGTTCTATCAATTCCTATGACGATACCACAGTTCTATAAAACTATCCTCTGATACCAATTGTAACACTCCTACTAAAGATAATAACGGAAGCATATCAACATCAGGTGTCGCCCTATCCAGTTTCCTAGATAAAGGGTCTTTATAACGAAAATAACAGAGTAAACATATAAGGTCTAGACTCATACAATATCCAACACTGATGGCCATACATATACATATATCAGAGTATCTCATACATACCATCTCTAACTACAACAGTAATAAGGTACATAATCAAAAAGGAAACCATCCAGACCCATACTATTGTTATTGCGGTATCGTCTTCTATCTGTAGGTCCGCTCAACTTTGGATCCTACAAAAAGGTAAGATAAAAACACGTGTGAGTGACAAATCGCGTAGTAAGTCTTGTGTATGCTAGTACTTTATGAAAGAATAGGGTATATAAAACTTTTGTGGAATAACATATCATTTGTTCACTGGAAATAGTTCCAAGTGTTTTGTCAGAACTCAATCATTTTTTAAAGACGGCATTTTAGTTTCAAAACATTACCCCGATTTTCAAATCATAGGCACATCTCCAACAAAAGGTCGGCCTGCATGCAAGTCTCGCAGTCTTTGCCTTCGGTGCTACGTATCACTGTATCGACATCGCAACCTACAGTACTTAACCGTGCATCACTGAAATAAGTACACCGCAACGTACTTCTACTCAGGTATACTGTAGCATACCTAGTGTACCGCAGTACACTCTTGCCAACCTTACTCACCATAAGCCATGGGTCTCCATACCAACCTTACTAACAATAAGCCATGACGACTCATCTTAATGTCCTATCACCCCGTTCAGAGTAAGACAATCCCTAGAACTAGGCCAGGTTACTCGAGTCATATAATTCTAACGTAGGCTAATACAAAGATCAAAGTCCTTAATGAGTACTCAACGTTACCAATACCAACCCCTTTTGACCGATCAGGTCAAAAGGTTATCTGATCCAGTAAAATTTTCAAAACAAACATTTTTGGGGCAAAATAACATTTTTCAAAATTTGATCCCACTGACTTGCAAGTCATATCATCATTCACATAGGCTGTGCAAAGCTGATTAATTCATTCCATAAACACTTCAGGCCAATTAAATAATTTTCGGGATCAAAATGTTGTGTCCCAAAAGTCAACCTCATCACGAGAGATCATTTTTCCAAAACTATGTCAAAAGAAGATAAATAGTTCTTTTCAGACATCAAAACAAATTTCTAAGAGTATCCAGGTCATTTTTCCTGTACTCAATCACAAAAGTTATTTTCAAGGGCATTTAGGTCATTTTACCCATGCCTGGTTCTAAAAGAATTTTCGAGGGTATTCGGATCATTTCACCTTTACTCGATTTGAAAAGTGTTCACAAGAGTTCCAATAAAGATATTTCGGTCAATAACCGAATATCCGATTCTAAAGGTTTTCATAAAACATTCAAATAAGGACATTTGGATCATTTTTCAGATACTCTATTCTAAAAGGAATACATTTCAAGAAATCCAGAATTCTAATCCCAAAAGAGGATTAAATTCAAAGTTTCCAAACACATTTCCATAAAATGTTCCAATAAGGGCATTCCGGTCAATTTATAAATACTCGATTCTAAAATTTACCATTTTCCAAAAATTCAAAATATTTAATCTAAAAAGGACTAAATTTACAAAATTCATACTTTAATTATCCATTAAGGTTTCCAAGCCAAATATGGAGTTCATTCGAGTCCAAAATGGCATAAGAGTAATTCTTGCTCAAATAAACCTTAAACATATTCAGGGATTTTCAAAACGGTATAAAACTTAGCATTTCATAGAAAAATAAAGCATATTTACTTTCAAAAGGTTTTAGAAATCTATAGGACTCACCTCGTGTCCTAATTTACTCTTTTCCGTTTATGGCCATTTAATCACCGTCACTACTGTTTTCAACGTTCCATTGGCCGTTTACCGATAAAGCTAGACCAAACATCGTTTTTAGGTCAAAACGTGTTTGTCTAAAAAATAGTCGACGGTGTCTAGCTGATGTGCCCAATAGGAAGATGATGTCCAACCGACGTTTAGTCGACGGGGCCGATGGTTAGCCGACAGTTAAGGAAAACGTTCAACTTTCGTTCACGACATTTTTTCGTCGTTTGTTCGATTCTTTCATTTTTCTTTTTCCACATCCTTCTTCATTTCATACATAAGGGATTCACTTCATATTTTTCATTCATTTCATCCAAAATCACACAACTAATCATCTTGAAGTTCATCCATTTTTGGACTTAATTTTCTGGAATTTCACTGCTCAACACATGATTTTGTTTTTATAAGCCCTTTTTAGAGTACTAGTTCTCGTGACGTGCTATAGGGCAAAAATAGCCCCAGTAGGTTTACTTCAATTCCATTATTCATGATTTCCTTTGTTTTCCTTTAGCCTTTAACACCTTGGAACTATTAATTCATTCAATTTTCCTTCAAATTATATTTAATTATGTGATTTTTAGATTCCAATAGCTCACAAGAGTCACAATTATTTAGCATGAATTCATCTTCTCTAGTCTATTTTTCTAACAAAGTAATTCTATTTTTACTCTACTTTGTTCATCATCTCCTCAACCGAAAACAACCCTTCAAACTACCATAAACATTTAGTTCTTATTCACACAAAATATCATTCAAAGACCCTTAGGCAGTCGGCACACATATAAGCATATACAAGGTTCATACATAAAGTTCACAAACCCTAACTTTTGATCCAAAATGAAGACATGAAAATCATGTTTTCATGTTAAAATTCTTATCAACATAATCATCATTCACCTAACAACAAATTTAATTCAAGTAAGGTAGGGTTTTACCTTGTATGTAAGGCTATTTGAGGTGATTTGCTCAAAGAACTTATCAAGATTCACATAGAACACCAAGAACACACACTAGCATTTTTCTCTCTCTTGTCTAATTTCTTTCCTCTTGGTTTTCTTCCCTCTTAGCTACCAAAATTCAGGCTGTATAACAGCTCCTTCTCACCGCCATTCACCATCCAATCTTGGCCATTCATCTCTTGTTTTTATTAATTGAATGGTGGATATACTTAGGTGTGTTCCAATGAAATTTTTATACACCAACCACCTATTTTCCTCCTCAAAAATTTCCTTCCATTTCTTCTTTCATGGCTGTTAGTTTCTTGGCCAATTTTCAACCATTCAATCACCTTCTCATGGTTTGTGTATTGGCCAATCAAAATGCACAAGACCTTAATCTAAAGGACCCACAAATGTATGTTCCAATTACAAAATTACACATCATTCTTCATTTATTTTGTAATTCTTTAATTCCATGCATCTTGCATGAATCCTTCATGCAACATCTCTTAAATTGACACATGTCCATGGGCTACCATTCACGAAATGCCACATGCACTGTTTTTAATCACGATTTCTTATTTTCTTCATAAATGACTAAAATTGGGTCCAAAGCAGAAAAATATTTTATCTCATCATTTAACTCCAAAAATTCTACTGAATCCATTAGTAATACTTAAATTATTCAATTCCTTCTCTATTTAGTCATATTCACGCTCAAAGTCACGGGCGTGATCAAAATGTTAAAAATACCCTCGATAACCCGGATAGCATTATTTACACCAAAACGTGCGTTTCATTGCACTGATCAATTTTCATTCTCAGCGTACCCTCAAATTCTTATTTTATTAATAATAATAGCCTTCCAATGATTTAGGGTACATGTAGAACAAATCTAATATCTACATCCAGGGCCGGACAAAATATTATTATACTAAAATATTCGTCTCATTACACCGATCATCTTTTGTTTTAGCCATTGATATAAATTCTCATCCTATTAAAAATAGTTGCCATTCGAAGATAAAATGCGGGGTCTTACATTAAGTGTTATAAATTTATTAGAATTAAAGTGGAATAGATGGTGTGAAGAATGGAAACAAAAACTGAAATTCTGTTTTGAAGAATTTCCGAGCAGCTTTGAACAATGAATAAACTGTATAAATTAGCTTGTTTTTTTGGAACCCCATGACCTGAAACTTGTAGATAAATGTCTTAGGATCATTTTGGGACCAATTTTATATGATTTGGAGTTGTGAATAAAAAATTATGTTGAAAATACCACAAGCTGCCAAAACAGTGACGGGATTGGAAAGCTGAGATATTGTAAGAAAAAATGAATGAAATGAGAAGTGAAATGAGTGGTTAATGAATTGTAAATCATCAAGGAATGTCTTGAGGACATTTTGGAACAAATTTGACATCATTTGGGCATGCGAATTGAAAGTTATGAGCAAAACAAGATGATGTGCCAAATCAGGCAATTGCAGAATTTTCATTAAAGATAAATTCATTAAGTGATTTTATTTATGTTAATGGATGAATGAGAAGTTAATTGGGTATATGATGGCCTTATATTCTTGTGAAGACGTGAAAGTAAGGAAATAGATTATAAGCGTGCAAAGATTATATTTCATTTCAAGTATAGAATGAAATAGGAAATGAAGTGATATCCTTAGATGACTACATATATTTGGCTATATAAATAAATAAATATATATATATATATATATATATATATATATATTGTCGTTGACAAGAAAAGAATACTAAATGCGTTATGAATGATTATTATTATAGGCAGGTCATTGTTAAACAATGGTGATGACTTAGCGAATATTTATCTTGCTAAGTGATAAGCTATTTGAGGTAAGTCCCCACATCCATGCAACATTTTCAATAAAGTTCTTTTGTGAGAAAAATATTATAAAGCATGCTAGTTTATTTTATTGAAAATATTATGAATCATTTGGAAGCATAAATGATTATGCACTATTTAAGCATGCTTTATTTTCATTAATCACACCCATATGATGAAATGATTTGGAAATCCTATGATAGGAACTAAAATCACCATTATTTTCCTAGTTATTTGAGGTTATTTTAAGATACATTTGTTGTAATAACTAGGCATTCTTTCCTATTTGATATTTTGTTTATAAAAAGTGTTTTTGGTAAATTTGTGCAAAATAGAGTTAAAATCAAGCAGAAAGTAAACAATTTCAGAATGTACCTAGTGGCAGGCCCAGCCAAGAGACCAGGTGCCGTGTCCATTCTGGTCTAGTAGAGGAATTCGAGCAACTTTCAAGAAAAAAAAAATAGAACAGACTTGGCGTCAGGTCTGACAAGTATACCTGGCATCGGGTCCATTCTGTCTGGCCAGCAAAACAAAGCAAATCTCTAGAGGAAGAACAGTGTGTACCTAGCGCCAGGTAGGTCAACTGTACCCGACGCCAGGTAGGCTCTGGAAGGAGACTATACTATGCACGAAATTAGGAATTTTCTAATGATTTTGATATTTTTTTTAATCCTACTCGACCAAGAGTTCCTAAGCTATGAATTCAGCATCCATGAAGCTTATAAAAACATAAGAAAACACAAGAGAAGCAATATATACATAGAGAGGTGGATTAAAAATAAAAAATTTCCAATCACTCATTGAAGAAAGAATTCACCGAATCAAGGAGGATTGTTCAAGAGAGTTTTCAAGAGTGAAGAAAGAGGCTTGTCTATGAGTGCTTTCTTTTATCTTTATTTTCTTTTCCTTTAACAATGATGTATTCAATGTTTGTATTATAGTTTAACATTATTTTGAGATTCATGATTTTGTGTTAATTTAGTTATTTGATCAATTCTCTGTCATCTTTGGTATTTGATTACTTGTTATAATTGGTTATTGATGCGAGTTCTTCTAATTGACTTGGGACGACGATGTTAGGAGTTTCATTGCATTAATTTCGTATTTGTCTAATCTTGATAGACTTGAGCGACAAAGTTAAGATTATAAGACTAAGTAATTAAATATTAGTTGATTTCACATCGAGCAAAATGTTATTAGCTAATTTCATACATATAAGAAATCGGGTTTAATGCATATTTTGGTTATGTTAGCTTGATTAGCAAATCTATTAATTTAATAAAACATAGGATTCCATGGATTAGGTAATGAAGTGGGATTTATTTAAGTAGATTCATGACTTGTGAAATAATTGAATTTTACTTTGTATTCCTTCATGTTGCCAAGATGATAATTAGCTGAGAAAATTGCTAGTATGTTCATTATTATGTTTTTTAGAATAATTATCTAAATTGCATAAACCTATATACTTGCGTTGTATATACTTCTTTATTTTTTAAATTATTTTCTCACTTTAATTGTGTCGGTTAAACAATGAATGAAAAATAACTAGTGTGTATTTGTTCCTTTGGGGATTGATACTCATTAATTCTCTATACTATAATTGCGATGAGTATATTTGCTCGTATGTATATTTTGGAATTAATATTTTAATTAAAACTTGACTAAGGGATGGATTTAAAATTGATGATTTTTATACACTCAAAATTTATGCATTAAGTTTTGGCGGCGTTGCCTAGGAACAATATCATGAAAGTTTGGATTTTGTTGGTTTAACTATATTTATATGTTAATATGTTTATATGTGAATATGCATATATGTTCCTTGTATGACTAGGTGCCATATTTTGTTTTCTTGTATACTTGTATTGGTAATGTCTCTATATGTTATAATTTTCTCTAACTAAACTTGTAAACATGTACCTTAACTAACTAATTTAATTTCATATTATGATGTGTATATATGATGCTAAGAAGTTATTTTGTATGGGTCAGATGGCCAATTGGAGAATGGGACAATATCCTAACATATCTCACGGGATGACATCTCAATCGACTCCATTGCCTTAGAAGGGGTGTTGGAAAAATTTGCCACCCATGGAACTAAACGTTTTTCTGAGATATATGAAACATTGGAAAATTTTGAGGGCATGGTTAGAAATATGAAAAGGCAAATTTGGTTTTTAATGGATTTAGTGATAAAATCTCCATTAGGGATGGAAGCACAACATGATTCAACTTTCATTACATTACGAAGTGGTAAGGAGCTGTCCGATCCCAGCACGGAACCAGTACAATCTAAAGAAGATGGGTTGGAACCAATCCCTCTTATTGAACCTTTCGGAAAAAAAAAAAAAAACTAGATTTTTAGCCACTTGTACCTTACTCCACTCGCACACACAAAGCAAGAAAAGATGCACAAATTGACATGTTTTTAGAAATATTCAAACAACTGCACATAACCATTCCACTTGGTGAGGCCTTGGTGCACATGCCTAAATATGCAAAATTTCTAAAAAGAATGCTTGTTAACAAAAAGAGGTTGGAGGAATTAGCCACAGTGGTTTTAAGGAAAGAATGCTCAGCTATCTTGCAGGACCAATGGACTTTGCTACAAAAAGAAAGTGATCTAGGAAGTTTTTCTATTCCTTGTCTTGTTGAGACTCTTATATTTTGTAATACATTAGCAGACTTAGGTGCTACTATTAATCTTTTGCCATATAAAACTTTCAAAAAGTTAGGCCTAGGTGAACCCAACCCGCCTAGGATAAGTATTCAACTTGTAGATAGATCTATTAAATATCCTAGGAGAATAGTGAAAAATGTACTGGTTAAAGTGGATAGATTTATATTCCTATGGATTTTGTTATTTTTGATATGGATAAAAATTCTAAAGTCCCTTTAATCCTAAGTAGACATTTTTTAGCAACTGCCAAAGCCTTAATTAATGTTTATGGACAAAAATTGACATTTAGGGTTGGGGACGAGGAAGTCATTATCAAAATTCACAAAAGCATGCAATATCCTATTTCTTATTATGATTCTTGTTTAAGGGTTGATATTCTTGATGAACCTATCTTTGACTTTATGTAGGAATCATTTGTCCAATGTTATAGGGAACAACCTATTGCATATTTAGAGGAATCGAATGAGGGCCATAAGTTGGGAAAGTTTGATGAAATTGAAAAAGGTAGTTTGGGAAGGATGAAGTCATCTATTGAAGAACCACCAAAATTGGACTTGAAAGACCTCCTTGAGCACTTGGAATATGCATTCTTGGCCAAAGGTGAAAAATTGCCCGTGATTATTACAAAAGACTTTACTTGTGAACAAAAAAAAAAAAAAAATGGTAAGTCTATTGGGGAAATATAAGGGAGTCATTGCATGGAAAATCACGGATATTAAGGGAATTAGCCATTCCTTTTATACTCACAAAATTTTGTTGGAAGAAGGAGCCAAACCCGTTGTGCAACCCCAATGTAGGTTGAACCGAAACATAAGTGATGTGGTAAAAGGTGAGGTAATTAAACTCTTAGATTTCGACATTATTGACCTTATTTCTGAAAGTCTTTGGGTTAGTCCAACACAAATGGTACCAAAGAAAGGAGGAATGACTGTGAACCCTAATGAAAAAAATGAGTTAATCCCAATAAGATTGGTAACTGGTTAGAGGGTTTGCATTGATTAAATTGAATGAAGCAACTAGGAAGGACCATTTTCCTCTTCTTTCATTAACCAAATGTTAGAAAGGTTAGCTGAACAAGAGTTTTATTACATTTTAGATGGCTTTTCTAGATACTTTCAAATTCCCATAACATCGGAGAATCAAGAAAAGACCACCTTTACATGCCATTTTAGTACTTTTGCGTATTGACGTATACCTTTTGGTCTTTGCCATAGTCTCGAAACATTCCAACGATGTATGATGGCTATTTTTGAAGGGCTTGTGGGAGACATCATGGAGGTATTTATGGATGATTTTTCTGTTTTTGGTGATTCTTTTGATTTGTGTTTGGCCAATTTGGAAAAAGGTACTTCAATGGTATGAAAAGACCAACCTCATGCTTAATTGGGAAAAATGTCACTTCATGGTACAAGAAGGTATAGTATTGCAATACAAGATTTGTGTTTGGCCAATTTGGAAAAGGTACTTCAACAGTGTGAAGAGACCAACCTCATGCTTAATTGGGAAAAATGCCACTTCATAGTACACGAAGGTATAGTATTGGAATGCAAGATTTCAAGGAAAGGTATTGATGTTGTTAGGACCAAAATTGAGGCAATTGAGAAACTCCCTCCTCAACTTCCATGAAGGCAATTCGAAGCTTTCTTAGGCATGCAGGTTTTTATAGGAAGTTTATCTTGGATTTCTCAAATATTTCTAAACCCCTTACTTCTTTGCTTGAAAAAGATGCTATTTTTTATTTTGATGATCAATGTCTCAATGCTTTCAATGTGCTTAAAACGTAATTGATCAATTCTCCTATTTTAATTGCGCCGGATTGGTCTCTTCCTTTTGAATTAATGTGCGATGTAAATGGTTATGCAGTGGGCACAATGCTTGGGCAAAGGAGGAATAAGCATTTTTAGCCAATTTACTATGCAAGCAAAACTCTTACAGTGACACAAGAGAACTACACCACAACGGAGAAAGAGTTGCTTGCCATAGTATTTGTTTTTGATAAATTTTGTTCTTATCTTATTTTGTCTAAAGTCATTGTGTATACGAACCATTCTACCCTTAAGTACCTACTGAACAAGCATGATTCTAAAGCACGATTGATAAGATGGAGTATATTGTTGCAAGAATTTAACTTGGAGATTAGGAATAAAAAGAGAGCAAAAAATTTAGTTGCGAATCGCTTATCAAGGTTTGAAAATTCCAATCTTGAGCCATTGGCCGAAGGAGACATTAATGCCACCTTCCTGGATGAATAACTTTTACTTGTTGATGGTGAGATTTCTCAACTACCTTGGTATGCGGATTTTACTAATTACTTGGTTGCATGAATTATTCTGGAAGACTTCAATGCACAACAAAAGAAGAAATTTCTCTCCAAAGTAAAGCATTACTTTTGGTAAGATCCGCACTTGTTCCGGTGTTGTGCGGATCACATCATTTGAAGGTGTGTGCATTCCGGAGAAAGCATCAATATCTTGAAACATTGTCATGAAGGACCTGTGGAAGGCCACTACCAAGCTAACAACACTGCAAGAAAGGTACTTGAGTCCAGTTTTTATTGGCCTACCCTTTTCAAGGACTCTCACAGGTTTGTTCAAAGTTGTGATAAATGTTAACGTACAAGTAACATCTCTAAATCTAATGAGATGCCATTACAAATTTTTCAAACTTGTGAAATTTTTTATTGTTAGGGATTGATTTCATGGGCCTTTTTCCTCATTCTTTGGGTAACAAATACATCTTAGTTGCAGTTGAGTATGCATCAAAATGGGTTCAGGTGCAAGCCTTACCTACTAATGATGTGCAGGTTGTTGTAAAATTTTTTAAAAAAATTTTCACCCAGTTTGGAGTACCTAAGGTACTCATTAGTGATAGAGGAATCCACTTTTGTAATTCCCAATTAGATAAGGTTCTTAAATATTTAGGGGTTACTCATAATTTTGCTACCCCCTATCATCCGCATACTAGTGACCAAGTTGAGGTGGTCAATAGAGAATTAAAAAGAATATTGCAAAAAGTGGTTAATCATACAAGAAAGGATTGGAGTTTGAAGCTAGATGATACTCATTTGGCTTATAGGACTGCTTTTAAAACTCTCATTGGTACAACCCCCTATCGATTGCTGCATGAGAAATCATGTCATCTACTGGTAGAGGTTGAACATAGGGCCGATTGGGCAATAAAACTTGTCAATTTTGACTTTCATCTTGCACGACAACAAAGAATGCTTCAAGTAAATGAGTTGGATGAGTGGCGTAATGATGCCTACCATAATTCGCGGATTTGCAAAGATAAGATGAAACGGTAGCATGATAGGCATATTCGTTCCCCCCATGAGTTTTAAAAAGGAGATAAGGTGTTAGTATTTAATTCTAGGCATAGAATTTTTCCGGGTAAGTTAAAGTCTCGATGGTCGGGGCCGTATAAGATACATCAAGTTTGTTCATTTAGCATTATTAAGGTTTCTCACCCAACTAAGGGAATCGTTAATGGAAGTCGATTAAAACCATATTTGGGGGAAGAACTTTGCACTTTGGAACATCTCGACGTTACCTTTTATGAGCCATGATTATCCATTGATCCTTTGTACTTCGTTTTATTTATCCTTTCCTTTATTTTATGTTATGTTGTTTATTTTCTAGATTTATGTTTCTTTTTAGGTAAGTACTCTTGTATTAACTCTTCCTAATGGTGGATTCAAATATGGTGGCACTACGATATAATGGAAGTATCTTCCTTACTTTCTTCTTCTTCTTTGTTCATTTTGGTCTTCTTGGCTGTACGTTTATTGTTATTTCTTTGGCCATTGAGAATAATGTCCAATTTAAGTGTGGGGAGAAGGAGAGGAAGAATGGTTGAAAAATACTTTTCCATATCATTTTTGTTAAAACATTTCAAAAATTTTAGTGGTTTTCATTGATGAGCAAGGTTGTAATTCTTTTTTTTACTTGGATATGAGTTTTGTCATTCATGTGGTAGATTTTTTGTGAAATTAGTTTTGTTGGATAGAATATTTTTCAAAACTTGAGAATTTTGATTAATCTTGTTTATTTGTTGGTGTTTAAATATTATTTAACCCATATAGCTTGAATATGGAGGATATAATGAATAAGGGTAAAGTTTATTTGCTAACTCTTGTATTATAAGTTTAAACTTTGCTAGCTTTGAGTTGTGAATATAAGTTGATAAAAGATTTTTGAGAGGAGAGATTGTGGAGAAAATTGTGAAACATTCTTGTGAGTTGAAAAATTGGAAAAATGAGTTGATTGCTTCCTCTTTGAAGGTGAGAAAAAATGGTTTTTGCTTGATATAGGGGCCAATATGGATATTGAAGAAAAATTCACTTTCTTGAGGGTATGAATTCCCTAAAGCAAAAGAAAGAAAGAATTGTTTAAAGGAAAGTTGTTGAAAAAAATGATAAGTGATGGCTAAAAGGAGGCCAATGCGGCGTGTGAAAAGAAATCTATGCACTTGAGGCTATCAATTCCCTAAATTATTAAAAATAAAATAAAGAGAAAAAGAATGGATTACTTTCCTTACATCATGACTTAAGTTATGCTATTTTTGGATTTATAATGCTTGAGTTGGTAGATGGCTTGATTATGTGATTCATGTTATCTATATTTTAACTTGAAGAGTGAAATAATTTTCTTAGACTAAGGTATACACTTGATTAATTTGACTTCAAAAGTTTTATGGTATATCTTGTCAAATGTTTCAAAAATTAAATTACTTTCAAAAGGTATGAATGACAAGAAATGTATCTAAAGTTTGAAGGGAAGTTACAATCCTTGGTATGATGTAAGAAGATTTTTTAATAAGAAAAGATATGTATTTTCATGATAATTTTTCTTGGACTAAAGTGTTTAGCTTGAGGACAAGTAAATGTTCAAGTGTGGGGGTATGTGATAGGGGCTAAAATCACCATTATTTTTCTAATTATTTGAGGTTATTTTAAGATATATTTGTTGTAATAAATAGACATATTCTTTTCTATTTGACATTTTGCTTGTAAAAAGTGTTTTTGGAAAATTTGTGCAGATTAGAGTTAAAATCGAGTAGAAAGTGAACAATTCTAGAATGTACCTAGTGCCAGGCCCAGCTAAAGGACCAGGCGCCGGGTCCATTTTGGTCCAACAGAGGAATTTGAGCAACTTTCAGGAAAAAAATCAAGAGCAGACCTGGTACTAGGTCTGGCAAATGTACTTGGCACCGCGTCCATTCTGTCCAGCAAGGAAAAATAGAGCAAAACTCTAGAGGAAGAATAGTGTGTACCTAGTACTAGGTGGGTCAAAGGTACCTGGCGTCAGGTAGACTCTGGAAGGCGAATATTCTATGCACAAAATTAGATTTTTTTAAAAAAATAATTTTGGTATTTTTTGAATCCTACTTGGCCAAGATTTCCTAAGCTACGAATTTAGCATCCAAGCGGCAGCTACAAGTACAAGAAAACACAAGAGAAGGGATATGTACATAGAGAGAGGTGGATTAAAAAGTAAAAATTCTAAATCACTCATTGAAGAAAAAATTCACCAAATCAAGGAAGATTGTTCAAGAGAGTCTTTAAGGGTAAAGAAAGAGGCTTGTCTATGAGTGCTTTCTTTTATCTTTAGTTTCTTTTCATTTAACAATGACGTATTCAATATTGTATTTAATTTAACATTATTTTGGGATTCATGATTTTGTGTTAATTTAGTTATTTGATCAATTCTTTGTCATCTTTGGTATTTGATTACTTGTTATCATTGGTTAATTATGTGAGTTCTTCTAGTTAACTTGGGACAATAATGTTAGGAGTTTCATTGCATTGATTTCATATTTGTCTAATCTTGATGGACTTGAGTGACGAAGTTAAGATTACAGGACTAAGTAATAAAAAATTAGTTGATTTCACCTCGAGCAAAGGGTTATTAGCTAATTTCATGCATATAAGGAATCGGGCTTAATGCATGTTTTGGTTATGATAGCTTGATTGGCAAATCCATTAATTTAATCAAAATATAGGATTCCATGGATTGGGAAACAAAGTGGAATTTATTTAAGTAGATTCATGACTTGTGAAACGATTAAATTTTACTTTATATTCCTTCATGATGCCAAGATGATAATTAGTTGAGAGAATTGCTAGTTGATTTATTAAAATATTTTCTAGAATAATTGTCTAAATTGCATAAACCTACATCCTTAAGTTATATATACTTTTTTATTTTTCTTTTTATCATTTTCTCATTTTAATTGGGACGGTTAGAAAATAAATAAAAAGTTATTAGTGTGTGTTTGTTCCTTTGAGGATCGATACTTGTTAATTCCCTATACTATACTTACAATGAGTATACTTGCTTATATGTGTATTTTGAGATTAATATTTTAATTAAAACTTGACCAAGAGATGAATTTAAAATTGATGATTTTTATATACCCAAAATTTACGTATTACCCTGCATGAATTCTATTTAGCAACTTCTGATTGCACTTCATGCATAAATGTTGCGAAAGCCATAGCATGAGAATATGATTTTATAAAATATTGGAACGGACCCAAATTATATGTGTTCGTATTCAAAGTTATTTTGGGAAAGAAAATATTTTCAAAATGGAAACGTTTTCGAATTGATTGGACTATGAAAATGTTGAGACATTGCTATAATCTCTGATGTGATGTGACACTTGAGTACTCAAAGGGACTTTATACCTATACAAACTTACATGGGTTTGAGAACGCCATCCTGTTGGTGGCCTTCTTTGGACTGTGGTCTCTTATTTCTTGGTGTGTTAGTATTTGATGTTTAGTTGTCCTTTGCTAGCACCTGTTATCCAAAGTGGAAACGGAGGGACGAGCGTGGGACACCCGGGCCAGTGTGGCAAACCATGACGATAGTTATTATATGTTTAATGATGGCGTTCGCGCTGGGTTATTCACACTAATTAATGATGTGGGATTATAAATCCTGTACGAGCCAGTGTGATAATATCGGTTGGAATGATATTCCTTCCAAATGAAATAGCAATGCCGAATTTTGGATACTTAAACGTATTTTGAAAATACAGAATGGTTTTTTATTAGAAGCCTAAAGCTTATATTATTCACCATGTTTTAGTGTTGAGATTCTACTTTCCTAAAGAAAAGAGCAATACTTCAATGATTTCACTATAGATACTTCTCAAACAAAAAATAGTGATTTCTTTTTACCGTTCCAACAATTTTAGTCATGCATCACAACCACCATGCTATTAAAGCTTTTCATAGCACACTACAAGACTTACTAAGATATATTATATCTTACACAAGTTTTATCCATATTTTTTAGGCAGACTTTTTGTAAGTACCTGGACCTGTATAAAGGCAAGACCCAAAGAAGTTAGTTGAAATATTTTACCTTACTATTATTTAGGTTTAGATCCAAGAGACTTTGTAGCTGCAGTTTGTGTAACCAAATGTTTAGTGTTTTTTATATCATCTCTTTTGGATCTATAAGTCTCTATGTTTGTTATTTATTAAATTGTATCGTTATAAAGACCTCTTATCATTATGCTAGGGTGACATCTGCAGCTATTTGGGTCTTGTAGGGTGTTACAATTGGTATCAGAGCCTAGTTTTAGGCGGTCTTACAACTTATTGAGGTTAGATGCAGCATAGTAGCTGGTTAAGTTGTGTAAGCTAAAACTATCGAAGTTAGATAAAATTGACTTTTAGAAATTAAAGGATGGTTATTATGGATTTAATCCTCAATAGTGGAGTTTATGGTATAGTAGAGCCTATAATAGTGTTTACAGTTGTAGGTCTATGAAAGTATAAAACCTTAGGGAGTAAGATATTGAGGTAGGTAGGATATCTGAACATGAGGCATTCAAGTTGGTTATAATCCCTTTTGATGAGTTAAAAGAAGAAATAGTCGAGATAGTTATAACATATTTGATCAAGTTTAATGGCGACGCTATTGAAGGTGGTGTAATTACAAATTATGCAGTAAGGGGTAACTTAAACTCTACCGGTAGTATAAAAATTAAGGTTAGGGAATCCTTGAATCGGATATAACCGACTGCTATTTTGTATACTCTAACTCTAGACCCCAGTTTTTGGGACCAGTAGTGATAATGAATAGAGAACCTTGTGCACTCGAGGGTTTGTTGTGTATATGGTTTGAGCTAAGGATTTGTGCATTAGTATAATGCACTTGCATGAAATTTTGTGTATTGGAAACCTTGTATTGTGGAAAATACAGAGGTGTGCAATTATACCAGCACTAATGCATCATATTCTATTAGAACTTCAAAGTTAAGCGTGTCTATGATGGGTGATCCCTGGGAAGTGCTCTTAAAAGTTGAAGGAGAAGATTTGGAGGAATTTATACAAAGAAATAAAAGGGAATTCTAAACTTTTAACTCTAAAAGACTTGGAAGACTTAGTCGATAGAGGAAAAGAAATTTTCAGAAAGATAGCTACTGAATAAAGATAAGTCATTCGTTGATTTAAGTACAAGAAGAGAAGCATAAAGCCATAAATTACCTTACCCAGATGATCTACAGGATGAGTGAATTTGAGAAGAAAATTATATAAGATCTAGATTGGGACTTGTAAGGGATAATCAAGGCCCAATCTCAGCTTCCAAATTAAGATCAAATAAATTATCGATAAAAGCACAAGTGATTGCTTTAGATAAAGTGGATCTTAGAATGGTAACAAACAACAGTGATTGTAAATGGTAAAGTCTTACTGATGGAAGAAGGCTAAAATTCTAATAAATCCAACTTCTCTTCATATTTTTTATCTTTTTGTTCAAGGTAAAGATTAAAGCTAAAGAAGATCCCTACGAATTGGGAATTAACACTCCTAGAGAGGAAATAGATGAATAGGGATAAGAGGTGTCTGGAGCTTGACGTATTGGTAAAGGATGTGGTTTTGAATAAAAGTTTCATAAATGTACTTATAGATGGTACTATACTTGTTATGGATTGGTTACTGCAATATCTTGCCCTAATTGATTATAGAAACAAAGTGATACAGCTTTGTGAACCAAGCAATGATGTATTGGAATTCTAGAGGGCAAAGAAAGTAAGGAAGAAGGATTACCTTATATTTGGAGTTACGGCTAGAAATTTTTATAAGGGTTACTCCAAAAAGAAAAGTTGTGATTAGTATTAATTCAGAACTAGTTATAGAACCAATTGCAAGAACTTCTATAAATTAGTGCTAATGGAGATGAAGGAATTTAAGAACAATGGTAGGAATTATTATAACAAGAGTTTGTGTGATGTTGTACACCTCCTTGTGGACCACCTGTGTTGTTTGTAAAAAAAGAAGAGTGGAGTATTAAGGATGTGTATAGATTATCATGGGTTAAATATGGTGACAATGAAGAATAAATATATTTTGCCTATGGTTAATGAATTATTTGATCAATTTCAAGGAACAGGATGTTTTCTAAATTGGACTTAAGGTAAGGATATTATCAGGTGCGGATTTGGAAGAGGATATTCTAGAAACCACGTTTAATACTCAATACGAACATATTGAGTTTGCGGTGATACTATTTGGTATTACCAATGCCCCTATTACATTCTTGGATTGGATGCACTGAGTTTTTCAACCATAATTGGATAACCTTACCATTGCTTTTTAGAAGATATCTTAGTGTATAATGTAAGTCCTTAGGGACAAAAAAAAGTATAGCTTCGAAAATTGTTGGGAAAAATTGCAGGGGGCTAAGGTATATGTAAAATTTACCAAATTTTAATTTTGGTTAATTAAAATAGCATTTTTGAAGCATGTGATATCTAAGGAAGGAATCACAGTAGATCTTGCAAAAGTTGAGATAGTGATAAATTAGAAACTCTCTGAGACTACGACAAAGGTACAAGGACAGTTCTCTATGTAAAAGTGTGAAAGAAGTTTACCAAAATTCAAGTGAAGATATATTTTAGCATTTCCTCTGATGTATAAACTCTATGAGATATACTCTGACACCTTTACGAAAAGATTAGAAGAAGTATTGATGTAAGAAACAAGGGTAAGAACATATATCTCAAGAAAATTAAAATCTCACGAAGGAAGACGGAAGATGTTAAGGAAAGAAGCAATTAAAGAGAAAGAAGAAAATCCTAAGAAATGATGTCGTAATTCTTCGAGGCTAGTATTGGATTCCAAGGCTAGTCGCTAGGAAGCAAGGTATTTTAGCAAGGCATCTTGAAGTAAGTATACAATCCACTCGGAGGTAGTTAAGATGTATCATGACTTAAAATGGAATTACTGGTGGATTGACATGACATCTCTCAATTTGTAGCTTAATGCTTCACATGTCAACAAGTAAAAAATGATATGTAATGATCTGGAGGATTATTACAACCATTACCCATACTATCGTAGAAGTGGGATGAAATTTCCATGAATTTCATAACGGGATTACCTTGATAGTAGGGTTAAGAAATACTATTTATGTTGTAGTGGATTGATTAACCAAAATTGACTAATTTCACCTTATCAATTAACGGGATTCTTTGGAGGAAATTGAGCAAGATATATATGCAGGAAGTAATTAGATTGTATAAAGTACCCTTCACTAGTGTATCTGACCATGATTCGAGATTTACTTTCACAGTTTAGAGAAAGCTACATCAATTGTTTGGGACAACATTAAAATTTAGCATTGCAATACACATGCAAACAGATAGATAAATGGAACAAGTTATTAGGACATTGTAAAACATGTTGTGAGCATGTACTTTAGATTTAGAACCAAGTAGATTGATAATTTGACATATGTGAAGTTTGCATACAATAATAGGTATAAGACGACAAAGAGAATGGCCCCATTCAAAACTTCGTATGGAAGAAAATGCTAAACACCTCTATATTGGGACGAAATTAATGGCTTGGTACATTGGATTTTTTCCAATCATGGAATGGATTGGAAGTGTAGCATATCAGTTGGAATTTTCTACAAAACTACAAGAAATTTCAAAATTCGAGGACGAAATTCCTTAAAGGAGGGGAGATTGTAACATCCACCTTTTGTAAACTTTGATTGGTGACTACTTAATATAGAATGAGTATTTGTATGAAGGCTCAAAACAAGAAATGATCAGTTTAATGAACTAAACATTTAGGTGTGATAAAAATATTTAGGGGCATTATTTGAATTTTGAAATTATGGGGACCTAAATAGAATTTTTGATTTGTTCTACCCGTACTCTAAATCTTCATATTGCAACTATTTTTAGTAGAGTTAGAGTTTGGGATTATGTTCAGAACAAAAATTGAACAGTGTAATGGGATAGACGTTTTGGTATAGCCCGAGCTATCAGAGGCATTATCGTCATTTTGACTGCAATCAGGATTTTGACCATAAATTGGGAAGATTTGAGAATTTTGACTTCCACTATTGAATTCAATGCAATTTATAAATTCCATTGGTGGAATAAAGTATTTTTCCGATACGGCCGAACTTATAGTTATTTTCTAAAGAAATTCTGAAATATGATCAAATTTAAGACAAGCGGTGTAACATGGTTGGTGAATGAAAACAAGTGTTAAAATATCATTGAAGGAGTAAATATTTGTGAGATTATTTAATTGCAAAAGCTTATTGAATAAGCTTGAGAATTATCTATTCAATTAAATCAACCAATAGGAAAATGGTTGAAATTTGGATAGCCTACAATTTGTGACCAATTTTGGTCACAATTTGACCATGAATGGTGGTGAAGACCAAAAGCAGCCGGCAACAAGGAATAAAAGAAGAAGAGAAGAAGAAACAAGAAAGAGAAGAAAAAGAGAAAATTGGAAAACAAAAAGAAAAAGGAGAGAAAGCATTTTTTAAGAGAAAAAGGAAGAACTTGGGGGGAAATCAAGCTTGGAGAATCACACAAATAAGGTAAAAGGCTATATTTCATGAATTAAAGTTGTAGATTTCATTGCAAGGATTATTATGGTATGAATATGTTAGGAATATGCCCTAAAATAATTTGTACTTATACTATTGTCGTTATATATTATGTAATAATATGAGGCATTTTTTTTTTCATGAATAGTGCGTTTAGTTTTGTGTTCATCAAGTACAAGACTTGATAGTAAAACACTGTAACAAATACAATGACTATTTTTAAATTCTCCTTGATCAATTATTATTAGTGGAACAATAATAAATTAAGTTTAGTATGTTTGTGACTTGATGACTATGTTTTACTGGTCATAAATATATGTGATATCAAGTCAAAACATAAATAAATATTAGAGAATATTGTATTAGACATGACCCATTGTGAGGTACTTTATGAGACATGTCATAAGTATTTTCTAAACATAATGATATTAGAAGTCCTTCCACCTGAATTCATCATAGTTTCTTATTTGATAAATTTTATATCTTGACGCTGTCTAAAGTTATCTTTGACCAGATAATAAATTAGACCACTGTTGGATTTCGAATAACCAGGGAGAGAAATATGATTGATAGTGAAGGGATTCATCCATCTCATTCTTGGGAGGGATGTCCATGGGCCCCTTGATAACTTAGACTGTTAAAATGCATGGTCGTGCTTAAATATATCAATTTGAGATATTGACATCATTTGTTTGAACAGTTTACTATAAGATCAAGAAATAGTTGCTTAAGCATAATAAGGATGACATGCTTCGTGCATTATGCTTAATCTGGATATCGTGTGACAAAATGATTAAATATAAAGTTATGCTTTGGTTCAAAGAGATTACTGATCTTCATTTAACCTGGATAGTTATAATATTTTGCTAAAAACCGCTTATAACTTGTGGGTCATTTAAATGTAATTTGGGCACACTGCCAGTGTTAAATAAACTTATAGGGTCATGCATTTAGCGAACACGTTAGGTTATTTTTCTAGTAACCAGGTTCAATGTATCTAGAAATGAATCTAGGTTAATCGAACCTAGAAAAATGACCAGATACAATAAATCTGGCAATATGTCCACATTCAATATATCTAGAAGATGTCCAGATTATAAGAATCTGACTCTATAAATTAATTAGTTAAATTACTAAGATAATGACAGAATCTTATCATATCCTTTTTAATTTAATTTGAACTTATGATAAGATATTATGAGAGTTGGATGCTAAGAAATTCGTGTGATTTTAAAAGAAAACCGTAGCCGTCTTCTTGTTGTAGACTTCTCATAAAAATTTTCGTGCCTCCATAACCAGAAAATTTAGCCTCTCAAAACCCTAGGTGCTAGCACTCTCAGGTAACGAGCCGGTTTTTCCGTGTGTATCCGATAGAGGACATTCGCACATTACAGCATCTGGTGATCGTTCGAAGTGCACATACGCCTGGAAATCTGAAAGCAGAAGTCTTAGTTACCGCCATACAGAGGTAATTCTATAACCCCTAAATCGACCTTAATCATTTGGCTTGGGTCCTTAGAAGGGATTCGTGAATATTTTTCACGTTTAGGAATCCACGAATCTAACAAAATCTTTTTGAAGGTGTGGTTGTTCACGGCAAAAGGAGTAGAATTGAAATGAAATCGATTTAATAGTTGAAAGAAAATGAACTATTGTTGTTGTTGTTCCTAATTATTGATTTTGGGTTGAGAGGATTGATTTGCTGAGTACTTTATCTCTGAAAATCAGAGAATTAAGGGCTCTTATGATGGAATTTAAGATGGTTTAAGTGTTATAAAGTTGTTAGGATTAAACTAGAATAGATGGTGTGAAGAAAGGAAACAAAAACTGAAATTCTGTTTTGAAGAATTTCCGAGCAGCTTTGAAAAATGAATAAACTGTACAAATCCGCATGTTGTTCTGGAATCCCATGACCTGAAGCTTGTAGCTAATTGTCTTAGGATCATTTTGGGACCCATTTTACATGATTTGGAGTTGTGAATAAAAAGTTATGTTGAAAATACCACAAGCTGCCAAAACAGTGACGGGATTGGAAAGCTGAGATATTGTAAGCAAAACTGAATGAAATGAGAAGGGAAATCAGTGGTTTATGAATTGGAAATCATCAAAGAATGTCTTGAGGACATTTTAGAAAACATTTGGCATCATTTGGGCATGTTGATTGAAAGTTATGAGCAAAACAAGATGATGTGCCAAAGCTGGAAATTACAGAATTTTCATTAAAGATAAATTCATTAAGTGAATTTATTTATGTTAATGGATGAATGAGAAGTTAATTGGGTATATGAAGACCTTATATTCTTGTGAAGAAGTGGAAATAAGGAAATAGATTACAAGCGTGGAAAGATTATATTTCATTTCAAGCATGGAATGAAATAGGAAATGAAGTGATATCCTTAGATGACTACATATATTTGGCTAATATATATACATACATACACATATCTATATGTGTGTGTGTGTGTGTGTGTGTATATACACACACACATATATATATATATATATATATGTATACATATATATATATATATATATATCTATGTTGTCGTCGACAAGCATAGAATACTAAATACGTTATGAATGATTATTATTGCAGGCCATTCATTGTTAAACATTGGTGACGACTTAGCGAATATTTATCTTGCTAAGTGATAAGCTATTAGTGGTAAGTCCCCACATCCACGCAACATTTTCAATAAAGCTCTTTTGTAAGAAAAATATTATAAAGCATGCTAGTTTATTTTATTGAAAATATTATGAATCATTTGGAAGCATAAATGATTATGTACTATTTAACCATGCTTTATTTTGATTAATCACAGTCATATGATGAAATGATTTGGAAACCTTGCATGAATTCTATTAAGCAACTTATGATTGCACTTCATGCATAAAGGCTGTGAAAGCCATAGCATGAGAATATGATTTTATGAAATATCAGAATGGACCCAAATTATATGTGTTCATATTCAAAGTTATTTTGGGGAAGAAAATATTTTCATAATGGAAATGTTTTGGAATTGATTGGGCTGTGGAAATGTTGAGACATTGCTATAATCTCTGATGTGATGTGATCCTTGAGTACTTAAGGGATTTTACACCTATACTAACTTACACGGGTTTGGGAACACCGTCTAGTTGGTGGCCACCTCCAGACTATGGTCTCTTATTTCACGGGGTGCCAGTATTTGATGTTTAGTCGTCCTTAGCTTGCACCCATTATCCAAAGTGGAAATGGAGGGACAAGCGTGGGACACCCAAGCTAGTGTGGCAAACTATGACGATGGTAATCGTATGTTTAATTGCGACGTACACGTTAGGTTATTCATGCTAATTAATGACGTGGGATTATAAATCCTATACAGGCCAATATGGCCATATCAGTTGGAATGATATTCCTTCCAAATGAAATAGCAATGTTGAATTTTGGATACTTAAACGTATTTTGAAAATACGGAACGATTTTTTATTAGAAGCCCAAAGATTATATTATTCACCATGTTTTGGTGTTGAGAAACTATTTTCCTGAAGAAAAAAGCAATACTTCAATGATTTCACTGTAGATACTTCTCAAACAAGAAATACTGATTTCTTTTTACTGTTCCAACAATTTTAATCATGCATTGCAACCACCGTATTATTAAAGCTTCTCACAGCACGCTATAGGACTTACTGAGATATATTATATCTCACACAAGTTTTATCCAAACTTTTCAGGCAGACTTTTTGTGAGTACCCGGACCTGTATAAAGGCAAGACCCAAAGAAGTTTGTTGAAGTATTTTACCTTACCATCATTCGAGTTTAGATCCAAGAGACTTTATAGTTGCAATTTGTGTAAGCAAATGTTTAGTGTATTTGATATAATCTCTGTTGGAGCTATTAAGTCTCAACGTTTGTTATTTATCAAATTGTATTGTTAAAAAGCCCCCTTGTCATTATGACGGGGTGATATCTATAGCTATTTGGGCCCTGTAGCTGTAGGGTGTTACAGTTGAAGTTGAGTTAAACAAGTTTATATCCATTCAAAGTGTTTCACCATATTCCTCAAGTCAGGAATGCAAACATGGTGACTCATATAAGTAAGGAATATTGAATCAATTCAAGCTCTATAATTTCCCAACTGCTACAATCTGAGTAGCGCACTAGGGATATTCTCACCATTTTTTTGTTGGGAATTTATAGCTTCAAGTGAATGGATTTCTCTTCACTCACCGTATTGGCTCCTTTTATTTATCACTTATTGTTTTTTCACTCACATCTCATTTTTTCATCATATGTTCAACTATTTTTTCTCTTTTTCCCTCATCCATTCATTTTTTAACTTTGTTTTTTTTTTTTCTTCTTTTCACTTGTTGTTTTTTGCCAAAGGGTATACACTTTACACTCCCATATCTTTTTTCTCCTCACATTTTTAGAATGGCTACATACATCCCTTCTAACTTTCTTTTTTTCCCAACTCTCATTCTCACCTCTTGCCCTATTTACTTAAACTTATAATAAGGACTAGTTTAGAAAATCGTAGAATCAAAATCAATCAAAATTCCATACTTATATTTCATCACAAAGTCAACATCAATTCTTAAGAAACAAAATGTCACAACATCTACTAAAATATAAATAAAGTTAATCCAAATTCTCAAGACTTAGCCTATATCACACTCCATATACAAGTTTACACAAAACCAAGCTCAACCAAATAAATTTTAAACCAAATCTCATGCTAAAAGAAAATTAATAACAATACCATAATAGTAAAAAAATTACAATTTCGCTCCAAAAAATTTCAAAGTCTCAAAATTTTCAATTTCTTTTTCAAATTTGTTCAAATTTTCAAGAAAACACCAAGAAAATTGATAAATATTTGGACAAAGAATAACACTAAACAACTTCCCCATACTTAAACTGGACAATGTTCTCATTGGCAAAAATTTAGGACAATAAATGATCTCCAAATGGACCAAAAATAATAGAAGGGAAAGAAAGTTAAGCAATACTCCCCAAGTGCATTATCATTCCTAAAAGATGTTAAAACTTTGAAGAAGAAAAAGAAGCATATCCATGAATAATTTTTTCCGACCTACAAAATAAAACACACATCAAAATACAAAGAACATAATGGCAAAATAAAACACACAAAACTAAGATAGAACAAACTAAATCAAAACACTAATAAGAATCCTACAAAGCAAATAAAGATAAGACTTATTCCTCCATACTTAAGCTGGAAAATATTCTCCTTATTTGGGGGAATAAAACGACACCTAATAAAAAAAAAACCAAACTAGAGAAAATAAAATAATAACATAAAGACCTAAAGAAAACCACAATCAAAACAAACCCAGAGTAAAGATTCAAACTCTTTCCACTCGTCATGTTTCCTCATAATCCCTTTTTAAAGACTCATAGGAAAAAGAAGACATAATAAAAGTAGAGAGAAAGGAGATTTTTCAAAAGGGTGAGGTTTATGAAAATGATATTGCTCCACAAAGTTAAACCTATGAACTTCATGCCTTTTCACTTCTTTACACACATGAGCCATGTTTTGAACAAAGGAATTCACATGGTGTCTAAAGAATGCATCAATATGAAAATCACTTGTCAACCTTTCAAAAAAATTGTCACAATGAAGCATCCCTTTTAAACCTAGTAATGTAGCACTTAAAGATGGGATCAAGAAATCCTTACTTTTCAAGGCATTGTCTACAACTACAAAGTTACCTCTCTTAGAATGGGGTGAAGGGTAGAAGCTACCAACATTCTCTAAGGGTTTCATATGATTTAATTTTGAAAGATCCAACTCCTTAAAGTATGTTAAACTCAACACATCATCAATGGCATCATTAGGCTTAATGAATCAAAAAGTACCTATAAAATCATGTGACAAAGAGAAATTAGACTTATTAGCACATAGAGTAAAATCAAATACTTTTCTTACCTCATTGGGCATTTTCTCCTCAAGGCCACTTTCTTTTTGGTCAATTATATGGGCCACCATAGACTATTCACTTAAAGAATACAATGTTCCCCCAATTATCTCCAAGGGTGGCTAAAAAATGATCAGTTCATCTTGTTGGGATGGAGCTGGGCTGCCTTTTTCAATGCATACATCAATTTTTGTGCAAATTTTGATATGCTTAATGAAATTCTCCCTTGAAGCTCCTCAATGATCTTAGCTATTTTTGTTTTTTGATAGCTCAATCATTGGGAAACTTCCTTATAGCACTTTGCAAATGAATTTGTGTTGGCAACAAAAGAATTTACTAACGTTTCAAGTGACATCTCACTGAAAACATCAATAAGAACTTGAAGAGTGTTTTTTAGTGTTAAAAAAATTAACAATAAGGAGCCACAAACAATCAAGTTTTGGTTCAAATACTAACCACTAAAATCACACATACTGACAAGTATACCCATCATATAGCAAAGGGAATAGCAAGTATCGAAACCACATGAACTTAGGCTCCCACCTTACTTTACCTTAATCTTTATTGTTTAGCCAATAAAATAAAGAAATAAAATAAATAACCTACCTATGCTAGAGCAAATCAAGTCACACAAGAAATGTTACAAGGATAATCAATAAGTGAGAATAAGGAGAAAAGATATGTAATGAACAAATATTTCAATTCTATGACAAGTGAAGAAAATATCTTTCAACTAATTGATTCCCAATCCTAAAAATCAATATGAGTTTCAAAAGTAAATTTCAATTGTTTTGCAAGTCATGAAATTCTATTCTTTGATTAATCAAAGGGTATGTTCTACCTCCCTAATTAAAACTAAGAAGTATTAAGAACAACTCAACTAAATAATTAATGTCCCTATATTCTAGGTAACACTAAAGTATTTTTAATGAAATAAATAATATCCCTATATTTTAGGTGATATTAATCTCTCTTTGATTACCCAGTCTTTCCCTTAAGCTTCTTTTTCAATCTAATTAAGAGAACAAGATAGTGAATTAATTAGTCTTGGGTTAATTAATTAAACACATAAAATCAAGTAATCAAATATTTAGAATTGGAATTAGAAATAATTTAACATAAAATAATAGAGTAAAAATATCCTTAACTACAATTAAAACATATAAATTCAACTTTAATAAAATAGAATTACAAAGAAAGATAGAAAAAAACTCATAGACAAGTATAATCCTCTTTTCCTTTACAATCTTCTTGGCAAAGCTCCTCTTTTTCTCCAATAATCTCTTTGATCCTCCTAAATCTTGTTGCTTGATTCAACTCTCTAGGAGCTTTCTAATTGTATAGAGTGAAAACTGATTTAATGAGTATTAATCTCTTATATTTATAGAAGTTTAAATTGTCAAAAAGTCAATAAAAGAGTCCAAATTCATTCCCAAATAAATTCCCAAAAGAATTCCAGCAGAAGTTGCAAAATTCTACATTAAAAGAGAAATCCTGCCAACATTGCATCAAGAAGGAGCTGGTGCTTGTTCAGGCCATACAGCTAGCATCGATTCATCTTTGTTCAGCTCTAATTACTCTGTTTTGTCCAATTTATAGCCCCGGTCAAATCAACTTCTTAGACCGGCGTTGGTTCACCACTATTTAGCTAATTTTTATGCAATTTTCACTATCTTTCATCATATTTCTTCATGTCATCAATTCTATTCAAGTGATAGTAAAATAGAAAGAATGAATAGTCATTTTAGCATAAAATCATACCAAATATAGTACAAATGACTCTCAAATTATAGGTACATTTTGCCTCTATCATCAAGATTTTAGAAAAAGATATAGCATGGTTTCTGGAACACAGTACGCAGGCAACATTAGTTTTCTTCTATGTCCTGTCTCATTATGCTAGGGCTGTGAGTGTTGGGAGGTAGTCAACATCTATTGTTGATTTCATCCTATGTTTGGCACCAGTCTATGTCGAGATTTCTATGCTTAGCTTTTTAATTTATGTCATTTCTTGCCTTTTTTCATTTTTTTCTATTTTTATAAATTATGGCTACAAACTCATAATATGTAACCTTTTTTTTTCATTGATTTCAATAAAGGAATTACCGTTTAGCACCAAAGTTAGCTCGGGTTTTAATT
Organism: Voacanga thouarsii; assembly: GCA_026120185.1. Taxonomy (NCBI): domain Eukaryota; kingdom Viridiplantae; phylum Streptophyta; class Magnoliopsida; order Gentianales; family Apocynaceae; genus Voacanga; species Voacanga thouarsii. Next base: position 1,846,020 of record JANUWF010001282.1, on the reverse strand, counting down.
CGTTCTACTTTATCTCTTTTAGGTTTCAAAATTCCCATCATTAACTTGATCCAAAATCTACAAATCTTTTATGAATCTAGGGATCCCTAATTGTGTATTATATATTGTTGATAGGAAAAATAATGGAATGACTAGATAACTAGATAGCAGATAGTCAGGACCATCGGACAGGTAATCATTGCATTGGGCATGCTTGTGGTTGACCTGGTTGTCAGAACAAAAACTAGTACCATTACTTTCTTTATGGGTGACGCAAAGCCATTTTATTCCCTGTTGTTTGGACGAGATTGGATTTATGCCAATCGATGTGTGTTGTATGTTACTTACGTTTTAGAATGGAGACCAAGTAGAGATGTAGTTGTCGATCCGAGTTCTTTCAAGATAGAAGCACAGATGTCGAAAGTCATATATTACTCCCCTATTTTTAGGCCATCCCCTATTTTTAGGCCAATCATGGCCACAAGAGATGGCTACACAACCTATCTTATCTCCTGGAGTGATTTCACCTTGAAATTCATTAGTGAATCACTTATAGCCATAGTTAACATTTTCGAATGATTAACTGCATTTGAGGTTGGACAAAATATTCACTACTAGTCAACTGACAGGTATGGAGTCATAACCACTAAAATTCACTTCATTAAAAAAGGTGAAGTCGTCATTCCAAAGAAAATAACAAATTTCATGGCTCAAAACCAACTAATTAAATTCAATATTAACTTCTTAAAAGAGCCACGAGATACCAAGACCAGTGCCTTGTTGACCAAATAGCCAAAAAGAAAAACAACTGGTGACTAAAGAAGAGATTGAATAGCCAACACAAGTTGTTGATCAAAAAGAATTTCAAGCATCCCAACCACCTAAATAGGAGTTTCAAGCCCTATGTAATTCCAAAAATTAAAGAGGAGATTGAACACCTACTAATAAAAAAGAATAGCCAACACAGGTTGTTGATAAAAAAGAATTAGGTATTATATTGAAGGCAAAGATGTAGACTAGGGCTCTTAATTGGCTTGGAGATCATTGTTTGAATAATAACCAGGTGAAGCAATTGGTCCTCTCCTGTGCATCTACAACCTCTAACGGGCATCATAAAACTCCACTGAAGTTCAAAAACTTTCCTCGGATTGTGATGATCAATTTCTAGACAAAGTCCCTCATTATTGACACTCACTATAGCTTCAAATCTAGCTATCAAACTCTATCATTGTTCTTTTAACCATTGTAGAAATAGTCTCCAAGTCATTCTTTTTCTTATCCTATATATTGGTATAAAACTTTTTAATCAACACTGGACAAGGCATACCATGTAGTCAAATGATAGGCTCCTAACTTAATCTTCTAAACATGATAGATAGCCATAAAGAATTGTTAACAGATGACTTGAAAGTCTTTTCTACTATAATCTTGTTGTTGGTATGTTTTTGGTACCACAACTAACACGTGGAGTCAATAAACTATGTTGGCTGAGTAGGATATGGCTCCAAAGAAGTGGTAGAATGAGACGAAGAGCTTTAGACCTCTTAATAGGCTAACTAGTTCCATTTTGCCTAGAAATGGTGTTAGATTAACAAGATGGATCACAAGTGCTCATAGGTTTTGACAAAGAGAAGAAAACACCACAATCAACACCACCATCCTTAATCTACTAATACCGCTTCACCCCACAATCAATACAATTCAATCTCACAATAATCCCAACCTCCTCAATTCACCTACATATAAGCATAATTCCAATATCTAAGAACAAAATCAATATAAATTCCCAAGGCAATAAAGCAAGCTAATTCCAACAATAGCAATGTTCAGCATAATCAAATGCAAAAAAAAAAAAAAAAAAAAGAAAGAAAGAAAGAAAGAAAGAAAGAAAAAACAAAACAAAAACCTCAAGCATTGTAAGATGAATATAGCATGATCAACACAACTCCACAATTGCTCTTCCTATTCTCAAAACTCCTCAATTACAAATGACATCTAACACAATGACCACTTCATGCTCACAAGAACAGTGGTAACATAAATATTATTAATTCATGCCATGGCCATAAAAATATCAACACATGAATTATTCCTAACAAAAATAATTTAACAAGTTCACAATATGAGAACAATTCTTGCATCATTATAGGCATAAACAATCTTAAAGCAATTTAACAAGTATTTGGAATTTCATCAATAAAGTAACCTAAAAAATACTAAGAAATTCAATACAAAAATTCAACCGTCCAATTGAAGGAAAACATATACTATAATGTTCTTAAATGCATGGGTAATCAATTTAAGCAAAGTCCTTGAAAAAAAAAAAACACACTTGGTAGGAAAATAGGAAGGTTGATATTCAAGAGAAAAGAAGGAATTGTCAAGGATTTGAATTCATAGAATTTGAAAAATTCAATGAACAATCAAGGATTTGATGTTTGAAAAGTGTTTTTGGAGGTTGAAATCAAGCCGGAGGCGGTTGGGCACGATGAACTGGAGGGGAATTAAGAGAAAAAAGAGGGAATTGTGAGTGGATTACAAAAGAAATAGCTGAATCAGCTATTTTAAATCAGAATCCCAACTTAAGCCAGCGATAGGTGTGGGAAAAAATAATCCTTTACTTTGTTTTTCAAAAACTCGAAGAAAACTAGCACTGTGTCTATGTGGTTGGACTGGCACTGGGTCATTTTTATTTTGGCATAAAAAATTTTCTCTTTATCTATTTTTTTAAGTAAAAAAAAATGAACAAAAATGCACAAAAAAGTACCAAATTTCAAAACGAACCAAGCAAAAAAATAAAATCGAAATATTTACAAGAAAAAATTGTCCTCATAGTAAAGTAAGAATGCAAAATAAACAAAAATCATCTCTTGGCATGGTCTTGAACCCTTAGGTTGTTTTTTGTATTTTCTATCAAATGTCCAACTTGACAATCTCCAAGCAGCTTAGCTAATTGACTAATTTGATTTTCCAGGTTATGTATTGAAGCCTCCAGATTTCTAGTTACTGCATGAACTCCTTGAAATTTGCCTCAATTGAACTCATCATCTTGTAACTAATTCCTCCAAGGATGGCTTTGTAGGGCAATGTAGGGCAAAGAAGGTTGAGCCCTTTAGGTTCTGCTAAAATTTAAGGGGTTTTTACCTAGGTTGATTATGACTATTCTAAGAGAAATTTAGATGGTTCTTCAAATTAGGATTGTATGTGGCACTGTAAAGGTTCTTACCTTGCGTACCATTCCCGTAAAAAAGACTTGATCCACTAAAGACTTTTGAGATAAACTTATGTTTTGATGCTCATGATTTGGATACCCTTCTCCACAAAAATCACAATTTATATTCGTCATTTGCTCTTGAGAATGGGCCACCACCATTTGTTCCATATTTTAAGAAAGCGTCTCAATCTTAGCTTCCAAGATGTCTACGACATCTATCTTATGAACTCCTTCAACACGAGCCTTAGGCCTTAAATTTTTCTAAGGGTAATGAGTCATAGGAAAAATCTCTAACAAGTCATACAATTCCTCTAGGGTCTTAGAACTCATTGTATGTCTAGCTGATGCATCAATTAATTGTTTGGAAGTAAAATTAAACCCACTATAAAGGATTTGCATTTGCATCCCTAACTCAAATCTACAGTAAGGATATTTTCTTAGCATCTCCATCCTATAAAATCCCACCTAAACCTACCCTAGAGTTAGAGGGACGGGTGCAAATCATATCATATTGCATAAAAATATATTTCTTGGATGAATTTTGTGCCTTAGAATTGTGATATAAGGGTTATATGGTTTATTTATACTTGTTTGAGTAGTAAGGGTAAAAAGGAAATTTTGCTTAAGGTTAAATTAGGAAGAAGGCTTAAGACTTAGAAAGGAAGAAAATTTGGTTGGAAAAATAAGAACAAGAGTTAGTGTGGTTAATTGGTTAGAGCTTTGTGATTAATCTCTAAGGTCTTGAGTTCAAATCCTATCACCTAAGTTTTATTCTTAATTATCCTAACCAATATTTGAATTTCTCTGTTCTTACATTCCTTAGAGATAGGAATGTTGTCTTAAGGAAGACATAATAGTAATGTCCTAACCATGTGATCCTATGCTAAAAGAAAATCTAGAAGAGTTTCGGTCTCCATCATTTTAGCAATCCTTGTCTAAACCTATTTAAATTTAAAATACTCCCATTTCTTTAATTCTTTTCAATTTCTATAAAATGTCTTGGATAAATCTTTGCTTGAAAATTTGAAATTTCCAACTTTTGGGATAGGAAAATGACCGAAATTGAGGAAGGAAAAAAGGTAGGTGGTTTTCAATTAAATCAACATAGCTTTTCTTTCAAGAACTACATTTTCTTCTGGTTTTTGTTTTGGTTCAAATCTGGAAAATTTTCCTGCAATTCTTCCTGGCTGATTTTCAAAAATTGCAGCAACATTTGCCTATATAATTCTTGATAGCAACCAACCATTTTGTGGGAAAGCTAAAAAACGCCATGGAATTTCGCAGCTTTAGTAGCCTTACCAAACAAAAAAATTTTCAACAAACTACCAAGAGTTAGACATGGATGTTGAGCCATCAACTCATGTATAAGTACACTAGAAACTTTCCTCCTTCTCCAAGATGGTGGCTAGAAAACTACCATTAATAGACCTCCAAACACTCTTGAGTTTCATCTACAAATCCATTTCAAAATGGTTCAAAAATTCTGCTCTCAAATCCTTCCATATTCTAAAAATTCTTGTAACTAATATTTCAAAATTTTTCCAGCTTACCTAGCAAGGACAAGAACCAATTTCCTCCAAAATTTCCTTCATCCTTTCGGCCACCTTGAAGCCATGGATAGAACAACTTGTCTTCTTTGTCTACCATGGCCATTAGAGCTCTATTAACACACCTTAAATCACTCGTAACTTTACTACATTCAAACTTTTCAAATTTGAAAATTAAATTTCAGATTTTACTCCTTAAACTCTCACCTAGTTAGATGAACAAACCAGAATTTTCCCTCTCTTGTACAGCCATTTTCAACCAACATTAAAGTTGGAATAATCTTCCACTTCATAACTAATACAAAGTAAGTCTAGCCACTACCATTGAAGGACTAGAAACCTTCAAGAATAAAACACCATTAACAAATCTTCTACCTTAAACATCTCTACATTTTCCTCATTTTAAAATTCAAAATAGCTGAACTCACTCTCTCTCTCTTCCCATAAGATAATTGATGCATAAATTTTGGGTATATAAAATCATCAATTTTAAATCCATCCCTTAATCAAGTTTTAATTAAAATATTAATTACAATATATATATATATATATATATATATATATATATATATAAGCAAGTATACTCATCACAAGCATAGTATAGGGAATTAACAAGTATCGATCCTTAAAGGAACAAGTACACAATAATTACTTTTCTTTCATTGTTTAACCGATCCCAAATAAAGTGAAAAAAGAATAAAAAGAAAAACAAAAGAAATATATACAACTCAAGGATGTAGGTTTAGACAATTACCCTAGAAAACATAATAATGAACCAATTAGTAATTCTCTCAACTAATTATCATCTAGATATCATAAAGGAATATAAAGTAAAACTCAATCATCTCACAAGTCATGATTCTACTTAGGTAAATCCCACTTCATGTCCCAATCCATGGAATATTATATTTTGATTATAGTAATAGATTTGTCAACCAAGCTAACATAACCAAAATATGTATTAGGCTCAATTCCTTATAAATATAAAATTAGCTAATAACCCTTTGCTCGAGGCGAAATCAACTAATATTTGATCACTTAGTCCAATAACCTTAACTTCATCGCTTAAGTCCATTATGATTAGACAAATACGAAATCACTACAATGAAACTCTTAACATCGTCGTCTCAAGTTAATTAGAAGAACTTGCATCAATAACCAATGAATTCAAGTAATCAAATACCAAAGATGACAAAGAATTAATCAAATAACTAAATTAATCCAAAATCATGAATCCTAAAATAATGTTAAATTACAATAAAAACATTGAATACAACATTACTAAAGAAAAAAAAACAAAGAGAAAAGAAAGCACTCATAGATAAGCTTCTTTCTTCTTCCTTGAAGACTCCTTTTGAACAATCCTCTTTGGCTTGTATGAATTCCTTCTTTAATAAGAGAATCAAAATTTCTGCTCTTTAATTTACCTTTTTCGGTTGTATATCTTAAACCTTTGTATTCTCTTATACTTTTATAGGCCTCTTGGATGCCTATTTCATGGCTGAGGAAGTCTTGGCTGAGTAAGAATACGAAAATACCAAAATTCTTAGATAAACCCTAATTTCGCGTATAGAGTTTTTGCCTCCAGAGCCTACCTGGTGTCGAGTACCTTCGACCAACTTGAGGCCAAGTACACTCTGTTCTTTCTCTATTTTGCTCTGTTTTTGGTCGTCTTTTCTTTAGCAAGCAAAATGCACCCGGCGCCATGTACACTTTCCAGACCTGGCGCTAGGTCTGTTCTGGAAAAATCCCTGAAGCTCATTCAATCTCTGCTGCTGGACAGAATGGACCCGATGCCTGGTTCACTAGCTAGGCCTAGAGCTAGCTACATTCTAGTTTTGTGCACTTTTTACTCGATTTTTACTTAAATCTGCACATATTTTTCCAAAACACCTTTTACAAGCAAAATGTCAAATAGGAAGGAATATGCCTAGTTATTACAACAAATGTATCTTAAAATAACCTCAAATAACTACGAAAAGAATGATGATTTTAATCCCTATCACATACCCCCACACTTGAACATTTGTTTACCTTCAAGCAAAACACTTTTATCCAAGAAAAATTATTAAGACAACACAAGGTTTTCTTCTCATTTCAAAAGTTTCTTCATCATAGCAAAGATCATGTCTTCCTTTCAAAATTTAGATATAACTCTTGTCATTCATACTCTTTGAAAACAATTTCAAACTTTGAAACATTGGCCAAGACATCACAAAACTCTGGAAGTCAAATTAATCAAGTGCATACCTTAGTCTAAGAAAGTTATTTCATTTTTCAAGTAAAAACATAAATAACATGAACCACATAGGTCAAGCCATCTACCAACTTAAGCATTATGAATCCAAAAATTGCAAACTTAAGTTACGATGTGAAGAAAGAACTCAAAATTTTTTCTCTCAAAATTTTTCCAATTACTTAGGAAATTCATAGCCTCAAGTGCATGGATTTCTCTTCACACGCCATATTGGCTTCCTTTACAGCCAACACTCATCATTTTTTCAAAAATTATTTTTTTCTATGCCCTTGCTTGCCTTTTTACCTTCAGGATAGCCTCAAGGGAGTGCATCAAATACACTTACTACTTCTCCCCATATTAGCTCCCTTTTCAGCTAAAGGTCTTCATAGATCATCAATAAAAATCTTTTTTCTAATTCACACCAACAATGGTGTTGTTTTCACTCATTGTTTTTTCTCAACTCAAATCACCTTTTTCAACATTCTCCTCAATCTTTCCTCTCAAAGATCTTTTTACAACTCACATTTTTTCATCATAACTCAAAGCTAGCAAAATTTAAACTCATAATAAAAAAGTTAGCCAATAAACTCTTCCCATATTCATCATATCTTGTATATTTCAATAGGATAAGCCAACTAACATTCAAACACCAATGCGTAAACAAGATTAATCAAAATTCTCAAGTCTTGACAAATATCTTTTCCAATAAAATCAATTTTCATCAAATTTCACCTAATGAATGACAAAAACTCATATCCAAATAAGAAAAAGAATTACAGCCTTACTTAATAATAAAACAACTGAAATTTTCAAAAAAATTATCACAAATCACAACCTGTATTCATCAAATTCATATAGAAAAGTATTTCACCCTTTATTCTTCCCCCCACACTTAAACTAGGCATTGTCCTCAATGGCCAAAAATAAAAAAATAAAAGTACAGTTAATAAGACCAAGATGAAGAAAGAAGAATAAAGTGAAGAGAATACATCCATTATATTGTCGTACCATCATGTTGAATCCATCTTAAGAAGAGATCATTACAGGAGTACCTAGTAAAAGAAAAGGAAGAAAAGGAAGAAAACATAAATCTAGAAAGAGAAAATAAAATAAGCAAGACGAAAGAGAAAAGAAACAAAAAGAGAGAAAGCACTCGAAAGACAAAAAAGCCAAGGTGGTTCATGGCTCATTAAAGGTAATATCGAGATTCTCCAAAGTACCTACTTCGTTCCTCAAATATGGTTTTAATCTACTTCCATTGACTTTAATGATTCCCTTAGTTGGATGAGAAACCTCAATAACTCCAAATGGACAAACTTGATGTATAACATACGGCCCTGACCATCGAGATTTTAACTTCCCTGGGAAAAGTCGAAGTCTAGAATTAAAGATTAACACCTTATCTCCTTTTTGAAACTCATTGGGTGCACGAATATGCTTATCAAGCCACCATTTCATTTTATTTTTGTAAATCCTCGAATTATGGTAGGCAGCATTGCACCACTCATCCAATTCATTCACTTGAAGCATTCTTTCTTTTCTTGCAAGATGAAGGTCAAAATTGACAAGTTCTATTGCCCAATTAGCCCTATGTTCAACTTCTATCAGTAGATGACATGATTTCCTATACACTAAGCGATAGGGGGTTGTATCAATGGGAGTTTTAAAAGCATACCTATAAGACCATAGAGTATCATCTAGCTTTAAACTCCAATCCTTTCGTGTATGATTAATTACTTTTTTAAAAATTCTTTTTCATTCTCTATTGACCACCTCAACTTGGCCACTAGTTTACGGATGATAGGGAGTAGCAACCCTATGAGTAACCCCTAAATGTTAGAGAACTATATCGAGTTGGGTATTACAAAAGTGGGTTCCCCTATCACTAATGAGCACCTTAGGTACTCCAAATTAGGTCAAAAGTTTTTTTAAAAAAAATTGACAACAACCCGTGCATCATTAGTAGGCAAGGCTTGTGCCTCAACCTACTTTGATACATACTCTACTGCCACCAAGATGTATTTGTTGCCCAAAGAACTAGGAAACGGGCTAATGAAATCAATCCCCGAACAATCAAAAATTTCACAAACTTGAAAAAGTTGTAATGGCATCTCATTAAATTTAGAGATGTTACCTGTCCGTTGACACCTATCACCACTTTGAACAAATATGTGAGTGTCCTTAAAGAGTGTAAGCCAATAAAAATCAGATTTAAGTACCTTTATTGCAGTGTTGTTGGCTTGGTAGTGGCTTCCCGCAGGTCCTTCATAGCAATGTTTCAATATATTGATGCTCTCCACGAAATCCACACACATTCAAATGATTTGATCCGCATAATACCGGAACAAGTACGGATCTTCCCAAAAGTAATGCTTTACCTCGGAGAGGAATTTATTCTTTTGTTGGGCATCGAAGTCGACCAGAAGAATTCCTGCAACTAAGTAATTAGCAATATCTGCAAGTTGAATACTCATCCTAGTGAGCGTGGGTTTGCCTAAGCCTAGCTTTTTGAAAGTTTTATAAGGTAACATATTAATACTAGCATCTAGGTCAGCTAAAGCATTGCAAAATGTAAAAGTACCAACAAGACAATGAATAGAAAAACTCCCTCGATCACTTTCTTTTTGAGGCATCGTCTGTTAGTCCTACAAGATAGCTAAACATTATTTATTTAACATTACAGTGGATAATTCCTCCAACCTTTTTTTGTTTACAAGCATTCTTTTGAGAAATTTTGCATATTTGGGCATGTGCAGTAAGGCTTCACTAAGTAGAATATTTATATGCAGTTGTTTGAAGATTTTCAAAAACTTATCAAATTATGCATCTTTTCTTGCTTTGTGTGTGCAAGTGGGGTAATGCACTGGTGGCTAAAAAATTGGGTTTTTAGGCTATTTTTCAAAAGGTGTTAGTGTTGTGCCCTAGAGGCAATCACTTGTACTATGTATATTGCATATTAAATTAATAAGAGGCATTCTTTATCTTTCAATTTGATTGTTATATCTAAATATGTGTACAAACCGTTAGATAAAGTCCCTAGTACAACACAGTGTTAAGGAAATCATGATAGAGATCATGATGTGAGATTCCTACTACATTATGCAGTGTTTGTACTTAAATAATCCCCAGTCATAGTATTAATAAGATGGGACATTATTAATACGCCAAGACTGGCACATGTTATATCTCTTGATTGGATCAAGCGGTGGTTCTCATATCCGTGGGTATTGGAATACTCAGGATTAACGTGTGGATGCTTGTTTTGAAACAAATTCATTGGATGACCTAGCTACAAGATAATCACTTGGATAACTATTTAGTGCCAGTGATAGAATCTTATTATAGCAAGTGTGCAAGTATCCTTAGACTTGAGATCTCCAAGGTACTTTGTTTATCGAGCGTTGTACTTTGATTCTAATCTTTGGAGTCTTATCTAGGACTGCCTATGGGATGGATATTGGGTACAACGTAAAGTAAACGAAAGTAGTTGAGAGGGTCAATAAAGGATTGACCACTCCTAATAGTAGGAGAGTATATCTCAAGGCCACTTGTAGAAATCATTACTCATGAAGTCCTTGGCCAAGGCGACTATGTGATAGAAATGGTTCCAATTGATACACATATCGAGTAATGGATTTCTTGAACAAGTACTAAAATATTCGGGCCAGAATTAATAATATTATGGAGGGAGTTGGCACTAATTCCATGCTCTAGACCGAATGAGATATTGTATGTTGAAAGGAGTTTATTGCACTGATAATTTGCTATTGAAAGGTTCATGTCAAGTCACTTGACTTTCTGGACTTTTGGGTGGTCAAGAGTCATTGTTAGATGTCGCTCTTGATATGCTAAATATGAATTTATTAATTAGAGAATTAATAAATTTAATCCTTTATTTTATTAAGGATTGTTAATTCTAATATTGTTAGAATTAATTCATATTATGCTACCAATAAGACCAGGAAACCTAATGGGTCACACACAATAAAGGTTTGAATGCTCAAATATATTATTTGATAATATTGTGGGGTTAATTAAGAGAAGAGAATATATTTATAGATGAATTATAAGTTTGTTGACAATTGTAATTAAGTACAATTGTAATTAAGTAAACTTCAAGGACCAATTTGTTGACAATTGGACGTTGAAGGACTAAGTTGCAATTTATGGTAATTATAAATCTATAAATATAAGAAAATGGTTTCCTTAGGGTTTCAGACAGACTATTCACGCAATAACAAAGAAACCGTTTCTCTGCCTCTCTCTTGATCAAACCATAGCCGTCTCTCTTCTTGATCAAAACCGTAGCCTCCCGAATTCTACTAGCATAGAATTGTGAGATTGTGAGCATTCAACCTTGTGTGGATTATCATTAGAGGGAGTTCTTTCTTGGACTTCAGTTGAGCTGCAGTGAATGATTTTGGATAATCTGGATCGCGCCTGCATTCTTGTTTCTGAAATTTTTGAATTCCGACTTCACGAGGTAATAGACGTAATCTTCTCCTTTTTCCCGTTTCTATTGCAAACTCGTGATCCATGGCTTGGATTTCTTGTTGTTTTCCGTTGCGCTTAATCTAATTATGCATTATAGAAATCCAACAAAAGGTTCAACAATAGGGGTTGGCTTCGGCCCATCTTCATTAGAGGGCACTGGTTCCATGCTAGGATTGGGCAGCTCCTTACCACTCATTAGTATAATAGAAGATGAATCATGTTATGCTTCTACCTCTACCAGTGACTTTATCACTAAATCCGTTAAAAACCAAATTTGCCTTTCTATATTTCTAACCATGCGTGCAAATTTTTCCAATGTGTCTTTTATCTAAAAAAAAAAGTTTAGTTACATTTCCAACACCCCTTCTAAGGTAATGGAGTCGGATGGTTGAGATGTCATTTTGTGAGATATGTTAGGATACCGTCTCAAGCTCCAATTGGCCATCTTACCTATACAAAATAGATGGTTAGTATCATATATACATAGATCATAATTAAATTAGTTAGTCAAGGTACACAAGTCAAGGTACAAATTAAGTTACAAGAAATTCCAGCATACAAAGACATTAAAGTACAAGAAAACAAAATACAGCACCTAGTCATACAAGAAACATATTTACATATAAACATATTAATATGATTAAATCAATAAAATTCAAGCTTTCATGATATTGTTCCCCGGTAATGGCGCCAAAAAATTTATGCGTAAATTTTGGGTATATAAAATCATCAATTTTAAAACCACCCCTTAATCAAGTTTTAATTAAAACATTGATCCTAAAATACACATATGAGCAAGTATACTCATCACAAGCATAGTACAGGGAATTAACAAGTATTGATCCTCATAGGAACATGTACACACTAGTCACTTTTCTTTCATTATTTAACCGACCTCAAATAAAGTGAGAAAAGAATAAAAAGAAAAACAAAAGAAACATATACAACTCAATGATGTAGGGTTATGCAATTTAGACAATTACCCTAGAAAACATAACAATGAACCAATTAGCAATTCTCTCAACTAATTATCATCTAGGCATCATGAAGGAATATAAAGTAAAACTTAATCGTCTTACAAGTCATTATTCTACTTAGGTAAATCCCACTCTATGTCCCAATCCATGGAATCTTATATTTTGATTATATTAATAGATTTTTGAATTAAGATAACATAACCAAAACATGCATTAGGCTCAATTCCTTATAAACATGAAATTAGCTAATAACACTTTACTCAAGGAGAAATCAACTAATCTTTTATCACTTAATTCTATAACCTTAACTTCGTCACTTAAGTTCATTAAGATTAGACAAATACAAAAACACTACAATGGAACACCTAACATCGTCATCTCAAGTCAATTAGAAAGGCTCGTATTAATAACCAATGAATTCAAGTAATTAAATACCAAAGATGACCAAAAAAATTGATCAAATAACTAAATTAACCTAAAATCATGAATCCTAAAATAATGTTAAATTACAATGAAAATATTAAATATATCATTGCTAAAGAAAAAGAAAAGAAAGAGAAAAGAAAGCACTCATAGACAAGCTACTTTCTTCTTCCTTGAAGACTCCCTTTGAACAATCCTCCTTGGCTTGGATGAATTCCTCCTTCAATGAGAGAATCAAAATTTCTACTCTTTAATTCACCTCTCTTAGTTGTATATCTCAAACCCTGATGTTCTCTTATACTTTTATAGGCCTTTTGGATTCCTATTTCGTGGTTGAGGAAGTCTTGGCCGAGTAGGAATACGAAAATACCAAAATCTTTGGATAAGTCCTAATTCCGCGTGTAGAATTTTTGCCTCCAAAACCTACCTAGCGTTAGGTACCTTCGACCCCCCTGGCGCCAAGTATACTCTGTTCTTCCTTTGTTTTGTTCTATTTTTGACCGTCTTTTCTTTAGCAAGAAGAATGGACCCGGCGCCAGGTAGACTTGCTAGACTTGGTACTAGGTCTTTTCTGGAAAAATCCCTGAAGCTCGTTCAATCTATGCTACTGGACAGAATGGACTAGGCGCCTGGTCCACTGGCTGGGCCTAGCACCAGGTACATTCTGGTTCTATGCACTTTTTACTCGATTTTTACTTAAATCTGCACATATTTTCTAAAAATACCTTTTACAAGTAAAATGTCAAATACGAAGGAATATACCTAGTTATTACAATAAATGTATCTTAAAACAACCTCAAATAACTAAAAAAAGAATGGTGATTTTAATCCCTATCAATTACCGAAACTCCTCCCCTAGCAAGGCTATTTGGCCGTCACACACCAAGCACACACAAGACATTTTCTCTCATTTTTCTCTAGTGTTCTCAAGAACACCAAAAACAAATACTAAACTTCTTCAACCTTTAATCACCTTTATGCATCCCAAATCACTCCACAAACTCTCAAATCAACTAGAATTCAACCTATACTCATCCATAGCACACTCCATAACACTAAAACCACTAAAGTAGATCTTCTATTCAGATCAAATGTGTTTTTTGTTCAAGAACAAGAAAAACATCAAGAAGGTAAATTCAATCACCTTGATCCTTCTTCACTTCTTCATCACCATTTCGTCATCATCTTAATCATGCACTATCTCTCTCTTTTTCTCTCTCTCTCTTAGCCGAACCATTGGTAGTCATTCTTGAACAAACTTCAATCTACGAAGGACTCCTCAAGCACTCAAAGACCTTCATTGGACAAGACAATACCTTCAACTCCAACGATCATCAAACAAGTAATTCTTTCATGACCTTCTTCTTAGATTTTCGAACTCAAGGCTTTTAGATGATTGAATTAATAAGTTGATCGAATAATGTTAGGTTGCAGATATGTATGTGGGTAAAGGGAATAAATTTAAGAAAAGAAGATTGAAATGAAAATTAAGACTTATGAAGTATGGATTATGCTTTAAGACCATTATATGCTAATTAGTACATTATGATTAAAGGTTTTGTATCCCTAGTAAGGTTGTTGTGATGAATGGCGGATATTATACCGCCATTGTTTGATTATGCTCCCAGGATATTATTTTTGTCAATAGATCCCTATATAATATTATTGTTAGATCGTATCACCTTTGTTGTGATAATTATTATTATTATAAGTCTATTTTTTGACAAATCAACATGTTATTTATTGGATATATGTGCGTATGAATATATATAAATTTTTGTACTAACAAACTCAGTATGGTCAATAAAAAATTATTATTATTAGAAATACCTTTTTTTTACTATTATTATTATCATTATTTTATTTAATTTACTAATTTCAGAAAACATTAAATATTTTAAGAATTAATAATTACTCAAAATATTATTATTTTATTAGATAAATAAATATTAATATTTTTATTAAGCATTATTAAATATAAATAATAATATATGGGAATTAATTAATATCAAATATCTTTGATATTCATATTAATATTTGTTAGTCTTACTAAAACTTTTATTTACACTCATATATTACTTATAATAATGAATATTATTATTAACTATTATTAAAATGATTTATCATTTATTATTAGCATTATTTATTATTAATTATTAAAATTATTTATAATTTATCATTAATATCATTTATTATTTATTATCTATTAATAATATCATTTGTTATTTATTATTAGTATTATTCATTATTTATTAATAATATTATTTATTATTCAATATCAATATTATTTAGTATTTATTATTAATAGTACTTATTATTTATTACTAATTTTGTTTATTATTAATATTATTTATAATAATTATTATTTGTTAATAAATAAATATTGTTATAATTTGTTATTTATTATTTATAATACCTATTTTATTTTGACTTATTAAATTAATCTTATTCTATAAAATACTTTATTAATTAATGTTAAAGGTTAAGACATTGTTGTCATAATTAGATATTGTAGTAACTAGTTGGGCTTAAGGATGTTAGACTGAAAGTTATTTATTTAAGCAAGCGTTGTTTGGATATTGGGACTTATACCCTATAGTTACCCCAGACAGGGCTAGTTTGCCTTTAACCAACTTGGAAGGCTATTGTGTCAAGGAAAAGTAAGAGATCAGGTAAGTCCTTGCATAAAGCTTTTGAAGAGCAAAAATCACTTCAGCAAGTCAAAATGTGTTGTATATGTGGAATTGTATTTGGAATGCAATTATGGACAATTTTCTTTTCCTTTTTTGATTCAATCAAACAATTTCATGTTGAGCAAGAAAATTTATACAAAATGCTAAACTTTTTCTAAAAACCAACATTGGCAAGAATCTTGTAAACCATAATTGCTATTTCAAAGAAATACTTTAGATGATTCTTCTTTTCCTAAAAGGGACAAATATAACATTGAGTACTCAATATGGATAGACTACTAGGACTAGTCTTTGAAGGGTTGGGATATGTCTCTCAATAGGCGACTACCTCTGAGGGGTGAGTCCTTCCCGGATAGAATATTAGTTCTGTAGATCATACCGGTCTGAGCTTGCAAGTACAGTCAAGAAGACTATGTATTTCAAAACGGACAATCGGTAAGTTTGGATATAGAGATGGAGAAGTATCTCACTCGGTGGGTCGTACACCTACCTCGTGTCAGAATGCACAAAATGTGACATCTTGAACATTCTTTTGTTATGGTGCATAAAGTGTGGTGCTATGGCTATTTCTTTCTAGTGGTTGTTTTCATTTTATACAATGTATTGCATTTAAAAGGAAAACACCACTCCTCACCTTGTGAAATTTATTTAAGACTTATCAACACTTTACGTTTGTAAACGTTTCTCAAGTTGCATATATGAACTGTTTTACCTAAAGCACCCTAAGCATACACGGGCTTACTAAGATTTATGTCTCACCACACTTTTATGACATACTTTTAGGTCAACCTGCTGTGAAGGTTATTAACTAAAGATTGCCTTTCTTTGAAGACTTATTTTGAATGTATTTCATTTTTGGGGAGACTCTAGTAGACATTTGTTTATTTTGAAACTTATTCATGTATTTTATGAGTTGTAATAAGTTTAAATTTGGATCGTTTCTTTAATTTCTTTTGTGAGTTCTAGTTATAGAGATCCCTTCATCCTAAGGACAGTGCAACATCCCCAGCCCCAATAGGGTACGTTAGTAGTGGGGTGTTACAAGTGATATCAGAGACTAGGATTAGGCAATTATTGACGGTATTTGATTTATTTTATTAAGATTAAAATCTTTTGACTAATCTAGGCTGTTTGTGGTGTAAGATGGTTAGAATGTATAGAATCGCAAGAAGGGGGCAGCAATGGCTTTTACCAATCCGTATTTACTCAGAAGACTTACCAGTGCCACAACCTGCACCACAACCCGAACCTCAACCACTGATACCTTTGGAAGAAAGCAATGATGATGAGGTTCAAATTATTGAGCCACCGCCTATACCCATAATTGACTTTATCACTGATAGTGACGATGAGGGTGTTGATATGGAGTATGTCGCAAACCCACCTAGTCCCGTGATTGACTTAACTACTGATAGTGATGATCCGGGAGAGATAGATTTTGAATTTCCACCTAGACTTTCTTTTGTACCCCCACCCAACTGTGTTGAAATTGGGAAGAGTTATAGGAGACCCGGGAAGGAACCTATGGACTATGGATTTGTGAATGGTGCTGAGATAGACTTCTCTAAGAACACTGGGGGTTGGTTGTATGATGCTGACACCGAGGATTCTGATGAGAATTAGGGTAAAGTTTTTTCATGTTTAGAAAACTATTATTTACAGCTTTCAATAAAGTCCTGTGCTAGGGGTTCATTTATGGCTATTACTTTATTTCCAAATATTTTGCAAATAAGAGTACCTTGGTGTACTCCAATCTTGAAGAATGCTATTAATTATACAAAACTGGCATATGATATACTTTTACTCAAGTCAGAATGTGAATGCATGCTTGGATTTAAAAATTTTGAACTTTGTTGCATAAGTCGTTATTTGGGGGCAATGATATAGAATGGCACCAAAGCGTCGCGTAGCAGCAACCAGCAGAAGGGTTCCTGAAGCAGAACCCGTGACTCCAGAATATGACGTAACTCAACTTTTCTCGCCAAATAAGGGGAATGAGAATGAACCAAAACAGAAAGTGGGGTCTAAAGAGCTTGCTAATATGACCATGGGGCAAGCATTTCATAAGATGACAAAGATACTTCAAACCTTATCAAAACGAAGGAACCTAAAAGGGGAGGATGAAGTGCTAGAGAGGTTATTGAAATTCCAACCTCCCACCTTCTTAGGTGAAGCTGAACAAAATCAGAAAGCAGAGCAATGGGTGGATCAGATAGAGGACATCTTTGCTACACTTCATTATACTGAAAAAAGGATTGTTAAATTTACTGCTTTTAAGCTAAGAGGCCCATCTCGTGCTTGGTGGGATCGAGTCCAAGAAGACTAGAAACTGATGGAACAAGACTAGACGGAGGCCAATTTTGTGGAGACATTTCAAGCAGAATATATCCCTCAGTGGATAATGGAGAAAATTGAAGATGAATTCCAGAATTTAAAGCAAGGGAGCATGACTATGGCTTACTATGCTGCTCATTTTACTCAACTGTCAAAATATTGCAGGAGACTAGTGGATACCAAGTAGAATCGAACCAAGCAGTTTGTCAAAGGACTGAGGTAGCAGCTGAGAAGGGCTTTAGCACCTTCTCCACCAACGATATACTCTAGGGTGGTAGACACAGCAATCCGAACAGAGAATGAGGATAGAAGTAGGATGGTACCGAAATCTTTCCTACCACCGAGGTAACCACCAAGACCTTTTCTGAGGCAGCAAGCTAATAAGTGCCCTGCCTACCAGCAATGATAGAATAGAGGAAAGCAAGCACGTATAGCACCGACTGGTCCGACACAGAATCTCCCGATGTGCCTACATTGCGGAAGGAAAGGCCATGTGAAGAAAAACTGCTAGTATAAGGGACTAGAAATATTTCCATTGCGGAGACCTGACACATCTTTGAAACACCTCCCTAAAATTTCTTTGAATAGGGTAAGGATACCCAACCCAGACTGCAGGAAGTGGAAGCAAAGGTTTTTGCCTTTAACCGGGAAGAAATCAAAGCAAATGCAGCAGTGGTGGAAGGTAAGTTTACTATCCAAGGTCATTTAGTTAATGTTTTAATAGACCCTAGATCCACCTATTCCTATCTAAACAAGAATTGTGCATATCATTTGGGTTGGGATGGAGTAGAGCTACATTTTATCTTATTGGTAAATACGCCCTTGGGAAAAATGGTGCAAGCAGACTGATAGGGATTAAAATCACTATTCTTTTCCTAGTTATTTGAGAGTGTTTTAAAATACATTTGTTGTAATAACTAGGCATATTCCTTTCTATTTGACATTTTTTTTGTAAAAGATATTTTTGGCAAATATGTGCAAATTTAAGTTAAAATCGAGCAAAAAGTGCACAAAACCATAATGTACCTGGTGCCAGGCGCAGTGGACCAGGCGTCGGGTCCATTCTGCTCCAGCAGTAGAGTTTGAGCAAGCTTCAGGGGAAATTCCAGAATAGACCTGGCACCAGGTCTAGTAAGTATACCTGGTGCCGGGTCCATTCTACCTACTAAGGAGAAATGGCCAAAAACAGAGCAAAAATAGAGAAATAACAGAGTGCACCTGGTGCCAGGTGGGTCAAAGGTACCTGGCGCCAGGTATGCTCTAGATGCAGAAATTCTATACTCAGAATTAGAGCTTATCCAAAGATTTTGTTATTTTTCTATTCCTACTCAACCAAGAATTTCTCGGCCACGAAATTAGCATCCAAGGGGAATTTGAGATATACAATTTAGATAGATGGATTAAAGGGCAAAAATTCTGATTCTCTCATTAAAGGAGGTGTTCACCTAAGTCAATGAGTATTGTTCAAAAGGAATCTTCAAGAAAGAAGAAAGAGGCTTCCCTATGAGTGCTTTCTTTTCTCTTTATCTTCTTTTTCTTTAGCAATGATGTATTCAATGTTTTCATTGCAATTTAACATTATTTTAGGATTCATAATTTTATGTTAATTTAGTTATTTGATCAATTCTTTGTTATGTTTGGTATTTGTTTGCTTGATTTCATTGGTTATTAATACAAGTTCTTCTAATTAACTTGAGACGACAATGTTAGAGTTTTGTTTCATTGATTTTGTATTTGTCTAATCTTAATGGACTTGAGCAATAAAATTAAGATTATAGGACTAAATTATCAAAGATTAGTTGATTTCGCCTCGAGCGAAGGGTTATTAGCTAATTTTATATTTATATGGAAGTGAGCCTAATGCATGTTTTGGTTATGATTAGTTTGATTGGAAAATCTATTAATTTAATCAAAATATAGGATTCCATGGATTGGGACATGAAGTGTGATTTATCTAAGTAGAATCATGACTAAGGAGATGATTAAATTTTACTTTATATTCTTTCATGATGCCAAGATAATAATTAGTTGAGAGAATTACTAATTAGTTCATTGTCATTTTTTCTAGGATAATTGTCTAAATTGCATAACCCTATATCCTTGAGTTGTATATATTTCTTTTATTTTTCTTTTTATTCTTTTCTTACTCTATTTGGGTAGGTTAAACAATGAATGAAAAGTAAATAGTGTGTACTTGTTCCTTTGAAGATCGATACTCGTTAATTTCCTATAATGTGCTTGTGATGAGTATATTTCCTCACATGTGTATTTTTTATATTACTATTTAATTAAAAATTAATTAAGGGATAGATTTAAAATTGATGATTTTATATATTCAAAATTTACGCATCAAGTGTTTTTGCACCGTTGTTGGGGATTAGGATATTTTTCTGTTTCATCATAAAGGTGTTTTTGAAAAACCTAATTTAGCATCAAGTTTTTAGCGCCATTGTTGGGGAACAATATCATGAAAGTTTGAATTTTGTTGATTTAACCACGTTAATATATTTATATATAAATATGTAAATATATATATATATATATATATTTCTTGTATGACTAGGTACTATATTTTGTTTTCTTGTACTTTAATGTCTCTGTATGTTGCAATTCTTTGTAACTTAATTTGTAAATATACCTTAATTGTTTAACTTGTAAATTTTATAATCTCAAAAATTTTTTGTCTTATGTAGACCTTTCTCTTAGTCTATGACTAAACGATCTAAAGTTGAGATAGTTGACCTTGATCCGGAAATCGTGAGAACTCTTACTAAGGTCCAGAAAGTTATAAGTGAAAGGGTAAGGAAAGCAATGGAGATAAATCAGTCCAACGATGGTGGTAATAGCAGAGCTAACAGGCAGGTGATGGATAACTTTGTAAAACCAACAATCTCAGGTATAGGCTCTAGTACCGCATGACCTAGGATAGAGGCCAACAATTTTGAGATAAAACCTAATGTGATCCAAATGATCTAGAATATAGTCCAATTTGATGGGTTACCTGAGGAAAATCCCAATGCCCACCTGTGAGCTTTCTAGAGAGATGTGACACATTTAAGATGAATGGTGTTTCTGAGGATGCCATCAAGCTAAGACTATTCCCTTTTTCCTTAAAAGATCGAGTAAAATCATGACTAAAATCTTTACCTACCGAATCCATTACTGCTTGGAACGTGCTAGCTGAAAAATTCTTAGCTAAATATTTTCCACCAGCTAGAACTTCCAAACTTAGGACTGATATTTTTGCTTTCCAATAATGAGAGGCTGAAAACCTTTATTAGTGTTGGGAGAGGTTCAAAGAGATGCTAAAAAAATGTCCTCACCATAGATTCAAGTTGGAGATGCAAATGCAGATTTTTCAAAGTGGGTTGAGTTTTGCTACAAGGCAATTAGTAGATGCATTTGCAGAAGGCCCTATCAATTCCAAAATCTCGGAAGAGGTATTTAATCTAATTGAAAATCTAGCAATAAATAACTATGCCTGGGAGAGTTCACGGTCTAGAGCTTGTGTACAAGGAGTGAAAAGGTGGACGCAATAGCAGTGTTAGAAGCGAAGGTGGAAGCACTCACCCTGAAATGGATCAATTGGTAATGCCGCCTTCCCAAGGGCAGGTAATGAGTGTGACTAGTGATTTTTGTAGGGAAGGGCATCCCAACCATAAGTGTCAAAATATGGGGTATTTGCAAGAAACATTGGAACAAGCTGCATTTGTAGGTAATGGTTGGTAAGGTAATAATCCTTGTAGTAATACTTTTAACCCAGGTTGGAGGAATCACCTTAACTTTTCTTTGAATGACCAAAACCAACCTCGACAAGTTTCTACAAATTTCAGGATGCAAAGGACTCAACCACCTCTGCCATATAACGCCCACCAACTAAACCATCCTTGGAGGAAATGGTCACCAAACTGGTAAGTGGAACGGAGACACAATTCCAAGGAATTGATGCAACCACGAGAAACTTAGAGGAGTCCATGCGCAACCTGGAAGGTTAAATTGGACAATTAGCTAAACTTCTTGTGATCATCAACCGGGAACATTGCTAGGCAACAAGGAGACCAACCCACAGGACCAAGACCGTGGGAAATGCTGATTTCTGAACTGTTTTAGTTTTTGCTGAACAATCTTCTTAATTCTCGTCTATTTTCATGTATTTAACCATGGGACGGCATGCTTTGTATGATTTCATGTTCCTTTATCTTTATTTTCATTAAAATGCATCTTTGAAAGAAAAAAAAGTGATTTTTCGGTTAGAGCTGACCTGGCGCCGAGCCCAACCTGTGGCCCAGGCACCGGGGCAGCACGGCCAATAGAGAAGTGCGGGCAAAAGAGACCTGGCGCTAGGCCCAGTCCATGGGCCCGATGCCAGGCCCATTCGGCTACCACACTCAAAACATCCTTCTTGGCCATTTTCGCTTAAAACGCTTTCACTCCTCTCCAATTTCTCTCAACCCATCACTAGGTTCATCTTCAAAACACTGCCGGATCACTTTCCATACCTCCAAAACACTTTCAAACCACAACATCTTCATTTTGTTCTTGAAAGTTTGGATCAAAACAAGAAAAAATCCCACATTTTTCACCCAAAACCCATTTTTCCCTCCTTCCATTGGGAGCACGATTTCTTCAAACTCTTTACATAGATCATTGCCCATGCATTGGAGATCATTATGGTATGAATTTTTTATACTTTCTATGGTTAAGTTTTTTCTTATGAATTTTGGGTAATTTTCTATGCATTTTTTGATGAAAATTCTTGAATACTTTCTAGTGAAGAATTTAATTGTTAAGATTGCTTTCTTTGAGCTTACATTGGCATGAGAATATCATGGATACTGCTTTATGATTAATGCCATTAATAGTTTATATTTTTTTAGGTAGTGATTAAGTATGCATACTTTATGATTAACTTTTGGGATAAAAGGATACTTAGTCAATGTTTCACTTAGTCTTACGTTGATAAGCTTTACATTATGATATTAATGGTATGGCTGATTGAGCATTGTGATTCTAGGCTGAATATGATTTCCTTGAACATTGTGGATATGATGGTGTTTGGATTGGTACATGTCTTATTTTCTTAGATGTTTGTTGGAGGGTGTTGAGTGGTGTTTACTAATTACCTTGAGGTGTTTTGTGCTGAGTGGTGGTGGTGCTGTATGGTGTTGTGATTGTGAGACACTTGAGAGTGAATATTTGTTGTAAAGAATGACTTAAGAGCCTCATACTTTTCTATTTTTATCATCTTTTTTCATCCTCCCATCATGTCTAGATGACCTAGAGGGTTAGCACCAGGGGCTAAGAAAGCTCGAGAGGCATCTTCATCTACACCTTCCTTCGAGTCTCTACCTACCCAATTTTCTAATCCTATGTGCTAAATCTGGTATAACAGGCACCAACATAATAAAATTATAGTAGAAAAGCGATATAAGCTGTTTTTAGACAATTCCCTACAATTTTCTACTATGTTTAGGTGCTTGGGGTGGGAACCCATCATTAGAATGGAAGGTCCGTATTGTCCTGAGTGCGTGAGAGAATTCTATACCAACATGCAGGACAAAAAGAAAAGTACTCTTCAAGTCATCTCCATCGTGGTCAAAGGGATTTCCATTGAGTTTGACAGGACTAGACTAGCCAAAATTTTAGGAATCTTAGATGAGGAACAATGGATAGCTGTGGACCATAATAACCAAAGGATCATCTCTGAGCTTACTTGGGATGTGGGGGCTGTAAGGTCTAGTTTTCTTATGAGGAGAAAAGGAAAAATAGGTCAATATCAATATTACTTCAACAATGACCTTGAGGCTCAATGGCGTGCCCTAGTCTATATCTTTGTTTTTAATGTCTATCCCAAGACTAGTGGCTTCAATAAGTCTAGGATACTTGACTTTTATATTTTAGATAAGATGAGGAGACGTTAGCCTATTCCCCTTGCTCCAATTATCATTAACCCCATGAGAGAGGTTGTGGCCTCTACATAGCAGCCAAAACCCTTAAATTCCTTTTGGTTATTATGCGTATTTTGAGAGACTTTGGCGTACAACTAGATGGAGAGTTGAGTGAGCCCACTACTAACTACGACCTTATAACAGAGTATATTTTGGTTCAGTGTGGGTATTGCAATGATGAAAGGGCCAAAAGGTGGAAGAGGCAATATGAGGTGTAGTACCTCGAAAGAGAGGAGCTTACCCTTGATGAGGAGGAGGAAAATGCGCCATCTGCTAGACCTGCCTATCATGCCACTAGCTTTCGTTCACGCACTAATTTTGAGGCACGAATGAAGGCACAGATAGAGAGCTAGATGACTATACTCCTCCAGCTCTACGACTCCATTGTTGACATTCGTCACCACCAGGATGTCCAAGATCAGAAACTGGCCACTTTGATCCAATATGTTACTGATGCATCTTCCAGTCGCAGAGCTAACAATGAACACAATGATAATGATGAGGATTACTCCTGACTCACTCTTTTGTATTTTATTTTATGTAATTTCTTTTTCTTTTAAATTTTAATGACCTTTACTAGCTTGTAAGAGTCTTTTCTTTTTCGTTTCATTTATCTTATTTTTATTTTCTTTTTCAAGATTTCTATTTTTTTTTTCTTTTGTTTCTTTTCTTTTAGTAAGGACTCTTGTACTAACCCTTCCTTGAGGTAGATTACAACCTGGTGGCACGACAATGTAATAGAAGTATCTTCTTCACTTTATTCTTCTTCTTTCTTCATCTTGGTTGTACTTTTATTATTTTATCTTTGGCCATTGAGGACAATATCCAATTTAAGTGTGGGGGGAGAATAAAGGTTGCAGAAGTGCTTTTCCATATTATTTGGTGAATATATTTTATGTTTGTGATAACTTTTTTAAAAAATTTCAACGGTTTCATTGTTAAGTAAGGTTGTAATTCATTTTCTTACTTGGATATGAGTTTTGTCGTTCATTAGGTGGAGTTTGATGAAATTGGTTTTATTGGATAAGATATTTGTCAAGACTTGAAAATTTTGATTAATCTTGTTTATGCATTGGTGTTTGAATGTTATTTAACTTATCTAATTGAAATATAGAAGATATGATGAATATGGAAAGAGTTTATTGGCTAACTTTTGTATTATGAGTTTAAATTTTGCTAGCTTTGAGTTATGATAAAAAAAAATGTAAGTAATAAAAAGATCTTTGAGAGGAAAGATTGAGGAGAATGCTGAAAATTTTGATTTGAGTGGAAGAGAAAAATGATATGTGAAAACAACACTATTTTTTGTGTAAATTGAGAAAAAAAAAATGCTCTTATTGATGATCTTTGAAGATCTTTAGCTAAAAAGTGGGTCAATATGGGGAGAAATAGCAAGTGTATTTGGTGCACTCTCATGAGGCTATCCCGAATGCAAAAAAAGCAAGGCAGAGCAAAGAAAGAAAGAAAAAAGTGGAGAAAAAATTATGAGTGATGACTGTAAAGGGGGCCAATACGGTATGTGAAGAGAAATCTATGCACTTGAGGCTATCAATCCCCTAAGCCATTGAAATTTTTTGAGAGAAAAAAAATTGGAGTGCTTTTCTCATATCATAATTTGATTGTGCAATTTTTAGATTTATAATGCTTGAGTTGGTAGATAGATTAACTTATGTGATTCATGCTATCTATATTTTTACTTGAAGAGTAAAACAATTTTCTTAGACTAAGGTCTGCACTTGATTAATTAGACTTCAAGAGTTTTGTGATGTCTTAGCCAATGTTTCAAAGTTTGAAATTCTTTTCAAAGGATATGAATGACAAGGTTTGTATCTAAAGTTTGAAAGGAAGATATGATCTTTGCTATGATGAAGAAACTTTTGAATGAGAAAAAAATTTGTGTTGTCTTGATAATTTTTCTTGAACTAAAGTGTTTTGTTTGAGGACAAGCAAATGTTTAAGTGTGGAGGTATATGATAGGGGTTAAAATCACCATTCTTTTCCTAGTTATTTGAGGGTATTTTAAGATACATTTTGTGTAATAACTAGGGATATTCCTTCCTATTTTACATTTTGCTTGTAAATGGTGTGTTTTTGGCAAATATGTGCATATTTAAGTTAAAATCGAGTAGAAAGTGCATAGAACCGAATGTACCTGGCAATAAGCTCAGCCAATGGACCAGGGGCGGGGTCCATTTTGCCTGCCAAGGAGAGATGGCTAAAAACAAAGGAAGAACAGAGTGCACCTAACGTCAAGTGGGTCAAAAGCACCCTGCGCCAGGTATGCTCTGGAGGCAAAAATTCTATACGTGGAATTAGGGCTTATCCAAGAATTTTAGTATTTTCCTATTTCTACTCGGTCAAAACTTTCTCGGCTATGAAATTGGCATCTAAGAGGCCTATAAAAGCGCAAGAGAACACGAGAATTTAAGATATACAACTTATAGAGGTGGATTAAAGGGCAAAAATTTTGATTCTCTCATTAAAGGAGGTGTTCACCCAAGTCAAGGAGGATTGTTTAAAAGGAGTCTTTAAGGAAGAAGAAATATGCTTGTTTATGAGTGTTTTCTTTTCTCATTGCCTTCTTTTTCTTTTGCAATGATGTATTCAATGTTTTTATTGTAATTTAATTTATTTTGGGATTCATAATTTTGTGTTAATTTAGTTATTTGACAAACTCTTTATTATCTTTGATATTTGTTTACTTAATTTCATTGGTTATTGATGCTAGTTCTTCTAATTAACTTGAGACGATGATGTTAGAGTTTCATTTCATTGATTTCCTATATGTCTAATCTTAATGGACTTGAGCAATGATGTTAAGGTTATAGGACTAAGTGATCAAAGATTAGTTGATTTTGCTTCGAGCAAAGGGTTATTAGCTAATTTCATGTTTATAAGGAATTGAGCCTAATGTATGTTTTGGTTATGATTAGCTTGATTAGCAAATCTGTTAATATAACAAAAATATAGGATTCCATGGATTTGGACATGAAGTGGGATTTATCTAAGTAGAATCATGACTTGTGAGACGATTGAATTTTACTGTATATTCCTTCATGATGGCATAATGATAATTAGTTGAAAGAATTGCTAATTGGTTTATTGTCATGTTTTCTAGGATAATAATCTAAATTGCATAAACCTACATTCTTGAGTTATATATGCGTCTTTTGATTTTCTTTTTATTCTTTTCTTACTTTATTTAGGTAGGTTAAATAATGAATGAAAAGTAATTAGTGTGTACTTGTTCCTTTGAGGATCGATATTCGTTAATTCCCTATACTATGCTTGCGATAAGTACACTTGCTCACATATGTATTTTTGGATTAATTTTTTAATTAAAACTTGATTAAGGATGAATTTAAAATTGATGATTTGATATACCTAAAATTTACGCATCACAAACCGGTATGTGTAGAGTTGTAAGATTGGAGTAGGGAAAAAGAGCCTGGAGGGAGACTTAATAGTCTTAGTTATCGATGACTATGACATAATTTTGGGTATGGATTGGCTAGCTAAGCATGGAGCTAAGGTAAATTGTAAAAATAAGTCTGTCCAGTTCATCAGACCTAGTTGCGATGTGCTAAAATTTAACGGCCAGCGAGTAAAGAAGTTGAAGTTTTTGATAGCTAGAGCAAAAGCTCAGAAGTTGCTAAAGCAAGGATGCCAAAGATATTTGGCTTACGTGAGAAACAAGCTAAAGGATCAGTACTCTTTGAAAAATACTGAGGTGGTAAAAGATTTTTTTGATGTGTTTCCCGTAGAACTCACTTCTCTTCCTCCCACCCGAGAAGTTGAGTTCAACATAAATTTGGTTCTAAGAGCAGAACTTGTATCTCGGACCCCATATTGGATGGCACCAGCAAAAATGAAGGAACTAAAGAAGTAGCTAGAAGAATTGGTGAAGTAAGGTTACACAAGACCTAGCACATCACCTTGGGGAGCCCCAGTGTTATTTGTGAAGAAGAATGATGGAATCTTAAGGTTTTGCATCGACTATCGGAGGTTGAATAATTTGACCATTGAGAATAAATATCCCCCACCCTAAATTGATGAGCTGTTTGACCAGTTGCAAGGCTCCAATTGTTATTCCAAACTGGATTTGAGGCAAGGATGTTATCAAGTGTAGATTAAGGAAAAGGATATTCCCAAGATGACTTTTAACACTAGATATGGCCACTATGAGTTCGTGGTGATGCCTTTTGGGGTGACTAATGCACCGGCAGTGTTTATGGATTTGCTACATCGTATTTTCCAACTATTCTTGGATAAATTTGTGATAGTATTCATCGATGATATCCTCATATATTCCAAAAGCCCAAAGGATCATGCATTGCATCTACAGCTGGTATTGGAGAAGCTCAGAGAGCACAAGCTTTATGCCAAATTTAGTAAGTGCGAATTTTGGCTGGACATTATGTCATTTATTGGCTATGTGGAATCCAATGATGGAATAAAAGTGGACCCTGCAAAAGTTGCAGCAGTTTCAGACTCGAAGAAGATGGAGAATATCACCGAGATCAGAAGCTTCTTGGGGTTGGTTGGTTATTACATGTGGTTTATTAAGGGGTTCTCAACCCTAGCATCATCTATGACCCAATTGTTGAGGAAAAATGTACTTTTTGTCTGGAGTGAGAGGTATGAGAAAAGTTTCTAAAAGCTGAAGTAGAGATTAATGACGGCTCCAGTACTGAGTTTACCAGAAGGAGATAAACCCTATGTTTTGTATGCTAATGCATCTAAGGTAGGTTTGAGAGCGGTGTTGATGCAGGATAGGAAGGTAATAGCTTATGCCTCTTGGAAGTTGAAGCCTCACGAAATCAATTATCGGACGCATGATTTAGAACTGGATGCTATTGTTTTAGCGTTGATGAAATGGCGACATTATTTATATAGAGCCGAGTACGAAGTGTTCACAGACCACAAGAGTCTAAAATATAATTTTCCCAGAAGGACTTGAATTTGAGGCAGCGGAGATGGATGAAATTTTTGGAGGAATTTTGTTGTTTTATCAACTCCCACCCAGGGAAGGCCAACATAGTTGCTGATGCTCTGAGTCGTAAAGTTAAAATGGCCAGATTGAGAATTCAAGAGATTCAAATAGTCCAAGAGGTGTTAGATAGGAGGACTAAGGTACAGGAATGATGGATTTATATCAAAAATTTGAGATTGATACTGGATCTAAGGCAGGAAATCGTCAAAGCACATCAAAGTAATACAGAGTTTCAACAATTTAAGG
The DNA here is from genome assembly GCA_026120185.1 of Voacanga thouarsii. Classification (NCBI taxonomy): domain Eukaryota; kingdom Viridiplantae; phylum Streptophyta; class Magnoliopsida; order Gentianales; family Apocynaceae; genus Voacanga; species Voacanga thouarsii. The sequence continues at coordinate 1,816,933 of JANUWF010001282.1, read as the reverse complement.
ATCAGAGACTTAAGTGGGAAGGCAGTGATTTCTAGAAAGACGAGACAGGTGTGATGTATTTTCGACATCACTTGTGTGTGCCTGATGAGCTGCAACTGAAGGATAAGATTTTAGAAGAATTGCATAGAAGCAAGTATTCTATTTATCCAGGAGAAGTAAAAATGTATCAAGATCTGAAGAAAGCCTATTGGTGGCCAAGAATGAAGGAGGACGTGGCGAAGTATGTCTCCACATGCCTAACCTGTCAGAAAGTTAAAACGGAGCACAAAAAGTCGGCAGGATTGTTGCAACCTTTACCAATACCATGATGAATATGGGAAGAGGTAACCATGGATTTTGTTGCTAGACTACCTATGGCAAGGACCCAAAAGGATGCCATATGGGTAGTGGTTGACAGATTGACCAAATCAGTACATTTTATTCCGATGAATGTAAGGGACTCAATGGAAAAGTTAGCTCAAATATATATGAGGGAAATAGTCAGATTGCATAAAGTACCTTCGAGTATTGTGTCTGACCAAGATCCAAGGTTTACGTCTCGATTTTAAGCTAAGTTTCAAGAGTCAATAGGATCTAATTTAAGGTTCAGCACGTCGGCACACTTGCAAACTAATGGTCAGTCAAAAAGGGTTATTCAGATATTGAAAGATATACGAAGAGTTTGCATATTGGATTTTGGGAATATGTGGATTGATTGCATACCATATGCAGAATTAGATTACAATAATAGCTACCAATCTTCGATTAGAATAGCTCCGTATGAAGCATTGTATGGACGTAAGTGTCAAGTGCCTTTGTACTAGAGTTGGTCGGAAGATGGTCACATAAGCAAGTCTGGAGAAGTTTGCATTCAGAAAATATTAGATAAGGTGAAACAGATCAGAGAGAGATTGAAAGCGGCTCAAAGCTGACAAAAAAGTTATGTAGACAAAAGGCAAAGGGAGTTGGAATTCCAGGTAGGAGACAGTGTGTTCTTGAGGTTGACTCTGAGTAGGGAAATCTTGAAACATCCAAAAAGTGAAAAGTTAAATCCAAGATATTTCAGATTATTTCCAATCATGGAAAGAATTAGGCAGTTGTGTATTGGTTGGATTTTTCGGATAGTTTGACTGGAATACATGATATATTCTATGTGTCTCAGTTGAAAAAGTACAATGCCGACCCAAGATATGTTCCGAACGATGAACCGCTGGTATTGTAACTCGACTTGAGCTACGTGGAGAAACCCGTTAAAATTTTAGACTAAAGTATCAAGACTCTTCGGAATAAGTAGATACTAATGGTGAAGGTGCAGTGGGAGCATCATGGCACCCAAGATGCCACGTGGGAGACGGAAGAATGGGTGAAGCGGAAATACCACGACATGATATCAAGGTATGCGTGAATTTCATGATGAAATTATTCTAAGGAGGGGAAGATATAAAATCCCACCTAAACCTATCCTAGAGTTAGAGGGACGAGGTGCATATCATATCATATTGCATAAAAATATATTTCTTGAATAAATTCGTGTGCCTTAGAATTATGATATTAGGGTTATATGGTTTATTTATACTTGTTGAGTAGTAATGGTAAAAAGAAAATTTTGCTTAAAGTCAAATTAGGAAGAAGGCTTGAGGCTTAGAAAGGAAGAGAATTTGGTTGGGAAAATAAAAACAAGAGTTAGTGTGGTGAAGTGATTAGAACTTTGTGATTAATCTTTAAGGTCTTGAGTTCAAATCTTATAACCTAAGCTTTATTCTTAATTATCCAAACCAATGTTTGAATTTATCTTTTCTTACATTCCTTAAAGCTAGGAATGTTATCTTAAGAAAGACACAATGGTAATGTCCGAACTAGGTGATCCCATCCCAAAAGAAAATCTAGAAAAGTTTTGCTCTCCATCATTTGAGCAATCCTTGTCCAAACCTATTTAAATTTAAAATACTCCTATTTCTTTAATTTTTTTCAATTTCTATAAAATGTCTTGGATAAATCTTGGCTTGAAATTTTAAAATATCTAGCTTTTGGGATAGGAAAATGACTGAAATTGAGGAAGAAAAATAGATAGGTGGTTTTCAAATAAATCACCATAGCTTTTCTTCCAAGAACTACATTTTCTTCTTGTTCTTGTTTTGGTTCAAATCTGAAAATTTTTCTAGCAATTCTTCTTAGCTAATTTTCAAAAAAAAATAAAATAAAATACACACACACACACACACTTGGTTGGAAAATAGGAAGCTGTGTATTCAAGCAAAAATATGGAATTGTTAAGGATTTGAATTCATAGAATCTGAAAATGTCAATGAACAATCAAGGATTTGATGTTTGGAAAGTGTTTTTGGAGGTTGAAATCAAGCTGGCAATGGTTGGGCATGATGAACCGGTGGGGAATTAAGAGAAAAGAGAGGGAATTGTGTGTAGGTTTCAAAAGAAACAGTTGAATCGGCTATTTTAAATCGGAATCCCGACTTAAGCTGGCGATAGGTGAGGGAAAAAATGATCCCTTACTTTTTTTTCAAAAACCCGAAGAAAACTAGCACTGTGTCTATTTGGTTGGACCGGCACCGGGTCATTTTTATTTTGGCACAAAAATTTTTCTCTTTTTCTATTTTTTTAGGTAAAAAAATGAACATAAATGCACGAAAAAGTACTAAATGCATAAAAATAAAATCGAAAGATTAACAAGAAAAAATTGTCCTCAAAGTAAAGTAAGAAAGCAAAATAAACAAAAATCATCTCTTGGCATGATTTTGATCCTTTACGTTGTTTTATGTATTTTCAGTCAAATTTCCAACTTGACAATCTCCAAGTAGCTTAGCCAATTGACTGATTTGATTTTCCAAGTTATGCATTAAAGCCTCTTGATTTCTTGTTACTGCATGAACTCTTTGAAATCTACCTGAATTGAAATTATCATCTTGTTAACTAATTCTTCCATGGATGGCTTTGGTGGGTTAGACGGAGGGGCAATGTAGGGTAAAGAAGGTTGAGTTCTTTAGGTTCCTCTAAAATTCAAGGGGTTTTACCTAGGTTGGTTTTGACTAGTCTAAGAGAAATTTAGATGGTTCTTCCAAGCAGAATTGTATGTGGTACTGTAAGGGTTATTACCTTGCATACCATTCCCCATAAAAGAGACTTGATCCACTAAAGACTTTTGAGATAAACTTATGTTTTGACGCTCATGATTTGGATGCCCTTCTCCACAAAAATCACAATTTATATTCATCATTTTCCCTTGAGAAGTGGCCACCACCATTTGTTCCATATTATAAGAAAGTGTCTCTATCTTAGCTTCCAAGATGGCTACGACATCTATCTTATGAACTCCTTAAACAAAAGCCTTAGGCTTTAATTATTCTACGAGTAATTTTTCATAGGAATGTTCTCTAACAAGTTATACAATTCCTCTGGGGTCTTAGAACTTGTTGTATCTCTAGCTGATGCATCAATTAATTATTTGGAAGTAAAATTAAACCCACTATAAAGGATTTTCATTTGCATCCCTAACTCAAATCGACAGTAAGGATATATTCTTAGCATCTCCATCGTGTAAAACTCCACCCAAAGCTACATTAGAGTTAGAGGGATAGGGTGCCTATCATATCATATTGCATAAAAATATATTTCTTGGATGAATTCGTGTGCCTTAGAATTGTAATATAAGGGTTATATGGCTTATTTATGCTTGTTGAGTAGTAAGGGTAAAAAGGAAATTTTGCTTAAGATCAAATTAGGAAGAAGGCATGAGGTTTAGAAAGGAAGAGAATTTAGTTGGGAAAATAAGAACAAGAGTTAGTGTGGTTCAGTGGTTAGAGCTTTGTGATTAATCTTTAAGGTTTTGAATTGAAATATCATCACCTAAGTTTTATTCTTAATTATCATAACCAATGTTTGAATTTCTCTTTTCTTACATTCCTTAAAGCCAGGAATGTTGTCCTAACCATGTGATCCTGTCGTAAAAGAAATTCTTGAAGAGTTTTGGTCTCCATCATTTTAGCAATCCTTGTCCAAACATTTTTTAATTTAAAATACTCCTATTTCTTTAATTCTTTTCAATTTCTATAAAATGTCTTGGATAAATCTTGACTTGAATTTTTGAAATTTCTAGCTTTTGGGATAGAAAAATAACCGAAATTGAGGAAGGAAAATAGGTAGGTGGTTTTCAATTAAATCACCATAGCTTTTCTTCCAAGAACTACATTTTCTTTTTGTTCTTGATTTGGTTCAAATTTGAAAATTTTTCCAGCAATTTTCTTTGCTGATTTTTGAAAATTTGCAGCAACATTTGCCTATATAATTCGTGCTAGCAACCAACCATTTTGTGTAAATATGAACACTAAAAAACACCTTGTAATTTCGCAACTTAAGTAGCCTTACCAAACAAGAAATTTTCCAGCAAACTACTAAGAGTGAGACATGGAAGTTGAGCCATCAACTCATGTATAAGAACACCTGAAACTTTCCTCCTTCTTCTCCTAGATGGTGGCTGGAAAACCACCATTAATAAACCTCCAAACATTCCTATGTTCCAGCTGCAAATCCATTTCAAAATGGTTCAAAAATTCTACTCTCAAATCCTTCCATATTCTAAGAATTCTTGTAGCTAAAATTCCAGAATTTTTTCAACTTGCCTAGCAAGGACAAGAACCGATTTCTTCCTCAATTTCCTTCATATTTTCGGCCACCTTGAAGCCATGGACAGAATATCTTGTCTTCTTCATCTACCATGGCCATTAGAGCTCTATTAACACACCACAAATCACTCCTAACTTTACTCAACTCAAACTTTTCAAATTTGAAAATTAAATTCCAGATTTTACTTCCTTAAACTCTCACCTAACTAGATGAACGAACCAGAATTTTTCCCTCTCTTGTACAGCCATTTTCGGCCAGCATTAAATCTGGAATAATCTTCTACTTCACAACCAATACAAAGCTCGACTAGCCACCCACCATTGAAGAACTAGAAACTATCAAGAAGGAAACACCATTAACAAATCTTCTACCTCAAACATCTCTACATTTTTCTCATTTTAAAATTCAAAATAGCTGAACTCTCTCTCTCTTCCCCAAGGATAATCGAAACTCCTACCCTAGCAAGGCTAATCGGCCATCACACACCAAGCACACACAAAACATTTTCTCTCAATTTTCTCTTCTGTTCTCAAGAATACCAAGAACAGACACTAAACTTCTTCAACCATCAATCACCTCTATTCATTCGAAATCACTCCAAAAGCTCTCAAATCAACTAAGATTCAACCTATACTCAACCATAGCACACTCCATAACACTAAAACCACCAAAATTGATCTTCTATTCAGACCAAACGTGCTTTTTGTTCAAGAATAAGAAGAATATCAAGAAGTTAAATTCAATCATCTTGATCCTTCTTCACTTCTTCACCACCATTTCGTTATCTTCTTAATCTCTCTCTCTCTCTCTCTCTCTCTCTCTCTCTCTCTCTCTCTCTTGCGCCGAACCATTGGTGGCCATTCTTGAACAAACTTCATTCTAGAAAGGACTCCTCAAGCACTCAAGGACCTTCATTGGACAAGACAACACCTTCAACTCCAACAATCATCAAACAAGTAATTCTTTCATGACCTTCTTCTTAGATTTTTGAACTCAAGGCTTTTAGATGATGGAATTAATATATTGATCAAATAATGTCGGGTTAGTGATATGTATGTGGGTGAAGGGAATAAATTTAAGACAAAATGATTGAAATGAATATTGAGACTTATGAAGTTTGGATTATGCTTTAGGACTATTATATGCCCATTAGTACATTATGATTAAAGGCTTTATGTCCCTAGTAAGGTTGTTGTGATGAATGATAGACATTATACTACCATTGTTTGATCATGCTCACATGATGTTATTTTTGTCAATAAATCCCTAAATAATATTATTGTTAGATAGTATCACCATTGTTGTGATAATTATTATTATAAGCCTATTTTTTGGCAAATCAACATGATATTTATTTGATATGAGCGTATGAATATATATAAATTTTTGTACTAGCAAATTTACTATGGTCGATAAAAAAAAATTTATTATTAGAACTACCTTTTTTTTTTTTACTACTATTATTAGTAGTAGTAGTAGTAGTAGTAGTAGTAGTAGTAGTAGTAGTAGTAGTATTAATATTATTATCATTATTAATATTATTAGTATCATTTTGTAATTTAATTTACTAATTTCGGTAAACATTAAATATTTTCAGAATCAATAATTACTCAAAATATTATTATTTTATTCAATAAATAAAGAGTAATATCTTATTAAGCATTATTAAATATAAATAATAATATATGGGAATTAATTAATATCAAATATCTTTGATATTCATATTAATATTGGTTAGTCTTGCTAAAACTTTTATTTACACTCATATATTATTTATAATAATGAATATTATTATTATTATTATTAATTATTATCAAATTGATTTATTATTTATTATTAATTGTTAAAATTATTTATAATAAATCATTAATATCATTTATTTTTTGTTATTAATGGTATTTTTATGTATTAATAATATAATTTGTTATTTATTATTAGTATTATTAGTATTATTTATTATTTATTATCAATATTATTTAGTATTTATTATTAATGGTACTTATTATTTACTACTAATTTTATTTATTATTAATATTATTTATAATTATTATTTGTTAATAAATAAATATTGTTATAATTTGTTATTTATAATTTGTAACACCTATTTTATTTTAACTTATCAAATTAATCTTATTCTATAAAATACTTTATCAATTAATGTTAAAACTTAAGGTATTGTTGTCATAACTGGATGTTGTTGTAACTAGTTGAGCTTAAGCATGTTAGGCAGAGAGTTATTTATTTAAGTAAGTATTGTAGGGATATTGGGGCTTATACCATGTATTTACCCCCAGGCGGAGCTAGTTTGCCTTTAACCAACTTGGAAGGCTATTGTGTCAAAGAAAAGCAAGAGATTAGGTAAGTCCTTGCATAAAACTTTTGAAGATCAAAAATCACTTCGGCAAGTCAAAATATGTTGTATACGTGGAAATGTACTTAGAATATAATTATGGACAATTTTCTTTTCCTTTTTTGATTCAATCAAACAATTTCAAGTTGAGCAAGTAATTTTATACAAAATGCTAAACTTTTTCTAAAAACCAACTTTGGCATGAATCTTGTAAACAATAATTGCTATTTCAAAGAAACATATTGGATGATTCTTCTTATCCCAAAAGGGATAAATATAACGTTGAGTACTCAATAAGGGTAGACTACTGGGACTACACTTTGAAGGGTTAGGATAAGTCTCTCAATAGGTAGCCACCTCTGAGAGGTGAGTCCTTCCTGGATAGGATGTCAGTTTTGTAGATCATACCGGTCTGAGTTAGCAAGTACAGTTAAGAGGACTGTGTATATCTGGAAGGGACAACTGATAAGTTTAGGTGTAGAGATGGATGAGTATCTCACCTAGTGGGCCATACATATACCTTATATTAGAATGCAGAAAATGTGGCATCCTGAACATTCTTCTGCCATGGTGCACTAAGTGTGGTGTCATAACTATTTCTTTTGAGTGGTTACTTTTATTTTATACAATGTATGGCATTTCAAAGGAAAACACCACCCCTCACCTTGTGAAATTTATTTGAGACTTTCCAACACTTTACTTTTGTAAAAGTTTCTCAACGTGCATACATAAATTGTTTTGCCTAAAGCACTCTAAGCACACACGGGCTTATTGAGATTTATGTCTCACCACATTTTTATGACATGCTTTAAGGTCGATCCTACTGTGAAGATTATTGATTAAAAATTACCTTTCTTTGAAGACTTATTTTGAATGTATTTCATTTTTGGGGAGACTCTAGCAGACATTTGTTTATTTTGAGACTTGTTCATGTATTGTTTTGAGGTGTAATAAGTTTAAATTTGGATAATTTCTTTCATTTTTTTTGTGATCCTAGTTATAAAGACCTCTTGTTCCAAGGACGGGATGATATCCCCAACCCTAATAGGGTATGTAGGTGGTAGGGTGTTACACATGCTCCTTTCCCAACATTCATATAGGCTTTCCTACTCCAATTGCTGAAGGCAAAAATATTAGTTCTAAGTTTGCTATCCTAGTTGGGAAAAAATATTTTGCTAAAAAATTTTTAACATGACCATTTCAAGTAGTAATGGATCCTATCGGTAGTGATTTTAACCAGAATTTTGTTCTATCCCTAAGAGAAAAAAGAAGAGTCTCAATTTTATTATATCCTTTGAGATACTATTCATCTTAAATGTATAACAAATTTCTAGAAAATTAGAAAGGTGGTCATTTGGATCTTCAACAGATAAACCATCAAATTATACCATATTCTAGATTATTTAAATTATATTGGGTTTAATTTCAATGTTGTTAGCCTCCACCCTAGGTCTAGCAATGCTTGAAGTTGTACTCGAGATTGTGGGTCTAGCAAAATCACCCATTGTCCCCTTATCATTAATACCATTACCTCCATTGTTGTTTTAGTTAGCCTTCATGACTAAAGATTGGATCTCCTCTGCTAAAGTGTCCTGACTTAGCTAGTCAATCCTTTACCTATGTGCCGTCTGAATCCTTGTTAAAGTTTGTTCAATTTCTGAATCAAAGTCCACTATCTCTCTTTTGGTTCGTTGGGTCATAAACTAAGGACTCACCTAAAAAGAAAATAAGAGAATACGTATTTACAATTCTCAAATATCCAATTAAATACAATTAATGCACACAATACATAGATTATCAATTTAATCCACAAATTATATAATTATACAAACAGCAAAATATAGCATTTATTTATATATACATGACTAAATTAATGGAATTCAGGCTTTCATGATATTGATCTCCGGTAACAACGCAAAATATTTGATGCGTCAGATTTGGACATATAAAATCACACATTTTTAAGTCTATTCCCAATCAAATTTTAATTAAAACACTAGTCCCAAATCACACATATATGTAAATGCACTCATCACAAATTATAGTATATGGAATTAATAAGTATTGACCCTCAAGGAGCAAATACCATTAATTACTCTCTATCATTTGTTTAGCCTAATAAGTAAAGTGATTGAAATGAAAAAAAAATAAAAACAAAAGGAAAAATAAAAGTGTCGACAAAATCTTGGAGAAAAGACAAGTAGATAGAAATTTCTGAAAACATGACAACAATTGACTAGCAATTATCACAATTAACTATCATCCGGGTATCATGAAGGAAAAAAATAGATTTCACTTCTTTTTCAATCTATGGATTCATCACTACCTTTTAGATAAATTAATGGATATATTTTATCTCACTAATCGGCTAAAAGATGCATTAGAATCAATCCTCAACAAATATCCCTATATTCTAGATAAAAGTATGAAATTAGTCAATTACCCTATATTCTAGGCGAATTCAACTAATCTTCGATTACCCAAATTCTTCACTCTTAACAATCTTTTTCAAGTCAATTAAGAATTAATAAATATGAAATTAACTAAATTGAAACTACTCCTAATTTCATTTTTTAAGTTCATTAGAAGAAAGAAATAATTAATTAATTAATCCATCAAATAAAAGCAAGTAACCAAATATTAAAAATAATAATAAATTGACCAAATAACTAAAATTAATACAGAATGATGAATCCAAAAATATCCTCTAAATACAATTAAAACATTGAACTCATTAGTGTTCAAGAAAAAAAAACAAAGGGAAAAGATAGAATATAGAACTCATACACAAGTCATCTTCTTCTCCTATGAAGACTCCTCCTAAAGCAATGCTCCTTAATTAATGAGCTTTTTCTTGAATGAATAATTTCTGATTTAACTCCTTAAATTCACGTGTTTTGCTTGAAATTTTCTTGTTAAATAGCCTTCTTTGCTACCAAAATCATTCCAAAAAAGCTCTAAGTCATGCACAAATTGATTACCAAAAGAATTCTTCAGAAACTTCCAATTTTGCTCAAAAAAGGTTTGCAAATTGCCTTAAGTCCAGTCCAAGGCCAGCGCCAATCCATCATCCATCATCACTGAGCTGATGCTGGCTCAGCTCTATTTTAAGTCCAATTTGCTCTGTTTTCCCCTATTTTTCCAAAGTCGAGTTAGGGTCGGTTCTGCATTCCAATCTCAATGCCGGTTCAAGTCTAACTCACGTCAATTCAACTTTAAACTATGCAATTCTCATCTAAAATTTGGAAAAAAAAAAAAAAAACCTTTTCCTATAGCCTAGAAAACTTTTGTACAGCAAATTTTCATTAAAACATCTCAAAATAAAGAAATATAGCACCATTACTCACAAAAATAGCTTAAATCTATCTCAAATAACTAAGCAAATATAGGTACATTTTGGCCCTATCACAAGTCTAGGCCAGTTCCAGAAGATTCACTCATTTCTTTTCATTTAAGGATATAAACCATGTAACTCATATAAGTCAGAAAAAAGTAACCAACTTATAAACTACTACCATCTGGGTAGCTAAATTAGGACTCTTTCTCTTTCTTTTTTTTTTTTTACTTCAAGTGGGTGCGTTTTATCATACTAAAGTTTTTCAAGAAATTAAACGATGCAACAAGAAAATAATCTTCTCAAGTGCATTCTTTTTCCTCTTTTTTTCTTCTTCTAGTAGTATATTATATGCTTCATCTTACCTCATCCCATTAACTTAAACCCAGAATAAGGACTAATTCAGAAAACTACAAAATAAAAATCAGTCACAATTCCCCACTTATATGATATCACACAATCTACAATCAAATCTCAAGAAAAAAAGTTTCACTCAAATACTATGGCATAAACATGGTTAATTCAAATTCTCAAGACTTAACATATCTCTAACCTAATATACAAGTTTATACAAGACTGAACTTGACTAAATAAGTCTCAAGCCAAATTCCCAAACCAAAAGAAAAGGTTCCACCATATTTGACACAAATTAACAAAAAATGTTTGAAAAAAATTTGCCCAAATTTTATAAAAAATCTAACTAGTTATTGAAAAAGTATTACATTTACATTTCTTTTCCCCCATACTTAAACTAGACATTACCCTCAATGGCTAAAATAAACATTATAAAACACAACTAAAGGGACTTAAAATAATAAGAAAGGAAAGAGTAAAGCAATACTCCCCAAGTAAATTGATGCATAAGAAAGGTTGGTCATCTTCCAAAATAAAAAAGGAACTTCCTAGTCTAAGACGCTATGCCACAGACCTATAAAACGAAAACACAAATTCAAAAAAACTCTAGAAGATAACAAAAGCAAATATAAGAAAACAAAACAAAACCAACAACTACTAAAATAAATCCTAATAAAGCAAAAATAATAACTACAAAATAAAGAAATATCCAAAAATAAGAACAACAAACACCAGGTAGACTGGTCAATTCCTTAAATCATGTAAGTGTCAGAGCTTCTATCTAATTCTCCAGAATCCTCTTTGTAATATAGCTTTAATAGATTACCATTCATTTTGAATGTCATTTTTTTCCTAAATGAGATACCTCAACTGCTTCAAAATGAAATACCTTACTCACTAGAAATGGTCTAGACCATCTAGGATTTAATTTTTTAGGAAACAATCTCAAGCATGAGTTAAATAGTAACACTTGATCACTCTCTTTGAATTCCCAGTTTAGCAAGATGTACTTGTCATGCCATCTTTTTACCTTTTCTTTGTATATCTGGAGCTTTCATATGCATTATCTCTCCATTCTTCAAGCTTATTTAATTAGAGTAACCTCTTTGTCCTTGCAAACTTAAGATCAAAAGTGACAAGTATAATTGCCCAAAATGTTGTATGTTCAATTTTCATAAGTAAATGACAAGATTTTACATATACCAATCTATATGGAATTAGACCTATGGGAGTCTTTTATGTTGTTCTGTATGTCCAAAAAGTGTCATTCAAATTTTAGCTCCAGTCCTTGCGTGCATGTTAATTTAACTACTTTTTTCAATTTTTTTTTAACACCCTATTAACTACCTCAACTTAGCCACTAGTTTGGAAATAATAAGGGGTAGCAAACTTATGTATAACACCTAAACATTTCAGCACTTTCTCTAATTAGCTATTACAAAAGTGTATTCTCCTATCACTAATGAGAATTCTAGAGACTCCAAAATGGGTAATAACCTTTTAAAAAATGTCATCACAATCCTAGCATCAATAGTTGGCAGTGCCTATGCCTTAACCTATTTAGATACATAGTTCATAGCAACCGAAGATATATTTATTACCAAGAGAAGTTGGAAAAGGACCCATGATATCAATTCTCCCATAATTAACTATTTTACAAGCTGGAGTAATTGATAAAAGCATCTCATGAGCTTTAAAAAATATTACCTGTCTGCTGACACCTATCATAATTTTTAACAAACCTACGTGTATCCTTGAAAATTGAGGGCTAATAGATACCTAATTCGAGGACTTTCCTTGTTGTCCTATTAGCTTGACAATGTCCTCCAGCTGGTCCTTCATGGTAATGCCAGAGAATATGCCAAGTCTCTACATAATCCACAAATCTTTTGATGACATGATCTACACAACAACAAAATAAAAGAGGATCCTCCAAAAAATAATACTTCACATCTGAGAGAAATTTCTTTCTCTGTTGTGAAGTAAACCTTTTATAATGAATTTCTACTACTAAATAGTTAATAAAATCTGCAAACCATGGAGAAGAAGAATTTTTACCTTAAATTTGCAAGATTTGCTCATTAGGAAAAGTGTCATTGATCTCCTCCTCTTTCAATGGCTCTAATGTGGGATTCTCCAATCTTGACAAGTGGTTAGCAACTAAGATTTCAGCCCCCTTCTTGTCTCAAATCTCCAAGTCAAACTCCTACAAAAGTAAAATATATCTTATCAATCTAGGCTTGCAGTTATGTTTGGCAAGAAGATATTTTAATGCTAAATGATCAGTATACACAATCACTTTAGACAAGACAAGATAAGAATGAAATTTATTAAATGTAAATACTACGCAAGCCATTTTTTTTTTTTTTAGTGGTATAATTTTCTTGTGCTCCAATAAGATTCTTGCTTGCGCAGTAAAGTGCTTTCCTCATCTTTATCCAAGCATTGTTCCTATTGCAAAGTCACTAACATTACACATTAATTTAAAAGGGAGTGATCAATCAAGTGTAACCCAGATAGGAGAATTAAACAATTTTTTCTTCAAAATATTAAAAGCATATAAACACTTTTCATCAAAATTGAAAGGAACATCTTCTTCAAGCAAAGAAATAAGAGGTTTCAAAACTTTCGAAAAATCTTTAATAAATCTCTTGTAAAAACCGGCATGACCAAGAAAGTTTCTAATAGCATCTATCAATGTGGATGGATAAAGCCTTTTAATGGTCTTAATCTTTGCTCTATTACGCTCTATACCCTTACTTGAGATCCTGTGCCCCAGGACAATATCCTTTTAGATCATAAAATGACATTTTTCCCAATTAAGTAACAGATTAGTTTTTTCATATCTTTCAAGTATTCTCTTTAAATTTTTTAGCATAAGTCAAAATGAGTCTCTAAAATTTTTTAAAAAAAATTGCCTATGTTGTAAATATTTGAATTAGTGGAAGCTCCACTAATTATGGATTTATGTGAATTATTAGGGAATTAGTGGAAGCTCCACTAATTATGGATTTTTATGAATGTCCATCATTTAGTGGAGACACCACTAATTAAGATTAGTGGAAGATGATGTATTCCACTAATTAAGAGCTCTATAAATAGAGCTATTCTCTAAGCTTGTAATACACCATCATTTTGTGAAAGAAAGAATTGTGATTGTGAGAGAAAGAAAGAAAGAGAGATTTGAAGAAATTCTTGTGCAAAGAATAGTTAGAGTTTTATTAGTGTGTAGTGTGTAGATTTTTTTTTTAACACTACCCAAATTTTATAACACGTTATCAGCACGAGTCTCTACCGTTATTAAAGCCAGAAGACAAGTACGCATTTATTAATCTCTATGGCTAACCTTGCTAACCTCGAATTTGTAACCCTTTATATTGATGAAAAAATTATTTGTCATACAGAAATGCATCTAAATGCTGGAAAAAAAAAAGATCCATATGTCCTGTGGGTAATTTACATTTGACCACCTGAAAATGGTTGTATTACCAACTGCACGGTATAAATGATTGCACCTGAAGTTGCAAAATTTTAAAACCGTGAATGAATATGGCTCCGCAATGTATCAACTTACATCTCAATTAAAATTATGCGGAGAAAAAGTTACTGATGAAGATATATTGGAAAAGACATTCTCCATCTTTTATGCCTCAAATATTGTCCTGCAGCATTAATATCGAGAAAAAGGGTATACACAGATTTAATTACTGCCCTCATCATTGTAGAGAAAAATAATGAGTTATTATTGAAAAATCATGAAGCCAGACCAACAGGCTCAACAGCACTCCCAGAAATGAATGATGTTGGCTCCAGCAGAAGCCATCGTTATAGTTGTAGTTATGGCAGTAGCCGTGGTTATGATCATAGATACACTCGATATTTTCCTTAGCACAGAGCAATACTAGCCACCTGAAGTGGAACAGAAAAGATAAAAATGGAAAGGGATATTTCCCTTAATAATAAGTATCACATCTTTGAGATGTTACATTTGGATGTTAATATATACTATATTACTGCTAACAATTCAGAAAAAAAATCTATCTCCTCTTGATCATAAGTCTTGTGTTCGCTTGCATTTCCTTTATTCATCTCACTGGTGTTCACATGAACTTAAGGATGCATGCTTGTAATTGCTCTTTTTCAATTGAGCTGACAAATTGAGGATGAATGTTTGTAGTTGTTCTTTTTTTATGTTTGCATTAGAGGAAGACAAATAAGTAGCAATTATGGATTTCAGTTCCTCTTCTTCGGTATCCTCCTTCTCTTTCTTCTCCCTTGGGCCAACATCTAGACTAGCAGCAGAATTAGCCGTGACGTTACTGCGCAATGAGTCTTGGGATTTTCTCATCCCCTTAAATTTTTTATTATATTTGGCTTTGAAGTATGCTTATCTCAATTTCTGTGTTTGGTCCTCCAACTGCGTATTAGGACTTTCTTCCACCAACTTCTTTTCACGTTCCAGTATCTCAATGGCTTCTCTTAACTTATGTCCTCCTTCGTCTTTATTTCACTCCTGTAAATCGAAGTGATATCATTGGTGGAGATACATTCATTCCAGTCATTATTTACTTATAAATCTTTCATAGTTTCAGCAAATTACAAGTGTGTGTGTGTGTGAGAGAACCTGAATATTCTTGATTAGGGTCTCCAAACTTATCAACTTCCTGTGAAGCCATCGACGAATTCCCAACTCCTTACATCTATTCTTGAGATGAGTTAAGTCAATATTCAGTTCTTTGGCCGCGCTCTTGATTGGCAGATAAAAGTACGGCGAAATTGTTTCTTTTGATAGTGTCTTGGAGCTATTACTCTTCTCCTCTCTCTGCCTCCTAATCCTCTCATTCTTAATAGGAATTTCATCTGCAATAATATCTTGAACTTCGATATTATGCATTTCATGGGTCCTCACTCCAAATTCGTTGCCAAGACCACTCATTATTTCTCCTAGAAAAAGAAAAATAATATCAGTAAAGGTGATACAATGCAAAATCCATGTTTGAATGTATGATAACCTAGAATCATATTCTGACTTTGTTCAAAATCCATTAGGGTGTAGAAAGGATCATGCACAAGCATATCCTCATTCAGAGAAACAACATCAAAAGCAGTCTCTTGAATAGGTAGATCAAATTGAAAATCCAAAGCAGCATGTCCAGAACTACCACTGATTTACATCATAACAAACCAAGAGAGAGTTTAATTTCATTATTTCATTATCAAGCACACTAAAAAAAAAGGAAGCCCTCAAAGGTATCCCACCTGAAATTAGGCGGAAGCGGTTGGCTTGGAAAATTAGGCGAAAGTGGTTGGCTTGGAAAGGAAAATAGATCAAAATCTTCTGTGTTAAACCTGACATTAGGCGGAAGCGGTTGACTTAGAAAAGAAAACACATCAAAATCTTCTGCGTTAGAAACCAAGTCAAAATTTGACCATGTCTCAAATGAATTACGAGTCTCTATATCTGCTTTGAAGTTTTTTTTTTATTATTTTTTTTATGTTTACTAATGGCTGATGATTGAAATATATATTGACACACACACACACACACACACACACACACACACACACACACACACACACACACATATATATATGTACGAGGAAGAAGAAGCGGTAGATGATAGGTGGAGGAACGGAGGAGAAGAAAAGACGAGGAAGGGGAAAAGATGGTACCGGAAAGAGTAAAAAAAAAAAGATATTTTTTTTGGCATTTCCTACTTGTCATCATGTTCTTGCATTTCTTTTTCTTTTTCCTTATTCTCTTGTGAAATCATTATTTCCTAAATTAGGAGAAGAACAGAAACAGTATAAGAAAGATATTGATTGGACAACATCATTAAATTATCTTGATCCGCGTATAAGCGCGTGCGAACTTGAAGTTCAAAAGATAATTCATTTGCAAAGTATTTCAAATCTAAATCAAATGCCAGACACTTTTGTTGACTCCAGAAGAGTTACACAATCGCATATTCCAGCTATAAATGCTCCTATTCGAATTGAAGTTCCAGCAGAACAAAAGTTATACCTATAGTTGCTGAGCCAAAAGCATGCCAGAAGCATGGCCGACCTCTTAGTTATAAAGATAAAAATCCTCGAAAGAAAATAGGATTAAATGATTCAGATGCTCATAGTGAATTTCTATCAATTATACCACTTCCGGTAGAAGTTGGAATTGGATAGAAACAATTATTGATAATATGTTTGCATACAATATATCTCTTAATGTTACACAGGATAATGATGATCCTGAACCAATATCAGTTGATGAATATCGGCATAGAAAAGATTGGCTACAATAGAAATATGCAATTCAATCAGTTAAATGCACTAACACAACGTAAAGTCTTCGGACCAGCAATCTGAACACCAGAAGGTGCAAAACCTGTTGACTACTAATGGATATTTGTTAGAAAGCGCAATGAAAATAATGAAATCATACGAGATAAAGCACGGTTAGTAGCCCAAGGTTTTTCACAAAGACCCGGTATTGATTATAATGAAACTTATTCTCCTATTGTTGATGCTATTACACTCCAATATCTTATCAGTTTTGCAGTACACGAAAAGATAAATATGCGCCTATTAGATGTTGTCACTGCTTACTTATATGAAAATTTAAAAAATGATGTTTATATGAAAATCCCTGAAGGATTTCATATGCCTGAAGCATATAAACATTATCCTCATAAAAATTACTCTATCAAGTTATAAAAATTATTATATGGCTTGAAGCAATCTGGGCGCATGTGATTCAATCGTCTTAGTGAATATTTATTGAAAGCGGGATTTACAAATGACCAGGTATGTCCATGTGTTTTTATTAAGAAATATGGTTCTAAATTTGTGATATATATTAATGATATTAATTTTATTGGAACTCTTGAAAAGCTCCACGAAACAATTGATTATTCGACATCAAGGATGTTGGTAAAATTACATTTTGCCTTGGTTTATAAATTGAACATTTGGCAAGTTTCATCAATCAACATATACAACAAAAGTTCTAAAAAGCTTTTACATGGACAAAGCACATCCATTGAGTATTTCAATGATCGTCCAGTCATTAGATGTGAAGAAAGATTTTGACCTTAAGAAAATGATGAAGAACTCCTTGGTCCTGAAGTACCATATCTCAGTGCAATTGATGCATTGATGTATTTTGCTAATAATACATGACTCGATATTATATTTGCTATCAATTTATTAACAAGATTTAGTTCTTCACCAACACGACGACATTAGAGTGGAATTAAACAAGTCCTTCGATATCTCCAAGCAGCTACTTCTTCAAATCACGCTGAAAGTATAGCCACTCATGAAGCAAGTAGAGAATGTGTATGATTACGATCAATGGTTCATGATATCCGAAAAAGTTGTGGATTATCATCTATCAGAGATATTCCAACTCCTCTTTATGAAAACAATGCAACTTGCATAGCTCAAATACGAAGAGGATATATTAAAGGAGATTGGACAAAACATATTTCACCAAAATTCTTCTTTACTCATGAACTCCAGAAGAAAGGTGAAATTGATATGCTACAAATTCGGTCATGTGACAACCTCACAGATATTTTCACGAAGACTTTACTGACTGCAACATTTGAGAAGTTGAGAAATAAAATCGGTATGCGTCGGTTTAAAGATTTAAAGGAATCACCTCATCGGGAGGAGTAATAAACAGACATATAGAATAGTGTACTTTTTTTCCTTTACTAGATTTTTTTTTCCCACTGGGTTTTTATCTAGTAAGGTTTTAACGAGGCATATTCTTTATGTAATAGATGGACATCCAAGGGGGAGTATTGTAAATATTTGAATTAGTGAAAACTCCACTAATTATGGATTTATGTGAATTATTAGGGAATTAGTGGAAGCTCCACTAATTAATGGAAACTCTACTAATTATGGATTGTTATGGATGTCTATCATTTAGTGGAGACACCATTAATTAAGATTAGTGGAAGATGATGTATTCCACTAATTAAGAGCTCTATAAATAGAGCTATTCTCTAACCTTGTAATACACCATCATTTTCTGAAAGAAAGAATTGTGATTGTGAGAGAAAGAAAGAAAGAGAGATTTGAAGAAATTCTTGTGCAAAGAATAGTTAGAGTTTTATTAGTGTGTAGTGTGTAGATTTTTTTTTTAACACTACCCAAATTTTATAACAACCTATAAAAATATCTATAATATTCTCTACTAGCCCATCAAACACAGTTATCATGCATTTTTGGGATTTACCAAAACCATTGCAAAGACCAGATAGCATATGTCGATAGGCGAAGATACCAAACGGGCACGTAAGAGTAGTCTTTTCTTAATTTTTTGAGGCTATTAGGATTAGGAAATACCCTGAAAATCCATTCAAGAGGTAATAGTACATGTAACCAGCCAACCACTCCAACATTTAATTCATAAATGGGAGTGAGAAGTGGTACTTCCTTATTACCTCATTCCACTACCTATAATTGATACATACCCTCCATCCAGTGACCAATCTCATGGAAATGAGTCCATTCTTGTCATTTAGTATCATTGTCATCCTTCTTTTCTTCAAGGCTACTTGTGTTAGGCTTACTAACACACCGTCTGAAATAGGGTATATGATTCCTACATCAAAAGCTTAATCACTTCAGCCTTTACTACTTTTGTCATATTTGGGTTTAGCCTTTATTGGAGTAACACCACTAGTTTAGCATCCTCTTCTAATAAGATCTTATGCGTGCAAAATAGAAGGCATATCTTTTTAATATCAGTTATCTTCCAAGCTATAGCTGTAACACCCCTATCTAAGATTCTACGAAAAGGTGTGAAAATGTCAGGGGTTGCCCCGTCTAATCTCTCAAACAATGGATCTTTATAACAAACAAAGCTATAATATAGTATAAAGCAATTAAAACTCAACATGCTAATATATCCCAAAAGGATAATCACCACTCAGAGTGTATCATTGTCCATACAGGTAATACAATACATTGGGTTGTAGGGTATCGTCCCCATAAAATGAGTGCTAGTTGCTCTAAGGTTGACTATTAGCTCCCGGACCTAAGAAAATCAGAGTAAAATAGGTGTGAGTGAAAAATCACTCAGTGAGTCCTATGTGTGCTAGTGTTTGACAAAATAGATGTAATGTTTTTATTAGAGGTAAAAATTAAGGTTTCTCGTGAATTTGCTTTCAAAAAATTCCTTCAATAGGTAATTGCATTTTTAATTGAAAACAACTCTACAACTGTGTCTTGGAGAAAAACTTAGTTTTAGAATTTAAAACCGTCACATATTTGGAAAATATCAGTTTTTCAACTCAAAGACCCAATTTAAAAAATACAGGCACTTTTCCCAATAGAAGGTCAACCTGTGTGCAAAGCTCACAAAGCTTCGCCTTGGACATCATAATCTTATTGCGCTAAAGTACATACCTTTCCGTACTCAACTATGCACTCTCAGAACAGCAAGTGCATCTCTACATAACACCTGGAAAATAAAATCTTTTACTTACCCCCGTAAGCCCAGGGATCCCAATCTTAGTGTGATCACCATTGAGGCGACAAGGAGTTGAACATGCCAGGTGTCCCCACCAAGCATTGGTGAAAAACTTGGAATTTTATGCCCGTAGGGATGAGGCAATTGTCAAGTGCTAAACGGCTAGCCAGGACGACTAACCTCAATGTCCTGTCATCTCGTTTGGAGTAAGATAATCCCCAGAACTAATCGGGTTATTAGGGGTCGTCTACCTCTAAAGTTGGCTAGTACAATGATCAAAACCCTTGCTGGATACTCAACATCTTCACTGGTACACAAGACCAATCCAATTCCATTGGCTCACAAGGCCAAATAAGTAGTTCATCCCGAAGGATTATAAATAAAGCATTTTTTAGGGCCAAAATATCGTTTTTCAAAAGTTAATCTCATACCGAGAGATTGTTTCCCAAATCATAGTGAAAAAGCAGAAAAAATCATTCTTGTACGATAAAATGCATTCCCAAGGGTATTTTTATCATTTTAGACATACCCGATTTACAAATTGAGTTTTATTCAGGAATTCTAGAATTCTATCCCTAAAGGAAGAATTAGATTCAAGAAATTCCATTTATGATTCCATAAAACTCATACTTTCCATATTTCAAGAAAAGGGCATTTTCGTAATTTCTCCCCAAAGAAATATGCCATTATTCAAGAATCCATCTCATAATCATGGTGTAAGGTTTAGCTTAACAAACTAAAAGAAAAGCCAAACAAATTCATAAAATACGAATGAAATGCTTTGAAACATATCACAGTTTCTGGAAAAATATTCACAATTGAATAAATTCCATTTCTCATTTAAAATATATTATTTCTCAAAATAATGATCAATTCTCGTTTAGGAAAACCAAGATTGGTTCAAAAAAATCTAAAGCCACACTTTCATGTTTTTCCTACTCTAGAACATTATTCATCAAAATGAATAATTTCAAGAATAAATCTCATGAATTTTCATGTCATTTAGATATGAAATGAAACCATAGATTTTATCAGAAAAACTAGATTTTCTTCAGAGAAACCAAATCCTTCAAACGTTCATTTTTGTCAAAATAGTTGCACATACTAAGAGTCTTGTCATACGAGACATTATAGGAGTCACATCTTCCTAGAAAATCTTTACATGATTGGGAGCATATTAAATACAGAAAAAATTAAGTTTTATCAGAAAAACCAAAGGTATTCATTATGCATAAACACAATTTGCATAAATCACTAGCACATGCTAGGTTTTCAAGTATTCAAGGAACTCACCTTGTATAGCCTATTACTTGAATATGTAACGATCCTTAATATCATTGCAAATTCCTTAAGATGAACGACCTACAAGTATCGTAAATCCATGCTCCATTTAGCATCTAAAATATCCACTCATATTAATAAGGAATATAATAAGTTCCTTATCCTTCATATTTCATTTCATTCTACAAAATGAAATATACTACTTGGAATAATTCCATATCCTTATTTCATCTTTCTCACATGAATATAAGATTTTCATAAGCCCATAAAACTTCTCATTCAATTCATGAACACAATTAAAATCAATCCATGAAGTTACTTGTTCTCAACAAAAATTCTGCAATTTCAGCTTTGACACATTAAATTATTTTGCTCATAACTTTCAATCCGTACCTCTGATTCACTTCAAATTTATACCAAAACGCTCCAAGAATCCATAACTTTAATCTTGCAAACCTGCTTTGTTCAATTCCAGAAATGTGCCAGATTTTCGGTGATGAAACATCCCAAAATTTTCTTTAATAAATCCATTTTTTCAGCAAAACATAATATATCTTTGTTCTTGCTTTTCCATGGCATATAAATATCACTTTTTTTGTTTGCATATAAATGTCACTTTATTCATTCCATTTCTCCCTTAAGCATCATTTAACACACTAAATTTTAATCACCTTCAAACCAGAAATTCCACCAAAACATAACCAGAAAATTGGCAGCTTTAACTTCAATACATTTATACATATTTCTTAACAATTATATTAATTTTCCAACTTTATTCCTTCCTTCCATTCAAGAATAATATCCATCCATAATTAACTCTACAAAACACCTTCAAATCACCTTCAATGAACACATAGAACACGGCTAACAACCTGCTATCCCAACTACACACATGTACCACAAAAACAACTTTGTTCAACAATTAACTCCAAGCATATTTCATAAACCATGCATAATTTCATGTAACATTCATATCAATTTTCAACTCAAAATCTCTTGAGCAACTTTAATTCAAGACAACAACTTTTAACCTTGTAATTTGTGATCTTTAAACTGTAAATCAACCAAGCTTTCTTCCTCCTTTTTCTTCCTCTTGTTCTCAGAACTCTCTATCTCGCTTCTTCTCTATTTTGTTTCTAATTTCTCTTCTTTTTTCTCTTTCCTTTCTCTTGCTATTTTCTTCTTATTTTTCTTCTATTTTCCAGCAGTCCAAACACTCCCACCATCCTCCCCTTATTCTATTTAGAGAAGATGTATTTTTCTTGGTCAAAATTCATTATTTGCTCAATATGTGATGGCACGATATTATTGGTCCATTTGTGAGCTTAGGTGTCCATGGAATTTTGTAAAGATTCCTAGAGAATTATTGAGAAGTCTTCCATGAACTCTCATGCAACCAATGAAATATTACCACATGGCTTGTCCAACAAATAACAAGATGACACTTGTTATTTATTTTCCTTTTACCAAAATAATTTTATTTTTCAAGATAATTATGCATTAAATGCATAGGCCACCAAGCATCTCTCAACCAATCATATCTAACCTTGTGTACCTTTGTCCAATAAGATTGCAACACCTTTTCTCACAACCAATCACAATTTTCCCCAATTTCTTTGAATAAAATTTTACTAACTTTTCTAATACTTCATAATTTCTGATATTTTTCCCACCAATTGGAAAAACTTTTTGTTTTACCAATAGAATCCTGACAACAAATGATTCATTTTCATGTCCCTCAAAATTCTTAAATTCTTTCTCAGTTTTTTGAAATTCGTAGTCAAAATTACAACAATACCCCTAAAACTCAAATTATACCAAAATGTTTGTCTCATTGCCCTGATCAACTTTTGTTCTGAGCTTACACCTAAATTCTTATTCTATACAAAGTAGTCATTAATTGAAGTATAAAAGTGCAGATAGAACAATCTCAAAATTCCAATGATGTCCCTGAATATTTTTTATCACACTAGAACCTTTATTTCACTGCACTGATCTCTTCTTGTTCTTACTCCACATACAAAATCTCATTCAATACAAAGTAGTCGATGCCAAGAAGTATAAAAGCGAGGGATGTCATAGTAGCCCTCTTTACCCCTTTAAGACTTCAATCAACTTTACCTTCTTCTCTTTTGTTAAGACTTTTGCAATGATTATTGGTAATTTACCTTTTTCTTTCTGACATACATATTCTAAATGTCTTGGAAATTTCATTAATTCCAACTCTGGTAGATCTTTACTAGATAACCTCATTCTTCCCAAGCTTAAGGATATGCCACCATTTTTGTTAAGGATATATTTACTTCTCCTACTCCATCACCTTCAACTATAGATATTTCCAAAAGAACCTCAATCATATATTCTTGCACATGCTTCAAATTACAATCATCAATAATATCAATCATAAAACAAGAATCATCATGAATGGATGAATGCTTCATGTCTTCTAGAATCCTAATGGTGACTTTTTCTTTCTCAACCTTAAGTATCAACTTTCCCCTATAAACTTCTATAATAGATTTTACAGTAGCTAAGAAAGGTCTACCGAGGATCAATGGGACTTTAGAGTCCTCATCTATGTTAAGAATTGCAAAGTCTATTGGAAATATAAATTTATCTACTTTTTTTAAGCATATCCTCCACAACCCCCCCACTCCCCTAGGATATTCTGTTGATTGATCAACTAATTGTATGCTCATCCTAGTGGTTTTTGGTTCACCTATGCCTAACTTTTGAAAGTTTCATAAGGTAATAAATTTATACTAATGCCTAGGTCTACTAGTGCATTACTAAAAGTTAAACTACCAATTAAGCAAAAAAAATAGAAAAACTCCCTAGATCTTTTAATGTTTATGGCAGCTTCTCTTTGTTTTGAAGGATGGTTGAACATTCTTTACTCAATATTACAGTAGACAATTCCTCTAATTTTTTTTTCTTTGATGAGATATCATCGAGGAGTTTGGCATATCTAGGTATTGGAGCTAGTGCTTCTACAAATGGAAGATTGATATGTAGCTAGTTGAACAATTTCAAAAATGTTCCAAATTGCTCATTAATCCTTTTTTTTTTTTCTATAACTACCTGGATATGGATTAGGGGCTTGTGCTCCAGCACCCTTTGCTTTTCCCTCTCAGCTCTAGTCTGACATAGCGGTGCTGCTTCAATCACCTCAAGTGATGCTACCTATTCTTTAGGTCCTTTTTTTTTTCTTTACTATTACGTGCTCTTCTGTTCCTCTTCTTACAGGCTCTAATGGCATTTCCAATTGCTTTTCACTCCTTAGTATAATTGCCTTAGCATGCTCCCATGGATTTTTTCATATGCTTCATGGGAGTGTCCGTGCTTGCCTTTTTCCAAGTAGTTAAGCTAATTATCCAATCTAATCTTCTAGATTTTGAATTAGCACATCTTGATTTCTCAACAATGCCTCCACTACTTCAAAGCATGAATTTGTTGCAGTCACGAACTTTGCTATAAGAAACTCTAATGAAGGCTTTACTAGCTACTGTAGATGTGGCAACGATGGGTGGTAAGGTAATGGCATTTCTGGCCTTAAACTAGGTGGATGGGTCATTGAGCTTAGGCTATATATACTCCTATAGAGATTGTTACCTTGATATCCATTGCCCAAATAGTCCATATGGTCTAGGAATTGCTCAGTAAATGATCCTATATGCTATCACTCATGGTTTGGATATCTTCTTCCATAGAAATCACAACTCATAACTTATATTTAAGGAGGAAATGAAGGATCTTAAAAGAAATAAAACATAGCAGAAACATGCTTTTAAATTTTTTTTCATTAATAATCTAGAAGAAAACTTACTTTTGCAACGCGTAAGGTGGATTACTAGAACCAGAATTGAGTTGGATGGTGGAACACTTAAACTTAGTGTGTCCTGCTTCATCATAGAAATCTATTTTGCAAGATTAGCAGCCAAGCGTCTACTCTTGTGCATCGGTTTGCTAGCTCTCGATCTTTCAGAGTATTCTCAAACTTCCTATGGGCTAGCTATCGGTAACAATAGAATCTAGGATGAAAACAATAAGAAATTGGGAGAGCTACTAAGGAAGAAGAACTAATAGTAGCGGCACTCAAAAGGAAGCTATTGTCTGTTTTTATTATTATTATTATTATTATTATTATTATTATTATTATTATTATTATTATTATTATTATTATTATTATTATTATTATTATTATTATGTGAACATAGCACACCATGCACATACACGAAAAACAATAGCACTTAACTCGTAGCTACTGCATCACTTTTCTTTTCCTTATAAAGGTAGCTTTTCCCAGGGTTTCTAAAAACCTTGTAGCCGTCCCTTTTAATTACTAGTGGGCTAAGGCTTGGTCCACCTAATTTAATAAGTCCAAGACTTATATTTATCTCATTTATTAATTAATTGATTCTCTTGGGCCTAATATAAAATAACTTAAGATAATTAATAATTCAATTTAATTATATTAGCCCAATATATTATTCTAACCCAAATAAATAATTATTGGACTTTTAGAATAATTATTCCATTAATTTTTTCATCTAGTAAGTCCACATAATAAATCAATTACTAAAGTTAATTGAACTACTCTGGATATCAAAAGACATATAATTCTTGGATACTAAAATGACTAAAATATCCCAACTAATAAATAACTTTATTTTATCATTTTAAATAGGTAAATTGGTGAGTTTAGTCCCTGAGCTATTATATTTTGGTATGATTGGTCCCTAATATATATATTTTTTTAACTTGATAAGTCCTCTATCTTTTTTAGATTGGCACATTAGGTCTTTCCAGCCCAATTTCAACGGGTTAGCTCGTTTACTACAATTTTGACCCATTAAGAAAGGGCAAATTTGATATTTTACTGTACACATTCAACATTTAATAAAAATAAATGGGTAAGTTTAGTCCCTAAATTTTTTTTATTTTGGCATGGTTGGTCCATATTCTTTTTTTTTTTTTTTACTTTATAAGTCTTCTTTCTTTTTTATTTTGACATGATTGGTCCTAATTCTTTTTTTCTTTTAATTTTATAGGTCCTCTATCTTTTTTAGTTTGGCACATTAGATCCTTTCAACCTAATTTCGGGGTTAACCCTAAATCAACCCGCTAACTCCAATTTTGACCTATTACAAAATGACAAATTTGATATTTTACTTTAAACTTTTAATTATTTTTTATATTAGAATTTTGTATATATAAAACTAACATAATTTCACATTTACAATCACAAATGTATAAATCGTATTACAAATAATAGTCAAATCAAATAATCAAAAGAATCTACAAATGTAAAATCTAAATTGATGCTCGTTCTATCCAGACCAAATCACACAGCACGTCAATGTTACCTTTCTCTAAATAAAAAATCTCAATATCATATCCCCCATTCAAGTAAGGTAAATTGGTGAGTTTAGTCCCTGAACCTTTTTATTTTGGCATAGTTAGTTCCTATTCTCTCTTTTTTTTTTTTAACTTTATACGTTCTTTATTATTATTATTATTTTAATTTGGCACATTAGGTCATTCTAACCTAATTTCGGTAGGTCAACCTTAAATAAACCGTCGACTCTTATTTTAACCCATTAAGAAATAACAATTTTAGTATTTTACTGTACACCTTTAATATTTAATTTAAAACCCAATGAAATATCAGTCTGTTATTCATGGTATGATGCTGCAAAAATCTATCCTTCTAGGCAGTTTCTGAAGATGGATTTTAAAGAGCAATTGTTTTAGTTCCATATATACAAAATTCTAGTACAAAAAATGATTGAATATGTACAATGAAATATTAAATTTGTCATTTTTAATAGGTCAAAATTGAAGATGGATTCATTTAGGGTTGATGTGCCGGAATTAGGTCAAAAAGGACCTAATGTGTCAAACTAAAAAAAAAAAAAACAAGACTAATATAGTTATATATTAAAAAAAAAAAGAATATGGTTGATTTAGGGTTAACCCGCTGGAATTTGGCTGAAAGGACCTAAGGTGCCAAACTAAAAAAGATACAGAACATATAAAGTTAAAAGAAAAAAGACTTGGGACCAATCATGCCAAAATAAAAAAGATAGAGGACCTATAAAGTTAAAAAAAGAATAGGGACCAACCATGCCAAAATAAAAAAGTTCATGGACTAAACTCACCAATTTATTTTTATTAAATATTAAAGGTGTACAGTAAAATGCCAAATTTGCCCTTTCTTAATGGGTTAAAATTGGAGTAAACGGGTTAACCTGCCAAAATTAGGTCAGAATAACAAATGTGCCAATCTAAAAAAGATAGAAGACCTATATAGTTAAAAAAAAAAAAAAAAGATTAGGAACCAACCATGCCATAATAAAAAAGTCCAAGGACTAAACTCACCAAATTACCTTTTAAATATTCCATTTATCACCATATAAAAATATTGGTCGCATGAATAATATTGCAAATGTAATGTCTTCGATCTACAAGTGTAGTGATAAAAATATCCCTTTACGTAACATCCATCGTTGAGATAGGAAAAATACACAAACACCTTTCTCAATGACCTCTACTATCCTTAGATATCTAATTCAATAATCCAAGACTTTTATTATATCTAGGTGCTACCTAAAAGCATATAATATTAAGTCATATTCCCAGTGCCCTAAATTATTTAGATTATCTTGGACAATCACACTAGAGTGATTTATTTCTAATAAGTGAAGCATAAAAACTTTATTATATAAGTCTATTTTAGTTAACTCGAGTCATATACCCAATGTATAAGGTTATTGATCAACATTGAGATCTCATCCATCATACATAAAAATGCATAAGTCTAACTTCATCAGACCACTAACTTATATTTAAGTCTTAGGGTACTCATCCATGCTGTAGCAAAAATAGTTTGGCTTCTCTAAATATAATACTTTATTAGAAACCAATACTATGGAGGTCATGTTCTATATATTCCAAAAACAGTTATGCTAATGGTGTGAGAGAACTACTCACTGGTTAAAGGTAAACCATTCTTCATTTAGAAACCAAAGCATAATGAACTTATCTTGATGAAATACCCACTTTCATCAAAATCAAGAACGATATTTGTCTTGTATGTCAAATATCCAAAACCTATACTTTATTATGAATAATGACCCAACACATAGGTCATTAATTTGTCATATTTAGACCTTGATGTGCAAATATATGCAAACAAACAATCATTAATGAATGAAATATTTTATTACGATTTGAAATACAGAAATATATAGTCTATTTTTTCTGGCATACATTCTCACTATTGGGTATCTCAAGCTCATATCGTACATGGCGCAGTAGAAGAATAAAATGAGATTCCATCCCAGGACCCGCCTATGTGTGAAAAACAAGACATAAAGATAATAAAGGTAACAGTTTTTTACCTTTATTTGATCATCCGAAAAACAAAAATTTCTTCTTTAAGTCGATGCGCGATCCATCAATCCTCTTGTGCAAACTCCATGAGAGTTGAACGTCTAACCACTATAATCACAGTGTGTGATTATCTCTAACAGTAATCCACATAGAGGATACACTCAAGCACCAAGATTTTCGGTGCTAGTAGAAAAAGATGGTCGCTAGGGTTCTTCACGTTTTCAGCAAAACGAGAGAGAGAAGATCGTGTGTATTACTCACAGCTAGGGTTGGTGGCCATATCATCATATAACACAAAAAATCCTACCAAAAATTGAGAATTCTAATCCTATTAGAATTCCCTAATTGTAATTGGAAATATCAAGTTCTCACAATTACAATTTAGACCATAAATTATAACTAATTATAATTTATCCACAACTTCTCTTTCTCGCAATTAACCCCACTATGTTATCAAATAACATCTTAAATATATAATCCTCTATTGTGTGTGACCTATTAGGTTTCTCGGTCAATTGGTAGCGAACATGAATTAATCCAAACGTCTTTGAGATTAATAATCCATAATTAATTAGAATTAATCCTATTAATTCTAATCAGAATTGGTTTATTAATTCATTAATTAATAAACTCATATTCCCAGATCATGAGCGGTATCTAGCAACACATCATGACCACCCAAGAGTCCAGGAAGTCAAGTGGCTTGACATAAACCCTTCAATAACAAACTTCAGTGCAATTAATTCCTTTCACCATACAATATCTCATTCGGTTTGAAGTACGAAATTAGTGCCAACTCTCTCCAAAATTAATTCTAGCCCGAATACAATAGTACTTGTACCAGAAACCCACTACTCAAGATGTGTATCAATTGGAACTATTTCCAATATGTATATGCCTTGGCTAAGGATTTCTCGAGTAGTAATTCCTACAAGTGGCCGTGAGATATTCGCCCTACTATTAGGAGTGGTGAATCCTTTATTGACCCTCTCAACTACTTTCGTTTACTCATAATGTACCCAATATTCATCCCATAGGCAGCCCTCGATCAAACTCTGGAGATTGGAATCAAAGTACAATGCTCAGCAAACAAAGTACCTTGGAGATCTCAAGTCTAAGGATACTTGCACGTTTACTATATTGAAATTACATCACTGGCACTAAATAGTTATCCATGTGATTATCTCAAAACTAGGTCATCCAATGAACTTGTTCCATTAACAAGCATCCATGTGTTAACTTTAAGTATCTCAATACTCACGGATATAAGAACCACCGTCTGATCAAATTAGGAAGTCTAATACATGCTAGTCTTAATGCATTAATGATGTCCTGTCTCATTAATACTATGACTATGGATTATTTAAGTACTAACACTATACAGT
The DNA here is from genome assembly GCA_026120185.1 of Voacanga thouarsii. Lineage (NCBI taxonomy): Eukaryota > Viridiplantae > Streptophyta > Magnoliopsida > Gentianales > Apocynaceae > Voacanga > Voacanga thouarsii. Next base: position 1,786,733 of record JANUWF010001282.1, on the reverse strand, counting down.
GTAGTAGGAATTTCATATCATGATCTCTATCATGATTTCCTTAATACAGTGTTGTACTAGGCACTTTATCGAACAGTTATATTACTTAAAAGTAAATAAAAGAAATTGTAAGATAAATAATACATTTTCTTAAAATAAAATGAGTCATATACAATGTACAAGTGATTGCCTCTAGGGCACAACACTAACACTAACAATATTTCACTTGGACTAAAAAGACCATGAAAGTCCATATCTGCCTATCTCTATGACATTTAAGTTTTTTTGAAATACCTTCTCCGTAAAAGGCTTGGTAAAAAGATCCGCTATATTGTTTGTAGAGGAAATTTAGTTAACTATTATTTCCCAATTTCTAGATGAACCCCTGGATCATGTGATACTTCCTCTCAATATGCTTGCCCTTCTTATAGTTCCTTCGTTCCTTACATTGTGACACAGCTCCGGAATTGTCATAATATGAGATGATAGGCCTGTCTATTTGTGGTACTACTCCAAGTTTTGTTAGAAATTTTTGAAGCCAAACTACTTCCTTAGAAGCTTCTAAAACTGCCACATACTCAACTTTCATGGTAGAATCAGCAATGCGAGATAGCTTGATATTTCTCCATGAAATGGCTCCTTTAGATAAAATGAAAGCATATCCACTCATCTTTATTTGCCTAGAAGTTTGAGTCAGTGTAACCAGTAGAAACTAAAGCATCAACTATATACATAAATATATAATCTTTCATTCCCTACTTAGATATATACTTTATAGCTTGCTAATGAGCTTCCCCCTGAGTTTGACTAATATCTACTAACAATGCCCACAGTAAAATAGATATATAATAACCCTCACTTTTATATTTTAATTAGTTACTACTTTGTATAGAATAAGAATTTGTATAAGTCACTAGAATAAGAAATAATCAGTATAATGAGATGAATGTTTTGGTGCGATAAAAATATTTAGGGGCATTATTAAAATTTTAAAATTATAGGGACCCAGATGGAATTTGGAGATTGTTCTACTCGTATCTTTGATTTTCAATGGTGACTACTTTGTATAGAGTAAGAATTTGGATATAAACCCAGAACAAAAGTTGGTCAGTACGATGAGACGAACATTTTGGTATAATTTGAGCTTTTAGGGGTATTTCGTAAATTTGACCACGAATGGGATTTTGACCTCAAATTAAAGAGGATTGAAAAAGAATTGAGAATTTTGATTCCTACCATTGAACTCAGTAAATTATTTAGATTCCATTGGTGAAATAAAATTTTTTCCAATTGAAATGAATATTTGGTCCACAATTTAGTTATTTCCTAAGGAAATTCTAAAGTATGGTCAGAAGTGAAACAATAGGCATTCTATGATTGGTTATTGAGAATATGTGTGTCTATTAGTGGTTGGTTAATGAGGCCTAGGGTTTCTATTTGATTGGTTGAGATAAATAAGTATTTTCCTAAGCTTATTTAGCAAGATTTTCATAAGCTTTCTTAATAAGCTTTTGACCTCACTAATTCTAATTGACCATGTGACATATTTTCCATAAGAATGTTGGTGGAAGGGATGAAATATAGCCTAAATTTTGTTTCTAAGAAGCGAGTAAGAAAGAAGGGGAAGAAACGAAAGAAAAAAGGGAGAAAAACAAGAGAAAAATGAAAAAGAGAGAGAAATCATTCCAAGAAGAGAAAAATGAAGGAACTTGGAGTATTTTCAGCCTAGAGCAATCAACAAACAAGATAAAAGTTTATGTTTCATGAATTAAAGTTGAAGCATGAAGAATACATATTGTTTTTATATGAATTTTATTGAGAAATTCATGAGAATTATGGTTTTTCTTTGGAATTTAGCCATGTTTTGAAGTGTTTGTGTGTGTTGTGTGTGCCGGCAGCTTTGAGAGGATATGTGCTATATTTTAAATGGTGTATAAAAGTGCTATGATGGTAGTTTAATTGATAGTTCATGGCTGCACAAGAAGATGTAACAAATGGAAAGGAAAAATGGATTTAATTGTTGAAGAAAATGAATTGTTGTTGTTGTTGTTTATAATTGTTGATTTTGTGATGAGAAAAGATCCATTTGCTGAGCTATTTGTCTCTGAAAATCAGAGAATTGAGGGCTATTATGATAGAATTTGAGATGGATTAAGTGTTATATAGTTGTTAGGATTAAAGGAAAATAGATGGTGTGAAGAAATGAACAAAACAGAAATTCTGCTTTGAAGGAAATCCTGAGCAGACCTGAAGACTGAATAAACAGATCAATATAGTTAGTTGTTTTGAAACCCCATGACCTAACTAAATGTCTTATGATCATTTTTAGACCAATTTTACATTATTTGGAATTGTAGATAAAAAGTTATGATGAAAATACCATAAGCTGTCAAAACTGTGATGGGATTAAGAAAATGAGAAGTTGTAAGCAAAACTAAATGAAATGAGAAGGTAAATTAGTGGTTCATGAGTTGGAAATCATCTAGGAATATCTTGAGGATATTTTGGAACTAGTTTGGCATCAATCAGCCTTGTAAATTAAGAATTATGACAAAAATACTTAGGTATGCCAAGATGAGAAAATGCAGAATTTTAGTTTGAAAAAGTAGAGCTATGAGTTTATTTCACGTAAGCTGTTAAAGACATGAAGGATTAAGGATTCATGTGAAGGCCTTAAAAATATGTTTGTGGAAAAGAGTAATGAAATGGAATTGATTTACCTCAAAATGTATATTTCATTTTGGTATAAAATAAAGAAATAGGTAATTTGGTAATTTCCTTGGCAATATGTAATTAGTGATATCTATTGGTTGTGAATTCTAGAAAACTAAAGCAAGTGTGAAATGATAACCGATGCATGTTATCTGCTTTAAAGGTCTCACAAAGGCTTAAGGATTGCGAATACCGCATTATGCAATAGCTAGGACACGAGATGAGTCCCAAGTCTTTTAAATTCCGTTTAGCTAAATATTTTTCTGAAACAATCATGTACTTTTTTGATATAGTTTATGCTTTCCTGTTATATTATGAGATAAACGTTACACTTGAGTTTGAAAGAATTATTAAGAACTTGTTACTTGAACATGATGGACATGAAATATCTCGTGTGATTTCTCCGATTTTCAAATCCCAATTTTGGTAAAGTGATTTCCTGATACGAAAACTGCTTTCCTGATATACTCAAGTGCAAGATTTTCTACATGGATTTGGAAACATGATGAATATTATGAATCTTGAATTCTTGAACATGACAATTCTTGAGTCTAATACATGACTGACAATGCTTGAATACCTAGATACATGGCGTAAGCACTTACTTGAATACTTGGCATAAGCATAATACATGGCATAAGCATACTACTTGGCATAAGCACTAACTTGGATACTTAGTATAAGCACTGACTTGAATACTTGGCGTAAGCATTGACTATACCTGAATGCCTGAATCCTCGAATACTTGAATTAGAATATTTTATACTCGAATTCTTGAGTACCTGAATCAGCATGTTTTCATTCTAAACTATTGAATACTTGAATCAGCATGTTTTCACTCGAAACCCATAAGTGCTTGTTTTTTAATGTTACCACACGAGAATTTCTGGACTAGTTTATCTATGTTGAGATTAATCTTCATAAATTATTTTCAGCAGAAAAATACTAGCATACACGGGACTCACTGAGCCTTACACACACACGTATATTATTTCTTTTGAAAAATTTTAGGGATTAGAAGCGCAACGGAAGCGCAGTGGACTCCCAGAGGCTCATACTATATTTTGGATATGTTATACCCTTAAGTATATATATCAGAAGTTAAATTCCATATACTTTCCTATATTCAATAAAAGTAATTTTGAAAAAAATTTCGCTGCCTATTGAGTGAAAGTTGTTATAAAGACTTCTTGTCTGGGCAATCAGACGTGGCGATATATCATAAAGTATAGCCTACTACACCATGAAAATATGGGGTATTACAAGATATCTGGCCTACAAAGAATGGCATACATGAGATTTTCCACAACCGAAATATACGGAATCCTAGACATTTTATCTTTTTCTTTTTGTGTCTAGAACACTCCTGGAAGATAAAGTCAATCCATGCCTAAAAAGAATAATTGCCTATTTGCATTAATCCATACTAAAATTAGCCAATATCTTGTCAATATAAGTAGATTGGGGTAAGCTTAACATTCTTTGCTTCCTATCTCTAAGAAGCTTTATATCAAGAATATAGCTAGCTTTTTCTCTATCTTTTATACTAAATTGACTTGATAGCCAAACCTTTATAAATGATAATGTCCCTACACCATTTTCAAAGAGTAAAATATCATCTACATAAAGTACCAAAAAGGACACATTATTCTCATCTGTTTTTCTATACACGCATAATTAATCCATGTTTTGTGAAAAACAATAAGACTTTACAGTCTCATCAAATTTATATTCCATACTTGTGATACTTGCTTAAGTCTATAAATAAACTTATTAAGCTTGCAAACCATATGCTCTTGACTTTTGGTAATAAAGCCTTTAGGCTGGCCATATAGATATCTTTGCTAAGATAACCATTGAGAAAAGTTGTCTTAATATCTATTTGTCATATCTCGTAGTCATAATAATATACAATAGCTAAAAGTATACAAATAGATTTAAGCATGGCTACTGGGGAAAATGTCTCTTTATAATCGATCACTTCTTTCTAAATATATCATTTTGCAATCAACCTTGCTTTATAAGTCTAACTTTTCTATATACACGTCTCTTTCTCTTATATACCCACTTGCATCCTATGGGTTTAATCCTTTCAGCTACAGTGATAAGATCCTTGATTAGGTTGAGATACATAGACTCAATCTCAACATCCATGTCTATTTACCATTTATCTGCATCAACATCAACTATGGCCTCCTCGTATCTAGAGGGATCTTATTCTTAATGATCAAAGACTATATTAAAAGCCTTTCTAGTCCACTTTTCTGAAACTCTAGATATCCCTCCACTACGACGTGGCTCAGTCTGTATAGAAACACTTGGTTATGTCTCTTTAGATTCTTCAATTAGGGAAGTGGAAGTTGAAATATTAGATGACTGCACTTCTAATTCCACCTTACTCGAAACCTTAATGGATACAACTATTCATCTTCTAAGTATCCATAATGAGTATTACAAGTACTTTATGCTTTTGGGTATGATAAAAGTATCCACCGCTTGTTCCTTTTGGATACTATATAAAGTAACATAATTTTGACTTTGCCTATAGCTTACTTTCCTTAGTCAGCACACAAGTTGGACAAAACCATATCTTGAGATGGTTCAGACTGCACTTATGTCTAGTTCATATATCATAAAGTACCCTAAGTACTGACTTGAAGGCACCAAGTTCAGAATATATACTACAAAATATATTTTTTCACCATTTCTATCAATGTTCTATTTCTTGTCTTAACTACGCCGTTCTGCTGAAGAGTCCTAGACACAGTCAACTAAATCCTTGAATTCACCAATGAGGTACTCTCCACCACAATCCGATCTTAACTTTTTGATTAGTTTACCTATTTGAGGCTCTACTCAGCCTTAAACTCCTTGAATTTCTCAAAAAAGTTACTTGTACCTCATCAAGTAGACATAACCAAAACGTGCATGATCATCTATGAAAGTAGTAAAGTATTCATAATTCTGGTGTAGACATAGGACCATAGGCATAAGTATGAACTAACTCAAGTATTTTTTTATTTTTATTATTATTATTATTATTATTATTATTATTATTATTATTATTTGCTCTTTTTGCCTTTTATGTAAAGGACATTTTGGTTATTTTATCCACAAAACAAGATTCACACTAAGGTCATTCTTCCAATCTTAATGAGCCAAAAGGCCCATCTTAGATTAGCCTCTGAATCCGGTTAGAATTTATGTGTCTGAACCTTAAATGTCATAAATATAAGTCTTTTGATATGGCCTTTCTCTTTTTATTACTAGGTTTGGTTTGAATATTATTTATTTAACGATTTATATAAAAGAGATTGGTATACATGTTTTCAAAATAAATAATATTTCTAGCTATATTAAATAAAATACTAGAATAGTCATGAAACTAAAATCAAATTCTATTTAAAACTAAAAATATATAAAATATCTTTTAATACTAAAAGCCTATCACAATATCAAATAATAACTACAAGTCTTCTACTGCTTCAGCCTATACTCGTGCTCCGTTGCCCACTCTGATTCTATGTTCTCCTCTATTAAGTCTTCTTATCCTGCTAAACTCTTGCAAGGCATTATAGATATGGTCAGTGGCTCTACAATCAATAATCCAAGTAAATGATGATTCAACCATTGATATAGACTATAAATAAAGAATAATATCTGAGGATTTAGCCAAGAATTCAAGATAATATTTCTTTTAGTGTTCCTTCTTACTACACTTGAAATATTTTCCCTTAGACTTCACATCGGGCTTGGACTGAGTAGGCTTACACCTCTTAGATCAGGCCCTTGTTGTCGGTTCTTTTTCTTGAACTTTTTGGGCTCAGCCCTAGTTCTAGAAGATAAAGCAGAACTAATAACTAAAACTTTTGATATAGGCTTCTTAATCTCCTCAGCAACCTGCAGTTCTTTTATCAACTCAGTTAAAGTCATACTCAACTTGTTCTGCACACGACATTAATACAATTCAACTTGAACTGAGAGTATGAGTCTGATAAATTCTCAAAAACCATGTTAATTGATGCGTAAATTTTGAGTGTATAAAAATCATCAAATTTAAATCCATCCCTTAGTTAAGTTTTAATTAAAATATTAATCTCCAAATACACATACGAGCAAGTATACTTATAGCATAGGGAATTAACGAGTATCAATCTTCAAAGGAATAAGTACACACTAATCATTTTTCATTCATTGTATAACCAACCAAATAAAGTGATAAGATCATAAAACGAAAAATAAAGAACTATATACAACTCAAGGATGTAAAAATATGCAATTTAGAAAAAAAAAAACTCTAGAAAACATGATAATAAGTCACTTAGCCAATATCATAATCATTATTATCTTAGTTTCATAAAAGATTTAAAATACACCACCTTCGTTTGCAATCCATAGAATCACTATCTTCTAACTAAATTAATGAACATATTCTGTCTCAACCAATTTATTCAAAATATAAATTAAAATCAATCCTCATATAAACCCTTATATTCTAGGTGGTTTAAAACATAAAATTAGTCAACGAATTCATATTCTAGCAATCATCAACCAACCTTTCATTACATATGTTCTTAACAGTTAACCTCGTTTTCAAGCAAGTTAAGAGATAACAAATATGAAACTAATTAATTGAAGTCATTACCAACCCCTTTTTCAAGCAAGTTAACAACAAAAATCAATCAACTAACTCCATAAGAAAAACAAGCAATCAAATACCAAGAACAATAATCAATTGATCAAAAGAATAAATTACTTAATAAATTATGAATCCCAAAAATAATGTCAAATTACAATGAAAATATTGAATACATAATTGCTTTTAAAAAACAAGAAAACAAAGGGAAAAGAAAGCACTTATAGACAAACCTCCTCCTTCTCCTTTGAAAACTCTCTTGAACAATCCTCGATTTCATGAATTCCTCTTTTTTTTTTTTTTTAGTGATTTTCTGATTTGCCCTTTTAATTAACCTTCAATCTCTCTTATCTCCTATGTTTTTCCTTACTTTTGCAGGCCTCTTTGATACTAAATTTGTTGCTTGAGAAGTCATAGCCGAGTAGGATTAGAAAAATACTAAAATTATTGAAAAATTTCTAAATTCATGCAAACAATTTTCTTGCTTCAGAGTGGACCTGGCGCCGGGTCCAGTCGACCCACTTGGCGTTAGGTGTGTTATATTTTCCTCTTTGAATGTGCTCTGTTTTCACTGTTTGGGCATATTGGACCTGGCGCCTGGTCCCCTTGCCAAGCCTGACACTAGGTACATGCTGGAAAATTTTTCTTTTTGCTTGAAATCAACTTAAATCTACACAAATTTGTTAAAAATACTTTCTACAAGCAAAATATAAAATAGGAAGGAATGTACCTAATTATTATAACAAAAGTATCTCAAATTTACCTCAAATAATTTGAAAAATAATGATGATTTTAGCCCCTATCAATTCCCCCACACATGAACTTTTGCTTATCCTCAAGTAAAACAATTTAAGCCAAAAAAATCATCAAGAAAACACAAGTTTTTTCTCATTCCAAAAAAAATTGAAACATAACAGGGATTATAACTGCCTTTCAAACTTTAGATAAAACTCTTGCCATTCATATAATCTGATAAGGGCTAAATTAGTCATATTTTTCCTAGTTATTTGAGGTTCTTTTGTGATATATTTTGTTCAATAAGTAGTCATATTCCTTCATATTTGAGATTTTACCCTTGGAAAGGCGTTTTGTTCATTATTTTGAATTTTTAGGGTAAAACGAAATAAAAACGCCGCAGAACAGAGGAGAGGCGGCACCAGCTAGGGCACTAGAACTGGTGCCGGCCATGCACTGGATTGCATGAACTTCAAAGCAATAAAAAATTATCAAAACAGAGCAAAACAGAGGGGAACCGGCGCCGGCTCCAAGAATCAAGGTGGCTCCGGCTACATTCTGGTTTTCATTATGCAAAATTCGGAGAAAAATAGACGAACGAGTAGAGAAGCAGAACACAACCAGCGCCGGCTCCAAGAGTCAAGGCGGCGCCCACTATGCCCTGAAGATAAGGCGGTGCTTGATTTTTTCTACGCGATTTTTGGTAATCTATGGAGTTTTAGTATCTTCCAACTTCTACTCGGCCAAGAACTCTGTACCTACGAGTTTAAGCACTTCCTAAACCTATAAATAGACGAAAAACACAAGGGAAAAATGAGAGAATTCATTAATCATTATAGAAAACCACTCAGTCAAAAGAGCAATTCTTCAATTCAAGGAGGGTTGTGCAAGAAGGTCTTCAAAAGAAGAAGAAGGAGGCTTGTCTATGAGTGCTTTCTTTTACTTTGTTTTCTTTTTCTTGAACAATGATATTTTAATTGTTTTATTGTAATTTGACATTATTTTAGATATTCATGATATTCAGAGTTAATTGATCTTTTGATTAATTGGTTATTATCCTTGGTATTTAATTACTTATGCTTATTACGAGATTGGTTGATTGTTACTTTCTATTGACTTGTTTGAAAAAGGGATTAATGGTGGTTTCAATTCATTAGTTTCATATTTGTTATCTTTTAACTTACATGAAAAGGGGGTTAATTGATAAGAACTGGTATTTAAAGGTTAATTGATGTCTGCCAGAATATGGAAATTTAATTAAGGATTGTGTTTAATGCATCTTTTGGGTAAGACTGGTTGAGACAGAATATGTGATACTAAGTTACCTAGTAGATAGTTATTCATGGATTGAAAAAGAAGTGAGTCTATCTTAATCCTTCATGATACCAAGGGAATAATTAGTTATGATAATGGTTGAGTTCTTTAAGATCATATTTGTCCACACAATGATTTGAGTTACATACTTCTCCATCCTTGACATGTGTATACTTTTATTTTTATTTTATTTTTTTTCTTTTTCCTTGTTTTTCACTTTATCGAGTCGATTAAATAATGAAAGAAAGGTGATTAATGTCTACTTGTTCCTAGAGGATCGACACTCATTTGAACCCTATACTCGGTTAATGATGAGTACGCTTGCTCATATGTGTGATTTGGGTTGAACGTTTTAATTTAAACTTGATTGGGAATGTACTTAGTTTTTGTATGATTTTTACACCCAAGTCCGGACACATCAAAATCATTTGAAAATAATTAAAATTTTGAAACATTTGACAAGATATCACAAAACTCTTCAAGTCAAATTAATCAAATGTATACCTTAGTCCAAGAAAATTATTTCACCCTTCAAGTAAAAATAGAGATAGCATGAATTGCACAAGTCAAGCTATCAACCAATTCAAGCATTATAAATCCAAAAATTGCACAACTCAAGTCATGATGTAAGGAAAGCACTCCAATTTTTTCTCTCAATTTTTTCAATGACTTAGAAAATTGATAACCTCAAATGCATGGATTTCTCTTCAAACACCGTATTAGCCCCATTTTAGTCATCACTCATCATTTTCTTCAACATTTTTCCTCTCTTTTACTTTCGGGAATTCGTAGCCTCAAAAAAAGTGGATTTCTCTTCACTATTCTTATTAGCCCACATAATCAAGTAAAAACAATACTTTCTTATCTTTAAAGAGAAAACAACAATCAACTCAATTTCTCAAATTTTCAACTCGCAAAAATTTTCCACAATATTTCCTCTCCAAGATCTTTAATCTCTTCACATTCCTTATCACAACTCAAAGCTAAGCAAAGTTTAAACCATAATATAAGAGTTAGTCAATAAAATTTCCCCACATTCATCATATTCTCTATATTTAAACTAAATGAGTCAAATAATATTCAAATACCAATGCATAAATAAGATTAATCTAAATTCTCAAGTCTTGAAAAATATGCTATCCAATAAACCAATTTCATAAAAATCCATCAAATGAATGACAAAACTCATATTCAAGTAAGAAACAGAATTACAATTTTGCTAAACAATGCAAACCACAAAAAAAAAAATTGAAAATTTTCACACAAAAATTATATGAAAAATATCTTCAATATCTAAACTCTCCCCCCACATTTAAATGGGACATTGTCCTCAATGACCTAAGATATAACAATGAAAGCAAAGCCAAGAAGACTAAAATAAATAAAGAGGAAAAAAAAAGAGAAGAAAATACTTCCATTACATATTAGGTCTGACATAAGTGAATCCACCACAAGGAGTAGTCATTAGAGAAGTCACAAGAGTACCTAACTTCTAAAGAAACAAAAACATAAAAACATAAATATAGAAAAAGAACATTAAAATAAATAAAAACGACAAGCATAAAAAAAACTGAAGAAGAATCATGGATCTTAGAGAAAAATATCCATATTATCCAAGGTGTCAATAGTTTCACCAAAATAATGCTTCACCCTATTTCCATTGACTTGGAAAGTACCGTTAACCGGGTGAGAGACTTCAAGAGTACCAAAAGGAAAAACCTTAGTCACCACATACGGCCCCGACCATCTTGATCTCAACTTACCCGAAAAGAGTCGCAAATGAAAATTAAACAACAACACTTAATCACCTTTTTTAAACTCCTGGTATTGAGCAATATTCTTGTCATGCCACCATTTTACCCATTCTTTGTAGATTAGAGAATTATCATATGTAGCCATGTGCAATTCGTCCAATGCATTCAAGTGAAGTAACCTAGATTGACCAGCAAGCTCAAAATCAAAGTTAACAAATTTGATAGCCCAATAAGCTTTGTGTCCAATTTCTACAAGTAAATGACAAGATTTCCCATATACCAATCGATAAAGGGTAGTACCAAGAGGAGTTTTGAAAGTAGTCCTATAAGCCCAAAGCGTATCATCTAATTTCAAACTCCAATCCTTTCTCGTATGATTAACCACTTTTTACAAAATTCTTTTTAATTCTCTATTAACCACCTCAACGTAACCACTTATTTGGGGGTAAGAGGGGGTAGCAAACTTATGCATTATTCTAAATGTTTGAGAACTTTTTCCAATTGGGTATTACAAAAATGAGTTCCCCTATCACTAAAAAGTACCTTAGGCACTCCAAACCGGGTGAAAAGATTTTTAAGAAATTTTACTACAACTCAAGCATCATTAGTAGGCAAGGCTTGCGCCTCAACCCACTTAGATATATACTTAATCGTAGCCAAGATGTACTTGTTACCTAAAGAATTAGAAAAAGGGTCCATGAAATCAATTCCCCAACAATAACAAATTTCACAAGCTTGAAAATTTTGCAATGGCATCTCATTAGATTTAGAAATGTTACCTGTATGTTGACACCTATCACAATTTTGGACAAACCTGTGAGAGTCCTTGAAGAGTGTTGGCTAATAAAATCCAGACTCAAGCACCTTCCTTGTCATGTTGTTAACTTAGTAGTGGCCTCCCACAGGTCCTTCATGGCATTGTTTCACGGAATCCACACATCTTCGAATGATTTGATCCGCACAACACTAAAACAAGTAGGGATCTTCCCAAAAGTAATACTTTACCTCAGAGAGAAATTTCTTTTTTTATTGTGTAGTGAAATCTTTCGAAATAATTCCTGCAACCAAGTAATTAGCAAAATCGCATACCAAGGTGTTTGAGAAATCTTACTACCAACAAATAGAAGTTGTTCATCCGGGAAGGTGTCATTCATGTCTTCTTCAGCTAAAGGTTCTAGGTTAGGATTTTCCAACCTAGATAAGTGATCCACAACTAAATTTTCATCTCCCTTTTTGTCCTTAATTTCCAAGTCAAATTCTTGCAACAACAAACCCCACCTTATCAATCTTGGTTTGGAATCATGCTTGGTTAGTAGGAATTTAAGGGCAAAATGGTCCGTATACACAATGACTTTGGACAAAACAAGATAAGAACGGAATTTATCGAAAGCATACACTATTGGAAGCAATTTTTTCTCCATTATGGTGTAATTTTCTTGTACTGCCAAAAGAGTTTTACTTGCATAGTAAATTGGTTTAAAATGCTTCTTCCTCCTTTGTCCAAGCACCGCGCCTACTACATAATCACTTGCATTACACATTAATTCAAAAGAAAGAGACCAATTCAATGTAATTAAAATAGGAGAATTGATCAATTTCTTTTTAAGCACATTGAGACATTTTTTTTATCAAAATAAAAAACAACATCTTTTTCTAGTAAAGAGGTAAGAGGTTTAGAAATTTTTTAGAAATCCAAGATGAACCTCCTATAAAAACTGGCATGACCTAGAATGTTTCGAATAGCCTTTATGGAAGTGGTAGGAGGGAGTTTCTCAATTGCCTCAATTTTTACTCTAACTACCTCAATACTTTTTCGTGAAATCTTGTGTCTCAATACTATACCTTCTTGCATCATAAAATGGCATTTTTTTCAATTAAGTATAAGGTTGGTCTCTTCACACCTTTGAAGCACCTTTTCCAAATTAGTCAAACACAGTCAAAAGAATCACCAAAAATAGAAGAAACATCCATAAATACCTCCATGATGTCTCCCACATACCCTTCAAAAATAGCCATCATACATCTTTGGAAAGTTCCGGGACCATTGCAAAGACCAAAAGGCATACATCGATATGCAAAAGTACCAAAATGGTGGTCTTCTCTTGATCCTCCGATGCTATTGGAATTTGAAAGTAATCAGAAAAACCATCTAAAAAAAATAAAACTTATGTCTGGCTAACATTTCCAACATTTGGTCAATGAAAGAGAGAGAAAAATAGTCCTTCCTAGTTGTCTCATTTAATTTCCTATAATCAATGCAAACCCTCCAACTAGTTACCAATCTCATTGGGATCAACTAATTTTATTTATTTGGACTCACAGTCATTCCTCCATTCTTTGGTACCACTTGTGTTGGACTCACTCAAATACTATCGAAAATAGGGTAAATGATGCTAGAATCTAAGAGTTTAATCATCTCACATTTTACCACATCACTCATATTTAAGTTCAACCTACGTTAAGGTTGTACTACGAGTTTGGCTCCTTCTTCCAACAAAATTTTCTAAGTACAAAAAGAAGGTCTAATTCCCTTAATGTCTATGATTTTTCATGCAATAACTCCTTTTATATTTTCCCAATAGATTTATCAGTTTGGTCTTTTGCTATGATCACTGGCAATTTCTTTCCATTTGCCAAAAATGCATATTCCAACTACTCGTCTTTGAGATCCAATTCCGGTGGTTCTTCAATGGATGACTTCATCCTTCCCAAACTACTTTTTTTAATTTTCTTAAATTCTCCCAACTCATAGCCCTCATTTAAATCTTCCAAATATGCAATAGATTGTTCTATTAAGTCCATACTGTATTTGACAAATGATTCTTGTATAAAATCAAAGATAGGCTCATCAAGAATATCAATCCTTAAACAAGAATCATCACAAGAAATAGGATGTTGCATGCTTTTATGGATTTTGATAATGACTTCTTCATCCCTAACCCTAAGTGTTAACTTTCCCTCATTAACATCAATTAATGCTTTGGCAGTTGCTAGAAAATGTCGACCTAGAATTAAAGGAACTTTAAAATCTTCATCCATATCAAGAATAAAAAAATGCACAGGAAATATAAACCCATCCACATTAACCAATACATCTTTCACTATTCCCCTAGGATATTTAATAGATCTATCTACAAGTTGAATACTTATCCTAGTGGGCTTGGGCTCACCTAGACCTAGCTTTTTGAAAGTTTTATATGGCAAAAGGTTAAAGCTGGCACCAAAATCTGCTAATGCATTACAAAATGTAAGAGTACCAACAAGACAAGGTATAGAAAAACTCCCTAGATCACTTTTTTTTCGTGGCAGAGTCCGTTGGTCTTGAAAAATAGCTGAGCATTCTTCATTTAAAATCATAGTGGATAATTCTTCCAATCTCTTTTTGTTAACAAGCATGCTTTTGAGGAACTTTGTATATTTTGGCATGTCTGTCAAAGCCTCACTGAGTAGGATGTTTATGTGCAGTTGTTTGAATATTTCTAACAATTTGTGAAATTGTGCATCTTTTCTTACTTTTTGCATACGAGTGGGGTAAGATACCGGTGGCTGAAAATCTAATTTTTTAGGTTGTTTTTCAAAAGGTTCACTAAGAGGAGTTGGTTCCAGCCTATCTTCTTTAGATAGTACTGGTTTCGTGCTAGGATCGAGTAACTCCTTACCACTTCATAATGTAATGGCAGTTGAATTGTGTTGCATTTCCGCCCCTAATGGTGATTTTATCACTAAATCCGTTAAAAACTAAATTTGCCTTTCCATGTTTCTAATCATTTCCTCAAATTTTACCAATGTCTCATCTATGTCGTGAAAGCGTTTGGTTACATAGGTAGTAAAGTTTCCTAATACCCCTTCTAAGGTAGTGGAGTTGGATGATCGAGATGTCATCTCTTGAGACATGTTAGAACACCGTCCTATGTTCCAATTGGCCATCTTACCTACATAAAGGAAATTGTTAGTACTATATATACACAGTGAATTATTAAATCAAGTTAGTTAGTTAAAGTACATGTTCACAAATTAAGTTAGAAAAACTACAACATGTAAGGACATTATAGTACAAGTATACAAGAAAATAAAATATGACACCTATGCATACAAGGAACATATATACATATTCACATATAGACATATAAACATATAAACATGATTAAATCAACAAAATTTAAGCGTTCATGATATTGTTCCCTGGAAATGGTGTAAAAAACTTGATGTGTAAATTTTGGGTATATAAAATCATCAAATTTAAATCCATCTCTTAATCAAGTTTTAATTAAAACATTAATCTCAAAATGCATATGCGAGCAAATATACTCATCGTAAGCATAGCATAGGGAATTAACGAGTATCGATCCTCAAATGAACAAGTACACACTAATCACTTTTCATTCATTGTTGAACTGACCAAATAAAGTGATAACAATATAAAAAGAAAAATTAAAAAATATGTACAACTCAAGGATATAAAAATATGAAATTTAGACAAAAGTTCTAGAAAACATGATAATAAGTCACTTAGCCAATATCACAATTAATTATTATCTTAGTTTCGTAAAGGATTTAAAATAGACCCACTTCGTTTACAATCCATGGAATCACTATCTTCTAACTAAATTAATGAATATATTCTGTCTCAACTAATTTATCCAAAAGATGTATTAAAATCAATCCTCATTTAAACCCCTATATTCTAGGCGGTTTAAAGTATGAAATTAATCAATGAATCCATATTCTACCAATCATCAACTAACCTTTGATTACCTATATTCTTAACAATTAACCCCATTTTCAAGCAAGTTAAGAGATAACAAATATGAAACTAATTAATTGAAGTCATTACCAACCCCTTTTTCAAGCGAGTTAATAACAAAAATCAATCAACTAATTTCGTAAGAAAAACAAGCAATCAAATACCAAGAACAATAATCAATTGATCAAAATACTAAATTACTTAATAAATTATGAATCCTAAAAATAATGTCAAATTATAATGAAAATATTGAATACATAATTGTTTAAGAAAAAGAGAACAAAGGTAAAAGAAAGCACTCATAGACAAGCCTCCTTCTTCTCATTTGAAAACTTTCTTGAACAACTCTCCTTGATTTGGTGAATTCCTCCTTTCTTTTTAGTGATTTTCTAATTTTCTCTTTTAATTCTCCTTCAATCTCTCTTTTCCCTTTTGTTTTCCCTTGCTTTTATAGGCCTCTTTGATGCTAAATTCGTTGCTTGAGAAGGCTTGGCCAATTAGGATTCGAAAAATACTAAAACCATTAAAAAAATCCTAAATTTGTGCACAGAATTTTCTTACTCCAGAGTGGACATGGCGTCGGGTCCAATCGACCCACCTGGCATCAGGTGTATTCTATTTTCCTCCTTAAATGTGCCATGTTTTCACTGTTTAGGTATATTGAACGGCACATGGTCCCCTTGCCAGGCCTAGCGCCAGGTGCATGCTGGAAAATTCACTTTTTTGCTCGAAATCAATTTAAATATGCACAAATTTGTTAAAAATACTTTTTACAAGCAAAATGTCAAATAGGAAGGAATATATCTAGTTATTACAATAAAGTATCTCAAATTGACCTCAAATAACTAGGAAAATAATGATGATTTTAGCTCCTATCATCAATTTATCACTCATGAACGATTGTTGCCCTTAGGACCTCAACTTCCTCGAAGTGAGTAATTATCTTGAGCATATATTCTCGAACCGATACCTCCTCAACCATCGTAGTGTTCATGATTGCCTTTAGATCTTCTTGCCTTAAGGGGTAGCTCTTATCCACAAATATGGTACTCAACGATATATCAATATTATATGCAGTGGGCATGTTCTCTTACTTCGATTGGAGGACATTAAACATGGAAGCTAACATATAGCATCTAGCTATTTGGTCAGCTTTCTTCCATACTTTTTCAGCCTCACAGTCTTGGTCTGTGGAATCTTCTCCAATTTCAGGATAAGGGTGTTGGGAAGTATGCCCTCTTAGGCTAAGTTTCTGATGTAAATATAGAATGTTTTAATAAAAAAATTTATTTTAGAAATCTTTTGTGAATTTACTTTTTATTTGTGCATAGTTTCGTTTGGAAAAGACCCATTGTATTTAAATAAGTGATCCATGTGAATGGTGGTCTTTCACAGTAAGGTATGGATCACGGGTTATTTAACATATAAAGATTTGTTCTTAATCGATTGATGAGAATGGGAATCTCATCATATTTAGGTTATTATGTTATGAATTCCAAATGGGGAATGGCTTACTTTTAGCCAGTGAGTAGTCCACTCACTTCATGACATAAGCGTATTTCGAATACGTAGAACAGGACCTGTAGTAGTGGGTTCTTAAAGTACTATTTGGTAGAAACCTAGACTACTACTGCTACAGTGTGGACTAGTACTCTACGACTTGAGTATGAGTTGGTGGTCTGACGAAGCTGGAAGCATGTGCTTTGATATGCTTTAGTTGAGATTCTATTGTAGAACTAATATACTTGTATATTGGGTATATGTAACTAGTTAGTTAAGACAGACTTATACAAGATAGTTTCTACACATTATTACCCCTTGTGGTTGTTTGAATGATCTAAATATCCGAAACCCTAGGAACATGACTTGGATGTTTGCTTTAGGGTAGCTCCCTTGGAAAGCAGATACACTCCAAAAAGTCGTGGATCATTGGACTAAAAGCCTAAGAATGGTAGATATCATTTAGAAATGTGTTAGTACACTTTTTCCTCTCTAAATACATGGCGATGTGTAGAGGGGTATTTTAGTCATTTTACCTGTAGGTCGGAGCCTTTACTAACGCAACATTGTCCTTGGGATCAATATTTCTTTATGGTGATACTAGAAAATATTTAAAATGCAAAATACAGGTATTTATATAATAGGAGTATTTTGGTCATTTTAGTAGCCAAAGCGATGTGTCTTTTTGGTCCTCGAAATAACCCATAAGTCTTGATTAATTTTGGGTTGAGGAATTGGTCTTAGTTGAAGAGGATTTTATTTTATTCAGGAAGTCTAATTTATTATTGGACTGGAATAAAATTAAATAAAAGAAGTTGAGAGAAATTTATTATCTGGTTTAATTGGTTAATTAATTATTCAGAGCCAATGTCTAGTTTGAATAATTAGAAAATTAACCTAGGTTTAAACTAGATGGAAAAAAGCTTTTTTAATTATTTATTGGGTTATTTCTATAAGCCCAGGAAATAAATAATTAATGTTTATTATTTTGGACTTTTCGGGTCCAAGAAAAATAATAAATATTATTTTGGCCCAATAGCCTGGACCATAGGACTTTTCCAGATACGGTTCAAAAAAGTTTAAGGTTAAGCCAAAACTCTCTCTGTTGATAACATCCGGGTGTTTGAAATATCAAATCCCGAGGGATATTGTTATCAGATATTAGATACTGTGGAGAATGGAAAAGGAGACTCACGTCTCTGGTGAAAAGAAACAAGCCATTTTTTTTGTTTTCTGTGCTCTCTCTCATGACTTCCTCTCTCTGCCATTGTTCTTGATATTGCTAATCAAATAGCAAAGAATCAAGAACATTGAGACCATTCCTCCTGGCTTTTTGTTTCACCAATAAGGATTGAGGCAGTGGAATATTCCAAGACCCAGAAAGCTTTGACGTTCATGCAAACAAGGCAAAGTAGGAGGTTAGCGGGATTTCAACCAAAAGCTTCATCAAGCGGGTTAGAAGGAGCTATCCTTGCGGTTCAATTGACCCTTTCACAGCCAAAGAGGTTTAAGCCACAAGAGGTATGGATTAAACGCTTCCATGCTATTGTTCTTCGTGGTTTTTTTTTCCCCTCTATTTTTCTATTTCCTACAGAGCATGGCTCCCTCTATTTTTCCAAACTACAAAGGGTTTGTCAGAACATACTTGTACCCCTCAACAGTATCCTCTTCCAATCCACATAGTTAGATCCAGTTAATTTATTCTCCTTGAAAATAATAGACAATAGATTGAAACTAGACATTTTGTTGATCACAAAAAATATTCAATTAAAAATTGTTTAAAATTTAAGAAAATATATAAAATGTACATAAAAACCGTTAGCCCTAAGGGCTTTCTTTTATGTTTTGACTTATAACAAACATTGATGTAGACTAACGTGTATGATCTATATGTGATAGGACATGTTTGACCTTAGTTCTTCTAAGGCATTCAAATAAGATTCTTAAACAACTCTTGAGCAATGGAATTTAAGAATTGGTGATCAAGATGAAGTTCAAGCTTATGAGATTGCATACCAAGAAGTCCTTATGAAAGAACTTTAGACTAGGAATTATTATTAAGGTATTTCTTATTAATTCCTATGTCTCTTTACTTTATGATTCAATTTATTTTTACCTTAAAGCACACAAAGAAAAAGATTTCAAGTTTTAAATATTAAAATTTTGGATTGAGTAGTTTGGATGATAGTGCTTTGAAAAGATTCATCCAAAATCATGTAAACAGTGTCAAATCGTTTCTGCCTGAAAAAATGTCATTTTGGACTTACCTTTTGGATGTATCATCATCCAAAACATGAGTCCAAAACACAAGTAAATTTAACAGAAAAATTATAGTCATTTTATAGCCGTTGGTACTTCACTTTATGGCCCTATATAAAGCCTCTAAACATGATTTGACATAAGATTTTTGTGGTATCCTTCTAAGAAACACACTTGCTCTATAGAAAACAAAAATCTACTTTATCAAAGTGAATTCAAATTGTGTCTAAAAAGTAAAAGTGTTTGTGCTTTTTCCTTGGTGCACATCTGCCCAAACAAGTGAGCTTTTATTATTCCATTGATATTCAATCTCTTTTGTATTACAAGGTTATGGTGTAAAATCCATTTGGGTAAACCTTGATTTGATTGTTTGGTTGAGAGGTTTTGGAAAACCAAGTATGGTGATCCTCTCTTGTATTTAGTGCAGTTTGATTTCATTAAGTTGAGTAAATGAAATCTGGTTGAAAATCCTTAAGTGTGAGTTTAAGGTAATGGATGTAGATCTTGGTAGATCGAACCACTATACATTTTGTGTCTCATTTCTCTACATACAATATTAACTGCATTGCATTTCTTACTTTAGTCTGAATCTGAATATATCTCAAAGTTTTCATGGATAGCTTTCTTTGTTGCCATGAAGTTAGTCTAAGAAACTTAAAGATCATCAATATTCTGTATATCAGACGACTTAAAATTTTTAGTTTGCCAAAAACCTTATTCACTCCACCTCCTCTCCCCCCCCCCTAAGGTTTTTCATTTGGTATCAGAACTTGGTCTACATATTCTTGGTTTAACAACCTTGTAGGAAAGATTCCCATGGCAAGCTCATCCTCTCTTCCATATATTGAAGGATCTTCAACAAATCGACCTCTTTATTTAATGGAAATAACTACACATTCTAAAAAAACAGAATGGAAATATATGTGTGTTCAATCAACTTTAAGTTGTGGAATTTGATAGAGAAAGGTCCTTTTATTCCGTCAAAAGTTGTTGATGGCATAAAAATGCTTAAACAAAATGACGAGTTTAATGTTGAAGATAATGCTAAGATGACATTGAATTTTCAAGCTATGAACATCTTGTGTTGTGCACTAGATGCGACTGAATACAATTGAATTAGTGGTTGGGATTCAGCCCATGACATGTGGAAATTACTTAAGGTCACCTATGAGGGTACAAACCAAGTTAAAGAATCAAAATTGTGGCTTCTAATTCATGATTATGAATTATTCACAATGAAATCGAATAAAAGTATCACTGATATGTTCATTAGATTCACAAATATCACAAATATTCTTAAAGCCTATGGGAAGGTTTATTCCCTTGGGGAACAAAATTGAAAATTTCTAAATGTCTTACCTAAAAGCTGGCAGCCTAAAACTTTTCCAGTGGAAGATCTAACGATTTAAAATCCTTACCAACCGAAGAGCTAGTCGGCTCTCTTCTAACACATGAAATGAAACTCAAAAGGTTTCAGGAATCTGATGATTATGATAAAGGTAAGAAGGGAATAGCATTGAAAGTTGAAAAGAAGGATGAAGAAACTAGTCAATCTGATAGTAGTGATGGAACGGAAGTAGACAATGAAGATCTAGCAATAATAGCAAAAAAAATCAGAAGGATGTTCAATAAAGAAAACTTCAAAAGAGGGAAGAAGTTCGTGAGAAAGAAAAGACAAATCTCAGCGTTCAAGCCTCAATGTTATGAATGTAAAAGCACTAAACACTTCATTGTTGATTGTCCAATTGCAAAAGGAAAGGAAGGTAGAATGCTTAAAAAGAAGAAGAAAAACCTAAAGGCAAAGAAAAGCAAATGATTGATGGGGACTTGGGACCTAAATGCAATTGAGTCTGAAGAAGAAGATTCTTAGAATGAAACTGCCAACATATGCTTCATGGCCATAGAAAACGAGGTAAACTCTACTACAACTAATTTTATGTCTAATTCGCTTATATCTATGACTGAAAAGCATGATGATCTGAATGAGTTGTTAATTGATATGTTCCATGAACTAAAAAAACTATCCAAAAAAAATGAAATTGAAAATTAACTGTTTGATAAATGAGAACGAAAAGTTGTTGAGTGAGAATAAAATGTCTCTTGAGTCACATATAAGTGCTATTATTGAAAAAAATGTGATCATGACTACTTTTATAGTATGTATCTCTAGAAAATAGAAGTTTGTGTGATAGAATTCAAACTCTTGAAAGTATGGTTAGCACTTTTAATGATATGAAAATTAGAGTTAATGACCCTACCACATGTATTGAAAAATTCACAAATGAAAAAAGCAACCTAAAAAAATTACTTGGGATTCAACATTAAGTTGGAAATCAAAATGGCTTAGGATATAGACATGAGAATAAGGACAAAATTCACAAGTCTCGATTTATTAAACCTGTCTCATGTTACACGACACACAAAGCATGCACATATTGTGAAAAATGGGACATATAGCTTCAAGATGTCTTATTAAAAAAAAAGTGAAATCTAATAGAATAACTTTCTAGAAATTCAAAGGAAATGCTACTAGCCTCCATGGACCCATGAAAGTATAGGTACCAAAAATCACTCCTCATTCTCAAGTGTAGGCACATTCTTTGAACTTCACCAAATGGTTCTTGGACAGTGGTTGTTCAAGACACATGACTAGAGATGCAACCTTGTTAGAAGATGTACAGATCACAAAATGAAGGATTCGTTACTTTAGGAGACAAGAAGAAAGAAAAGATTCTTGGCATTGGTAACATTGGTAAAGGTTCCTCAACCACTATAAAACAAGCATTACTAATTTATGATTTGAAATATATTTACTTAGTATTAGCCAACTATGTGATAATAGCTTCAAAGTCATTTTTGAAAAGGATTCTTATTCTATCATGGATAGCTCAAATCTTGAAACAATCTTTGTTGCCTACCGTGTTGCAAATGTGTATGTATTTTATGCGTATGGATTTGGGTATAAAAATCATATAAAAATAAGCACATTCCCAATCAAGTTTAAATTAAAACGTTAACCCCAAATTATACATATGAGCAAGCGTACTCATCATTAAGCATAGCATAGGGTTCAAACGAGTGCCGATCCTCCAGGAACAAGTATGCATCAATTACTTTTCATTCATTATTTAACCGACTTAATAAAGTGAAAAAGAAGTAAAAAGAAAAATAAAATAAAATAAAATAAAAGAATATATACATGTTAATGATGGAGAATTATGTAACTCAAACCATTATTTTGACAAACATGATCTTAAAGTACCTAATCATTATCATAATTAATCATTCTCTTGGCATCATGAAGGATTAAGATAGATTCACTTCTTTAGTCAATCCATGAAATTACTATCTTCTAGAAAATTATCATCACTTGGTCTCGTCTCAACTAATTCATCCAAAAGATGCATTAAACACAATCCTTGGTTAAATTTCCTTGGTCTCGGCAAACTTAAAACATGGAATTAATCAATGAATCCTTGGTCTCGGCAGACATCAATTAACCTTTAATTACCAATTCTCATCAATTAACCCCTTGGTCCAGTAAGTTAATTGACAATGAATATGAAATTAATGAATTGAAACCACCATCAACCCCCTTGGTCCAGTAAGTTAATGGAAAGAAACAACCAACTAATCTCGTAATAAACACAAGTAATTAAATACAAAAAAAATAACCAATTAATCAAAAGCTCAAATAACTCTAAAAATCATGAATACTAAAATAATGTTGAATTATAATAAAACAATTAACATATCATTGTTCAAGAAAAAGAAAACAAAGTAAAAGAAAGCACTTATAGACAAGCCTCGCTCTTCTTCCTCTAATGACCTTCTTGCACAATCCTCCTTGATTTGGTAGAATTCCTCCTTTGATTTGAGTGATTTTCTGTTATGATTTACGAATTCTCCCTTTTTCTCTTGTGTTTTTTTCTCTATTTTTAGGCTTATGAAGTGCCTAAATTCGTTGGTGTAGGGGTTTTGGCCAATTAGAAGTAGGAAAATACTAAAACTCTGCAAATTACCAAAAACTGCGCGTGAAAATCGAGGCATCGCCTTATCATCAGGGCCTAACTGGCGTCGTCTCCAGCCTCATAGCCGGCGCCGATTGTGTTCTGTCTCTCCAATTGTTTGCTAATTTTTTTCTTAATTTTTGCGCAACCCTTCCAGAATGCAGCCAGCGTCTTTTCCAGCCTCCCAGGCGACGCCTGTTTGGTTCTATTTTGCTTTGTTTCACTTGCTTTTTTATCGCCTCAAAGTACGTGCCAACAGCACGTGGCTAGCGCCGATTCCTCTGTCATAGCCGATGCCACCTCTGTTCTATTTTGTGATATTTTTGCCTTATTTTACCCCTGAAATCTAAAATAATGCACAAAATACCTTTCCAAAGGTAAAATCTCAAATATGAAGGAATATGACTAGTTATTGAACAAAATGTATCACAAAATAGTTTCAAATAACTAGGAAAAATATGACTAATTTAAGCCATATTAGTATTCTGTCTAAATGACCTTATAGCTCATGGTATTAGATGTCTCTCCATACATGATAATGATGGTTATCTTTGGTATAAAAGATTAGGTCATGTATTTTTTGATTTGCTAAATAAACTCTTCTTAAAAGAGCTTGTTAGGGGACTACCCAAAATGAAGTTTGATAAAAGTAAAATTTGTGATGCATGCCAATTTGGAAAACAAATCAAAACTTCCTTTAAACCCAAGAAAATGATTTCAACCTCAAAACCTCTTGAATTAATTCATATGGATTTGTTTAGAGCAATGAGGACTGTTAGTCTTAGCAGTAAAAAGTATGCATATGTGCTAGTTGATTATTTCTTTAGATTTACTTGGACTTTATTTCTTGGACAAAAGGATAAAGCCTTTTCTGAATTTTCGAAACTGATCAAACACGTCCAAAACTCAATTGGATGTAAACTGATTTCTATTAGAAATGATAATGGTAAAGAATTTTGTAACAATGAATTTACACACTTTTGTGATGAAAATGGAGTCTTTCACAATTTTTCAACAGCTAAAATACCTCAACAAAATAGGGTTGTTGAAAGGAAAAATTGAACTTTGCAAGAAATAGTTAGATCTATGCTTTGTGAAAATGCCCTTCCAAAATACTTTTAGGCTAAAGGTGTTAATACAGCTTGCTATATAGTAAACCAAGTTATGCTGAGACCGTTTTTGAGAAAAACACCTTTTCAACTTATGTTTAACAAAACTCCATTAATCTCTTATTTTAAAGTGTTTTGTTGCAAATGTTTGGTCCTTAATACCCAAGACAATCTTGGAAAATTTGATAGCAAATCCAATGAAGCCATATTTCTTGGATACTCTTCCAACAAAAAGGCATATAGAGTGTACAATAAAAGAACTCTTTGTGTGAAAGAATTCGTACATGTTGTATTTGATGAATCTAACATTTATGCTTCAATGAAAGACGATGATGATGTAGGAGGTTCAAATGAAGTAGGAATAGAACAACTCAAAGCTTCACCGCTAGATACTCATGCAAAAGAAGAAGAAATTGAAGAACAACAAGCTGAACAAGGAAAGGAACATACTGAAGATTCTACGGTTCAACAATTACCAAAGGATTGGAGATACAAAATAGGTCATCCCAAAGAAAAATCATTGGTGATGCAAATTATGGAGTTAAAACTAGGCGGTATTTCATAGATAACTTTGCTTTTCTCTCAAATATAGAACCTAACTGTATTGATGTAGCACTACATGATGAATTTTGGATCATTACTATGCAAGAAGAATTAAACCAATTTGAAAGAAATTAAGTTTGGAAACTTATTTCTAGACCACTTGATCGTCCGGTTATTGGTACCAAGTGGGTATTTAGAAATAAACTTGATGAAAACGAAGCTGTAATTAGAAATAAAGCTAGATTGGTTGCCCAAGGATTCAATCAAGAAAAGAGCATTGATTATGATGAGACATTTGCTCCCGTTGCTAGACTGGAATCTATAAGAATGCTTCTTGCTTTTGCATCCTTCAAAAATTTCATACTCTATTATATGGATGTTAAAAGTGCATTCCTAAATGGTTTTATTGAGAAGGAAGTATATGTTCAACAACCTCCTAGTTTTATTCATTAACACTTTCCAAATCATATTTTCAAACTTTCTAAGGCTCTTTATGGGTTAAAACAAGCTCCACAAGCTTGGTATGAGAGGTTTAGTGGATTCTTGATTTCAAAAAGTTTTTCAAGAGGATTGATCGATACCACTTTGTTCATTAAATCTGATAAATCCAGTGATCTACTTATTATTCAAATCTATATAGATGATATCATTTTTTTGTGCTACTAATAATTCTTTATGCAAGATATTTGCTAAGACAATGCAACAAGAATTTGAAATGACTATGATGGAAGAACTAAACTTCTTCCTTGGGCTGCAAATTAAGCAAACCAATGGTGGAATCTTCACAAATCAAACTAAGTATGCTAAGGAGTTATTCAAAAGGTTTGGTATGAACGAAGCCAAAGAAATCTGCACACCTATGAGTACTTCTATAAAACTTGACCAAGATGAAAAGGGTAAGAAGGTAGATGAATATAAGTATAGAGGTATGGTTGGAAGCTTACTCTATCTTACTGCTAGCCAACCTGACATTATGTTTTCAGTATGTTTTTGTGACTATTTTCAATCATGTCCAAAGGAATCGCACCTATTTGCAATAAAACGCATCTTTTGATATCCAATAGGCACAAATAATTATGGCTTATGGTATCCTCACACTAACACAATTGATCTTATAAGATACACTGATGCAGACTATGCGGGATGCAAAGTAAAAAGAAAAGGCACAAGTGGCCATTGTCAATTTCTTGGACACTCTCTAGTGTTATAGCACAGCAAAAAACAAGCTTGTGTATCCTTATCCACAACTGAGGCCAAATATATAGCAGCCGGCAGTTGTTGTGCACAAATTTTGTGGATGAAGAATAATTTGCTTGATTTTGATCTTAACTTTAATTGCGTACCTATATTATGTGACAATACAAGTGCTATCAATCTAACAAAAAATTCTATTCAACATTCTAGGACAAACCATATATAAATTAAACAGCAATTTATCCATGATCATGTGCTTAAAGGCGATGTGTGTGTTGAATATATTTCAACTGATGAACAACTTGCCAATATCTTTACAAAACCTCTGGCCAAAGAAAGATTTAACAATCTAAGAAGAGGTTTGGGAATTACAAAAATTACATAACTAACCTGGTTGCACAAGTTTTTTTTAATTTTATTTTGCAGGGTTAGTGAAGACGATATTTTTGGACGCAGTGTTTGTATTCAAAAAGCACTAACAAAGTTTTTGGATGCAGTATTTAAGTCCAAAACCCACCTCCAAAACTCATTCCTAAAAAAAGGTTCCATATTTTAGTTTGGGTCAAAATCCAAAACAGAACTATTTTTTATACTTTATGTTTCCCTTTTTGAAAAATAATAATAATAACTACTTCCATATTTCAATTTTTGAATTTCAAAAAGGGTTTGCGCTTTTCTCAAAACAGTTTCTCTAAATCTCTATGTTCATTTGTCTTTTCAATGTACTTTCTATCTCAACTCTTTAGACATTCAAAGGACTTCGTTTCTTTTCTCCTCCAAATCTCTGTAACCGACACACTCCATCTTCCAAAAACTCTCTAAGTTTTTCCTCTCCAAACAACCGACAGTCCAAAATCTCTAATCTTTTCAATGGCAAAAACAAAATCATCTACACCAAAACTCAAGAAGGTACAAAAAATGTCTCCAAAAATGAAGAAGAATGGTTCAACATTGAACAAATCAAAAGGAAAAAAAGTTTCACCAGAACCAGACTTTTTGGCATCACATTATGATTCTTCGAAGTCTTCATCGAAACAAGGGAGTTCCAAAAATCAAGTACTCCAATTTATTGACTCTAAGAGTGAATCTAATTACAATGATTGGATTTCTAGAAATAGAACTGTTATTTCTGGGTACCATGTTAATTCATCGTCTTTTCTGAATCTCTTAAATGTGTTGGATATCTTTGAGCATATTAGTTAGGGTAGTTTACTATTTGTTGATGAAAAATTATATACCCCACTTGTTTGGGAATTTTATGTCAATCTGAGAAAAAGACGTCTTGAGGAGATAGAGAGAGGATTTATAATTCACAGGTATGTTTCTAGAGTTAGAGGTAAAGGCATTGAGCTTGATCATCGTTTTCTAAATAGAATTTGTGAAGTAAGGGATGGAGGGGTTCAATATTTTGAATTAAATAAATTTCTAAAGGGAAATGACATGTTTGAGTTAAAGAAATTTGAGGAAATTTTTGCTGAATGAAGGAGTTTTTTAAATTCAAATAACAGAAATACCAAATGGTTGAATGGAGTAGGGAGGATCTTGCACCATATGGTTTCTACCATAGTGGTATCGAGTTTTGGTCATAAGACCTCCATAAATATTTTGCAGATGGTAATTTTGTTAGCTTTGGCAGAAGGAAGGTAAATTAGTTTTAGGTTTTTAACTACCAAATTCGATGCTGCAATTGAGAAATACCTCTAGCAAAGCCTTACCATTTGGAAATATGTTAACTAAAGTCTTCAGATATTTTAATGTTGATTTAAATTCAGTTCCCTATGACCCTTAAAAAATGAATGTTTATAGTTTTGATTCTTTTGAGAGAATGGAATATGTAAGAGTGGGCAATGAATGGAAGTTGCTCCGGGATACTGAAGGTGAGGAAAAGGAAAGACTGATGAAAATAAAAACAGAAGGAAAGAATGTCCCTTCAGTTGGGACAAAAAGAAAAATTGAGGAAGATCCTCAAGAAGAATCCTGTGCTAAAGGAAAGGAAAGGAAAAGGACAAGGGACTATCTAAAAGTATTTTGGACCCTATCAACTCATTGGCCATCAAACTAGATAGCCTCAGTCCAGAACTTCAAAATCTTAGCAATAGACTAACAGCAGCAGAAAAGAAAGCCAAAATAGATGACCCAATGTATGTACCTACAGTATCTGCTCAAGCAAAAGCAACAGAAGAAGAACCAATCATTGAGGAAGAGACTGAACAAGAATAGCCTGCAGTGAAGGAAGTGTCTGTTACTGTGCAAACCAAGGAAAAATCCCCGATTCAAGAAGCTGTAGCACCTTCTGCCTCCTCCAAACCACATGTCTCATTTGGAAAGAGACAAAAGCATGTTGTGGTTAAAAGAAAATCCAGTAGAATTGCTGGTCAACACTCTCGAAAGGGTGTAGGATCAAAAACTGAAATAATTCACATTTCCTAAGAAGACCAGTTTGGCAGAATGCTCATTAGTTGACCTCTAACCCGCCTGCCCTCAATTTTCTCTACTATTATGAAAATTTTATTTTTTGCAATTGAACAATTTATATTTTTGTCTTTACTTATGCACAAGCCTATCTGCTTAAATTCCGAATACTTCCTATCTATCTATATTCTATTTATACTGCTTTTTCTGTTATTATTCTTTTTTATTGAGGACAAAGGGGGAGAAAATATGAAACAAACTGGATATGATTACTGGATATGAAACTAACTGGGAAGTTTTTAACTTGAAACAAATTGGATATGAAACTGACTGAGAAGTTTTTTTTTTTTTTTTTTTGCTTGGGAAATATTGGGATAGTTACTGATATGATTAGTTATAACTGGAACATGTTAGAATGTTAGGATAATTTTCTGCGTACAATTCTGCTTATAATTGTGAGCATTACAATTGATTATTCTACTGATTGTGAGTGTTATAATTAACTCTATTAACTGGGTTGTGATTATTCTATAGATTTATTTGATTATTTATCTATGTGATAGTATGCTATGCTCTTTGTTCCACTAATTAAATAGTAAATTTGCTTAAGGGAAACTTTGTGCTTTAATTTGATATTTTTGGATGAACTGCTTGATATGAATATTGATCATCTCTGATCTCAATTTGTTGATATCCAAATTGGACACCAGTCTGGTATCCTGAATTTTGTCCAAAAATACTCTTTTTGTAATTAAGGTATCTTTGAGACTAGATTGATAAGATGGTTTTAAGTTATTGATATGATTTTGTGACAATTTCATTGATAAAAATTTCAGTCAGATGGATTGCTTCCTTTATGATCAAAACTCTTTGAGATTCTGAAAAAATCATTATCTCATGCATTATGTCAGGGGGAGTTTTGGATTCATATTTCCTTGATCCAAAAATCTTTTTCTTAAAAGATTCATACCGTTTTGGACACACATCTTTTGAACATCCAAAACTCATATTCATAAAGGTTTCATATTAACTTTCACCAATATTTTGGATGTACGTTTTGGACGTACAAAATTGACTTAAGTTTCTCTCTCATTTACAAATATTTATATATGCAAATATTAAGGGATTATATAACTTGCCTGCTATATCTCCTTTATTATCATTATTTCTTTATGGAATAATTGTTTGATGGAAAGATGGAGGAAATGGAGGTAGGTTGGGCCATAAGCTCATTGAGCCATGCTTGTGAAGCTTATATATATTATATTTTAATCTCATAAGCACTCTTTGAGTTCTATAATGAGAGATTGTATTTTAATAAAAAATATTCTTATTTCTCTCGGTCTAACATGTTTATACAGTTATTTATTTCACAATCCCAACAAGTTTTGTCATCACTCAAAAATGGGGAGATTGTTAGCCCTAAGGGCATTCTCCTATGTTTTGACTTATGACAAACATTGATGTAGACTAACGTGTGTGATCTATATGTGATAGGACATGTTTGACCTCAGTTCTTTTAAGACATTCAAATAAGATTGTTAAGCAACTCTTGAGCAATGGAATTCAAGAATGGGTGATCAAGATGATGTTCAAGCTTATGAGATTGCATACTAAGAAGTCCTTATGGAAGAACTTTACACTAGGAATTATTATTAAGGTATTTCTTGTTAATTACTATGTTTTTTTACCTTATGATTCAATTGATTTTTACCTTGAAGCACACAAAGAAAAAGATTTCAAAGTTTTAAATCTCAGAATTTTGGATTGAGTAATTTGGATGATTGTGCATCCAAAAGATTCGTCCAAAATCCTATAAACAATGTCAAATCGTTTCTGCCTGAAAAGGTGTCATTTTGGACTTACCCTTTGGATGCATCGTCGTCCAAAACATGAGTCCAAAATACGGGTAAGTTTAACAGAAGAATTATAGCCGTTGGTACTTCACTTTATGACTCTATATAAAGCCTCTAAACATGATTTGACATGAGATTTTTATGGTATCCTTCTAAGAAATACTCTTACTTTATAGAAAACAAAAATATCCTTTATTAAAGTGCTTCAAAGTAAATTCAAATTGTATCTAAAAGGTAAAAATGCTTGTGCATTTTTCTTGGTGCACATCTGCTCAAACAAGTCAGCTTTTACTGTTCCATTGATATTCAATCTCTTTTATATTACAAGGTTATGGTGTAAAACTCATTTAGGGTGAACCTTGATTTGATTGTTTGGTTGAGAGGTTTTGGAAAACCAAGTGTGGTGATCCTCTCTTGTAGTTGGTGCAGTTTTATTTCATTAAGTTGAGTAAATGAAATCTGGCTGAAAATCCTTTAGTGTGAGCTTAAGGTAGTGGATGTAGATCTTGGTAGATCGAACCACTATACATTATGCGTCTCATTTCTCTGCATACAAAATCAACTACATTGCATTTCTTTCTTTAGTTTGAATTTGGATATTTCTCAAAATTTCCTTAGATAGCTTTCTTTGTTGCCATGAAGTTAGTCCAAGATACTTGAAGATCATCAATATTCTGTATATCAGATGACTTGAAAATTTTAGTTTTCCAAAAACCTTATTCACCCCTTCCCCTCTCCAAGGTTTTTCAAAAACATTATATTAGGTCTATGATATGGTTGATCTATTAAAAAAATTATTATTATTATGAAAAGTTTTGCTCTTAAAATAACTGACAGAGTTCGTAGGAAGGTTAAAGTTTTCTAAGTGTGTGACCATTGCTAATTAAACATTCTTAATAGTTAATGATCTAGAGATAGTTCCATCGATAGAATAGTTACTATTCACATTACCTACGGATGATCTAATGTTAATATCTATAATGTAGGCTAACCGATACTGCTATATATCCTTGGCATTAATTATAATTCCTCTGTTAGACATCAATTCTCATAGAAATCCATCCTATAGGGGTTATGCTCAGAATGATATAAGGATAACCATAATCCTTAACAGGAATCCGTGATAGAAGCTATGTAGCCATGAGAACCCTTATCACATTTAATCTTTTGTCAAAAATATGTTTCTTTTTTTAAAAAATATTTCTTTTTAAAAAAATATTGGTTCCATTAACTTTTAGTAAAAGTCTGAAATTTAATATTATTCTCTATGTCAAGGATAAAACCCTTTGAAAGAATAAACCATGAATTTTATTTTCACTACTTAAGTTAAAAACCTTCTAGGAACCAAATTTAAAATACTTAAAATCAAATTATTCTCCATGTCAAAGATAAAACTCTTTGAGAGAATAAATCATGAATTTTATTTTTAACTCTTAAGTTTCTTTTATTTTAAACAAAAAATGCTTTTTAACTGATGTTCTATCTAAAGAAAAATTGCATATAAAGAAATTGTACATTTGATAAAAAAAAAATTAAATGAAATAGACATGCTCTTAAAAGTAAACCTCTTACATGTTATTTCTATCCTTTAATTCCGATAATAGATTAAACATCATAAATAAAATAATCTTGATTAATCATAGAGTGGTTTCTCCTTACTAACCATTTTCATGCAAAATATTCATCAATGATAAATAACCATTGCAAAAAAATTAACCTCGTCTGATATGGGACCCAAAAGAAGAAAAAAATTACAAGAAAAAAATGAAAATAGTAGCTCTCCAGGATGAAAACGAAGTCGCGGCAGTCCAAAACCCAAAACCGGCTTCTTTCAATGAATCTAATCCACAAACTGCAAAGCTCCAAAGCCTAGGGACATTTTTCCCTTCCCTAGCTGCAGATCGATAGTATTGATCTAACGGTTGGCTAGCCCTTTTCCTAGCTGGTGGCCAACTCACCATAGCCATGGATTGGCTATAGCTTTTCTTTATGAGCCAGCAGCCGTCATTCAATAGCCATGGGCTGGCTACAGTCCATACCAAGCCAAGTCAGCCCTAGCTTGCATCTGAAATCAGTCGCCGATTTGCTACGGAAACCTGAGCTTTCATTGTTTTCCTCCTTTCTTCCTCCCATGAACTTCCTTGTCTTTTCTTCATGGATTTTATTCATTGTTCCAGTATTGTGATTTTGTTACAAAATTCTAGTAAATTGAATGTAAAATAATACATAATCACCTATACCTTTCAGAATAAGGCTTATATAAATTCTATGAAAACGTAAAGAATAAATTTGATACAAATATCTATGCCTCCACGCGCGAAGCGTACACAGTATATACACATATTAAAAATCACGAAGGATCCATACAATTACAAAGATTCAATTTTTATTAGTAAAATAACCATTTTTTCGGCTATTAACCCTAAGCATGCTCCTAGATCATAACCAATGGCTCTATTACCACTTGAAATATCTCAAGAAACAATAAAACGCAGCAGAAACATGCTTTTAAAAATATTTCTCATTAATAATCTAGAAGAAAACTTACTTTTGTGATGCTTAGGGTGGATTATTGGAACCAAAATTGAGTTGGATGGTGGAACACCCAAACTTAGTGCATCCTGATTCGTCACAGAAATCTGTTTCGCAAAAATACCAGCAAGTGTCCACTTTTTCACATCAAACACGTATTAGGTTTGCCGGCTCTTGATCTTACAGAATATTCTCGAACTTCCTATGGGCTATCTATCAGTGACAATAAATCTAGGATGAAAACAGGAAGAAACTGGGAGAGCTATTGAGGAAAAGGAACAAACAATGGTGGTATTCAAAAGGAAGCTGATGTCTATTTTTCTTTATTATGTGAAAACATCACACCATGTACACAAAAAAAAAAAACCACTTGACTCAGTAGCCACCATCTCTCTTTTCTTTTCCTTATACAGGTAACTTTCCCCGGGGTTTCTAAGAACCCTGTAGCTGTCCTTTTTAATTATTGTTAGACCAAGGCATGGTCCACCTAATTTAATAAGTCTAAAACTTATATTTAGCTAATATATTATTCTAACCAAAATAAATAATTATTAGACTCTTAAAATAATTATTCCATTAATTATTTCATCCAGTAAACCCACTTAATAAATAAATTACTAAGGTTACTTGAGCTACTCTAAGGACCAAAAGACATATTATTCGTGGCTATTAAAATATCCCTACGAACAAATAGCTGTGTTTTGTAAATTTAAATATTTTATTTATCACTATATGAAAATATTAACCTCATGAATAATAATGCAAATGTAATGTCTTTGACCTCCGGATGTAATGATGAAAAAGCCCTCTATGTAACACCTATTATTGAAATAGGAAAAATATATTAACACATTTCTCAATAATCTCTACCATCCTTAGATATCTAGTCTGATAATCCATAACTTTCAGTATGTACTTGCTTAACTCTGGGAGTTACCCAAAAGTATACAATAATACGTCACGTTCTCAAGACTCTAGATTATTTAGATTATCCTGGACAATCACAATAGGTGATTTATTTTCACTAAGTATAAAAACTCTAATATATAAATTCGTCTTAGTTAACTAAAGGCATATACCTAATGTACAAGGTTATTGATCTCACATTGAGACCTCACCCATCATATATAAAAGTACATAAGTATCAATTTACATTCAAATCTTAGGGTATTCGTCCACACTGTAAAAGTAATAGTCTAGTTTTACTAAATATAATACCTTATAAGAAACCACTACTATGAAAGTCATGTTCTACGTATTCTAAATATACTTATGCTAATGGCGTGAGAGAACTACTTGTTGGTTAAAAGTAAACCATTCCTCATTTAGAAACAAAAGTATAATGATTTATGCGTGTTTTTTAGTGTAGAAAATATTACCAACAAAGTCCACAATTAATCAAACTTTAAATAAAATGCTAATCACTAAAACCACATATACAGGCAAGTATACCCATCGTATAGCATAGGAAATAGTAAGTATTGAATCTACAGGAACTTAGGCTCCTACCTTACTTTACCTAAATCTTTATTATTTAATTAATAAAATCAAAAGAGATAAATAAAATAATAACCTAATATACTAGAGAATAGACCAATTCATACAAGACAAGTCACAAGAATTATCAAGGAGTAAGAATAAGGAGAAAAGACATGTAAATGGATAGAAATCCTCAAATACATAATTATGATTAATTAGCACTTATCACAATTAATTTTCATCTTGACACCATAAAGAAACTTAAGTAAGATCCAATCATTTCCCAAGTCATGAACTTACTTATGTAGACTCCATTTCTTTCTCAATCCATGGAACCACTATCTCTTGATTAATTTAGCAGATTTTCCAATCGCACTAAAATAGCCAAAATATGCATTAAACTCATACCTCATAAACATGAAATTAGCCAATGACTCTATACTCTAGGTGAAATCAACTAACATTTGATCAATTTAGTTCTTAACTTCATTTCCCAAGTCCATTAAGATTTAACAAATATGAAATCAATGCAATAAATTTCTAACATCGTTTTCCAAGTCAATTAAAAGAAAATGCATCAATAACCCATGATAACAAATAATCAAATACCAAGGACAATAATAATTTATCAAAGAACTAAAATCAATACAAAGTCATGAATCCAAAAATATCCACTAAATACAATTAAAATAATTAAAACTTAAACAGTCAATAAATTACAAAGAATAGAAAAAGAAACTACTCATAGACAAGTAAGCCATCTTCTTCTTCCTTGAAACCTTCTTGAGCAACCTCCTCTTCTTCTCCAAGAATTCTCCTTTGATCCCCCTAAATCTTGGTGTTTCTCTAGGAGTTTCTTATAGGTTTACAAATCCTATGTAGAGATGTTATTATCTTGTATTTATAGGCCTCCTTGATACCAAAATTCATGACTTGAGAAGTCTAGTCCAAGTAGAATTTGAAAAAAATCAAAATCCTTTAAAATAGACCAGAATGTATCCCTTCGACCCACTTGGCGCCAGATACATTCTGGTCTACCCCTGTACTTTTGCTCTGTTTTTTCTCTGTTCAGCCAGAGTAGGCCTGGCGCCGGGTGCACTAATTGGACCTAGCGCCAGATGCAAGCTAGAAATTTCTACTTTTTGCTCAAAAACCACTTAATTCTGCAAGAATTTATCAAAAACACTTTTTACAAGCAAAATGTCAAATAGGAAAGAATATGCCTAGTTATTACAACAAAAGCATCTCAAATTAACCTCAAATAATTAAAAAAATAGTGATGAATTTAGCCCCTATCAATGATCTTAATTGATTAAATGCCCACTTTTATCAAAAGATCAAGAATGATATTTTTCTTGTATGTCAAATGTCCATAACTTTTACCTTACTGTGAAGAATGACCTAATATATAGGACATTAATTTGTCTCCCCTACACTTCGCTTTTGCGTATCCTCAAACAAATACTCACAATAAAAAACGTTCCAAGCAAAAATCATGTGTATCAAGATTAGATTTTTTGCCATAATGACTAGTATGGAAAAAATATTCATTTTGTCATAAAATTTAGGTAGTGTTAGAATAAAATCTACACACTACACACTAAGAAAACTCTAACTATTTTTTGCACAAGAATTTCTTCAAACTTCTCTCTTTCTTTTTCTCACAATTTTCTCACAATTCTTTCACAAAAATGATGGTATCTTTCAAGCTTAGAGAATAGCTCTATTTATAGAGCTCTTAATTAGTGGAATACATCATATTCCACTAATCTTAATTAGTGGTGTCTCCACTAAATGGTGGACATCCATAAAAATCCATAATTAATGGAGCTTTTACTAACATATTCATAACACTCCCCCTTAGATATCCATCCATTACATAAAGAATATGTCTCGTTAAAACCTTACTAGATAAAAACCCAGTGGAAAAAAAATCTAGTGAAGGAAAAAAAATACACTATTCTATATGTCTGTTTATTACTTCCCCTGATGAGATGATTCCTTTAAATCTTTGAACCGACGCATACCAATTTTATATCTCAACTTCTCAAATGTTGCAGTCGGTAAAGTCTTCGTGAAAATATCTGCGAGGTTGTCACATGACCGAATTTGTAGTACATCAATTTCACTTTTCTTCTGGAGTTCATGAGTAAAGAAGGATTTTGGTTAAATATATTTTGTCCGATCTCCTTTAATATATCCTCCTCGTGTTTGAGCTATGCAAGCTGCATTGTCTTCATAAAGAGGAGTTGGAATATCTCTGATAAATGATAATCCATAACTTTCTTGGATATCATGAATCATTAACCGTAACCATACATATTCTCTACTTGCTTCATGAATAGCTATTCTTTCAGCATGATTTGAAGAAGTAGCTGTTTGGAGATATCGAATGACTTGTTTAATTCCATTCCAATGTCGTAGTGTTGGTGAAGAACTAAATCTTGCTAATAAATTGACAGCAAAGGCAATATCAGGTCGTGTATTGTTAGCAAGATACATCAAGGCATCAATTGCACTGAGATATGGTGCTTCAGGACCAAGAAGTTCTTCATCATCTTCTTGAGGTTGGAAAAGATCTTTATTCACATCTAATGACTGGACGATCATTGGAATACTCAATGGATGTACTTTGTTCATGGAAATCCTTTTTAAAACTTTTGTTGTATATATTAATTGATGAAACTTGCCAAATGTTCAATTTGTAAACCAAGGCAAAATGTAATTTTACCAACATCCTTGATATCGAATAATTAATTGTTTCTTGGAGCTCTTCAGGAGTTCTAATAAGATTAATATCATCAACATATATCACAAATTTAGAACCAGATTTCTTAATAAAAACACATGGACATACCTAATCATTTTTAAATCTCGCTTTTAATAAATATTCACTAAGACGATTGAACCATATGCGCCCAGATTGCTTTAGGCCATAGAATAATTTCTGCAACTTGATGGAGTAATTTTCATGAGGATAATGTTTATATACTTCGGGCATGCGAAATCCTTCAGGAATTTTCATGTAAACATCATTTTCTAAATTTTCATACAAGTAAGCAGTGACAACATGTAATAGGCGCATATCTAGCTTTTCATGTACTGCCAATGTGATAAGATATCGGAGTGTAATAACATCAATAACAGGAAAATAAGTTTCATCATAATCCATATCTGGTCTTTGTGAAAAACCTTCGGCTACTAACCGTGCTTCATATCGTACGATTTCATTATTTTTATTGCGCTTTTACAGAAATATCCATTTGTAGCCAACAAATTTTACACCTTCCGGTGTTCGGACTGCAGGTCCAAAGACTTCACGTTATGTCAGTATATTTAACTCTAATTGAATCGCATCTTTCCATTGTAGCCAATCTTTTCTATGCTAATATTCATCAACTGATGTTGGTTCAGGATCATCATTATCCTGTATAACATCAAGAGATATATTATATGCAAACATATTATCAATCATTGTTTCTATCCAATTCTAGCTTTTACCGGAAGTGGTATAATTAATAGAAATTTCAGTGTTATTTTCATCAACTTCTGGTTCTTTTTCATCAGTTCTCTCTTGGTCTTTATCATTCTTTTCTAACATGATCATCTGGATCCTTTCATCCTATCTTCTTTCGAAGATTTTTATCTTTAGAACCAAGAGGTCGGCCATGCTTCTGGCATGCTTTTGACTCAGCAGCTATAGGTATATTCTTTTGTTCTGCTGGAACTTCATTCGAATAGGAGCATTTATAGCTGGAATATACGATTTTGTTACTCTTCTTGAGTCAACAAAAGCGTCTAGCATTTGATTTACAATGCTTTACAAATGAATTATCTTTTGAACTTCAAGTTCACACGCGCTTGTACGCGGATCAAGATAATTTAATGATGTTGTCCAATCAAAATCTTTCTTCTTCTGTTTCTGTTCTCCCTCTAATTTAGGGAATAATGATTTCACAAGAGAATAAGGGAAAAGAAAAAGAAATATAAGAACATGATGACAAGTAGGAAATGCCAAGAAATCTATTATAAAAATCTCTTTTTTTCTCTCTTCCCGATACCATATTTTCCCCTTCCTCCTTGTCTTTTCTTCTCCTCCATCCCTCCACCTATCATCTACCTCTTCTTCTTCCTCGTACAGATATATATATATATATATATATATATATATATATATGTATGTATGTATCGATATATATCTCAGTCATTAGTCATTAGTAAACATCAAAAAAATAAAAAACCTCAAAGTAGATATAGAGACTCATAATTCATTTGAGACATGGTCAAATTTTGACTTGGTTTCTAATGCAGAAGATTTTGATGTGTTTTCTTTTTCAAGCCAACCGCTTCCGCCTAATTTCAGGTCTAACGCAGAAGATTTTAATGTATTTTCCTTTCCAAGCCAACCGCTTCCGCCTAATATCAGGTCTAACACAGAAGATTTTGATGTATTTTCCTTTCCAAGCCAACCGCTTCCGCCTAATTTCAGGTGAGATACCTTTGAGGGCTTTCTTTTTTTTTCAGTGTGCTTAATAATGAAATAATAAAATTAAACTCTCTTTTGGTTTGTTGTGATGTAAATCAGTGGTAGTTTTAGACATTCTGCTTTGAATTTTCAATTTAATCTACCCATTCAAGAGACTGCTTTTGATGTTGTTCCTCTGAATAAGGATATACTTGTGCATGATCCTTTCTACTCCCTAATAGATTTTGAACAAAGCCAGAATATGGTTCCAGGTTATCATACATTCAAACATGGATTTTGCATGGTATATTACCTTTACTGATATTGTTTTTTCTTTTCTAGAAGAAATAATGAGTGGTCTTGGCAATGAATTCGGAGTGAGGACCCATAAAATGCATAGTATCAAAGTTTAAGATATTATTGCAGATGAAATTCCTATGGAGAAGAAAAGGATTATGAGGTAGAGAGAAGAGAAGGGCAATAGCTCCAAAACACTATCAAAAGAAACCATTTCGCAGTACTTTTACCTGCCAATCAAGAGTGTGGCCAAAGAACTGAATATTGGCTTAACCCCTCTCAAGAACAGATGTAGGGAATTGGGAATTCATCGATGGCGTCACAGAAAGTTGATGAGCTTGGAGACCCTAATCAAGAATGTTCAGGTTCTCTCTCACACACACTTGTAATTTGCAAGTATGAAACTATGAAAGATTTATAAGTAAATAATGACTAGAATAAATGTATCTCCATCGATGATATCACTTTGATTTACAGGAGCGAGATAAAGACGAAGGAGGACATATGGCTGAGAAGAAGTTAAAAGAAGCCATTGAGATACTGGAACGTGAGAAGAAGTTGGTGGAAGAAAGTCCTGATACGCGGTTGAAGGACCAAACACAGAAATTGAGACAAGCATGTTTCAAGACCAAATATAATAAGAAAATTAAGGGGATGAGAAAATTCCAAGACTCATTGCGCAGTAACTTCACGACTAATTTTGCTGCTAGTCTAGATGTTGGCCCAAAGGAGAAGGAAGAGGAGGAGAATGCCGAAGAAGAGGAACTGAAGTCCATAATTGCTACCTGTTTGTCTTCCTCTAATGCAAACATGGAAAAAGAACAACTACAAACATTCATCCTAAATTTGTCAGCTCTATTGAAAAAGAGCAACTACAAGCATGCATCCTCAAGTTCATGTGAACACCAGTGAGATGAATGAAGGAAATGCAAGTGAACACCAAATTTATGATCAAGATGAGATAGATTTTTTTTTCTGAACTGTTAGCAGGAATATATATTGACATCCGAATGTAACATCCCAAAGATGTGATGTTTATTATTAATGGAAATATTCTTTTCCCTTATTATCTTTTCTGTTCCACTTCAGGTGGCCAGTATTTCTCTGTGCTAAGGGAAATATGGAGTGTGTCCATGACCATAACCACGGCCACTGCCACAACTACGACTATAACGATGGCTTCTGCTAGAGCAAACAGCATTCACTTCTAGGAGTGCTATTGAGCCAGTTGGTCTGGCTTCATGATTTCTCAATAATAACTCATTATTTTTCTTTGCAATGAGGAAGGCAGTAAGTATATCTGTGTATATCCTTTTTTTCGATATTGTTGCTGCAGGACAATATTCGAGGCATGAAAGGTAGAGAATGTCTTCTCCAATATATTTTTTCTCCACATAATTTTAACTGAAATGTAATTTTATACATCACGGAGCTATATTCATTCACAGTTTTAAAATCTTGCAACTTCTGGTGCAATCATTTATACCGTGCACTTAGTAGTACGACCATCTTTAGATGGTCAAATCCTTTTTTTCAGTATTTAAATGCATTTCTATATTGAGAACCCATGATATATAATTTTTTTTCCAAAAATATCAAGGGTTACAAATTCGAGTTTAGTAAGGTTAGCCATAGGGATCAATAAATGCGTACTTGTTTTCTGACTTTGATAACGGTAAAGACTCGTACTGATAATGTGTTATAAAATTTGGATAGTGTTAGAATAAAATCTACACACTACACACTAAGAAAACTCTAACTATTTTTTGCACAATAATTTCTTTAAACTTCTTTCTTTCTTTTTCTCACAATTCTTTCACAAAAATAATGGTATATTTCAAACTTGGAGAATAGCTCTATTTATAGAGCTCTTAATTAGTGGAATACATCATCTTCCACTAATCTTAATTAGTGGTGTCTCCACTAAATGGTGGACATCCATAAAAATTCATACTTAGTGGAGCTTCCACTAATTCCCTGATAGTTCACATAAATCCATAATTAGTGGAACTTCCACTAATATATTCATAACACATTTTCTATTAAGATAAAAATTCAGTTCGAGTTCATTCAACAAAGCTAAACTTGTGTAAACATATATATTTGAATAGATAAAACTAAAGCCATCGAAATTGGATTAAACAATTCTATATCTATTTAACAAGTGTTATCCCATTTCCTATATCAAAAATATGACTCAAGTGATTTATATAAGTAGGGAATGATGAGTTATTCAAGTTTTTTGACTTTCAAAAGCTACTACAGTCCAAGTAGTAGATAGAGGATTGGTCTTTGTGCTCACTATTGCAGGGTAATGTAATTGCCTAATTGAGATAAAATGAAGGTTTTTTAGCTTTTACATTACCCTCTAATCTTATTTTCTTTCTATTGCAATGTAATGTAATTGCTTAATACAAATATAATAAAGGATTTTCAACAATTACATTACTTTACTCATTTCTCTCATGATTTTTTCCCAATCCACATTTACTTAAACCCGAAACAAGGACTAGCTAGAAGATTAGAGAATATAAGTAAATCAAGAATTCCTTACTTAAATTTCTTTACAAGTTTCTTATCCAATCTTAAGAAATAAAACATCACTAGGTTATTAATACATAGACAAGGTTAAGGTAAATTCTCAAAATCTAATTCATATCACATCAAATATATATAATTACCTAAGAAAATCCAGTCAAAATAAACTCATTCCAAATACTCATGTTAAATGAAAAAGAATAGTAATTCTAAATACGGGTCAAGATAAGCCAAAAAAAAATTAGCTCAAATTTTTACAAACTAATTTTCAAACATGAATAAAACCCATAAATGATTTTGCAAAGAATATTTTCTAATCTCTCCCCCACATTTAAAATAAACAATGTCCTCATTGGCCAAAATGGTGTGCAATATGAATATATGCAATGGGACTAAAAATAATAATAAAGATGAAAGGATGAAAGAATGAAAGAATGAAAGTAATACTCCCTAAGTAATTAAAATCTTAAACTTTGTATTGAAGAGAAGAAGAACCAAGGTTTTCAGCATCCAATAATGATTATATCTATAGCCATCCAAAAGAAATAAGTACTAATAAGTCTGAAAAGAAATAAAACTAGATAAAGATAAAGTAATGAAGAAATATCTATAAATGACAAAACAAAATAACTCATATTCCTAGCTCTAGAAAAGAAAATCAAATCAGAAGTAGCCTGGGCCTCCTCTGCTTCCCTTGCTGCTTTGCTCAAGCTGATCTGCTCCCAGAAGGTCATATCTCTTCAGTCAATCCCAGTATGAAAGCATTTGAGGTGGACTGCTAAGTTCGAATCCCATCTAGCTCTGCTCCCTCATTTCGAAACTTAGTCCGGACCATCTCTAGCTATTCTTCATACCCAATAGATGACTGGCCCTACTGGTCTAGAATACCCATCATATGCTCCATTATCTGCTACTGCTGAGCCATAATCTGACTCTGTTGTGCCACTGTGTCCTGGAGTGCGTGGACACTATTGGTGAGCGTGGCAAAGTAGGTGCGCTTCTCTGCCCGGAAGTCAAAAGTGGCAGTAGGTCGTCCAAGATTAGGTCTCTATGCTCTGGAGGACTCAGCTCTATCAAGCTCTATAACTGAGGGCTGCTGCTATGGAGGAGGCTATCGTCTCTAGCCAGATCTCTCTTTGAACTCACTGAAAGTTAGCTATCTCTTGCCATTCTCATCGTAGCTATACCCATAACTTACCAATGTCCTCTCTGTCATGATCTCACTAGTGGTGGTTGTGGTAGCTAACTCCCCCTCTGTTGGCACATAAAAGTGTTGAACCATTTTTATAATCACTAGAAGGAGGGTAAAGGCATTAGAAGGGTGGGTAGCGAAAACCACATCTTGCATAAAGGAGATGATCAGAGAGACTAAGGGAATAGAGCGGGAATGTATGAACTTATATAATAGATATATATCTACCATCCTCCCCTCATTGAACTCGCTTGCTCTTCGGGCTACATTAAAGCCAACAGATAAACAACCAATCTTTACTGAAGGGGGAGATCAGTCACATATAAGACCTCAGCCCATCTAGCTAGGCAATACACTAAGTAGAGCTCAACCCTAGCATCATGGAACTTCCATTCACTATCGACACTACCTTCTTATTGTAGGTGTCAATCTTAACCGAATTTCTCTCATTTCTCACTCCTAAAATAATAGCCAATAGCTTCTTCAACAAGTGTATGGGAATCCCCCACACTGTTATGTTAACATTTCTAAGATTGTTCTACTTCCTGACATCCATATTAGCATAAAATTTCTTAACCAAGTTGGGATAATAAGTACCCTTCACGCCAAGAATAGGTCCCCATACAACCTGCCTAAACAGATACGAGACCTTAAGGTCATGATCCATCATTAGATTAATAGTCCTCTCTACTATGATCTTCCTCCCCTCCCTTTTCTCAAACTATTATTTATGCTCATCATTCAAGAATTTGTCACTGAGGAAGGGTGGAGGCTAAGATGAGGAAGCTTTACCTCTCTTCCTCTTAGAAGGAAGTTTGATGGTAATAAGTTTTGGAGCCATAAGAAATAATGTAGGTGAAAAAGGAAAAGGAAAGGAAAGGAAAGAAATTGAAAGACGGGAAAGAAAGTAAAAGAAAATGAAGTGGAGTAAAAGGATAGGAAAAAGGATAAAAGGTGAATAGATGGGAAGAAAAAGAAAAGAGAGGTAACAATCTCCTTAAAAATTCCTTTCACAACTCAATCAACTACACAAACCCAAACCAGCAAAAAACTCAACAATCCAGCATCATATTACAATCACACAATTTTTTGCACAAGTTCACTGTATTAAAACCTAATTTGCAATCAATTACAACAACCTTCCTTCAACTAATACAGCACCATATCCACAATAAAACTCAACTCCTTTTTTCAATACGAAATCCATCACACCAATTAACTAATATCAATCAACCAATTCAAATCAATCAATTCACCAAGACATTCAACATATTTATCTCAACAATCAGTTCAATAAGCCCCAAACAGCTCAACAAAGATCAAGTCAATGCAGTTATTTTAATACAATCTAAATTCAACAGCAAGCAGTTCACAATTTAGCTTAATTTATTCAACTTAAATCAATTCACCCTTAACACAAATGCAGCTCAAATAAACTAATATACCACCCCATTAACAACCATCAAAACCAATCAATAATAATCAACAGAAAGCCACAATATAATCCTCAAATCGGATTAAGCACTTCAAAATAGCTCAATTAA
Organism: Voacanga thouarsii; assembly: GCA_026120185.1. Taxonomy (NCBI): domain Eukaryota; kingdom Viridiplantae; phylum Streptophyta; class Magnoliopsida; order Gentianales; family Apocynaceae; genus Voacanga; species Voacanga thouarsii. The sequence continues at coordinate 1,741,929 of JANUWF010001282.1, read as the reverse complement.
ACAGCTATATACTGAATTTTAGCAGCAGCCGATATTATCCTCAAAACCAACTCAATCAATAATGCAACACGTCTAACACTAATTAATTACACAATAGCAAAAATTTAACTTTACTAATCTAAGAAATTAGGAATCTAAGGTTAGAAGTCACCACAAAAGAAGCTCAATTTGTAAGCCCTAACTGCCGGCTTGAAGCTGTCAATTGCCAAAAAGAGATTGCCGCAAGGGGTTTGAAACTCGTAGAAAGGTTAAATTTTGTGGGAATTTTTTATTGTATGGATGATTTGAACACTAGGCAAGAGGAGTTAATGCATGGCGAAGGAGTATTGAGAAGGACAGTGCAGTCGCCATTGGGGTTTTTGAATGATTTGGGGGGAAATGACAAAAAAAAATTTATTTTCTAGTATTCGAAGATGCACGTCGCCATAGCTCACGACTTGTACGTGAGCTATGGCGTCAGCCTTCAGAACTTTAAAACCTGAAATCAAAATGATGTCGTTAGACTTATGAATAGGTGCACAGTGCCATAGGGTATGAAGTCCATGGTGCCGTGTAAATTTTTGTGCAATGAAGTTTAAAATTAAAACGACAATTTTTTTGTTCACTCAGATGTATGGCGACATCATGCATGACTTGCACAACCCCATGAATTCTCAGAATGTTCAATTTTTCCACAGTTTTAAATAGCATGGCACCTTAGATCATGAGGTCCATAACATCATGCACTTCTAGAAAGTGCACAATTATTTTTGTGAAATTAAAGAAAATAAAGCAGTAACAATAATATTTATAATCACTAAACTTAAATGAACATGAAATAACATATTCATAATATAAAATATAAATATGACCATAACTAAAGATCAAACAAAGCTATAGATATAGAAGGAATGAACACTATACTAATCTAATATAAATATTATTAATATGCATAGAGAAAGGTGAAGAGATCAAGGTTTTCGATGCCTTTCGCGTGGATTTCCTTCTGTGTTGGCTAGCATAGTTCCCAAAAGGTCGTTCAGAGAGCATTTTTGCTAATTGTCCAATCTGACTTTCAAGATTATAGATAGATGCTTCTTGATTTCTCATTAAAGTTTCGACATTTTGAAAACGGTTGTCAGTAGAATTGACCAATTTTGCAACAAGTTTTTCCAAAGATGGCTTTAATTTGGCTTGAGGAAGTGAAAAATGTGCACGATAAGGTAGGGTGCTTGTGATCTTTGAACAAAGTTAACTTGTCCAGCTTGGGGTCTTATTTGGCATTTTCCTTGACCTCTCCAAGAGAAGTTGGATAATTCCTCCAATTAGGGTTGTAGGTACTTCCAAGTGGTAGATTATCTTGTATTTGATTATCTACATAATCTACTTGCTCACATTTCTCATTCCCATCTCTCATTCCTTGACACTCATGGTTTGGGTGCTCTCCACTACAAAAGTCAAAGCTCATTACTTATTTTTGAGGTTCCATATCCATCTTGTCCACTTTACTAGTGAGGGCTTCTACCTTAGCTTCCAAAGATGCCATTTTCCTGGAATTTTGGCTGTTGATCTTTGTCCCCTAAGAATTGTTATTCAAAGAGATGTGTTCTATTAAATCAAAAAAACTATTCTGGGGTTTTCGTTGAAGCAGTTCCTCCTGAAGATGCATCCATCATTTGTTTTGAAGAGAAATTCAATTCATTGTAAAAAGTTGACATTTGTAGCCCAAGGTCAAATCTCTATTGAGAACATTTTCTAATTAATTCCTCAAATCTTTCCTAAGTATCATGAATTATTTCACCATCTAATTGAGAGAATGAAAAGATATTATTTCTTAATTTAGCCACTCTAGCAAGGGAAAAATACTTAGTAAGGAATTTTTCAGCCAATTGCTCCTAAGTGTTAATAGAACCGGTAGGTAATAATTTCAACCATAATTTCGCACGATCCTTCAAGGAAAATAGAAATAACCTTAACCTAATTGCATCCTCTGGTACTCTATTTAGCTTAAGTGTATCACAAATTTTCAAGAAAAGGGCTAAATAGGCATTAAGGTCCTTATCTAACAAACTATCAAATTAAATCATCTGAATAAAATTAGACTTAATTTCAAAATTGTTTGCATCTACTCTAGGTCTCACAATACTTGAATTTGCTCCAGAAAGAGTAGGTATAACATAATTACTTATTGTCCTTTTTCCATTTCCATTTTCATTTCCATTTTCATTTCCACCTTGTTTATATTTTCAAACCATATTCTCTTGAAGTACTTAACTGCTCAAAAGCTTTTAAGGGTTTTTCTTTTTGCTCTCTACAAAACTTCCTAAAGGTTCTTTCTATTTCACTATCAAAATCAGCTAATACCTTACCCAAATCTCTTCTATGCATACACACGAAAAATTTCCTACAAAGTAAAAAAAACAAAAGAAGAAACTCAACTTCTACTCAAATCAAAATATCACTTGTATGGATAATAAGATATGATCAATGATAAATTGTAACAAAACAAAAGTCGATGCCTAAATTCTCCACAAAAATTAATAAAACAAAATGAGAATCTATATAAAATCAAAGTATCTTTACAAAATATACACTGTCAAATTATTAATAAAAATTAAATATAAAGACTACAAACAAAATAAAATAATAATTGAATTAATAAAACTCAAATGGTTTTATGATATTGATGCACAAACCCCAGCAACAGCACTAAAAACTTATTGTTGTGAATGCGCGAGTGATTTATGCTATATATATAAGAAAGATCTAATACTCAACTAAGTTTTAAAATAAAATACCAATTTAATGCACATACACACATTTTGGGCAAGTATACCTATCTTGTAGTATAGAGTACAATTGCTAAGTATCGAAGATCCCAAAGAAATAACGTCAACTACCACTACTTTCTCTCAAGTTCCATTGTCCAATTAATCAAAATAAAGAAGTATAAACAACCAACCATCACAAGTCAAGTGGTCAAGAGTATCACAAAGATAAACATACCTAATTTTCAAGACAAAGCCAAGAAATCATCAAGGTTAAATTAAAGTAGAGAAAAGAGGATTGGCGATGCAATTAAAGAGAAATCTCCATTTGCATCCAAGCATCAACCATCATTCAACCAATCAATATCTAATTCAACCATTGACAAGATTTTCCAAATAAATTAAAATTCACTATTCTTAAGTAATAAATCTCTTACCCTTGAATCCAACTTATAGATATCTTTATTCATATAAACCAAACCCAAGGATGCATAAAATTAAAGAAATCAAAACCTAAACCAAAAACCCATAGAATCCCTATCTCTATGTGACCCCATAACCTCATCTATCACTATATTCTAGATCCTCCAAATCCTTTCTCAAGTTCATTAAGGAAAAACAAATCTATTAGATCAAAATAAAAAGGAACTCATCTTATAGGTTCTTTCTCAAGTTCGATATAAGAATATTATCTAAATATTCAATCCAATCAATAAAATTCAAGTGATAGATTACTCAAAATAGATGATAAAAAATCAAATAACAATTAAATGCAAGAGTAAAACAAGGTACAACACTTTAATTACAACTAAAATCAAATAGATTTAGTAACCACAAAGTCAAATTACAGAGAATTAAAAGGAAGAACTCATAGACAATGATCCTTCTTCTTCTTTACAATCTTCTTTTGGGTGCCCATTTTTCCTCTTTAAATCACCTTGGGCCTTCTCTTGTGATTCCAAAAGGTTTTCTCAGAGTTTTTTCTTATTTTCTCTTACCTCCCTCTTTGATTCTTCGAAGAAAAAGAAACTAAAGGGTCTCCATCTTGACCAGCTTCAAATGTAGCAATATTGGACAATTCAGTTAGAACGCTCCAAACTGCCATTTCTAGATCTTTTTATGTATATGTTATTGCTGATGAGACGGTTGTTGCCTCATATACTTCTATTCCTGGCAGAATAGTAGTTGAACCCCGAGCTACTATTGGAAGAATAGCTAAGATCATATTTAAAGCCACTAGCGGAAGTGCCATCATGGATACAATTATAGGTAGATTAGCTATAAGAGAGAGCTGCTAATCTAGCCGCCTCCAGAACAACTGGAAAAGCAGAAATCCCTACAATAAGTGGCATAGCTGATATTTAGATTTTTTTCTAGACCAAGAGACTAAACTGTTGATAAGGAAATCTCTATCAAATGAGTAGCTAAAGTCTGCTCATATGGTTTGAAGTGAACCATTGTTTGTTCACAAAATTCTCCCCAACTTCCAGTTATTTTGGTTAATTCCTTTTTGGCTAGATCCTTATCTAGCTTAAGTCTATTTCTCTTACTATCTAAATTGACCATCTTCCCTTTACTTTTTGAGCATCACTAAATATCTGAGCTATCAGTTTTTTAACCCCACTACTTGAAATTAGGCCTATTATAATAGGTAGAAATGTTATAATAAGAATATATTGTGACACTTTAGATATTGTTACATTCATAGGAAACGTCATCTAAAACGATGTTACTATAGCAATGGAGGACACTAAAAAGTGTCACAATATATGCATCTATTGTAACATTTCAAGTTGTTACACTAGATCCCTTATTATAACATTTGGGCGTATTATAAAATGATTATCTAAAAAATTCAAAATCTGTACTAACAATTAAAAACATCATAATAAGGGTCTTCCAATATTAAAATTCAAAACTTATGTTAACATATGAAAACATCATAATAGGCATTTGTAATGACATTTAACACAGTCAAATCAAATATATTCTAACAACAAGTCGTGTTATGAGAAGATTTGTTAATTATCAAAATTTCAAGTATATTATAAATTAACATTAATAAATGTCATAATAACTTCTTGTTACACTTGCCTGTATTATTCAAAATTCTGTATAGCAACATTTTTATTGAAAATTAAAACCATTTATATATATATATATATATATATATATATATATATCTTTGTGTGTAAACAAAATGATATCTTTGCATATACTATAAAAAAATTTTAATTCTTAAATATATTTGATTTGACAAAATAAAAAAATCTAATGTCTAATATAATATAAAATCACATTAAGACCTTAAAAATATGTCTGCATATATTAGGAAGTACAAAATTCTGTCTACATATATACATATATATGTCTAGGAAGTCATGCTAACATCAAAACTACAAAAGTTCTTTCAAAATAAAATGCTATCATTAATAACAAAATGTACTTCCACTTAGCAATCAAAATAACACCTGCAACAAAGCATCCTCTCACGATCATTCGTTTCGAATCCTGCAGACCTGCCATATACAAATTGTATACATAATTAAGTTAGAAAAAAATAGAATTTTAGTATTCAATTGAGTAAAAATATTCAAATCTATGTGGTTATAGCAAGTGTCATATATCCTCAAGAAACTCATCTATTCTTAACGGCAATCATGAATAGAAGTATGCACTACAATTTGGTTCTACTACCAACTTAAAATTGAATGAAGTCATGGGTGCATTCCATCCTTTTGTAATGGCTTTCCAAATGGTCAGCCATAAGCATATATTTTACTTCTTTTCACATCCAATTTCATCTTTAAAGCCATTTTTTTATGTGCTCACAGACTGGTAGTGAAACACTAAAGTACTATTATTACTTCTATTCGAGCATTCTTTTGGACTTTTTAATTGATTCCAGTTATTAGTCCTAAGAAAGTATACTCAAGTATCACTATAGGAAAATCATTAAGTTATTGTTATTAGTTTCTGCCACTTAAAAAAGTTAAATATTTATCTTCTAAAAATCAGAATTCTATCATCTCAGGGCTAAACATATACATTTAAGGTTTAAACAGCAAAACCATTTCATAGGTCCTAAACCAATCTTAGATCTATCTAATGTCAAAAAAAAAGAAGAAAAAATAGCATCAATCAAAAGCAAAAGAACCTAAGAAGGAAGAGGGAAGGCCCAAATACATTAAAACTATGTTCGGATTGAAAAATTTTGCAAGAACATAAAAGAAGGGGAGATAGAGAATTGGTTTCTTGTGCATTTGAATTGATTTTGTGAAGGGAAAGAAAAGTATTTGGATTCATTCAAAAGTGGACCAAAACATAGGGAGAAGGAGACCAAAATTATTGTTTAGTGTTTAGAATGGCCTTGTATAAACACAACCTACTAATCGTAATGCTCACTTAATAAGCATGGGAAAAAACATAAACATAATTTCTATCACTCCCTTTTTGTTCTTTTCCTTCTATAGCTATCCACAAAATATAAATTTACATATTTTGGCTCACTCTTCTCATTTCTTTTCCTTATCTCTCCCTCCAAATATTATCCTTTTCCGTCGTTCCAAAGAGAGCCCAATCATGATGCATATTCTTTGGTAAAAGAAGAGATCCCGTAGGGAGATCTTAAACCACCAGTGCCTAGCAATACATCTTTAGCAGTACTTGTGATCAATTACAGGACTAAGTAGGTATGGGATAAAGGTTAAAAGTGTTTGCCAACAGGTTTTTAATTGTCAAGCACTAAAAATGCCTAGGTTATATGGGTAATTTTATGGTTGAGATCATAAGTCTTTAGTTATCCTCAATATTAAAGGACTCAATCACCGTTCTTGAATTACAAGTTTGAGACATTAGCTAAAGAGGAGTTAGTAACAATGTAGTGATCTCACTCACTCTCTCCTACCACCCTTCACAAATTCTTCTCTTTTCCTGGATAGAAAACAAAAAGGAAAAAGAAAAGCTGATACATGAATACTTTTCCGATATAGGAAAAATATGGTATTTCCTTAGTACTTTCTTGTGTTATATATTTTCCATGTCATTCTTCACCTTCAAACTATATATATTCCCATTTGAATGATTGTCCTGTTTTCAAGAAGAGGATCTTCAAAAAACTAATTGTATATAGAAACCTACTATCTTATCCTTGGAAAAACATCACAGCATGCAAAAGCCTTAATTTTTCTACTTGATGAGGCCATTTTAGGCTACCTTAACTTATCTAAGCTTCAAATTATCTTGTTCCCTCCCTACCACCACACCATGAAAATCTAGTAAAAGAAACATCCATTTTTCTCAATTCAAACTCAAACCCAACTAGGACCCAGAAGAAAGCATTTAAGTGTTAGTGCAATTCAACTAAAAATGAAGGACATTAAAAAAATTAAGATGTAAAAATTAAGGAAACAAATTCAAATCCAAATCTAACTACGCAGTAAAAAAATATATTGAGAAACCTTAAATCAAATAATGATGTTGGAAGAAAACAACATCCACAATCTAACCCAAAAAAGAAAAAATCAATCTCTATGTTTTTACCTTAAATTGTCCACGTTTAGATAAAAAGTAGCTAACGGTGAGGATTTCTTTTTGGATTATTCTTTACTGTGCCATCGTTAAACACCTGCATTCCAAGAGTGATATTAGAATAATTAGAAAATAATAGTATTTACTTGTCACTACTAAGCTGATAGAAAAATTAAACACATGTGATTTTTTTTTATAAGTAAAATTTTTCCCCTACTAGAAAGACACTACAGGAAAAATTACAATTTGCGACGAATTTTTTGCGACGGCTTCAATACCGTCGCTAATAACGACCAATTTGCGACGATTTTCAAATAAGTCGCGGGTTGACCAAAACCGTCCTAAAACCGTCGCAATTCGTAGCAAAATCATCGTTATTTGCGAGGGTTTTGCGACGGTATTTATGCCCTCGAAAATTGCGAGGGTTTTGCGACGGCAATTTATTTTAAAAAAAATTTTGAACGTCCATCACAAAACCCTTGCAATTTGCGAGGATTTTGGGACGGCCAGTTATTTTTTTTTAAAAAATATTTTTTAAAAAAAATTTTGAACGTCCATCGCAAAACCCTCGCAATTTGCGAGGATTTTGCGACGGCAAATAACCCTCGCAATTTGCGAGGGTTTTGCAACGACCGATTATTTTTTTAAAAAATATTTTTAACATTTTTGAACGTCCATCGCAAAGTCCTCGCAAACTACGAGGGTTTTGCGATGGTAATTCAGCCCTCGCAAATTGCAAGGGTTTTGCAACGGCTATCTATTTTTAAAAAAAAAATATATTTTTAAAAAAATTTTTTGAACGTCCATCGCAAAACCCTCGCAATTTGCGAGGATTTTGTGACGGCAAATAACCCTCGCAATTTGCGAGGGTTTTGTGACGACAAATAACCCTCGCAATTTGCGAGGGTTTTGCGACGATCGATTGTTTTTTTAAAAAATATTTTTAAAATTTTTGAATGTCCATCGCAAAGCCCTCGCAATTTGCGAGGGTTTTGCGACGGTCAATATTTTTAATTAAAAAATAAATAAATAAAAAATTTTATAGAAAATCTCAAAACCCTAATTCGTCGCAAATCCGTCACTAATTGCGACGAATTTGCGAGGGTTTTACAACAAAATAGGGTTTTAATCTTTTTTTGTATTTTTTAAATTTTTCTTTATGTGTTTATGTGATGGTGTATTTTGACAAATTTACTGAAATATTTTAAAAAACATGTCTCAATTAGTGCATTTTATTATAGTTTTGTATATGTAATTATGTCATGTTATACACCTAATGTATTGCATAAGTAAATGTATATAGTTAATTATGTTATGTTATATACTTATTCTAATATATAACTATATGTATATAATGTATATATATAAGTATCTGTTTAGTTTAATATATATATATATATATATATTATAACATGTAGGTATATATATATATATGTCTAATTTTTTAATCTATCACTTTGATTAAGTAGTGTATAAAGTAAAATATATAAAGAAAAATAATTCAAATACTGTTATTATTGTTGATATCACTAAAAAAATAGTGAAATTTATAATGTAGAGATCAATTTGTAATGTTCTTCGTCTACTACATGTTAATATATATTATACTATATAGCTATGTATATACATATGTCTAATTTTTTAATATATCTATTTTGTTAAATGGTGTATAAAGTAAAATATATAAAGAAAAATAATTCAAATACTGTTATTATTGTTGAGATCACTAAAAAAAATAGTGAAAATTATAATGTAGAGATCGATTTGTAATGTTATTCATCTCCTACATATTAATATATATTATACTATATAGTTATATATATACATATATCTAATTTTTTGATCTATTTATTTGATTAAGTGGTGTATAAATTAAAATATATAAAGAAAAATAATTTACATAATAATAATATTATTAAAATCACTAAAAAATAATAAAAATTATAATGTATAGATTGATTTATAATGTTATTCGTATTAATTTATGAGAAATTAGTGAGGGTTTTATTTTTTCGTCACAAATTGCGACGAAATAGCTAGAAATTTAAAAAAAAAACTAAAATTTTTCAAAATTTTTCACTCCCTCCTTTTTTTTTTTTTCCCCCTCCTTCTTCCCACATCCTTCTTCCCTTCCACATGACCCGCCACACCCTCCCCTTCCCAAGCTCGCGCCGCCGCTCCCCATCTCTCCCCCCTCTCCCCACCGGCGAACTCCCCGCAGCTCCCCCATCCCCGCGCCCCCCAACTCCCCCCCCCCCCCAAGCCACCACTCCCCGGCTCTCCTCCCCCGCAGCCCCCCTCCCGTGCCCTCCCACCCCCGCCGACCCTCCTCCCCCGCAGGTCCCCCTCCCCGCACCCCCCACCCGCAACGACCCTCCCCCACGCTCCCCCCTCCCCGCGCCCCCTTTCCTGCGGATCCCCCTCGGCCCGCCCCTTCCCTCGCGCCCCCTCCTGCAGAGTCTCCCTCGCCCCCTGCTCAGCCTGCCCCCTTCAGCCCGCCCCCCTCAATGAGCCCCTCCACTGCCATTCCTGTGCTACTGCTGTGCTATTGCTGAAGCTGATTCATTTGGGTAAGTAATTAGAATTCATCTCTTGAGCTACTTCATTATCTTATAAACTAAGTCCATGTTGGGCAGATTTGCATTTCCCCTGAAGCTTTGAAATTTGGGCGATTATTTGTGAATGAGCAGAGTTGGAATTGATGTATAAAACTTGTATTGATGTTAGGGTTGAATTTGAGGAGATTGGGAGTGACATGATGGTGGTTCGATGTGAGATTATTGATTTAAATTTGGAATTGTGAATTGGAATTGCTAAATTGTTAGTTGGAATTGTTGTCCTTTTTAAACATTCATGGTGTTTTGATCTGTACTTATATGTGATATACTTTGTACAAAGTGCACTCTCTTTTATCTTGTTATCAAAAAATTACTACTTTGATCAAATTATATGGAAACTATGTTTTAGCTATATAAACCCTTATAAATTAATTTGATTGGTTATGATGCCATAATAGGAAGGTTGATATCTGATTAGTTTAGTAATCTTATTACTTGATTATAATAATATATTAGTGTCTCTAGTGGAAGATTTAACTCTAGTGGAATGCTTTGAAGGCTCTTTTATGTGAGAAATTCGTTTCCTTAGATTATGAAGATGTAAGAGGTGCGTGTTGATCATATAAATTGCCTTTGTGTTGAATTCAAATGTTGGATTCCCCGCGAGTAATGGGTGATTACTCCTCCTGGGTAATTGGTGATTACCCCAAGTTATCCTTTTATTATTATTATTTTTTTTTATAAATGAATGATCTGTCTTTGTTGTTTGCAATTGCATTTTGATTGAATAATTTTGAGGTGGCTCTGTGCCTGGAAAATGTCTAATTACAGGGGAGACTCTGTCAAAAAAAATTTCAAAATCTGCCGCTATTTACTGTGAAGTAGAATAACTACCCTTATCTTGGAGTGTATTATTCAATTGAACATGAGTATATATCCCATAATAGCATTATTATTAAAAATAATATTGCTAATAAGAATAAGAATAGGACTAATGAAATGAGTAATAATAATAATAATATCATATATAATATGAATGTTAATAATAGCAGGAATAATATACGTTATAGAGAGAGTTTAAACAAATATAAACATTGGAATGAAAATAAATAAAATGTTATTATTTTAACCATTGGAATGTGTAAGATAAGAATATAATTAGCTTTAATATTATTTATCTTAATCAAATATGAAATTTTCTCATTTATTTCCACATTTATTTTCACTCTTCAAATAATTGTACTTTTCACCTCAATTAAATGTAGAATTTGGCTAAAACGTAGTTATTGAAGGTGTAACTGTATCCAAAGATAGCAATTGTAAATTCTATGTTTTGGACCTCTTTTTGTTAGATAATAGAAAGGAAAATGTAATTACACTTCTCTTCCTTTGGTTTAAGGGGTGATTTTAATTATTGAGTTGATTGTTCTTTTCTCTCATTTAGACGTCATGGAGGATCGTAGTTGGATGTATAGAAGGCACGTTTCAGGTGTAAAATGGATCACTATTGAATTTGAGGAAGGGGTTAAGGCTTTTTTAACATTTGTCTTATCAAATTCAATATCAAGCGTAATTAGATGCCCGTGTGCAAAATGTAAGAATAAAAAGTATCTAGATCCAGCACAAGTTAAGCTCCACCTGTGGAAGTCTCGATTTGTGCCTAGGTATTACCGGTGGACATGTCATGGTGAGCCATTCGAGTGTCCCTCAAGTGTGTCTACCTCAATCCCAGAATTTGATTCACATCAAGAAAATCTGTCTCGCGAAATGGTCTTAGACGTAGCAGGACCTGACTTTCCCCCTGAAGCTCCATCAGCAGACCATTTTGAAGAACCACCTAATGTGGAGGCACAAAGGTTTTACGATATGTTAAAGGCGGCAGAGACTCCTATATGGGATGGATGCACACAACATTCGCAGCTTTCACTGGCTTCAAGGTTATTAAACATTAAGTCTGAAAATAACCTCTCGCGTAAAGCCTTTAACGATGTTGTGCAATTGATGAAAGAGGTTGTGCCTAGCAGTAATACGATTCCTGATGATTTCTATCATATGAAAAAATTAGTAGCTGGGTTGGGTTTGCCGGTACAAAAAATAGATGTATGTAATAATGGATGCATGCTTTACTGGAAAGATGACATGAATCGTAGAGAGTGTAAATTTTGTGGTCATCCTCGATATGCACAGAAAAAGGTTGGGAAGAACACAAGTAGAAAGGAAATTTCATTCAAGAAGATGTATTACTTCCCGATAACACCGAGGCTACAAAGATTGTATACTTCTAAAACAACAGCTGAACACATAAGATGGCATGGAGAGAGCAGATCGGAGAGAGGCACCATGAGTCACCCTCGTGATACTAAAGCATGGCAACACTTTGATCGAATGCATCCTGAGTTTGCAAAAGAAGTACGGAATGTCAAACTTGGTTTATGTACAGATGGATTCTCACCATTTGGGATGTCGGGTAAGCAATATTCATCCTGGCCGGTCATTCTCACACCGTATAATCTCCCCCCGTGGATGTGTATGAAGGATCCAGTCATGTTTTTAACAATCATTATCCCGGGCCCCAAGAATCCCAAGCACTAGGTGGATGTTTATTTACAACCCTTGATAGACGAATTAACCAAATTGTGGTTTGAATGTGTCACCACTTATGACATATCGAAGAAACAAAACTTCCAACTACGGGCGGCACTTTTGTGGACTATTAATGATTTTCCTACATATGGTATGTTGAGTGGCTGGAGCACTCGCTGGAGATCGGCTTGTCCATATTGTATGGGCAATACAAAGTCTTTTCATCTACAAAATGGTGGGAAACAATCATGGTTTGACTGTCACTGTCGTTTCTTACCATCGAATCATCCTTACAGGAGGGATACGAGATCTTTTAGGAATGATAGAGGTTCTGAGACATCACAGCCTGTGCAATACGCTACTGGTGAAGAAATCTGGGATAGTTTGTCTAACTATAAAAAAATTACAGAAACATGCAAAGAAATTGCAAGGAGTAATGGCAGGGGAATATCTCATAATTGGGCAAAAAAGAGTATTTTTTGGGATTTGCCGTATTGGCGTACTAATTTGGTCCGACATAATATTGATGTAATGCACAATGAGAAGAATGTATTTGACAATGTCATGAATACAGTTCTTGAGGCAAAGGGTAAATCAAAAGACAATTTAAAGGCTAGACGTGACTTAGAAATTTATTGTCATAGGCCCGAGCTACATGCCTTGAATGTGGGAGGAGGAAAAGTGGCTATACCTAAAGCTGTTTACTCATTGACATCAGAACAAAAGAAACTTTTGCTTGAATGGTTGAGGGGATTGCAACTCCCAGATGGATACGCTTCAAACATTGGAAGATGTGCTGATTTGAATGAGTTGAAGTTATCCGGTATGAAATCACATGACTGTCACGTATTCATGGAGAGACTACTTCCAATTGCATTGAAGGAATTTCTTCCTTCTAATGTATGGGGTGTTTTGATGGAGTTGAGTCTTTTTTATCGTGATCTATGCTCTCCTAAGTTGAATGTAGCTCATATGGCCAAATTGGAGTCCGACATTCCTTTATTGTTATGTAAGTTGGAGAAGATATTTCCACCTGCATTCTTTGATGTAATGGAACACCTATTAATTCATTTGCCTTACGAAGCAAGAGTTTGTGGCCCTGTTCAATATAGGTAGATGTACCCGTTTGAACGGTAATCGAATCATTCAATCTAATTCTTTTCATAGCAGGTACGATATAAGCGTGTGTGACTGAAGTTGAAATTTTTTTTAAATGACAGGTATTTGCATCAATTGAAAATCAAGGTGAAAAATAAGGCTAGAGTTGAAGGGTTAATCTGCAATGCTTATCTAGTTGAGGAAGCATCCACTTTCTTCTCTTATTATTTTGAGCCACATGTACAAACAAAACGTACAATTCCGGCGCGTAATGAAGAGGGAGAATGATTAGAGAGGGTGCAAGAACCTGGGCTGTCAATCTGCAATGTTCAAGGAAGGGTGATAGGACGAATTCGAACTCGGTTCCTTACTTCTGAAGAATTCGTTGCAGCAAGAATTTATATGTTGCTTAATTGTGGTGAAGTGCAGCCATACATTGAGTACGAGCTACTACTTCATACATTTTCTACGATAAACGATACCTCGTAATGATTTTGACTCATTCAATCTAATTCTAATGCATTACAGGGCATTCACGGCACGCTTACGAAGTCTGGCTCCGACTATATCAGAGATAGAAATCAATAGAAGAATCAGCCTTGAATTTGCAGAATGGTTTAGTGGATATGTAAGTTACATAAGTTAATAACTTGCATTTGGAACTCAATTGGGGATTCAATGGAGTTTCGTAATGCTATAACTTTCATAATTAAAAAATTAACTTGTCTAATGTTTTTTAGGTACAAGATTCAGAAAATATGGTTACAAATGAATGCTTGAGGAACTTTGCTTGGGGTCCGTCAAGGCTAGTGAAATCATATAGTGGGTACATAATTAATGGTTACCGATTTCACACTAATGATTATGCGGAGGGAAAGAAAACAGTTAATAGTGGTGTTTGCGTGAAAGGGATTGGAAATGACGCATCAGGACCTGATTACTATGGAGTGTTAAATGAGATTATTGAAATGCAATTTCCTGGTAATCCACAGCAAAGCATTGTTCTTTTAAATGTCACTGGTTTGATCAAATATTGAATCGTGGTACCAGGGTACATCCGCAGTATAATCTTATAGAAATTAACCACAAAATGAGCTATGCTAACTATGATCCATTTGTTCTAGCTTAACAAGCTATCCAAGTGTATTATGCATCATATCCAGGGAGTAAGAGGCCAAGATCTGATTAGTTGGCAGTTTGCAAAACCAAAGCTCGACATATAATAGATGCATTTGTGGTTGACAGAGCTTATCAGGAAGAAGTAGATGCTACTGACGAAGTCAGCACATCGTTATTTGTTGATCTTGGTATTCTGACGCATGAGAATGGTATGAGTGAAATGTTGGATGTTCAAGATGAGGCTATAACAACAAGGGAAAATTCTCCTATAAATGAAGAGGAAGAAGATGAATGGGAAACGAATAGCGATACCTCAGTAGATGATGATGAGTCTGTATCGGAGAATGACTCTAGTAAATAGGCCTGATTTCAATTCATTTACAAATAATATAGTTAATGGTGAGGGAATCCTGAAATCTATTGCATCATTACTATCCCATGTCAAATTTTAATTTACAATTTATTTGTTACTTGAATCTACATGCCTTGAATCTTTTAATTTTTATTATTTTAAATTCCATCACATACAATTTTGTTTCACAATTTTGTCTAATTGTCGGGATTCTCATCTCCTTCTTTTTTTTACAGGAATCTTTCGTTTAGACTTGTACAGCCCGGAGGATTTTTATTATTCCTTATTATATTCTTTTGTGGTGTAAACAACAAGGTAATTTATATATTGTATTGTTGTTGTATTGACAGATAATTCACAAGGACAGAGGCATTTATAATTTTTAGCTTAATTTTAACTATATCTAACATTTTAATTGGAACCCCGTGAGTGATGGGTGATCATTCCCCGTGAGTGATGGGTGATCATTCCTCTTGGGTAATGAGTGATTACCCCTAGTTATCTTTTGAATTTTTCTATTATTGAAAGATCTGTCTTTGTTGTTTGTAACAGCGTTTTGATTGTCAAATCTTGAGGTGGCCTTGTGCCTGGGAAATATCCAATTACTGGGGAGACTCTGTTAAATTTTTTAAAAAATTCAATTGACAAGTACAATGTTTATTTTGACATATCCATCATTATCATACATATTATTGTATTACTTTAAACTAGCAAATAGATATAACGTTTCAATGTTATTATTCTTTTATCATTTTTATTCACGGTTATTTACATCCTTCTTTTGAAGTGGGCTTCGTCTTTATTGGTTACTTATTTTTCTTTTTTCATCTCCTTTAGCAATGTCTTCTAATGAAGGATCATTGAGGGAGGGGAGTCAGGAGGGTCAGGAGCCTTATACTCTATCCCCTACTCAGCTACCTCAGCTTTCAGTGCCTCGTTCATTACATGGCTCTATTGGAGATGAGGGAGTACCATCCCCGGCTTTTCAATCATCCGCTGCTTCAGCTTCGCATTCTGTTGGGTTGCAAGTTACGGACTCCCGACCTTGAATTGTTCCACGGGGAAACGGGTAAGTAACATATTCATAC
Source organism: Voacanga thouarsii (assembly GCA_026120185.1). Taxonomy (NCBI): domain Eukaryota; kingdom Viridiplantae; phylum Streptophyta; class Magnoliopsida; order Gentianales; family Apocynaceae; genus Voacanga; species Voacanga thouarsii. The sequence goes on along the minus strand of JANUWF010001282.1, from coordinate 1,725,854 downwards.
TTTGTAAGATGTTGATTATTAGTTCAATTATTATTATTATTTTTGAGATTAACATAACTATATTGTACATTGTCATTGCACCAAAAATAGGTTCGCCAGCTCGAACAAATGTGTCCGAGAAATTTCAAATATAATACAGCAGTACTTCACTGGTTCGTATCCGACATATACGCACGTCCCGATAACCGTGCGAGACTTATGGTTTCAAGAATTTGGGGTAAGCAATTTTTGAGTATTTTTTATCGTTTAAGTACTATGTTATATGTTAATCAGAAATCTTAAACATGATCATGCAGAAATATTTTCGGTGGAGGGAAGAGTATGCTTCGCTAATTCGATCAACTTGGAAAAAGAAATGTTGGACGCGATTTTCGGACATAATGTCTAGGCTGAGGAAGAGGGATGATTGGGTATGTCCTCATTGGATAGAGGCACAGTATTGGGATGACATTTGCGAGTACTGGAGATCAGAGAAGTATCAGAAGCTCTCATCCACCAACAAAAAGAATCGTGGGAGTAGCTGCACCCATACTGGAGGGTCTATTTCGTTCACAGAACACGAGGACCGTTTGGTAATTCACATTCACTTAATTAATTATTATTCTAAATTGTTTTATTACAAATTTATGTAAGATTGTAATAATTACATTTTGTTAACATAAATGTAGCGGGCCAAGGAGGGGAGTTCTTTTAGCTACACAGACATGTTTGAGACATTACATGTCTTTCAGAGCGGGCCACAAAAGGGTCAGTTTGTCAGTGAGCGATCTCGCCAGACATTGGTAGTATATAAATTAAATATGTTGAAATTCTTTATACTGCATGGAATTTGTATTTTATTTTGATAATTACTATTGACAATTCTTTTTTTTTTTTTTTTTAGGATGAGGTGCGAAATCTCATACAGAGCACTTCTCAGTCCGAGTCTAGTGACTCTGTAAACTCTGTTGTTCCTTTTGATGAAAAAGCCATGTTTGTAAAGGCACAAGGCAGGTTCAAAAGGGGACGAGTTTTTGGGTTAGGCTCAGAGGCGACACATGTTCGAACTAGACTGTCTCAAAGTGGACTGCATGCATCTTCCCCTACACCAGTTGATATTGGACATCTAGTAAAGCAAAGGGTTCAACAGGCTGAGCGGAGATTCAATCGACAAATAGACTTGTATCGGGACTTCATGAGGCAACAGCAGTCTACATTTGGTGGTTGGATGGCAGCTATGTCGGACAAGATGGGTATTCTCGCACCATCTATGTCATCTATAGAGGAGATAGAAGCGCGCATTGCCGCTGCTAATGCTGAAGATGAAGATCCAAATGCTGACGATGGATTTGATCCAGCTGATGAGCACCCGGGCCCACGTAGGGGCTCTCGTTCCCCTCCTCCACCCCCTTCTGCAACTGCTCCTTCATTACTTATATAGACTTGTTATATTTATTTTTATACTCTTTATACACTATTACTTATTTTTGTGAATTATTTTACTTTTTTAGATACTTATTATGTATTTTATATTATATTATATTTTAGTATTTTAATTATATTTATTTGGGCTTATTTTTAATTTTTTATAGTATTTTTTTGGATTATGAACATAGTTTTGGCATTTATTTGTATAGTGTTTCAGGGTTGATTTACAGGGAATTAATAATTTAAAATAAATATAATAATAAAAAAATAAAAAATTATTGCAAAATTCTCGCAAAACCGTCGCAAATTGCGAGGGTTTTGCGAGGGTCCAAACCGTGGGTTTGCTTGGGCCCTCGCAAAACCGTCGCAATTTGCGAGGGCTACGGCTTGGGCCCTCGCAAAACCCTTGCAATTTGCGAGGGTTTTGCGAGGGTCATAACTTGGGGGTTAATTTTCCCTTCGCAAAACCCTCGCAAATTGCGAGGGTTTTGCGAGGGCACAAAGTCGACCCTCGCAAAATCGTCGCAATTTGCGAGGATTTTGCGAGAGTCAATGTTTTTCGTCACAAAACCGTCACAAATTTGCTCCTTTGGTGAAGTTTGACCAATAAATATTCATCGCAAAATCCTCGCAAAACCGTCGCAAATATCAACGAATTTTTTTGCCATCGCAAAACCGTCGCAAATCGCGACGGTTTTCCATGGCCGTCGCAAATTGAGACGTCATTTTTTGCGACGGCTAAAATCGTCGCAAAACCGTCGCAAAAACGGTCTGCGACGGTTTTGCGACGGTTTTTTGCCGTCGCAAATCGCGATTTTTCCTGTTGTGCGATACTCTTACTATGTTCAAGTTCCTCTTCCAATCCACATAATTTGGGCCTGTCAATTTATTCCTGTTCAGAGTAAAGAAAGTAGGTGATCTTATTATTAGCTTCTGCAATCTCTACTTTCCTATTAGTGCTCACATAGAAGGGAACTGTTTAGAGGATATAGCTTGCTACTGTACAAGCGAGATATTACTGGCTATCGTATTACTGGCTGCAGCCTTAAGCATCAATTGGCCAAACTCAGAGAAATACTAATAAAGCTAAAGTTGAAGAATCCACAGGGGACCAGGGAAAGAAAACACTTTCTCTCCTTAAGAGACGTTCTCATACAAGACATAAAAGGAGCGATATATTGAAGGTAAAATTAAAGAAACATGATTGGTTGTGTAGCCAGAAAGTATCAAGGCAACATAATAAAGGCATTGCAAAATCACCCCAAAAGAAGCTATATAGATAACATATTTATATATCCAACATGATAGGAAGGTAACATACTCATCTTTGGATACTACACTAGACTTCTTGTTGGCCTTAACAAATCTATTATAAATAGCCACACGTTTGTAGGCAATATGATAGTTAGAGAATTTTGTAATAGCAAAATTGAAAATTTCCTCACCATCTATCGACAAACCTAAAATCACAGCTATGTCAAGAAGAATGGGACTTACCATCCTAAAGTGTAAGATGAATTCGTAAATGGTAGGCAACCAAAAAAGAACCATAGCCCTGAGGCAAGCATAGTCGGGTTGGTGGCTATAGATAAATATATGGATGCCATCATAGATTCCCCATTCTTTCCATTGTTGGCCGAAGGGACCAAAGACCCTATTCAACCAATTGTTGAAGTCATCAAGTTTGTACAGCCAGTTGTGAAAGTTAAGTGACCAAATACATGAGTTCCAATTGGGTTAATAAAAAAGTTGGTTGAAGCTTTCGTGCTTGATAAACTCAGACAAGCCGTCGGCTCACCAACGGAAGGTAGCAAAGGTCCGAAGTTGCACCAGTTGTCTACCTCGGAAAAGCATACTAGGGTATGTTGATCAGTAGCATTTTTTGGGAATTCATCCAGGTGCTTAGAAATGGCTGGATTGGTAGAAGAGCTTATGCTACTAGACATGGTGAAAAATGAGAGAAGATTAGCAGTAGAAGTTTCTCAGAGGAAGGGTTTTGGTAGTATGAAAGAAAAAAATAAGGTTGAGGAAAAGTCGGTGGTAGTTTTAACAAGAGGAGATTTGAAGTTTAAAAGAAGATAAAATATAATTTTGATATTTGCAACCCAGGATACGGCGAGCAGAAAAGGATAGCCACAGTTGCCTAGATGAAGAAGAAGTTATCATTAACTTCAACTTCCAAGAACAGTTGTACGAAACTCGAAGGGATGTTTTGTTCTCTGAGCCCAATTGATCTCTAAGAACAAAAGTGACACAAAATGTTGATAAGAAAAATGATGGAATGACTTGACAACCAGATAGCAGACAACCAAGACTTTTGGACGGCTTGACTAGTTGATTCAAAAGATAGCTTGCTGAACTGAATTAGCAAATCAATTGGTAGGCATTACTTGATTTCCAAGAAGTTGAATTTGAGTAAGATAGCGCCAAATATCTAGGGAATATGGATGGGTTATTGACTGATTCAAGAGTCTTGTTTCTCACCGTGTTTGTCGTAAGCATCGAAAAGATGAACAAGACAACCTGAAATAGGGGTAATGGTGAACACGGTGTTCCTAAGTGATTTTAAAACACTAGGAAGGCATCAAGGAAGGGGAACACAACCGACATCAAGAGAATATTTATGCAAATTATCATTTCTATCTTTTTGAAGTTTGTTTAGTTTATTTTTACCTTACTCTCAGTTATTTCCATTACTAATTTAAATTCTCTTTCATAATTATCTCAAGATGATTCCCTTAATTGTAAGAATTTACTTGTGCTTTCAAAAGTGTAATTGGAGTTCCAAATTTATAACAATTTCTTTTAATATAATTTTATTGGTTTCATCTGATTGTTTACAAAAAGTGATTCAATTCTGTGTTAGTCAATCCATCTAAGATTAGAGCTTTAGCTTGCTGGACTACTAACTAGACTGCTAAGTTGATCGGCAGGTTAGAGTTTTGACAGCCAACATATATCTACACATTTTCTAATAAAAAAAAAAACTACGTAAATAAAAGAAGACTACTTATTAAACTTGCAAAGAGCAATAGAGGTTGGTGAAGATTAGAGAGCAACCAATCTATTTTAAAATATTTTCAAACAGCGCTTTAGATAAAAGATTATAGTGCTATGTTTCACCAATTTCATACTACTATATCTCGCTAGTAACTATAATTATTAAATAAATGATTAATTACAAAAACTAAGGGGTTGATTAATAAATTGAAATATAAATATTTAAATATTAAATTCTAAAATTTAAGTTTAAAAATTGAATTTTTTAAATTTTGAAATATAAATATAAAAATTGAATTAATTATAATTTATTTTTACATATTATTTTTCTTTTAATTTGAATTAAGATAAAAGAATAATAATAACTATACAAGGATATAATATATTCATATTTCAAATTTATAATGAAATTTCAATACATTTTAATCAATTAATTAATAACAAGAATATGTTATCAAATACACTGAAATAATTAAACACTTAAAAGTATATACTACCTCTATTTCACAATATAAATTATTTTAAACTTATGCACAAAAATTAAAAGTCCATAAATTTCAAACAATTTTAAAATTATACTTCTAAAAATACTTCTAATTAAGTCTTTGTCTACTTTGACAATTAGAGAGAGCTCTGTCATAATTAGTGGAAAGAGAGAGATTGTAGGAAGGGGTAGAGTTGAAAAAAAATACTCCCTCCATCCCATAATATAAGTTGCTAGAGACTACTTTTATTGTTCCAAATTATAAGTCGTTAGAGGTTTTTCAAAAAAGTTTTGAAGTTATTTTTACATTTTTATCCTTATTTATTATTTTTTTCCTCTCTTTCTCTCTCCTCACTTCTTTTGTTTGGAAGACATTTAAATAAGAGTATTTTAGGAAAAATATATATATATATATATAAAGTCATCTTATTTTTATGAATCTTAATATATGTAAAATTAAGTTTAGCGACTTATATTAAGGAATGGAGAGAGTAATAAATTTTTATAAAATTTTGTAAAACGACTTATATTTTAAAAAAAATTAAATATAAAAAGATTTATATTATGAAATAAAAATAGTATCATTAAACATATTCAATTAAATAAATATATATAAATAATAAATTTTAAATATTTAATTAAATTATCAAATATATATCAATTATTCAATGAGATTTCCATTAATTACAATCATAATTGGAAAATGTTCAAAATAAGTTTATTTTACTTCACATTTTCATACCCACCCTCGCCAAATGTGTTTACGAAGACAGTCTATGTTGAATTTTCCAGAAGCAAAGTATTCAAATACAGCTGGATGTACCTAATAATTATTACACAGAGACCTTAGGGAAAGTCAAATATTCCTATACCTTAAATTTTGTTGTGCCTTGGTCCGACATCTTCCTAGCAGCAGTAAATTACATAGTCATCTCTCAAACATTTGTTGACAAACATTCTCCAATTTCAAAACCTCTCATGCTTAATAGGTTCAGCCAATCATTTTGTTGGGCTCTTCGATGTGGATGCTGTAGAGATCTTAGAAAAAATTAATAAAAATGGGGAAATAATTATAACCGTAGGATGAAGCCAATTTGCAAAGGGGAATAAAATGGTCCATCCATTTGGACAAAGGAGTACCAATCAAAACCGCTAAGGTAATTCATTTTGGTGGGACCATACTAATTAAAGATGATTAAATCATGGAAGGGATGGGTCCTAATCGGACGCATGTGCGCCATGTGTACGTACGCGAGAGGATTGTCGCCGTAGAGTAATCATCATGAGCTTGTGGATCATAAGCACCGTACAGACATGTCTCGCATTTTTATATAATTCTTTTGTCTCTATTTATCCGTGATAAATTAAAAAAATTTGTGTCTTTATTAAAAAATTTTAAATATTTTAAATATTAATTTTATTAATATATTCTTATATTAAATAGTTTTAAAAAATAAAAATATAATAACTTTTAAAAAATTGAATAAATAAAATAATAAAATAATTGTGAAAAATATTAAATTCAATAATTTTTTAAAATGTATAAACAAAATTATATGAATTTAAGAGATTAATTAATTTTTTTTAAATTGTATAAAATAGTTAATTATAACAATGGACGAATGGAGTATGTGTTTTTTTACGGTGTTTTGAATAATGGGATGTACTACAATAAGGCTTAATTTCGTATTTAGTCTCTGAATTTTAATTTTTTTCACATGGTTAGTTCTTAAAATTTATTTTTAACTTTTTAGATCCTTGAAATTTATTTTTTTGATATAGTTGGTCCCTAAACTTTATTTTTAACTTTTTAGATCCCTTAATATTTTTATTTTGACACACTTGATCCTTTTGCTAAATTTTCATTAGTCATTTTACAAGTAAATCTAAATTTTTTTTACTATTAATTTTATAAAAAGTTTAAAATTTATTGACACGTTTATATCTTTATATTAAAGAAAAAATCCAATAAATACATGATAAGTAGAACGGTCAATTCGAATTTGTAAATTAATTTAGTCAAGTTCAAGTTAGACCTGATTTAAAAAATAAAAAAAAAAATTGGCTTCAACTTAGCCCAACCAAACTCACAAATGTTAAGTTCGAACTTGGCTCCAATATAAAATGTGAGTTCGTGCTGGTTAAAAATAATTCAAAAATATAAAATTTTAATTCATATATAATAATATAAATACACATAATTAAACTATAATTTTTTTATAATTATCTATTACAATAAAAATGAAAATGAAAAATTGTCATATAAAAGATCAATTTTTAATTATTACAATAATGATAATTTTATATTTTGGTTACTTTTATAATAAAATTCTACAGTAATATAAAAAATAAAATATAAAATTATTATACTAAAAAAAAAGGTTTAATAAGTATATATTTTGATAATCAATGACTGATAAAATAAATGTGATTGTTTAATTTAATATTATAGTGTTAAATTTTATTAAAATTTTTAGAGATAGAAAAATGATTTTGCAATAGTTTTATAATTATTTTTAAAAGTAATAACACCTTTATAATTTCATATATTAAAAAAATCTTTTATTATCAACTTATTATTATGCGGACTGAACAGACTACATTAGAGTTAATTTGAATCCATTTAGAGTTGGTAAATAATAATATTTTTAAAAGGACTAAGTGTGTCGAAGTAAAAATGTTGTGGGACCTAAAAGGTTAAAAATAAAGTTTATGGATCAACTATGCAAAAAAAAAGTTCAGAAACCTAAAAAGTTAAAAATGAAATTTGAAGATCAAACATGTCAAAAAAATAAAGTTCAAAGGCTAAATACGGAATTAAGCCACTAGAATAATTTCCCCAATCAGAGCCAATCTTGTGATTTTTTTTTTTTTTTTTTTAGGCACATGGATTGGTAAGTATGAAATGCATACGTTGGATACGAATTTGTTAAATTCTAAATTATCTTCCGAATTTAATAAAATCTCAGTATAAATGTAATATTTTTATCGAATGCTTGACTTGTAATTTAAAATAATTTAATTTTTAGGCTTGTCAATCACTAAAATACAGTCAGATATTAAAAAAAAAAATTATACTCCAATGGCAAGATATGTAGAAAATGGAAAAATTAGTATTTCTTATCCTTCAATCAGAGAGAGAATCGAGACTTTATATTTGGGGAGTAAAGTCATAAGAAAATATTAGGGGCGGCAATATTGAACACGACACGGTTATAGCGGGTTGGGGTTTCGCGAGTTCGGGTCGAAACAGGTCGACCCGTTTAACTTTAAACGTGTATAGGTCATAAACGGGCTCAACCTGTGTTAACCCGTTTCAACCCGCGAACCCGTTTAACTTTTTTTAATATTTATATTTAATACTTTTTGTAATACCCTACAAATTTTACTATAGAAAATTAGATAATTTAATTTTTTACATGAATTAATTGAATTAAATTTTATTATATGAATTAATTAAATTGTTTGTGTGTCTATTTTGTTTAATTATATGAGACATCTTAAAGAAAATAAATGATGTTAATGTGGTTATTTGCTTGATATATAGTAAATGAATCATTCTTAATTAATTATTATTTAATGTCTATAATAATAATATTAGTACGAGTTGGTAAGTAACGACCTTACACAAGTCTAAATGGGAAGGTTAGACCTTTAGGAAATAACGTATGTAATATGCCTACAGGTCGAATCGAATATAGAATGAAAAGAAGCTCGTGTGGTGCATTTATCAGAGGGTAAGGTTCACTCAACATCGATTGACCAGTTCGTATACTATGCTATTTCTGACATTGGGACAAAGACAATTTGAATTACACCCTACAAGAACAAGCCTTCCTTTCGTGCTCGTTTTTTACTCTCCATTTGCTCTTTAAAATTCCTGGCATGCTACGACAAAATTATTGTTTTAAATATCTAGAGAAAATAATTTCTTGAATAATCCAATTTTATTGCAAAATTACATATGTTTAGATTTTTAAAATTAAATCTTATGAATTTATTAAGATCTCTAAATATTTAGCGGGATGGTTTGTTATTTTATTGGTTATTTATGACTTTACGGACTATTTTATTAGTTTTTTAATTTTATATAATTTGATTTGATTTTTTCAAATTTTTTTTGTAATGGTGCACGGATTGGCGGGTTTAGTAGGTATTTGGGTTGACGAATTTAGTAATTATCTATTTAATTTTTATGTCTAATTGTGTCATGTTGTGTCAACCCGTTTTATAACACGACACGAAAAGAAATGGGTTGACACGACACGACACGTTTATTAATCGGGTCGTGTTCGGATTGGCCTGTCAAATGTAATTATCTCAAGTTGACGCGACCTGCCAACCCGAACACGACACGATTGCCACCCCTAGAAAATATGGGTAGAATCTGAATTTAATGTTGGTTCAAGATGTCGTGTGGGTTGTATCATAGATTTGGAGCGGTCAAGGATTAACAAAGTTCTATTTTTCTAATACGGTGCTCGTGCGCTATACGCGAAGAGACAAAAAATAAAATATATAAAATAAATAATTTTTAATTATAATTTTATGATTTTTAAAAAATTTATTAAATATAAATTTTTATTTATAATTTCATAATTTTTTAAAATTTTATTAAATATTTATTTATTAGATAACATTCATCTAAATTAATAATCTTTCACATTTAAAAAAAAATATTCATTTAAATTCAATGCGCTAATTATCATCAAAAGACGTTGTCACGTATTACAATGAGAGTTATACGTTATCATGCGTCACAATGAAACCTTCTATAACTCTTATTTTATATATACAGAATGATTTGCTTAAAATCTTCTATCACATTATCTATCTCATATTAATCAAGTTTAGTTATAGAAATAATGAGATCTTCTAATAGCGTAGACTCTTGAATTCTTTTGTGACCATAACGGAAAATTTTCTTTGTTTGACATGGTGGAGAAGGGACGACGAGCAATGGCCGGAGGGGTTATTGCAATTCATGGAAGAAGGCAAAATAGAGAAGGAAAAGTTGGGGGTGGAGGTGGTTTAGTTTAAGATTTTTTTTTTCTTTCTTAACATGTTTATAATTAAGAAATTTTAAAAAGATAAAAGAAAAAAAAATAGAGAGCAACATAGTAGGAATTTGATAAAAGATGGGATGAAGAATGTGATAAATGATCTGAAGTCTACATATATTAAAGGAGGAATATGTTGGTCTGAATTTATGAATATTTTAAATAAATAACCAAAACTCTGCTCTAAGTCAAAATCTGAAAAGACCAACCCAAAAATAAGTTATCGAATTGATCACACTTATTTTTCCCTTGCCATACAAGTTGAACAACTTATCGACTAGTTAACTGGTTCAACAAATCGATCACACCACATTTCATGAAACCATTGGGTATTACTTGGATGAAGGTGAGTTTATGCTCAATAATTTAGTCCAAAAATTAGAATCCCTAATTTGAAAATCCTTTGAGTAAGAAAACTCTCTATTATAGATATACGTCTATGTGGGAAACCAAGAGAAAAAAATGGACGACAACTTCATAAATTCAGGCACAATTGAAGCTGAAAAGTAAAAAAGTAGCTATGAAATTGAGTTTGATTATGTTTGAAGCAAAGAATAAGCTAACCTAAATCTATAATTAAAACAATAGCTATCAACAATAGTCATAAAATTGAGTAATGGTCAAAAGATTGACTCTAAAAAATTTACTAATGAAAGCACATTCAGTGGTCTATCTATATAGGATTTTACTTTAACCGAAAGTTGTGTATGTGATGATAGAAATTATATTGCTATTTAGAGAAGCAAAAAAAAAAAAAAAACTTAGACATGCAAAAGGAAATTGTGTCGAAGAGAAAGAATGCAATGTATAGTTGTATGTGTGTGGGGGTAATTATTAGCCCAAATGGCCTAACCTAAAGGATCTCTCTGGGCCAGAATCTTTCTTTTTGAAGTTGCATTAGGGATTTCATCTTTCTTGCTTGCCTATGAACTGTATATTGCTCTAATGTAGGATGGACCTTTAATTTGAAGTTTAGTTTTTTTAAGGACAGAATTAGGAAAACGTGGTTGGAGGAGCAAGTTGTATGAAATAATATGTTAGAGAAAAATATTATTATATTTTTAAATTATTTTAAAAGGAAGAAAAGTAAATTTTATAAAAAATTATTTTTATTAAAATATCGAATAAAGTAAATTATTTTTATTAAAAAGGTCTAAAAGTAGTATTCATACTATTAAAATATCTTACTTTTGCATTTCTATTAAAATGCATAAGTGCAAAATCGGACATTTTAATAATATGAGTACTACTTATGAACGTTTTTTTGTTTATGTGTAAAATTTGAAATTTCAGATAGTTCATATACTATTTGGATTTTTACCTTAATATGTAAGGATAAAAATATCTTCACGTAAGAATCATGTGATCGGCGAAAAATATGATTAAACGGTCAAATTTGATAGAAGTATAAGATCGAGATATTTTAATAATATGAGTACTACTTTTAAATATTTTTTAAATTTAGATACAAAATTTTAAATTTTAAATAATTTATGTACTACTTAAATTTTTTGCCCTTCTATAAAAGAGGAAGAACAACTCATCAACCTTATTTTGAAATTATTGATGTTGAAGTCCTAACCAACCAGTTTCAGAACCATTGACTATAGCATTCTGTCTCAGAACACGATGCACAAATCTTGAGGGTCATGAATGCAATAAAGTGAAATTACTTCCTTGAATTTTGATACTATAAATATGTAAAATCCACATTGGCTACATAAAACGGTGACAAATTCATGGGGCCAAATGTGGAATAATATAAATACAGAAACTTTGTACATGGTTGTACAGTACAGAAACTTTGACGCTAGGAGTCTTACTAGGTCAGTTGTAAATCTATTCGGACGACTTTGTCTTTTCCTGTCCTGATAGGGAAGTTAGGGGTCGGGGTGTCGAGCAAAGGTGTGGCTGAGTTGGGGTCAATTTGTGGGACAACTTGCAATTAATTTTGCCATTATCATTTTGAAAATTTTTCCTTTTAAAATAAAAGAAAATCGATGGTCAAGACCTTTTTAGAAAAACTCAAAAGGCTTTTTAGAAAAAAAAAAAAAAAAGTGTTCTGACTCGCTACCTTTTTGCAAAAATATATTGCAGCCCTTAAAGGTTTGGGATTTTAGAAGGCAGAAATGTATAATTAAACTTGAATGACTATTTATTATTAAGATTAAAAAAAAGAAGATGGAATTATCTAAAATATATCACATATCGATCCTAACAAAAATTTAAATAAAACAATATTATTTTAAAAATATACATGACATATTGTAATAATTATATATAATTATAACTAAAAACACATAAATTATTCAAGAGCACCAAATCCCAAGGTTCGGGACAATTGTCCTGCTCTTGCTCGTTGCCACGAGTAGGGAAGCTCATCTTTAATCAAAATGGGTATGTTTTATGGCTAACTTTATGTTTGGTTCACAAAAGAGAGAGGAGAGGGAGAGGGAGAAAAGAAGGGAGAGGAGAACTTTTACTTTCATTAGGGATAATAAATATAATTTATTTATATTTTGTTTAGTTGGAATAAAATGGATGTAAATTATAAACATTATTTTGATTTACATCACAATTTATCTAAATTTGAATAAAATATTTTTCTGACATGGAGTGAGAGCTTTCTTCCCTCTATTTTACTTCTCTATATTTTATTTTTAACCAAACAACATAAATCACCCCATTTAGATCAAAATTTATATCTCTTCTGCTTTTTCTCTCTCTTTTCCCCCAACCAAACAATCAATAAATTTCTGCATTCCTGTTTATGTATATTGCTGTAAATGTAGGGCCGAGCACGCAAATTCCCAATCTAATATATCAATATCAAGTTATCCTTATTTTCAAAACTAAAAAATAAAATAAAGTTACCCTCTACCATATGAACAATAACCTCCAACTCATTTTTCTCTATATAGAAGATATATAAATGAACCTTATAGGTGTTTTTTTTTTAATTATTTTTTTGGGTGGGGGGTTTTGTTTAATAATCTCTGTATATGAATAGATAAATATTGGAAAGAAAGGGTGATCACCACTGTATTCTGTCGGATTTTTTATTTTTAATGGAAATATTAGACATACAGTAATTCTATGTATATTTATTTTTTCTATATTATGAAGCAAACCAGAATGTGAATCCTATTCAAAATTTATCATGTGACAAAGGATGTTTCTACATGTACAATTATTATCTTGTTTTCCTATGCAGGTATATATTATCTTTTAGACTTTTTGTTATTTTTGCTAGGAATTATTATTATTGTTGCTTTAAATGAATGCTAGGAAATATCAGATAGCCTTGGTTTCAATTCAACTCTAGCTGTCTGCTTTAAGTCCAGCAAAGTTCTAAAGCAGACACTGACTTTTAACAAAATTCATTGTAGAGACACTTCTGTGATGATTAGATTTCGGAAAAATATTCTAGAAACTAATTCATCGTACTCTCAAGAATCCTTCAAAAGAGGGAAAAAGAAAGGTTTCAAGAATGAATGGCTGCTAATAGAATTGCAAAATTTTCTTTAATGAAGATCAACTTTCCATGCATGATCTTGACTAACCAAAAGACAACCGTGCATAATTAAAGAATGAAATTATACCGTTCTCATCATAAAAAAAATTGATTAATTCTTTTTTTTTTTGAAAAAAAATTTGGGGTGATTTTATCATTCGTTTCTCATTCTTCTGTTCTGGCATTTGAAATTATTGTTTTTCAATCTGAAATGTTATAACTTGGCCAATCAATTTCAAATATTCAAAAGATCAATTGTATTATACTCTCTTCGTCAAAATTTTAATGTCACTTTTCCATTCAAATCCAATTCAAACGAAATTCAAATAGAGAAACTAGTAATTGTTTTTCCTTTTGGCTTCGTATTCAAGAAGAATACCGAAAATGGCGCAGATTCATTAATACTTGAAGATGGTGGTCCAAACTACAACTTGGAACCAAAATCATTGCAATAGAATAGAAGAATGGCAGGAGAGTCATAAAGAGAATGAATGCTCTAGTGATCATATGGAATTTGGGTACCAAAGTTCGCCATCATATTTAATTACAAATCTCTCAAGTCACCACACAACCCCAAAATGCTACATGGAGAGTCATAAACCTCATGCCATTCCTAACCATAATAATGCTTAAAATTTTGGACCCTCAAAAATTAAAATTAAAAAAAAAAGGAAAAAAATACATCAGATCAGAGGGTTATTATAATTGTCAATCCAAGCACCTAATAATTAAACTTGAGCCACCTTTTGATCCCCTTCTTGAATGTCATAATTAACCTACTAAATTAGAGAAACTTTGCAATGTACAAGATGCAAAAAAAGACTCCCAAAGTCGTCCCCTCCACCCCCCCCCCCGCAAATCCCCCAGCAAACCAAAAACCCCCCCAAAAAACCACCAACTTTTCTTTTCTGTCAATTTCTTTTGCTGTATCTTCTGGTCTTTGGTGCTGATGGATAAAAGGGGTTTTTGATGTACTTTTCTGTGTTTTTTTTTTTTTTTCTCGCTCTTTTCCTTGAGTGGGGGAGCAAGCAACTTCCTCCTGTGAACCATTAGCTTTGTGCAAAAGGTTTTCTCTATAAATTCTCCAATCAGCAGCTAAAAACTCAGTCAATCAAAGCTCTCTCTCTAACTCCTATGCCACAAAAATAAAACTATGATTGAAATGAAGAAGAACGAGCAGTGGTAATGAAGGAGAAGTGTTTGGTTTTTGCTTCCAAACACCGTTTGATGTCCTCTCCGATTCTCTTTGCATCCATTGATGCACCAAGCAAGCCACGTTTGGTGAACCCCACTGCATATAGCCCACATTCACCTTTCCAACCATTTGGAAATGGTCTTTTTGGTAGCCCATCTTTCTCTGAGAACATCTCCTTTTCCTGGCATGGAGGGATCATTTTTCACAAAAAAAAAAGAAAATTTAGCCCACATCTCCAACTTTTCTGGTTTTTCGTTCTTTGAACTTGTATGCGTATACATAGCGCATAACATCCTTAGGAATCAAGAAACAAAGGAAAAGGGAAAAGGGACATGAAAGTAGTACCTTTAGCCAAGCCGGCACATTGCTTTTGTAACCTGTTGCAAAGATGATTGCATCGAATTTTTCTGTTTTCCCATTCACAAATTCCACAGAATTACGTGTTAGTCTTCGAATGCCCGGCCTTACCTACAGAAATAGCAGTAAAAATGGAAAAAAAGAAAAACTTAGCAGATCATGTGTTGGGATCTTTATTTTTGAAACAAGTGCTGTTGCTTTTCCCTAAATGACTACACAAAAAGCCATGTCAAAGTCATTTGCAACAGAAGCAGCGAGAGAGGAAAAGGGATGTTTTCAACTATTGGTTGTCCCTGCTTGGTCAATATTGGAGAATTATGTTTACACTGATACTCCTCTGAGCAATCAAAATGCAATGATTGAAACAAGGAAGATTATAAACGGGATCCAACCGATGCTTAAAAAAGGTTATGCAAAGGGGAAAAGAGGTGATGGGATTTTGCAATTTGTGTAGATGGACAAGTGACAAGTACCTTGATGTCCCCTTTCTTGATCTTGGCCAGCGTCCCAACATCCAGCACCGGTGTCTTTCCGGACAAGCTCTTTAGCTCGAGGGGTCCCATTTCAGGGCGGTCTAGGCCATATCTAGCAGTGTCACCGAGAATGAGCCTCGAAACAATCAACAGAAGACGATCCACCAGGCGCATGGGCAACCACTTGAGCAACCACATGGACAGCCCGAAAGTCGATCTTCCCAGCATCTGTCGTGGTAGGACGTGCACCTAAAATATCATCAATTCAAACGCAGAAAGAAAAGGGTCATTGCAAAAGGATGGGGAACTAACAAAAAGAGACCTAAAAGATGACTTTGATGGGAGCCAGTATGAGTCCTCAACTTGCCATTCTCTGGTGGCATGGTTGGCTCAATAGGGGCCATTACTGTACTCCATCTGATAAAGAGGTCCTTTTTACAGTGAATAATTATACTAAGTCTTGATTATCAAATCCAATCAAATCCAATCCTAAATTTCTGACCAATGTTGCGCATGCTTTAGAATCCCAAGAAAGTGACCTATCGAGGGGGTTCTGTTATTTTAGCGGCTTCCTGGGATTTGATACTGTTGGAACTTGAACTTTCAACCAAGAACCGTTGGAAAATAAGCTGGAGATAAGACATTTTCTTTTATTTCGGGATCAAAACTAACAAGGAAAATAGGAATACGGGGCTCAGTATATAGAGATGACGATTAGGGTTTCCATATTCTTCAGAGCTGCAGGAGGTCAAAAAAAAAGTGTGGGAGCGGTAAAAAATACCTCATAGTGATCGTTCTGGGTTCTATTCCTAAAGATAGATACATAAACTTACGGCATGTGTTAAGTGTAAACACGGAAATTTATCAACCAAAAAAAAAAAAAATCCTAGAAAATCCCAACTAGGTTTTGCTTTTCTGTGGTGAGACCGACAGAAAGGTAAAACCAAAAAAAACTTTATCTTATTTTAAATGGAGATTCAAAAGCTTGAAGGGACAAAAAAACATTAAAAAAGTTTTAATGGATTTGCTTTACTGGGAAGAGAAAGAGATAGAGAAGATGACTGTTTTAGTGTTCTTACTGTATCTCTGACTGAAAGAGTAGGATTAGCATTGTGATTGCAAAGATCCAAACAGACTTCCATTCCTGAATTTCCACAGCCAACAACCAAAACTTTTTTCCCTCTGAAACCCTTGCCACTCTTGTACAAGCTTGTGTGCATTCTAGGCCCAGTAAACTCGTCCATTCCTTCAATATTTGGCATCACCGCCTCAGCATTTTCGCCCGTGGCCACTATCAACCACCGGCAAACATACTCAGTCTCCTCCTTCTTTGATCCCACAGTTCGCACCCGCCAAAACCCAAGAATTTTATCATACTCTGCACAGACTACCGTCTGATTGAAAACAGGCCTAATGTCAAACTTTCTTGCATATGCTTCCAGGTAATCAATGAACTGTTGCTTAGTAGGGTATGTTGGGAATTCTTCGGGAAAGGACATCATTGGTAGTTCACAGAATTGCTTAGGCAAATGAAGACGAAGACGATTATATGTGTTCAGCTGCCACAAAGAAGCTATGCAACGAGATCTCTCTAAAACAACGCTATGAACGCCTTTTTCCTTCAAACAAGCTGCTGCAGCAAGCCCGGAAGGTCCTGCCCCAACTATGATAGGTCCTGGAACCCATACGCACATGGTCATCTCTGAATTGCGATCATGAAGACTTTTGCCTTCAACTTCTCGCAAATAGTCCATGAAACCCTGAGCTGAAGAACTGTCAAAAGTCAGAACTATTTACCAGCGTATGACTGTGTACAGGAGAGAAAGCACAAATTAAGGAAATTCATTTGGTCAAACAAAAACTTGTTCTTGATGAAGAAATCAGAGAGTTAGGTGCTGCAGCTGCTGCTCCCTCTATATACAGCAGAAAAAGAAACTCGTTTTGTTTGAGAAAATTTTGGGATAAGGGAATAAGCAAAGCCCTCAAGTCGTGGAGGGGATGAAAAGAAGAGCTTGATTCTTATCCACTTATGAGAATTGAATTGAATGAGAGAGTTTTTTCAAACTCTAAGTGTTATTCAACAGAGGAATAAACCCAAGGTTGCGGGGCTCAAATCAGCATTCATTCAATGCTGACAACAAAAACAGAAAAAGACTAAACGAGAGGGAAAGAGTTAGACTATTAGCTGCTAAGTGCAGAGAGAGATGGGCTTATTTGTTCAGAGAGACAAGTCTAAATGTTTCTTTTGTTCTTCTTTGGAGTAATTCACCCTATATATATCAACAGCAAGGTTGAGCTATAACACCGAGTAATGTAAGTGGGACAATATATATATATATATATATATATATATATATATATATAATATGTATATATATATACATATATATAATATATATACATACATACGTGGATCTTCAAAAAGAACGATAAGAATCTTTAATGAATAACCAAACCCAAAAAGAACTCACATCTCTAGCAAAATCCTATTAGAAAAAATAAAAATAGGGGATTAGGATAACTTAATTAGCCTAATTACTTATTAAGATTTCATCAAGCTATAACTAATATATTTTGTTGGTGTGATTCTTGTTTTGGCAAAGCGGGTAAGTAGGCTTGGCAATATTGGGTTGGACTAAGCGGGCTTGGGCAGGCTTACAATTGTAACCAATTAACTCTTCTTCCCTTGGGACCATCATGATCTTGAACTAAAAAGCAAGACTTGATGTATCTTTGCCTCTCAAAAAAAAAAAAAAAAGGAAATTCTTGGCGTACCTTTGTATTTAAAATATAGACATACTTTCTAAATCTATCACAACATAGACATATACTTTCTATTTTTTTTCTTTTTAGGAAACTTTTCTTGATAAAGTTGCGTTTAGATTGATGGATTTGAAATTGAAAATTCATTTTGAAAAAGGGTTGTGAAATTAATTGAATTCTAAATATCTGTGTTTGTTTTTGTTCCGAATAGCTGGGATTAATAGTAGTTGCTGCTAGTCCTGATAATCACGGCTGTATTTGTAAAGTTTTATTTTGGCCCATGGCCATCTAACTCTATCGGTCAGCTAATTACTTTACACAGTTTAAAAAAAAATTAGTTAGTCTCTTAAATTCATATAATTTTATTTATACATTTCAAAAGTACCATTATATTTCATATTTTTTACAACTATTTTATTAATTTGTTTGTTCAACTCTCTCTCTAAAGTTATTATACTTTCATTTTTCAAAACAATTTAATATAAGAGTATAGTAGTAAAATTAATATTAATGACACCTAAATTTTTTCAATGTGAAAATAAAAAGAGATACCAAAACTTTTCAATTGTGACAGATAAATAAGATAAATAAGGATGGAGAAAGTACCATGAAACAAGGTGAAATTCAAGAATGGACTTAACATGAGTTCTTGAATTGGGGCCAAACTATTGAGATGGGGTGGAGTCCACTGTTAAAGAACTCCATCAATGAAGCTAAATTTGGTTCACTGGAGAAAAGCTGTGCAGCAATAACTGCAGAAAAGGATTCTTCATATACTTTATATTGCAACAGCAAGAGACTCCATTAGCAAATCCTCTGCTGAATCAATTCTTGGAGAACAGGAATTTTTGGTGAAGGTAGATTTAGTTTAAGTTCTTCATGGATGATATGCAAAATCACCTCTCAAAAAAGAAAAGGTTCCTTGTCCTTATGGTCATAATTTGAAGTTCTCTCAACAATAACTGCCGTTGACATTCCTTTCAAGATAAAGACATTGAATGCCTTTTACAAAATCCAATTCCTTTTGATACGTCTATAGAGGCAACTCCAACTTCCATGGACGAACTTAGATCTATGCCTCATTGTTTCATGAAGAATTAATAGGGGCCCACGAACGAGATTTTTAAAAATCTATTTTGCATCAGTAGATTTTCTCTTTTATATATATATATATATATATATATATATATATATATATATATATATATATAATGAACGGCTCCAAGAGCAGATTGCTACTTAAAATCCGGCCCTATTAATATATGCCCCTGCTATAAAAGTGTTAGGTGCATACCTTGTGAATGTAACTGGGCTTTTGTTTTCCTATTCTTGATGTGATGAAACTCTCAATCTTAGAGCTACTCGTGGATTTGACATGCTGCTGTCTTGCCTAGCTAGACTTGTTATAGTTGGATGCTATGACACATTAAAACAAATTAAATTCAAAAAAACAAAAGTTAAGAATGGCACGAATTAAATTGTGTATTGACTATTATATATGTTAATATCACAATAACCAAATATCAGACTACATGTATCCAACTTCCATAGAGAAAGCCAATCAGCAAGCTGCTCATTGACGCATCCCAAACAGCCACAGAAACACAATGCTTAAGCCAAAAGAACAAAAGATTACGTGTACTGCTGCTCAAGCAACCAACTGGCATCTTCCATGCAAGATTGATAATGCTATTGTAATGCATGGACCAATCACTATATAATATATATATATATATATATATATATATATATATATATATATATATATATGGACAATCAACGTAGAACATAAAGCAATACTAAATAAAACAATAGTGGGTTTTTTTACACTAGTTAGGTCACGGATGCAGAGGGCTGTACGATGAAGAGGAGAAACAATACTATTGAACCGGCAATAGCAATAAGGCGCCATTGGCGTTATAGAAAAAGGCATATAAAGAAATATGTTGACCCAACAAAAAAGGAAAAACGCAGCTGAAAGGAAAATTTTGCTTTTCAAATCTTATATGGGTTTGGAATATTAATTAATTTATATAGCTCAATATTTTGTTTCCTAATCCAGTTTGAATTCAGTAATAGTCTTTGGGCTTGTTTAATAACCTAATTAAGCACTTAAAATTAATTGAATAAGTACTTATTTTATTAAGTACACTTAATAACAACTAATACTAAGAATTTAATTAATTAAGTATATTTGATCACATATTTTTTTTTATCACTTAATTGATTAAGATG
The DNA here is from genome assembly GCA_026120185.1 of Voacanga thouarsii. NCBI lineage: Eukaryota > Viridiplantae > Streptophyta > Magnoliopsida > Gentianales > Apocynaceae > Voacanga > Voacanga thouarsii. Next base: position 1,705,366 of record JANUWF010001282.1, on the reverse strand, counting down.
CATTGAAATCTTATTATAAATTTTAAGTGAATTAAAAGTTATTTATATGTAAAGTCTCAATATGTTAAATGATCATTTAATTATAATATTTTTTAATATTTAATTTAAATTGTAATCAAATATAGTATAAAAATAATTTCAAATTTCAGATTCAATCTTCAAACTTCAGTTTTCAGGGTTCAATACTTAAATATTCAAATGTCAGTCTTATCAATGAGCCATTTGTCTCACATTGTTTTGTTATCTTAGTTGTGAAGTCTTATATAAAAAGAGTATTATTTTTGGGTATTAATGTATAGCTTAAGAGAATTTTGTTAAATATTCAAGTTTCTGGATTTTTTATATTTTGTGGATTTTAGATTTATAAGTATTTTGTATACTTCTTTATTTTGATTTTATTAGTCAAAGATTGTTCTTTTTTCGTTCACGATTGCTCCTCTTACACATGAATTAATGTATAGTCGTATGTGCTCCCTTACATTTGAATGTAATCACATTAATTTCTCGTGTCTTATTTTGATTATTATACTTTTGTAATTTATATATTATGCTTGTTAATAAGTGGTAATAAAATATAAGTAATAATTTGTTGCCTGACCGAATCATACTTCTGGTACATTATTATTAGATAATTTGTTCTTTATATTTGTTAACAAGTGGTATTAAGACCTACAAGTGATGATATCAAATAGATAATTTGTTTATTAGACTTGCTAACAATTGATATTAAATCCTACAAGTGATATAAAGCCAAGTTGATCAGAGCTAGGACTGTTAGAAGATAGGTCTATTAAAGCCAAATTTGTAAATATTAGGTTTTTCATGTTGATTCTTTACTAATTATAATACTATTGAAGTTTGAGAATATATATATGATAAGTTCGTGTTGACTCTAGTTGGAGTACAAAGGATTATAAGCTGCCGTCAGGAATGACAAGTTTGATGACATCTATTAAAAAATTCATTTAGAAGGAATGAGATTTTGTGGCAAGTAATTAGAAAAATATAAAAGTATTTTGCGAGGCAAAAATTGTTGAGGTAAATTCAATTTGGAATAATACCATTTTTACTTTGTATAACGGAAGGTAATCTCTATCTTACATTTTTTATTATATTATAGTAGATTTAGAAAAATTAGATGTTATTTGTGACAATGAATAGATTGTATCACATTATTGTTATGTTGTGTTCCCTTTTGTCTTATGCACTTTGAAGACACATGTTTGTACTTTTGTTAAATACTTTCTTTGGAACAACAATTTAGATTTTGAGTTTGAAATTTAAAAGAAAGCATTAGTCCATTGAAATTAGTTTTGTCTTGTTTTATCTGAGGAGTTAAAATTCAACTTAAGGTGTAGAATTTTGAAGGATTTGCCTTATATTTTAATCCTCTATGGGTTTGTAATACTAGTTTGAATAACTATTATTTTGTATCCTAATCTAACTTGGATTGTGTAACATTGTTTTATTATCAATACTTATTAGTTCTTAGGTCCTATATAAAGGAGTACTCTTATTTTGGACATTGACATATAATCTCAAAAAGTTGGGTTGAAGATGTATGCTACATATTGTATTTTTATTTATCCTATATTTGGTTAGGATAAAAGGTGAAAGTATTTAAGAAGAAAAAAGTAAATGGACAAAATTTCATGTTTGTTTGGAAGTAGATTTGAAAGAGAATCAACAAATCTTTCACTCCAATTTTAGAGAAGTTGGGAAGCAAATGATATTAAAAAACAATTGTATTCTTACTTCACAATTATTAACAGTTAAAATAATAAATATATTAATAAATTTAATATAATGAAAAATCTTTTATTTACATTCCTTTCTTCTTAACAAAATAAGATAAAAGTAAATTCAATTACTTCACCTAATGAAAATAAAGTGCCCTTGCCTCACATCTTTCTGAACCAAACAAAACATTTGTCTCAAAGAGTTTGGCTAAAAATGTAAACTACTTTTAGGTTTTTGTTGTTTTATGGGTTTTGGATTGAGTATTTTGAGTCTCATTTTTTCCATACTCCTCTATGTTTTTTTTTTTTTTTTTATTGTGTGAATTTTGAAAGTCCCATTTTTATACACTCCTTTATTTTGATTAAATTGCGTTCATTTTTCGTATCTTATTTATTTTATTTCTCATATTTTATTATTAAATAAATTACTTATTAATAACTTTTGTTTTACTTACTAAGAAATGATATTAAACCCTATAAAAAAGAGTAGGGGAAGATACGTTCCTCGTTTTAATTAATTAGTAGTTTTAGTTTTAGTTTTTTTTTTTTTTTTGAAGCCTTGTTTAGTACTTAATTTTATTTCATATTTGGATTCAATTTCCTAATTTTAGTCGATTATTTATACTACTCTTCTTGCCTCTTTTGTTTAGCAGTTACCAATTTATTATTTTGAGTCTTATTTAGTACTTTTCTCTTGTACTTGCATTTTCTCTCGTATATATTCTATCTCTTAAGGTTCATACGTACGAATTATATCCAGAGATCATTTTGTAGTACTTATTAATTTTATTATTCTGAGGCTTCATCACGAGTGCTTCCTTTTATTATTTAGATTCAATTTTCAAATTTATGGATCGAGTCATAGTTTAAGGTTTCTCGCCGTAAGATATCTTCTGGGGTATGCGTGTCCAAAGTTTATTTAACTTCCTTTCCCATTGGCACTTTTTTGTTTTTTGAAAAAAAAAAATTTATTCTATTAATGCGAAATAGTTGTCAAAACAGTAGAGGGTACACCGCTTGTGATAAAGTGTTCCTTAGAGCGAAGTAATCCTACCGTAACTAGAAAATGTGCCGAATAATTATCTAAAATAGTACTAAAGTTAAAGGAGAAAATTAAATAATAAAAAAATCTTTATATATATCTCATCATATGTCTATTCTCAGCACAAAAAAATAATAATAATAAAACCATTTACTTATTTATCAACTTTATCTTGAAATATACTTCTTGATAACTCCATGTTGGTTGTGTATTTCTTAATTTTGATTTGTTCTTAACATTTATTTTCAAAAAGATTATCATGAGTTAGGATATTAATCGCAAAGTGACAAAATGCAAACTCTAGACTAATAAATGGATAATCTCGAAAACATTCTTCTACATCAGTTTACCATTTAACAATATTGACAATCAATTACTCACTCCCTATAATTGGCCTAATTTTTTCTTGAGAATCATATCTAACAATATTGTACTATATTAAATTATGCAAAATGTTACCTCGAACTAACAAATAATTTTAAAATATTTTGTAAATTCGCTCTTAAAAAATTTAAAAAGTGAACTCGTAATTTCTGCGGATCCAGAGCCATGCAAATTGTCGTACGACATCATGTGCAGTCATTTGAGTTTACATGAACATTTGACACAATCACATGAACATTTCACACAATTACATGAATATTAAAACGACGTCGTTCTACTAAAAAATTTTTTTCACACAATCACCTTTTTAGACGTTAAATTTTTATTATTTTTTATTTATTTTTTTGAAATTATCGCATAAGTTATCATACACAACTTGTGCGATTGCATATGCAATTTCTGCATACTTCAAGTACATTGTACTTCAAGTAAATATCGAATAAACAAGTGCTAAACTAGGCTAGGTCGGCTGATGCCTATTGTGGCTTTAAATCTTGTACTTTCGTTGCATTTCAAAGACTACAGTAATGCTTAAGTAATTCAACTCAATTGGCTGATATTTGCCAATGCCATTGTCCTTTACCAAATAATTAAGAATATTTCCAACACTTTTCATCATTTGAGGCCTCTTATGAACTCCAATGGGTAAGACACTGCACACTTGTACTAGCTTGCTTTGAAATCTGTCCAATCAATGCCTTAATAAGTTAAAACACTGTGTGCTCCTTTATCATTTGTCCATGTTTGGAGGGCAATGTTGGACACCGCCTTTAGTCTTTCACTAAAATTAGGTTAGGAAATGGAATGACCAATGCACTTTCAATCATTGGGTAAAGTTCTTTGAAACTAATGCCGATGATGATTTATGATCTCAATGTGTTTGTCATATACAGGAGAAGCCATTTTGGTCACTATCCTCCCACAGGTGAAATCTTCATATTGTGGATTTTTTAAGGAATTGGCCTTCATATTATTTTGTTTACTTAAGTTGGAGATATCACTATGATATGTATTACAAAAAAATCTAAAAAGAATAGTAAATTTTAAACTGTTTTAAAAAATTAAAAATCTAAAAAATTGTATTTTATAAAAAAAAATTTATATATGTATAAAAATAATATATACTATGTATATAATTTTGTTATGAAAATAATAAATAACTATTTATTTTCTAATGCTATCTATTTATCTTGAAAATAGATGCGACTGTTCATTTTTCTACGATTATTTATGAATAAGATAATATTGTATTTCTTAGATTTATTTCTTATCCTTTTAGATAATGTATCTAAACCTCTATAAATATAGGTCTTATATAAATGAACATAATCAATCAATTGAATCAAAGTGATTCTCTCATTTCTCTTCTTATAGTTTCTTTAATATCAATTTTATATTTTATTTTCTTGATTCTTGATTTTAGTTGGAATCAAATTTACAATATGTTATCAGCACGAGTCTCTACCAACGTTGTTTTACTGAAATTTATAATCAAGCCAACACCATCGAAGATATTCTCTCGATTCGTATATTTGAAGTTTTTTTTGTAGCTCTAGATATCACCGAAAAAAACTATTTATCCTGAATACTAGATGCTGAAATGCATTTAGCTACCATGGATTTGGCAGATATCATTATAGAAGAAAATCCATCATCATCATAAAATAATGCTAAAGTTATGATTTTTCTCCATCATCATTTTCATGAAGATTTAAAAGTAAATATCTTACCGTGAAAAATCTACTTATTTTGTGGAATAATTTGAAAGAAATATTTGACCACCAGAAGATGGTCGTCCTTTCAAAAGCACAGTATGATTGGATGCACTTGCTATTATAAGATTTTAAATCTGCCAGTAAATATAATTCTAAGATGTTTAAAATTAGTTCGCAGTTAAAATTGTATGGAGAAAATATTACTGATGAAGATATATTGGAGAAAACTTTCTCTACTTTTCATGCCTTGAATATACTCCTGCAGCAACAATATCAATAAAAGGATTCAAGAAATATGCAGAATTGATATCTTACCCTCTCGTAGCTGAGTAAAATAATGAGTTATTAATGAAAAATCATGATGCCCGAACAACAGGTTATACTCTATTCCCAGAAGTGAATGTTGTTAGATTTCGTGACTTTCGCTCCAGAAGAGGTTGTGATCGTAATTGTAGTTGTGGCCGTGGACGTGGACGTAGACGTGCACATGGTTATAATAATAATATTTATTATGATCACAAAAGTCAAAACAAAGTTATGAGAAATAATGATAACCACCAGAAGTGGCTAAACAATAATGAGAAAGGAAAAGAAAAAGAGGTGGTTCCTACAAATTATGAAGATAAATGTTATTGATGTGGCACGAAAGGTTATTGGTTTCGTATTTGTCGTATGACAAAACACCTTATTGATCTTTATCAGGCTTCTCTTGAGAAGAAAGGTAAACATACTAAAGCAAATTTCACTGTACAACATTTTCTTCATAAAGATGATGATGATAACAATCTAGAAGATGTTAATGTTCATGTAACTCACTTGGATGTGGCTGATTTCTTTGTGCATCTAGAAGGTAGAATTGATCATTTAATTGGTGATGAAAGTGTCCAGAAAAATTAAAAGTTTACTTTTAATATTTTTATTTTATGTTATAGGTATTGTAATAGTAGTTAGCATTTTAAGTTTTTATTTTATTATTTGAAGTGTTTAAATTTATAAATATTTTATTATGCCCAAATGGCTATTACTTCATTTACTGGAAACAAAAGTGGCATTAAAGATATATGTCTAATTGATAGTGATACAATACACACCATATTGAAAGATAGAAAATATTTTTCTTACATGAATATGGGAGAAACAACTGTTAATATTAGAAGTGGTAGTGTAAAATTAATTGAAGGCTTCGAAAGAGCTAATATATTATTATCCGGAGGAACAAATTTTTTATTTATAAAGCGTTATTTTCTTCAAAATCTCAACAAAATTTATTAATTTTTAAATATATTCACCAAAATGTATATCACATTGAAATAATGAAAGAAAATGGGTTTGAGTATCTTTATATTACTCAAATTAGTTCGGGTAAGAAATCTTTATTAAAAAGGCTATCATCTATTTCATCTTGCCTATATAACACAAAAATTCATGCAATTAAAGTGCATCATTCAGTCAACTAAAAGTTTACTGATCCTGCTATATTTATCATTTGGCAAGACCGTTTGGGTTATCTAATGAGCTATTATGATGCAAAGGATAATTGAAAACATGTATGGTCATCCTCTGAGAAGTCAAAAGGTTTTGACATCGGATAAATTTTCATGTGCTGTATGTTCTTAAGGAAAATTGGTTATTAAATCATCTTCAACAAAAGTGGAGTTTGAGTCGCCAACATTTCTGAAAAGAATTCACGGTGATATATGTGGACTAATTCACCCATCATGTTGGCAAATTTAGATACTTTATGATTTTAATTGATGCATCGACCTGATGGTCGCATATCAATTTATTATCAACTCGTAACCTAACGTTTGCGAGATTGCTTACTCAAATAAGCCACTTATGAGCACAATTTCTAAATTATCCTATTAAAAAGATCCGTCTAGATAATGTTAGAGAATATTCTTCCCAAACTTTTGATGCTTATTGCATGTCAATTGGCATTACTATTGAACATTTAGTAACTCATGTTCATACACTACTGGAAACTGGCCTATCACTCACGACAAATTTCGTAGCTAATTGATCTTAGCCATGGAATAGCCACGAAAATTTTTGTATGGCTGAAATCGTTAATCAGCCACAGAAATTATTTCCGTGAGTGATCAGCCACGGAATATTTGGTAGTTGATAAATAAATTTTGTGGTTGTTTTAATTTAAAATAATTAAATATTATTTAATTGAAAATAAGAAATCAGCCACAAAAATTTCCGTGGTTGAAAATAGCATTTCGTGGCTGATTTAATAAATAATAATTATATTTTATTTTAATTTAAAAAAGTTATCAGTCACGGAATAATAAATAATAATTAAATTTTATTGGCCACCGAAATTCATGGTCCACAATCCATAGATATTTTCGTGGCTGATTCACCTAATCTTTTATCAATATCTAATCAATTTTTTTAAAAATTTTTTGTGGTTGATTCGTAGGTGATCAGTCATAAATCAACCACGGATATTTTTCGTGGTTGATCTTCTACGAATTAGCCACGAAAATCTTTGATCAATATATTCACAATTTTAAAAAAAATTTCGTGGTTGATTCATGGGTGATCTTCTACGCTAGTTTCCATGGCTGATTTCTGTGGTTGATTGCCCTATTTTTAGTAGTGATACCCAGAATGGTCTAGCTGAATCATTCATTAAAATATTACAATTAATTGTTAGACCGTTATTAATGAGAACAAATCTCCCAATATTTGGTTGGGGACATGTTATTTTGCATGTTGCAGCACTTGTGCATATAAGGCCAACAAGTTATAAAAAATTCTCTCCCTTGCATTTAACTTTTGGTTCAGAGTCAAGTATTGCTCATTTAAGAATTTTTTGGTGTGCTGTATATGTACTGATAGTGCAAAATCAATGTACCAAAATGGATCCTCAAAGACGGTTGGGGATATATATTAGATATGATTCTCTTTCTACAAGTAGATATGTTGAACCATTAATATGTGATGTATTTACAGTAAGATTTGCTAATTATCATTTTGATGAAAACTTTATTTTCTAAATTAAGGGGGGAACATAAACCACATAAAAAAGAAAACATCGTTGAATTATTTAGATTCGCACACAAGTACAAGTGAATTAGAAATTCAAAAAATAATTCATTTGTGAAGATTTGCAAATCAGCTGTAAGATTCTTTTGTTGACTCTATAAAGGTAACTAAATCACATATTCTAGCTATAGATGCTTCTATTCGGATAGAAGTTCCTGCAGGACAAAATGAAATTCTTATAGATGCTGAATCAAAAACACGCCAGAAGCGTGGACGACCTTTTGGTTCAAAAGATAAAAATTCTCAAAAGAAAAGAGGAGAAAATTATCAGAATGATCAAATTGAAGAATTAGAAAATAATGACCAAGTGGCAACTGATGAAAAGATCCAAATATTTGAACATCTTGATCAGAATAATGAAATATCCATCAATTATATGACTTTTGACAGAAGTTAGAATCAGATGAAATAATTGTTGATGATATTTTTACATACAATATAACACTTAATGTGTTAAAAGATAATGAGTATCATGAACTAACATCAGTTGAAGAATATCGTCATAGAAATAATTGGTCAAAATGGAAAAATGCGATTCAATCGAAGTTAAACTCACTTGCAAAGCTTGAGGTTTTTGGACTTGAAGTCTAAACACCAAAAGGTGTAAAATCAATTGGTTATAAATAGGTATTTGTGCGAAAGCAAAATGAAAATAATGAAGTCATAAGATATAAAACACGACTTGTGGCACAAAACTTGTCGCAAAAATCAAGTATTGATTATGATGAGACATATTCATTCGTGGTAGATGCAATTACACTCTAATACATTATGAGTCTAGTAGTACGTGAAAAAATTAACATGCGTCTAATGTATGTTGTGATTGCTTATTTTTATGGGAACCTTGATAATGATATTTATATGAAAATCCCAAAAATATTTAGCATGCCTGAAGTATATAATTCTGGTCCTCGTGAAAATTATTTCTTTAAGTTACAAAAGTCATTGTTTGGCTTAAAGTAATCTGGACGTATGTGGTATAATTGTATTAGTGAATATTTATTAAGATCATGCTATAAAAATGATCCGACATGTCCATATATATTTATTAAGAAATTTAGATCAAGTTTTATTATACTTGTTATATATGTTGATAATATCAATCTTATTGGACCTCTAGAAGAGTTTCAAGAGGCAAAAGATAGCCTAAAGTAAGAATTTGAAATTAAAATTTTGGAAGAACCAAATTTTATCTTAGTCTACGAGTAGAACATCTAGAAGACGGTATTTTTATCAATCAACATATACAGCTAAAGTTTGAAGAGGTTTTACATAGGCAAAGCACATTCATTGTGTATTCTAATGGTCGTTAGGTCATTAGATGTAAATAAAGACCATTTTCGACTTCGACAAGATAATGAAGAACTTATTGGTCCTGAAGTACCATATCGTAGTGCAATTGGTGCACTTATTTACCTTACTAATAACACTCGACCTGATATAGCATTTTCTGTGAATTTATTAGCAAGATTTAGTTCTTCTCCAACACGACGACATTTGAATGGTATTAAACATGTATTAAGATATCTCCATGGGACAATGGATCTGGGATTATTTTATTCAAATAAAACCAACTCAATATTAATTGGATATGCAGATGCTGGTTATTTATCTAATCCACAAAAGATATATTCTCAAACTGGCTATTTATTTACATATGGTGGTACTGTTATATCATGACGCTCTATAAAACAATTTATAGCAGATACTTTTTCTAATTATATAGAAATTATTGCTATTCATGAGACAAGTCGAGAATATGTATGGTTGAGATCCATGATCCAGTATATTCAAGAAAATTGTGGTTTATCCTCTGAAAAGGAAATTCCTATTAGGGATATACCCTAAAATAATTTGTACTTATACTATTATCGTTATGTATTTTGTAATAATATGAGGCATTTCTTTCCATGAAAATATGTTTAGTTTTATGGTCATCAAGTACATGACTTGATAGTAAAACTCTATAATAAATAGAATAACTATTCTTAAAATTGTCCATAATCGATTATTATTAGTAGAATAATAATAAATTAAGATTAGTATGTTTGTGACTTGATGGCTATATTTTACTGGTCATGGATATATAGGATATCAAGTCAAAATATAAATAAATGTTAGAGAATATTATATTAGACATGATCCACTGTGAGAGTACTTTATGGGACATGTTATAAGTACTTTCTAGCCATAATGATATTAGAAGTATTTCGACCTGAATTTATCATAGTTTTCTACTTGATAAATTATATATCTTGACGTTGTCTAAAGTTATCTTTAACCAAATAATAAAATTAGACCACTGTTAGTTATAGAATAAATCAATAAGAGGAATATAATTGATAGTGAAGGAATTTGTCCCTCTCATTCTTGAGAGAGATGTTCATGGGCCCCTTGATAAGTAAGATTGTTCAAATACATGGTCGTACTCAAATATATCAATTTGAGATATTGATATATTTGTTTGAGCAGTCTACTATGAGATCAAGAAATAGTTGATTAAACTTAATAAAGATGACATATTCCGTACTTTGTACTTAATTTGGATATCGTGTAATAAAATGACTAAATATAAAGTTATGATTTGGTTCAACGAGATCACTGATTTTCATTTAACTTGAATAGTTATAATATTTTGTTAGAAATCGCTTATAATTTGTGGACCATTTAAATGTGATTTGGGCACACTGTCAGTGTTAAATGAACATATAAGGTCACACATTAAGCTAACACGTTTGGTTATTTTTCTAGTGACCAAGTTCGATGTATCTGAAAATGTATCTAGATTCATTGAACCTAGAAAAATGACTAGATACAATGAATTTGAAAACATATCTACATTCGATATATTTGGAGAATGTCCAGATTATAAGAATTTGACTCGGTAAATTAATTAATTAAATTAGCGAGATAATAACAGAATTTTATCATATCTTTTAAAATTTAATTTGAATTTAAAATAAGATATGATGAGAGTTGGACTTCAATAAGTTCATGTGGTTTTAAAAAAAAACCCTAGCCGTCTTCTTGTGGTAGAGTACTCATAAAATTTTCGTGCTTCCATAATAAAAAAATTTTGCCTCTCAAAATCCTAGGCGCTAGCACTCCCGAGTAACGAACTGAGTTCATCGTATGTATCTGATAGAAGACGTTCACACATTGCAGTGTCTAATGATCATCAGAAGTGCACATACGCCTGGGAATTTGAAGGTAGAAGTCTTGCTTCCGACAATACAGAGGTAATTCTATAAACCCTTAATCGACCTAAATTGTTTAGCATAGATCTTCGAAAGGGATTCATGGATATTTTCTATGTTTAGGAATCTACAAAATCTAACAATTCCAACACCTCTTTATAAAGATAATGCAGCATGTATAACTCAAGTAAGAGGTGGATATATTAAAAGAGATTGGATGAAATATATTTCACCAAAATTTTTCTTTACTCATGAATTCCAGAAGAGAGGTGAAATAGATATGCAACAGATTCAATCATATGATAATCTGACAGATTTATTTATTAAAACATTGCCGATAGCCCCATTTAAAAAATTAGTATAAAATTAGAATGCGTCGGTTGAAAAATATGAAGTCATCTTGAAGATGTTATCAAGAGGAGGAATATGTATACTGTACTCTTTTTTCTTAACTAAGATTTTTTCTCCTACTAGGTTTTTTCTTCGTCAGATTTTTAATGAGGTAGTGTTCTCTCTATAATGGGAGGTGTATTCATTTTCCATTCACTAGATTTTTATCCCACAGGGTTTTTCCTAGGAATGTTTTTTAATGAGGCATTTTTTCGAAAATTTGAAAATGAATATTAAAGGAGGAGTGTTATGAAAACAATAAATGACTGTTCATTTTTCGATACTATTCATTTATCTTGAAAATAGATGTGACTGTTCATTTTTCTAAGGTTATTTATGAATAAGATAATATTGTATTTATTAGATTCATTTCTTATTCTTTTAGACAATATATCCAAACCTCTATAAATAGGGGTCTTATATAAACGAATATAATCAATCTACTGTATTAAAGTGATTCTCTCATTTCTCTTCTTATAGTTTCTTTAATATCATTTTTGTATTTTGTTTTCTTGATTCTATTTGGAATCAAATTCACAATAAATTGAACATATTTGTGAATTTTTAAATAGAATAGTTGAATACATCTTTTAAATTGGCCAAAATAGTTAGTATTGAAATTTTGGATATGAGCCATGTGCACAGTTTTAGATAACAACTATGAGTTCTTTTATTAGTAATTTAAAAAAAAATAGAATAGTTGAATATGTGACCTCTAATCAATTAAATTCAAATCTAGTTATAATACTCAAATTCAAACTTAAATTTAAAAAATATTGAATTCAAACCCAAACCCCAAGCCCTCATTGGGTCAAAACCAAAAAACCCAATAAAGACTAACTCGTGTGCAACTTAATTGGAGGTGTCCAAATGATTAGTGCTGTCTCTTTAGTTATGGAAATTGTCTAGAAGACAAGTCTATATAGGGATGATGAAGAAGAGTAATTGCTTTGTTTACTTGTAAGCAGCTATTTAATCTCTATTATATGTGGTGATTTTCCATTTCCCCTCCAGCCACCCCTCGGCCCAAAAAAAAAATAAATAAATAAATAAATAAAATCTCCATTATATGTGCAAGTTCTTTGTTTTCTTGGAGTTGCATTCACTTTGTTAATTCGCAAAGCTTCATCTGGATCATACTCATCCCATTACTAAAGAAACTTCAAAAAATTCTCAAAAAATTGATTTTTGTTGTGATTATTAGTGAATTAGTAGAAACTCCACTAATTTTATTAGTGGATATGGATGTCCACCATTAAGAGTTAGTGGAGACACCACTAATACATATTAGTGGAAGATGATGAATTCCACTAATAAGAACTCTATAAATAGAGCTTTTCCCAAGCTTGAAAGAGATATCATTTTGTGAGAGAATTGTTAGAGAAAATTGTGAGAGAAAAGAAAGAAGAGAAGTTTGAAGAAATTCTTGTGCAAATAATAGTTAGAGATTTATTGTGTAGATTTTATTCTAACACTGCCAAAATTTTATAATACGTTATCAGCACGAGTCTCTACAATTACAAAAGCCAGAAGACTAAAGCATAAGTCTCTGCCGTTATAAAAGCCAGAAGACAGGTACGCATTTATTGATCCCTATGGCTAACCTTACTAAACTTGAATTTGTAACCCTTTATATTTCTGAAAAAAAATTATATGTCATAGGTTCTCGATGTAGAAATGCATTAAAATGCTAAAAGCCTTAGTGAAACTATTCAAGGAAACAATAGTGCATCTGCACAACAAAAGGCCAAAACTTTGATTTTAATCCATCGTCATCTCGACCAAAATTTAAAAATAGAATATCTTATTGAAAAAGATCCATATGTCTTATGGATAAATTTAAAAGATTTGACTACTTGAAGATGGTCGTACTACCAACTGCACGGTATAAATGGTTGTACCTGAGATTGCAAGATTTTAAAACCGTGAATGCATATAGTTCCGCGATATATAAAATTACATCTCAGTTAAAATTATGCGGAGAAAAAGTTACTAATGAAGATATGCTGGAGAAGATATTCTCCACCTTTCATGCCTCGAATATTGTCCTGTAATAATAATATCGAGAAAAGTGGTATACAAAATTTACAAATTTAATTACTGCCCTCCTCATTGTAGAGAAAAATAATGAATTATTATTAAGAAATCATGAAACCAAACCAACTGGCTCAACAGCACTCACAGAAGTGAATGTTGTTGACTCCAGCAGAAGCCATCGTTATAGTCGTAGTCGTGGCCGTGGTTATGGACACACTCGATATTTTTTTTATCACAGTAATAATCAAACTGTAAGAAATACTGGCCACCTGAAGTGGGAAAGAAAAAATAATAAGAGAAAAGAAAAAGAAATGGAAGAAAATTATGAGAATAAGTGTTATAGATGTGACATAAAAGGTCATTGGTCACGTAACTATCGTACATCCAAGCATTTAGTAGAATTATATCAAGCTTCACTGAAAAAGAAAAATAAAAATGTTGAAACAAATTTTTCTCAACATCCAGTGAATGATGCTGAGGATGATAAAATTGATCCAGAAGATCTTAATATCAATATTATCCATATGGATGTATCTGATTTTTTCAAACACCCAGACGGTAGGATAGACCATTTAATTGGTGATGACAGTATCCAAAAGAACTAATGTTTCACCCTGATATTTTTTAATTTTTATTATATTCTAATAATATTTACGTTTGCATATATATATTTTTATTCAGATGGCTGTTGTTAATGATGATGTTTGTATTATTGATAGTGGAACTACACATATCATACTCAAAAATGAGAAATAGTTTTCTTATCTCAAAATGGGAGAAGTAAATATTTATACTATAAACAATAGTACAAATGTGATTGAAGGTTCCGGAAGAGCTAGTATATTGTTGCTTAAAGGAACAATAATTACTATTGATAAGACATTATTTTCCTCAAAATTCAGAAAAAAATTTATTGAGTTTTAAAGATATTCGCAGAAATAGGTATCATATTAAAACAAATGAGGAAAATGATATTGAGTATCTTTATATTACTCAAATTAATTTAGGTAAGAAATTTGTATTAAAAAAACTACCGTTTTTTTCTACTGGCCTATATTTTGCAAAAATATGTACAAGTGAAATTTATCATCTAGTAAACTAGAAGTTTACTGATCCAACTACTTTTAGCATTTGATATAACCGATTGGGTCATCCGAGATCTACTATGATGAGAAAAATAATTGAGAATACATATGGTCATCCATTAAAAAAATAAAAAGATATTGACATTAGAAAAATTCTCATGTGCTGTATGTTCATTAGGAAAATTAATTATTAGACCATTACCAATAAAAGTAGAAGTTGAAAGTCCTACATTTCTTGAACGGATTCATGGAGACATTTGTGGACCTATTCATCCACCGTATAGACCATTCAGATATTTTATGGTCTTAATTGATGCATCATCCTGATAGCCACACGTGTGTTTATTATCTACTCGCAACCTGGCGTTTGCGAGATTACTTACTCAAATAATTAAATTACAAACACAATTTTATGACCATCAAATTAAAAATATCCGTTTGGATAATACTAATGAATTTTCATCACATACTTTTGATGTATATTGCATGTCAATTGAGATTAATATTGAACATCCTGTAACTCATGCTCATACATAAAATAGTCTTGCTGAATCTTTTATTAAAAGATTACAATTAATTACTAAATCATTATTAATAAAAACAAATCTCCCAACATCTGCCTGTGGACATGCTATTTTACATACTATAGCAGTTGTACGTATAAGGCCAACTAGTTATCGTAAATTCTCTCCTTTATAATTTGCTTTTGGTTTAAAACTAAATATTACTCATTTAAGAATTTTTGGATGTGCTGTATATATTCAAATTGCACCAAACCAACGTACAAAAATGGGTCCTCAAAGAAGAAATGGGATAAACGTTGAATATGATTCTCCTTCTATTATCGGTATGTTGAACCCCTAACAGGAGATGTATTCACAACAAAATTTGCTGATTGTCATTTTGATAAATCATTATTCCCTAAATTAGGGAGAGAATATAAACAGTATAAGAAATATCTTATTTGAATAACATCATTAAATTATTTTGATTCGCGCACAAGCGCGTGTGAACTTGAAATTCAAAAGATAATTCATTTGCAAAGCATTGCAAATCAAATGCCAAACGCTTTTGTTGATTCCAGAAGAGTAACAAAATCGCATATTCCAACTATAAACGCTCTTATTCGAATTGAAGTTCCAGTAGAACAAAAGATTATACCTATAGCTGTTGAGTCAAAAGCACGCCAAAAGCATGGTCAATCTCTTGATTCTAAAGATAAAAATTCTTGAAATAAAAGAGGATTAAATGATCCAAATGATCATATTGAATAAAAGAATGATAAAGGCCAAGAGAGAACTGATGACAAAGAACCAGAAGTTGATGAAAGTAACACTGAAATTTCTATCAATTATACCACTTCTAGTAGAAGTTGGAATTGGATAGAAATTGTTATTGATAATATGTTTGCATACAATTATCTCTTGATGTTACACAAGATTATGATGATCTTGAACTAATATCAGTTGATAAATGTCGATATAGAAAAGATTGACTACAATGGAAATATGCGATTCAATTAGAATTAAATGCACTGACAAAACGTGAAGTCTTCGAACCTGCAGTCCGAACACTAGAATGTGTAAAACTTGTTGGTTACAAATGAATATTTGTGTGAAAGTGTAATGAAAATAATGAAATCGAATGATATAAAGCACGGTTAGTAGCTTAAAGTTTTTCACAAAGACCAGGTATTGATTATGATGAACTTATTCTCCTATTGTTGATACTATTACACCCCGATATCTTATTAGTTTGGTAGTATATGAAAAGATAGAGATGCGCCTATTAGATGTTATCACTGTTTACTTGTATGGAAATTTAGAAAATTATATTTCATAAAAATCCCCGAAGGATTTCACATGCCTGAAGCATATAAACATTATCCTTGTGAAAATTACTCTATCAAATTGTAGAAATCATTATATGGCTTGAAGTAATTTGGGCGCATATGATTCAATCGTTTTAGTGAATATTTATTAAAAGCGAGATTTAAAAATGACCAGGTATGTTCATGTATTTTTATTAAGAAATCTGGTTCTAAATTTGTGATATTAGTTATATATGTTGATGATATAAATCTTATTGGAATTCCAAAAGAGCTCCAAGAAACAATTGATTATTTAAAAATAGAATTCGAAATCAAGAATTTTGGTAAAACTAAATTTTGCCTTAGTTTATAAATTGAACATCTGGAAAATGGAACATTTATTCATCAATCAACATACATAGCAAAAGTTTTAAAAAGATTTTACATGGAAAAAGCACATCCATTAAGTATTTCAATAATCGTTCGGTCATTAGATGTGAATAAAAATCCTTTCCGACCTCAAGAAGATGATGAAGAACTATTTGGTCTTGAAATACCATATCTCAGTACAATTGGTGCATTGATGTATCTTATTAATAATACACGACCTGATATTACCTTTATTGTCAATTTATTAGCAAGATTTAATTCTTCACCAACACGACGACATTGGAATGGAATTAAATAAATCATTCGATATCTCCAAGGTATAATTGATCTCGAATTATTTTATTCAAATAAAACCAGCTCAATATTGATAGATTATGCAGATGCTGGTTATTTATCTGATCCACATAAAGCACGTTCTCAAACGGGCTATCTATTTACATGTGAAAATACTGCTATATCATGACGTTCTACCAAACAATCTATAGCAGTTACTTCTTCAAATCATGCTGAAATTATAGCCATTAATGAAGCAAGTCGAGAATCTATATAGTTAAAATCAGTGATTCATTATATTCGAGAAAATTGTGGATTATCATATGTAAGAGATATTTCAACTCTTCTTCATGAAGACAATACAACTTGCATAACTCAATTACGAATAGGATATATTAAAGGAGATTGGACAAAGCATATTTCACCAAAATTCTTCTTTACTCATGAATTCCAGAAGAAATGTGAAATTGATGTGCTACAAATTTGTTCATGTGACAACCTCGTAGATATTTTCACGAAGACTTTACTGATTGCAACATTTGAGAAGTTGAGATATAAAATCGGTATGCGTCGGTTAAAAGATTTAAAAAAATCATCTCATCAGGAGAAGTAATAAGCAGACATATGGAATAGTGTAATCTTTTTCCTTCATTAGATTTTTTTTTCCACTGAGTTTTTATCTAGTAAGATTTTAACGAGGTATATTCTTTATGTAATGGACATTCAAGAGGGAGTGTTGTGATTATTAGTGAATTAGTGGAAAATCCACTAATTTCATTAGTGGATATAGATGTCCACCCTTAAGAGTTAGTGGAGATACCATTAATACATATTAGTGGAAGATGATGAATTCCACTGATAAGAGTTTTATAAATAGAACTCTTCCCAAACTTGAAAGAGATATCATTTTGTGAGAGAATTGTTAGAGAAAATTGTGAGAGAAAAAAAAGAAGAGAAGTTTGAAGAAATTTTTGTGCAAATAATAGTTGGAGATTTATTATATAAATTTTATTCTAATATTGTCATAATTTAATAATAATTTTCTTTTTTATCTATTAGGCCTTTCGCCCTCCATTGTAGTTATCTCTGTTTGCAAACACCCAGGATAACGGTGTGTGGATTTAGCCTTATCCTAATAACTAGTGACAAAACTAAAGGAATAGAGTCCTAAAATTTTTTAAAATTTTATATTTATCTTCAAAATAATTTTTTTTAAAAAAAAAGATCCTTTCAAATTTGACCCTTCACACTTTTTTTCCCCCCAAAGATTATAATCTTATTCTTCTTTTTTTTTTTTGTTAGTACTTTACTCCGCATCTTAAATTTTTAATTTCATGTCTACTAACAGCATTAAGAACAAAACTAAAAGAAACTCATAAATTACTTATTTGCATTTTGGTTCAAAGCTTCGCTCTCCAAAATTCTGACCATCGCCAAAGCCATTGTGCTAATATTATAGGAAGACATGCTTAAAAAAATATTTATATAAATTTGATTTTTATAAACTATTATATTTAAATTTCATATTACATCATTATATATTACAGTATATTTTTTAAAAAAATATTAATTTTTAATGCTTTAGACAAAAAATCGAATCTACTGTACCGTAAGTTTTTCTAATGCCAACAAGAAAACGAAAAACTACATTCGGGTGGACTGGCACCAGCAAAAGCTTTTTTCTTTATTCTTTTTTGGGGAGTGGAGAACCAACAAAACTATCCAGGGAGACAAATATATAGTAATTATTACTCTATGTTAGAGGTGCTGCTGACCACGCAGGCAATAATTGATGTTCAAAGTCAACAAATAAAAGTTGAAAGCCTTCTTTTGATGAAAAAAGTCAAAACTTTTTTTTTTTTTTTCATTTGGATGAATCTTATTTTCGAGAAAATAATTTATGGGTACATTTTATCTCATTTATCACATTAGCATCAAATTTACATAATTAAAATAAATGTTTTATTTAGCTATTGGAGAGTCACTAAAAATTTATCAAAAAATTCGTCTATTTAATCTCTAATTTTATACTTCTTGACCGTTTTAGTAATTGTCATTTTTTAACCTTTTTCATCCCTAATCTTATATTTTTTGGCCTTTTTTTTATTACTCTTTTCATTATTTATCTTATACTTCTTAGGCTATTTTGATCCTCACCGGTTTTTTTCAAGTTTTTTCACCCCTTATATATTTAATTTAAGCTTTTTTAGTCCTTCTGACAAAAAAGCAAACAAATGCAGCATCTCATATCATGAGACTTGCAGTTGATAATTTTTGGGAGGATAACATTTAAACTACACTTATGTTGTCTCTAAACCTAAATTTTTTATATTAGCTCCAAGTGATATTTTATCACCATTTTATCACTGATTGAATAATTTTATATTCAATTTATACGAGATTGTGATGCAAGATAATTAATGCAGGTTATGTATGGTGCAGAGATCATGCTAGTGGTAATGACAAAATAAAGCAGTTGGTGTCTAAAATCAAGGTTTATGGTGGATCTGTTGGTGATGTATCAGGTTGTACTGATAAAATTCAAACTAGTGATAAAATATCATTTGGAGCTAATATCAAAAATTGGGTTTGGAGTGTCACACCCCGGACTCGAGAGATGACATGGCAGTATCCCGAAATGGAATACCGAACTCGGAACCAGAACAGACATTACCAAAAATAGACTCAACTATCATAACTAAAATTGCCAAAACTCATAATTATTCGGTTACAATGCAAAACGATCTAACTAATCCCTTGGAATAACTCCAGACGTACTAAAACTCCAATGTCATAAAGTAGACCATAAATGAGAACGTTACATGAACTCGTCATATTAGTCACTTTAGGTCCTCCTCGAACCACCCGTCTAATTCCTCCTCGTTCAATTGAGAACCTGAAATGATAAGTAAGGTGTGAGCTCACTAGCTTAGTAAGAATCATGACTTAACCGGGATTGAGCAAGTTACATAGATATAGTTTCGCAAATCATTGAACTTTAAAACAGTGGTAGCAGTGGACTTAGTTAGGGTAACACATGGTTGTGGTTCAGGCTCAAATATTTCTCACTTATAGCACACACTAAGGAATAATACAACAAACAAAGGTAACTTTGATCAAACTGAAGAGATTCAGAATTAGGAAGTCAATTGGTGCCCATTAGGAAGAGTAAACAACGCCTGTTGGAACAAAACGGAAGGGGTCTGATTCTGAGATGAACTGGCGCCTGTTTAAGTATGTCAACCTTGTTGAAGTTAAAAACGGAAGGGTCGATTTTCTGAGGACCAACCGACGCCTGTTGAACATAGGAACCGGCGCCTGTTTAGCTGAAGAACCAGCGCCGGTTCTTCACGAGAAAATTTCCAGAATGTGTTTGTTTCAACCGGCGCCTGTTGGACTGAATAACATGCGCCTATTCAAACTAAATTTGCCAAAAAAAATAGAGCACAATACACGAAAAGCAGAGACCAAAGAAAGGACATAAAACCAGAACAAATCAGAGGCCAAAATGTACAAAGAAACAGAACAAGGCTCAACATTCACAACCACTCCAATAATGAACAACACAACCATTACCCAACCATTTTTCCATAACAGTTCACTACACCATTTCCTACTTTTCAAATCATGTGAACAGACCCAGAATTCATGACACATGTTTGGGGAGAAACTTTGGTTAACTGATATCAGTATCCTAACTATTTTATCCCGTTAGGAGGAGGGCCAGTACACAGAATTGGGCAGGGTATTGTATCCCCTAAGCCTAGGGCCAGTACACAGAACATAAGGGATCATCCCTACCAAGACCAAACCCCAAACAAATGACAGAACAAAACCGAATTTCAGCAACCAAAATTCAGTACAGAACAAGAACACTAAAGTACATATTATAGTCTTACTTGAGTATATACAACTCAACATCACAATAAATTATTCCCATGCTCAATCCAATTGAATACTAACATAATTTTCAGATTGAAAAAAAAAAATAATAAACGATCATAAAGCCAAACCATCAGTTGAAAATCAACACAGTTAAGTCAGAATCCTTACCCGGAATCCTACTCATAGATCACCCTTATCATCACCAACCTCTTCCACACCTACAATCCCAATCAATTCCCATCAGAACATCATTCACCCCATTTCCCCCAAATCAGAATAGTAAAATCAAGAACCTTAGATATCAATTAAACCTCAATAAAACCTTAAAGGGAACGCGGATTACCTAAATTCGAAGCCTCGAGCTCTTCCCCTTCCTTTGTCTCCTCCTCTTGGCCTTTCTCCTCTCTCTGAACTGTCTCTGACAGTTGAACAACGATGTGAATATCAGAACCACGTTCTGACAGAATGTTTAATCAGTCAGAGAATTACAAAATTGCTATCAAGTCCTCCTAATATTCCCCCCATTAATTAAGTCCCTAACTATAAGGGCAAAGCCCATGGATAATTAACACAAAGAAACGAAATGCCCAATAGAGTCTCTGGACCATGGGCTCACATGGAGAGAATATGAATGTAGTTCTAATTTTACTCTTTAAAAAATTATCAGTTGCAAGTCTCGTGGCATAAGGTGTCGGAAGGATAAAAAAAGTTTGAGTTAAATATATAAGAGGTAAACAAAATTGAAAAAAAAAAAAATGACAAGGGCCAAAACGGCCAAGAAGTAAAAGATCATGGATGAAAAAAGTTGAAAAAATGGCGCGTACCAAAACACCCAAGAAGTATAAGATTGGGGATAAAAAAAGTTAAAAAACGGTGAGGACTAAAATGGTTAAGAAGTATTCCCTCCATCCCAACAAAATTGACCTACTTACTATTTTTAGTTGTTTTAAAAAAATTGATACTTTCCTTAAAAGGAAAGTTTTTACTATATAATTTATTATAAAATAATCAATATACTCCACATATATTATTTTTATATATTTAGATTTGACATAAAATATTTGGGACCCATATATTTCTTACTTTTATTATACTAAATTATACTCTATTATTATTATTATTATTATTATTATTATTATTATTATTATTATTATTATTATTATTATTATTATTATTATTATTATTATTATTATTATATTCTAACTTTTATTTTTACATAAAATCTTGTGTCAATTCAACCACTATCAATTTTAATGGAACGGAGGGAGTATAAGATTAGGGATTAAATAGGCGAATTTTCCTATATCTAATTTAGTTTCGAATCTTTTTTCTTTTCTTTCTTTCTTTCTTTCTTTTTTTTTTTTGCTGCGTAGAATCCTCCTGTTAATGCAAGATTTAAGAACACCTATAATAATAGTTGGGTAAAAATATCAAATATCTAGATAATATTTTTGTTACATAAAATTAACATTTACAATAGTTAGGTAAAATATTTTTCTTGCCATGTTTCTATATATTTTAGCATCATATATGTTAAGGGTTGAATTAATTTTATTATAAACATTTATAATATTAACAAAATAAAAGAGGTAGAAAAAATAAACTTAAAAGGTTTTGTGGGTGTGTGTGTGTTTTAAAAAGGTATAGTCCCTAATAATTGTCCACAAATAAAAGCAAAAATAATTTTGAATGAAGAGAGAGAGAGAGAGACACACACATATATATATATTTATATATATATACACGTAAAAATTTAAATAATATTGATATGTTATTGAAAGTAAATAGATATAACATTTGTCTTGTGCACTTGTTTCTCAATTGTGAAAAATTCACATTCAAAACTCACCAACTCAAAACCGCTATCCAAGATTAAGGATCGAGTGTGTGTGTGTATATATATATATATATATACACACACACACACACATACACACACGCCTAGGTTCTTTTGATGTAAAAAAACAAGCCAACAAATTATTGATCGAGTACATAATTCATATTTCATAAAATCAACATTTGAATTCTAAATGATTACGGTTTTTGGTTGAATTTACTTATTACATTTGATTTTTTTTTCAAAGTATATATCACATTAAAGATTCAAAGTAGTATTTATTGTATTTTCTAATTCAACCCTTATCATTATTATCTCACTAAAATTTGATATTAATTTTTTATATGTTACTTTAGAGAATCAAAAAAGTTTATTTATATTGATAAAATATTGCACCTCATTTATCTCCACAATTCTTTCCCTCTTCATTCCCGTTCGTTTTAACTCAACCAAACTTTGGATACACTTGCAGCTACCATTGAATAGATGAGGATAAAAAGGGTGTTAGCAGATTTAGGATTATGAAAGCACTTAGTATAAATAGTTTGGGAACTCTTTTGACAATACTTCAAGGCTGTAAGAAAGAGACTACTAATTGGGCTACTCTTTTACTATTGCTCACTTAAGCCTTATTTATTATTCTCTAATAAATAAGCCAAGAATCCCCTCTCCGGTTAACCTCTGTTATTTTATATTAATTCTCTTTATATTAAAACCTACATTACTAATTATTTAAATATACAATAGTAAAAATTTCGTGATTCTTTGCTTTTCCTATCAAATTTTGTTTTACATTCTTTCTTTATTATTTATATATATATATATATATATATATTAAAATTTCATTACTAATATCTTAAATTATAAATCAAGTACTCGAATGTTAAATTATTACATAAACAATCATGCTTTTTTTACTTTTAGAAACTTATTCTAAAAAATCTAACTTGAATACATTAAGGAATTTTGATACACCCCTCATAATACATCCAGGAATTTCAACAGAAAATTCAAACATTTATTAATTCTCATCCTAATTCTATCACGTAATTACTCAACCTACTAGAAAAATATTGCAAAAACAGAAATAAGAAACTACAGCTTTTCAAATCTTTAGAAAACGCGTATGTGTATGTGTGTATACACACACGCACATTTAAAGGATCTAAAAAAAAAAAATAAACAATTGGTGGCTCACATTCAAAAATTTGTTGAAGAAAACAATTAACTAAGAAAAGAAACATCTTAATGCATGAAAAGAAAAACAGAAATAAATGCAGGAATATCATATGTTCCCCATCTTATATGCTACTAATAAAAGAGATCTTTTTTCTATATTGTTTTTTTTTATCTCATGAATTCATGATCCATAACGCCAATGGGCAAAAGAAAAAAAAAAAGAGAAAGCTATATCTAGCAGAAAGTGGCATTCTACTGGATAAAACATTAAAAAATTTCATAATGGCCAAAATAAACAAAATGCTGTTACCAAATATGGTAGCCTCTAGGCTCTAGCTTCGCTTCCATTTTTTTGTTCCTCTCTATTGGGAACTACAAGTCAATAATCTAGATACTATCTAGTGCCTAAGCCTATAGGCTAGTGTGTGTGCGCGTGAGAGAGAGTGTGTGTATGTGTGCGCGCTCGTTTGAGGCCCACCAATTTTGTCGCCGGCCATTGATTTGATCAAAGAGATTTGTTGTAGATCATCAGAAGGCCAAACTCCAAAGGCCTTGATTTGATTGATTAACACTTTAATTAGCATAGGGGACCTTCACCTATCTACACCTGGTTAAGATGATGATTAGGTCCATTATTTCTTTTGCTGCAGGGCCTCCACATTTTGTTAGCTCATTAGCTTTTTTCTTGCAAGTGTTAGTTGTATAACATTATTTTGAAGCGTTCTATTTTGATGTAATTAAAAATAAAAAATGGCATATAATATTATTTTGCCAAATTGTCATATATACAATTGTTTTTTCTTTACATTATTTATTTATTGCATGTGAAAAAAACGTGATGTAGGAATGCAAAACCAAAACATGGAACTATCTAAAGCTTAACCAATGGTAATTAAATAGTTATACTTAATAACAAAACATGATTTTTTTTTCTTTGAGATAGGTAAAAAATGATATGGGATATGTTTATATTTATTAATGACCTTTTTACCTATAGTGTTTAAATTGAGATTTTGGTCCATAAGTTTCTTTCATATATATATTTTTTCATTTTATTCAATATATTTTCTTTTTATATGTGCTTTATTATCACTGAATGAGAAAATATTTTAATAAATCGTGACAAATACATAATTTGTTAAAAAAAACATAAATGAATATGATCTATAAAATGAAGTGTAAGTTTCCATGCTAAGTGAATACGTGTATATGTGTGTTAGTATGTGATTTTAGTTAATTAAAAATATTAATTAGAAGCTTTAACCTCCAATTGCACGATGAAAATGTAGCCCTTATCTGGGAAACATTCCCAATCCTATCTTTTGTAGTCATAAACTGTATCTCTTGTTTATCTGGGAAACATTCCCAATCCTATCTTTTGTAATCATAAACTGTATCTCTTGTTGTCTGCAATAGCCATTAAAATATCTTATAATGGGAAGCAAAGCATGATCTTTTTACCTTAATTAGCTTCCCAATTAGTCAAATGTAATCATGGTTTTATGAGATTATCATAACAAGATTAGCATACAACCCCATGTTGTAAATCTGAATATTTGTAGGCCCTTAAATCAAAACTCGCAATTCATGAGTAACGTTTTCATGTAAAAATTCTGGTTTATTATACATTTTGGAAAAGTTTAGGATCTTGATTAGGCCTATTGCTGAATAGCAAGATCATGAGAGATGATCTGCAGTCCCCACAAGATGTTTTCATGCAGGAAGCATAAAGAATTTTCTTTGCTTTGTCAAATTTCACATTCAACCAACTTCTCAATGTCATATCAAGAAAATTGATGTTGGCCACAGCAAGCAAACAAGATCTCCCAATTGTGTATGTAGACAAATAATCTACACTTTCCAATCAACCTGAAATGAAAAAAAAAAAAGTAATCACGCCCCTGATATCTTTAATTATTTATATTTCCTTTCATTTTAGAAAAAAGAACACTTGGAAAGTGTATTCTGTTGCCTTTAAAGGTAATAAGTAACAAATTGAACCCAAATTGACACTCTTAAAGCATTAAATTATTGACACTTTGCACCCTAATTTTATATATCTCATTACTAAAAAGATGTCGAGAAAATCTTGTTAGCACCTCATATAGAACTGATAGTTGCAAGATTGTTATTATCACACAGTTATGTGAATATTTATTTATTTTTTTATAATTTGATTATATTTTGATATTAAAAAAACTCTCCCAATGAGGAAAATTGTGAAAAAATTAATTCAACTTAAACAATAATGGCATGATGAATAGAAATTCAGTAACTATCTTATAATTGCCTAGACAGATTCACACACGCATGCTTATATTTAATAGTTCTTTGACCTTGTTAAAGTTACCCCACTATAGTGATTGAATTGATAAATGATTGGATTTTACTAGTATGGTTTAAGCATGATTAGCTGACATCATTAGAGAATAATCAACTAATTAATTTTATCCTTTATAATTACGTCGTACAAGAGATATAATAATCAAATCAATGAAAACTTTGATTAAATTAAATGGGGCCACTAAATAAAAAGGAAAAATTAAAGCAACAAACTTTAGAGTTCAAGCATCCAATCACAAATAAACCAATAATTTTCCTTTGGTAGTCCTAATGGAGTTTCCAATCACAAAAAAAAAAAAAAAGACCACATATGTTCATTAAATCCGTGGTTAAATATTCTTTACATTATTAAGACAAGTTCACTTTATCCACGTGAACCACAAAAATCTATCATTTTGTTTGGATCTTACTTGTCTAATTCTTAACTCATTCTTAACTCCTATTTCAAAAAACCAACAATCGATCGTGTGTTCTTCAAGAAAGGAATTGTTATGAAATATGGTCACAATTTTTTTTTTTTAACTAATAAATCCAAATCCAAAGTAGGAGTTTTTCCTTTTTTAGGGGGAACTTCAGTGTGAAGTTTGGTATTGCTAAAATAGGAGTTCCATATTCTCAGAGTTGAGATTGAAATGGGGAGGTGCCTTTGTGTTGAAGTAAGTTGACAAAGTTGGGAACAACTGTGATTATATTAATTTGTTGACTTTACAATATAAACCAACTAAAGAAAACATAGTAAGTTACAATGAGGGTATCTTATTCCCTTCAACAACATCAACTATATTCCCTAACATATGGCTTTTCAAATGTTAAAGATGGTTTACAAAGAGAGTTCATGAAGTGCCATCTTTTCCTTTCATCAGTATCTATTCTACTACCTAACATGTGATTTTATTACATAGTAGAAAAAGAGAATATTATTGGACAAAGTTCATTTTCTTGTTTCATAATTGTGCTTTAATTTTTTAATTAAAGTGGTGTCTTATCATTCTTAAACAATGTTCAAGAGTTTCTTGTTTCAAGGTCATGCATAACGTCACATGAGGTTGTTTTATTTTTTAGTTCTTTTTTTATCCCTCTAATTTCAGTTTTTGTAAAGGGCTGTATTTGTTCTTCTGTGTTTGGCAATCAAGAAAAAGTTGTCTGCAAAGGGGAAATTGAAATAAATAGAAAAATTAGATATAGTTAGCTATTGATCCCTTAGTGATATGGTAGGTAAAGGCCTTAAAGGGTGTCAGATATCAGAATTTGGATCTCAAGATCAATATTATGTTTGAAGTCCTACTAGTTACATTAATTATACTAAGTCCTGTCTATATATATATATATATATATATATTCAGTTTTTATAGGTAAAGGTAAATGTGTTTTTTTGAAAAGAGAAACAAATATTTCTTCCAAATCTATGTAAAAGGAGAATTGAAATTCTATACTGTGTAGATAAGCTTTTTTCTAGAATTAATAATGTTACGTTTAGAGGACTTGATAAATATATTCATTCACGAGTGATTATTTTACTGAACATTCTATTGCAATATGTTATAATGATGCCATCGGGCTTTGTCTACTTGGAAAGCCATGAAAGTTGATCTCAACCTTATGATTGCAAGCCTTCTATTTAAATAAGTATACAAATAAGAACTTTTTACTGTCTTTTCAAATAACACAGACACTTTATATTCCATCAAAGTATCACTTCACATCTATTGATAATGATATATTTCTCATATACTATTAGAAACAAAGGAAAAAAAAAACTGATAAAGATTAAGGCAGCATTCCATTGGCAGTGTTGATTATTAATTATTGCTTTATGGTATTATTCCTTCCACTTCTGCCTTTGAGATATTGAGTGAATAATAGTATAGGACAGAAAGATCAGAGTGGGCATCATGTCTTCCACTCCAATCCTTTGCCCTTTCTTTGATCTCTTTTTTTTTTTTTTTGTATTTTTCTCATAATTTAGATTAATCCCATTAAAATTAACTCTATTTTTTTTTTGTGTGTTAAGCACTTGAGTTATTTAGCTCGATTAGACAGAAGTAGGGTAAGCACTTTCTTATGATCATAAAGCAAATTTGTCCATAAACTCTTTTTGTGACTTAAAGGAAATGAAGAGAGATTTATATTGTTAGAAACCACTTACATCAAATGGTCATGTTGTCAATTTTTATGTGGTGTTGTATTTTGCTTAGTTGGAAATATTTCCAACTATGGTAACAATTTGAAATCATCTTTCTTGATCATATTCAAAACATTGTAAACCACAAAGATACAAAGCGCACGTAATTAGTGGGAAAATGGATAAGATAAGCCAATCATCAAAGAAAAAAAAAAAACCCTTTCTATATATGATACTTGACATTCTTAATCATTTAAACTATAACTTAATTTCATCCAATGAAGAAGAAGAACTTGAAGGACAAAATCTAATTAGTTTAATTAGTTGTTTAGATTATCTAACAACTCCATGTCCTCCTTTCCAATATTTGAGTATCATTCAAGAGGTTTCTCATTTGCAGTATCTCCCCATTTAAGTTTTGTTTAACTTTCTTGGGTTATCAAATCTTATTTGTACTTCTCTTGATTGGTGCATCAAACCTCGTTTCTTAAACGCATTGTTTTTTCTTGGAAGTACTCTTTCGGTTTCACAATAAGAATAAATTTTATATAATTTACATAAATTAAGAAATTTCTAATATTTATAGAATTTTAAGAAAAAAATAAATTACTCTTATTAAAAATTATAAAGTAATTATCCAGTTACTTTGAAATTTAAAAATTAATTAATATTATAATTTTATACAATAATAAAAAATAAAAATATAATTGGAAAAAAATATATCTTTAGGTTTCCGAAAATGCCACTTATTTGATAACCGAGTAATTAAGTCAGTCTTCATTTTAACAAATTCTGATACATATTTGTGGGACAACTTTAACAAGTTTGAACATGACACAAAAATTCATAGTTTGTAGTTGCTTTGAAGTCTTCAATTTATTTATTACCTTATTACATTTAGGATATTCAGTAATCAATCTTTTCTATAAAATAGTAAAATTATTTGAAAACACTGAAAGTAATTAGTGGATCCTTCAACAACAACAAAATCAAAGAACACAGTGTAATTGGCCTTTTCAACCCCTGATTAATTGGCAAAAAAAGTTTCTTATGATGTGCCAATTAATGGACAACACTAATCAATGTTCCATCAATGTAATTTTAAACACAAATTCACTCATTGGAAGAGTTTCTTGGCAAAAAGTAAACATCAATTCCCACCTCTCTCTCTCTCTCTCTCAACTTGAAAAAACACTAAAGCACGAAAAAAGATAAGTGACAGTCGGCCCTCAAAGCAACCGCCCCGTTGAAGGGAAAGACTCCAAATCATGAATCAATGTAACTAATGGGATGGAACTAATCGGGAAAATTACGAACTTGAAAAATCACTCTTTATTTTAGTGGATGACACAATCTCCATTAAAGGGCTTCTTCATGATAGTACTAAAACAAAGACTTAAGAAACACTAATTTAATGCTAGAAAGGAAGTTTTTAGATCCACCTGAGAGGGCAATACAAGGGAAAGAGAAAGATAGTGCGCCATTGCCCCCTGGAAAAAAAAATGGGGTTCATTTCAAGGTGGGTTATTGCGAAAGAAGGCCCATAACCTAAAAGCTTTTCTTGGCACAACCCGTCAGGCACAATTAATAATAAGGTTGTCACTGACGGTAAAATATTCGATAGAATCATAACTACTTGACTTTAAAATGAGCAAGTAGCTCACTTGTTAAAAACATAACTATAGTCTTAATGGACAAATAATCTAGGTAATTTTATTGGTACTAATCAATTCTTCATTTGTTTTGTGATTATGAGGTACCTAATTAGTACTGATTTTATTGGTTCTTCAGCTCACTTGGTTTTAGGATTATGAGATAAGAAAAATGGCACTTATTTAAGAAAATTGGTTACGGCAATTGTGGTAAAACGTGTGAAGTTAGTCAACCAGCACCAATGGTTTCCACCATGTCTTATGGATTTTCTGTGACCATCACTGTCATGAACTGGAAGCATTAGCGTATTAGGACAGGGTCTTGGGGTAAAATTGTTCAGATTATGCTCTTGCGAAGTCAAACTTTATCTGCTCTACAAGGAATAAAAAATGGCCGCTCATGTCTTAAAATCTAATTTGGCTACACACTTTGTAACCAGAAAACCATTGAGTGCGTGCACGCTCTTTATAGCATTTTTTAGATAAGTAGAATATGAAGACTGCATATTTTATTCATGGATTTAATGGGTCTTAGTAGGGGAAGAAAGGGGTAGGTATGGTATTATAGCTAGGGACATAATTAAGAATTTGGAATTAGGGATGCAAGTTATAGTAGGGGAACAATTTATAATTTCTAAAATTTTTTTAAGAAGCGAAATATATAATTTTTAAATTTTAAGATAAAATAAAAATTTTAAAAAATATGGTGGTGCCGGCCCCCACGCCCTTAGATCTGTCGCTGATTATAGCTTATGGTTGGTTTCCACACAAATTAACAAAGATGAAAATGGAAAATAATGGAGAAAAGTTAATTAAAAGCAAAGTATGTTTATGATCACTAATCAGTCGTTATTCGGTCGCTAATAATTATGCGAAAATTACTGTCAAAGTCAACACACAAATCGGTTGCTAATAGCAACACTAACAATATTGGTTACTAAAATCAGTTCTAAAATAAACTGCTTCTTGTCTTTTTTTCAATAAAAAAGGTAAGAGAGATATAATGAAACAACATCAAATATGGAGTTCTGTAAAATAATATTTTTATTAATCGACTTATCACGTTGTTTGTCTCTTTATGATAAATGTACTCTTATGAGTATTTTACTTTCTGTAGCTTTCTAAACAAACCGAATCAGTACTCAACCGCTTTCTTCCCTTATCTGCCCAAGACATAAAGATGATTAGATCTTGATGATTACTTGATGTTCCTTCACCATCCTTTTCTTTCAAGAAGCATAGTTTCATCACTCTCCACAATAATTCTCACACATAACTTACTACTTGGATTCCTTCTTCTTCTTCATCATCCCATACTTTTAAAGGCTCCATTACTTGAAAATTATTTCTGTTCTAACTACACAAATGGCATCAACATCTTCCTTTTTGTTGATTCTTTTATTATATTGAAAAGCCAGGTAACTATTTATTGATGCTTATCACACCTGCAGTTTTCAATACCATTAAAAAATTCATATACATGCGTGTTGATTTGTTGCATTATATAGTAATAGATAATTACTCTTAATTGAAATTGATAGGGTCTTTTGTTTGATTTTTAATCAAATTAGTATGAACTGTTGGACTTATCTTGGCCCAAATGCAGGGATCTTAGATTTCTTGGGTTGGGTTTCTTGATGTATAGCTTGCGCTACTGGGTTTGGAAACCTTGGGCTTACTTATAGAAATCATCGCGTTTTGAATTATTATGCTCTTGATTTCGGTTGCCGTTGTTGTCCAGTTCATTTATTATATTTCATCATTTTTTTTGGCAAAAGCTTTCTATGGAAATCATCATCATCAAGAAGACGAATTACTGCTACTGTTAAAAATCGGCTTCGTTGAATATTGGAAGAAAAACCATCGGATTGGCACCCGTCTTTTGCACTTTTTGTTGATATTCTTTTTGATTCGTTCTAATATTGATTGGCATTTTGTTTTTGTTAGTTGCTTTTCTATGCTCCATTTATTTAAGTTCTTGCATTCATCTTCCTCTTGCAATTTTTTCCCCCTTCATATTTAGAATCTGTTAATTAAAAACCTTGGTTTCCTTTCTCCTTTTGTTTCCTTCTTTGGGCGATTGATGATTGGAAAAACCAACCCTACGCAACTGCCATGCCAAGTCAACAAACTCTGGAAATATAGGATGCCGAATGCTAGAAGTATATTATTATATCAATATTGAATATTAGAATAAGGAAATAAATAAATAAATAAATAAAATTTTTAATCATATCTTATCAATACATGACGAAAATTGTCTTACAAATATATCCTTGAGTCATATCACCTATGACTAAAATAGACTATATGATTTTCCTTCTCCTAACTCTCTTTTGTACTTATATATATTTTTTCTTTTCTTAATTTTTTTTAGAAAAGGATGAGAGAAGGATGTGATAAAGTCCCGTATCAAATTTGAAATTTATATCTCGAGTAATAACTCTCCACTATTAGAACAAATTATTTCCGACCCTTTATATATACTTTATATATAGTAATAGTATAACACATAAGACTAGTTAAAAATAGTTCGAATAGAAAAAGAGACCAAGAGCATTATTTATAAGGATGGATTCACCCTCCCATCATATATCATTAAATTAAGGATTCTTCATTCTTTTTTTGTAACTCATACAACTCATATAATTTATATATTTATATTCTTAACGGGTAGTGGAAATAGTGATCCTTTAATTAGGTAATATAATTTTGGTTGTAAATACCTATAAATCTTTTACATCTATAACTTATGTTGGTTAAATATTTGTAGTCATGACATATTATGAAACCACATTGTCACATTGAGCGTGCAAAAGTCTTCGGTGAGGCTTCCTCGACTGGGGTACCTGACAATACATCATTCTCAGTGAAGTATTAGGATTTGTGGACTTTTAAATGCGAAAAACATCCACGAATCTCTTTCGAAAATCCAAATAAATGATTAAGAAGATCTTAAGTTTATAGAATTATCTCTCTTCGGCATAATCGAGATCATTCGATTCTGATTGTACTGTCGTACGTGCAACCCGAACGATCACCAGACGCTGTAGTGTGCGAACATCCTCTATAGGTACACGCGACGAACTGACTCGTTGCCCCGAGAGTGCTAGCGCCTAGGGTTTGAGAGGGGTTTTTTTTTTCTGATGAATAGAGGCACGAAATTTTTAATAGAACCGAACTGTTGAGAAGACGGCTAGGGTTTTCTTAAAACCTTCCGAATCCCTTAGAGTCCAAATATGATAATATCTTATCATATTTTAATTTAAATTCAAATTAAATTAAAAATTGATATGATAAGATTCTGCCATTATCTCGGTAATTTAACTAATTAATTTACTGAATCAGATTCTTATAATCTGGACATCATCTAGATACATCGAATGTGGACATATTTCCAGATTCATTATATCTGGTAAATTTTCTAGGTTCGATTAATTTAGACATATTTCCAGATTTATCGAATTTGGCTACCAGAAAAATAACCTAACAAGTTCGCTTATTGTGTGACCCTGTAGGTTCATTTAACATTGGCAGTGTGCCTAAATCATATTTAAATGGCCCACAAGTTATAAGCGATTTTTGGCAAAACATTATAACTATTCAAGTTAAATGAAGGTCAGTGATCTCTTTGAACTAAACCACAATTTTATATTTGGTCCTTTTGTTACACGATATCCAGATTAACCATAAGGCACGGAACATGTCATCCTTATTAAGCTTAATCAATTATTTCTTGATTTCATAGTAGACTATTCAAACAAATGATATCAATATCTTAGATTGATATATTTGAGTACGGTCATGCATTTTAACAGTCTAACTTATCAAGGGGCCTATGGATATCTCTCCCATAATTGAGTGGGACAAATTCCTTCACTATCAATCATATTCCTCTCCTTGATTTATTCTATATCCAACAATAGTCTAATTTATTATCTGGTTAAAGACAATTTTAGACAACGTCAAAATATAGAATTTATCAAGTAGGAAACTTATGATGAATTTAGGTCAAAGGACTTTTAATAGCATTATGGCTAGAAAGTACTTATGACATGTTCCATGAAGTACTCTCACAGTGGGTTATGTCCAATACAATGTTCTCTAACATTTATTTATGTTTTAACTTGATATCACAAATATCCATGACCAGTAAAACATAGCCATCTAGTCACAAATATACTAATCTTAATTTATCATTGTTCTAATAATAATAATTGATTAGGGACTGTTTTAGAATAGTCATTGTATTTATTGTTGGGTTTTACTATCAAGTCACGTACTTGATGACCACAAAACAAAATGCACTATTCATGGAAAGGAAAATCTCATATTATTATATAAAATATAACGACAATAGTATAAGTACAAATTGACTCTAGGGCATATCCCTAACACGAAGCCCTTAGCAAGGCCAATGGATGGTGATTGGGTTAGCACAGACTTGGTTGTTTAGGATAGGCCATGGCATTCTAATCTGTCTAAGTGTCCATTCATGGACAGAAATTTTGGAAAGAATAAGGAAGACAACCTGACAGGGGAATCTATTGCATCCTCGGCATGTTAACTTTGGAGGGGCATACACGGATTCATCCTCTGTTATTTTGAGAGACTATCTTTTCCAAGAGCTAGTATCTCTTTAGCAGGCTCGCAGTTTCTACAGTTAACCTTATCCAACCTCTAGCTTCTAAGGGTTTTCCCCCCTAGGAAGGTTAAATCCTCATCTTGGCTTGGTTCGTTTAAACGTTAATATGGCTTATCTGATTTGGAATATTGGAGGTGTCTTCAATGAAGGGTTGCAAGTAAATAAAATACCAAGCGAAAACTTACAAATTAATTTTTTTTTCTAAACATAATTTAGAAAAATTTACTTTTAGTACTGCACTTTGATTGAACAATTGGAACTAGATTTGTATTTGACGGTGCTTCTTGGGTTAGAACTGCAAGTTATTATTTCCTGGGTATGCCAGCCAATCGTTAACTCCTTCACATCAAACACCTTTTAATCTTTTAGAGTGTTATCTAAATCCATTATGGACTAATCTACATGTGAAAGTAGAAACAAAGGGATAAAAAAGAATGGGAGAACTTTGAGAGTGGCAGTACGCACACTAAAGAGGCTAAGTTTTTTTTTTCTTTAAACTTACATAGAACTGCTCTCAAAACAGGTGGCTAGCTATCCTTAGGGTTCGCACAACTAAAACCCTGATGGGCTAGAGTTTTAATCATTGTGCCTATGACTAATTAAATAATTCCCTTATTAATTAATTGATCCACTTAATACTAATATAAAATTATTCATGACAATTAATTAATGAACTTATTTAATAAATTGACCCAATACATTATTCTAATTCAAATAAATAACTATTGGACTCCTAGATAATTTTTTCACTATTTATTTCATTCGGTGAGCCTATATAGTAAATAAAATTTATTAAGGTTATTCGAGCTATTCCGGGAACTAAAAGACACATCATTCTTGGTTATTAAAATGATTAAAATACCCTTACTAACAAATAACGGTGTCTTATCATTTTAAAGATTCCATTTATTATCATATGAAAATATTGACCCTAAGAATAATATTACAAATGTATTGTCTTCAACCTACATGTGTAATAACGAAAACACCCATCTACGCACTACGAAAATGATACATTGGCGACAAATTTTTTTTCCTAACTTAAAGTTTTGTCGCTAAAAATACCCTTTAGCGAGGAAAATTATTCTTTTTGTTTCTATTGATTAAGATCTTCGGCGACAAAATTTTTATTTCCTAACAAAAAGTTATGGCTTTAGCTAGGAAATAAGTGTATTAGGGAGAAAAATTTAAATTTGCTTCCTAATGATGCATCATCAGTGATGAAAATTCATTTTCTAGTTAAAATTTCCTCACTAATAATGTATTATCAGCAATGCAAATTCATTTTCTAATTAAACATATTAAATTTTATCACTATTAACTAACAATTGGATCGTTAATTTGCTACGCCTATCTTTAAAAATGTGTTAGGTTTCGGATATTTTTCTATATATTATGTTAGATAATGTGTCAAAATATATCCGATTACTTTTAAATTTTGTCATAATACTTTTCTTAGTAATGTTAACAAATCTAATGGTTGGATCGTTAATTTATTACACATATCTTTAAAAATGGGTTAGGTTTTTGGATATTTTTCTAGATATTATGCTAGATTATATGCCAAAATATATCTGATACCTTTAAATTTTGATTTTTTTAGTACTTTTAATAAATCTAACGGTTGGATCATTAATTTGATATGCCTATATATATTTGGTGCATACATATTAATACGTATTCATATTCTATATTAATATATATATATATATATATTTATATAATATACTATATATATATATATAAAATTAATACAAACAACAACAACAAACTAAGCCTTAATCCCAAGTAATTTGGGGTCGACTACATGAACCAACGTCAAGTAACGTGTGGTTATCTACATGAATCATCTCTCGCCATTTCCTTCTATTAAACATTATACTTTCATCCAAATCTAACAAAGACATATCTCTGTCTAACAAGCATCATACTTTCCTTCTCGTTTTAGTCCTGCCTCTATCTCTGTCTAACTTATCTTGCCTCCCTCTCTCCATTATCCTAACAAGAGCATCCCTTAATCTTCTCTGAATATGTCCAAATCAATGCATGCGACTTTCTCTCATCTTTTTCTCAATATATGCCACATCTACCTTTTCCCTAATGGTCTCATTTCTAACTTTATCATTTCTAGTATATCCACACATCCACCGTAACATACGCATCTCAACTACTTTTATTTTTTGAATATGACACATTTTAACTGCCCAACATTTCGTGCTATATAACAAAGTAGGTTTTACGGCTGTCCTGTAGAACTTTCCCTTTAGATTTAATGGTACATTACGATTACATAGAATTTCAGTCGCACTCCTCCATTTCAACCAACCTGCCTTAACTTGGTATGCAACATCGCCATCGAGCTTTCCATCTTTTTGAATAATAGATCCTAAATATCGGAAGCAATCAGCTATCGGTATATTTCTACCTTCAAAAGTTATACTTTGGGCTATATTTCTGTTACCACTAAACTTGCATTTCATATACTCTGTTTACTCCTACAAATTCTGAAACCCTTGGATTCCAATTTCTGTTGCTACAATTCCAATTTAGCATTTACACTGATTCTAGTCTCATCAATCAACACAATATCATCCGCAAACAATATATACCATGGCACAACCTCCTGTATAGTGTAAGTCAACTCATCTATAACGGCCGCAAAGAGGAAAGGGCTAAGCGCTGATCTTTGATGCACTTCGATAGTAATAGGGAACTCTACAATCACTCTGGCGCAAGTCCTTACACTTGTACATGCTCTCTCATATATATATTTAATGAGAGTAATATACTTTAGCAATACACTTTTCTTGGTCAGCACCCACCAAACTACTTCTCTAGGTACCTTGTCATAGGCTTTTTCCAAGTCAATAAATACCATGTGTAAATCTTTTTTTCTTTTCTTATAATATTCAATCATTTGCTGTAATAAATGAATTGCCTTCATAGTGGAATGCCCAGGCATAAAACCAAGCTGATTATCTGAAATTTGTATAATGTCCCATAACCGCTGTTTAATCACTCTCTCCCAAAGCTTCATAGTATGACTCATGAGTTTAATTCCATGGTAATTGGCACAATCTTGAACGTCCCTTTATTCTTGTACAGAGGAATCAGAGTACTTTTCCTCTACTCTGTAGGCATCTTATTAACTCTATATATCTTGTTAAACAGACTTGTTAGCCATGTAATACCTATCTTTCCTAAACACTTTCGAACCTCGATCGGCATACCATCTAGTCCTACTATTTTTTTTTGTCTCATCCTTTTAAGGGCATCTCGGACTTTATGCTTCTGAATACGACAAATACACACACGATTAACCTTTTTGCTCAAAATCGTCAGGCTACCTACACTCGGAACTTGGACTTGACTCCCGTTAAATAACTTATCAAAATACGACCTCCATCTCTTCTTTATTTCTTCATCCTTAACCAAAACTCTGTGATTGTCGTCCTTTACATATTTCACCACATCGATATCTCTCGTCTTCTTCTCCCTGTAATGCGCTAGTCTATATATATTCTTCTCTCTGTCTTTGGTATCTAACTTTTCATATAAATCCTTGTAAACTATGGATCTTGCTTTTCTAACAGCTTCTTTAGTTTTTCTTCGCATGATCTTATATTTCTCAAAATTCTCATCACTCCTACACTTCCTAAAGTCTTAATAGCACTCTTTTTTACTCCTTATGGCTTCTTTCACTTCGTTATTCCACCACGACACATCCTTATTTAGAGGTACTTTTCCTTTAGATTCCCCAAGCACTTCCTTAACTACTGTCCTAATACATTGAGCGTTCTTTCTCCATATAGTATCTAGATCTGAATCCATATAGGAAGACTAGTCATCCACCTCAACTATCTTATCGACAAAAGCTATTCTTTCATCCCCCTGAAGCTTCCACCATTTGATCCTAGTGTCAACTCGAAGATTTTACTCTTTTTCCTAAAATTAAAATCGAGGACCAACAACCTGTATTGCGTAACTACACTCTCACCTAGAATAACTTCACAATCTGTACAACCACTATGAAACCTATGACTCATAATAAAGAAGTCTATTTGACTGACATTTAACCCGCTTCTAAATGTCACTAACTGAGAATCTCTCTTCTTAAACTAGATGTTTGCTATAGTCAAATCATAAGCCAAGGCAAAGTCAAGAATAGCAGTTTCTGCTTTGTTTCTAACTTTGAAACCCTGACCTCCATGAACACTTTCAAACTCACTTTGATTAGTATCCATATGTCCATTTAGATCACCACCAATAAAAAGCTTTTCTGAACACGGTACACTCTGAACAATCTCATCTAAATCATCTCAAAATGGTTGCCTAACCGAATCATCGAGTCCCACTTGTAACGCATACGCACTAATAACAGTAGTAATTTCACCGCCAATCATGATCTTGATGCTCAAAATCCTATCGATTTTCCTCTGTACTTCAACCATATCATCAATAAACTTATGGTTAGTAATAATTTCTACTCCATTTCTATTCCTAGCTCTACCTGAATACCAAAGCTTATAACCCCACGGAGCTACTACTCTCGCCTTCTCACCTACCAATTTGGTTTCTTGAAGACACAAAATGCTAATCTTTCTCCACTACATTACCTCAACTAGTTTTGTCAATTTACCGGTCAAAGATCCTATATTCCATGTAGCTAGACGGATCTTATCACTATAGACTGTCTTTTTTACCCTACACCCTTGCATATTTGACACTGTATCCGGGGACCGACACGGCACGTTGCTTCTGGGCAACGACCTAGCAACCCTCGCATATTTATCACTACACTTGGGTCTAGGAAGTGTAGCGTCTCACTGAGTAGGGAATGCCCCCACGAAGTTAATCGATTGGTTCATGTCATGGATGTGACTATATTTTACGCTGGCCGTCACAAGCCTTACCGCAACTCTCCTTCTTTATTTGGGCTTGAGACCGGCAATGAACACTGCAGACAAAGCCTGATGAGCTCACAAGCGGAGTTTATATATATAATTAATATACTATATAAATATAGTATTTATATATATGCATATATATATATATATACATATGTATATATAATATATAGTATTTATATATACATATATATGTATATATATATTTATTAATATATTAAAAAAGTATGATATGTATATATATTTGTATGTCTATATATATGCTTTTAGTATGCATTTGGTGTATAAATATATTAATATGTACACACACACACACATACACACACACACATATGTGTATATATATATATATATATATATATATTAAAATAGTGTATTAATTGTGTATATATGTGTATATTAATACATATGTGTATGTATATATATTAATATATTAATATATTAAAAAAGTATATTATTAACATATATGTGCGTGCGCGCGCACACACACACACACCAATAGGACTTACCTATCCAGATTATAAAGTAGAATATATTGATAGTGGTTCAAGATCTTGCTTGCGACAATTTAAGTGTTTTCCCACTCAATATCATCAGACCCTGAAAACCATAAAAGGTAAAGATATTTCTAACCATACAATTGAAATTGATAAAAGAATAGAACAACCAATTATTTTTCTTGGATCCTTTTTAATAAAGTATCCACCATTTTATTTCTATAATACTGGTACCAATATTTTACTTGGGAATAATTTCTTGCAATTATTCCGCAAAGTTATTTTTGACACTACTCTCTATTAGATTATTTTTAAGACTCCATGTTATCATTTGATTGCCGTTAAACATATTAAACATGCTTATGCTAAGACTTATCCCATTTCCTTTCGCTCTCGCACAACCCAGTGTGGTGGATTGGGTTATACGACTAATCCGATTTTTCCGAAAGGAAAACCACTTTTATAGTATAAACTATTGTTAGATAAGCTAGAAGCCTCCATGGTATATATTGTAACTAAGTTAAAACAGTGCTTTACAGAAAACCTATTACAATTCTGGAATAAAAACCAGTTGATGGCTTTATTAGAAATGAAAGATAAAGATAAGATAATCCGCATTCCCCCTATGACATATAATCTCACTGATCAAGGGGAAATGAGAAAACAAGTAGAAGAATTATTAGATTTGAAGCTGATTCGTGCTAGTAAATCTGCACATAGTTCTCCTACTTTTATTGTTAGAAATCATGCTGAGATAGTCAGAAATAAGGTAAGAATGGTGATCAACTACAAAAGGTTGAATGATAATATAATTTTTGATGGCTAATTCCTACCTTATAAGGAAGGCTTGATTAACCAGACTGGTGACAAGAAGGTCGTTTCTAAATTTGATTGTAAGAGTGGATTTTACCAGATAAAAATGCATCCAGATAGTATTCATTACACTGCATTCTCAAATCAGCAAGATCAGTATGAATGGCTAGTTATACCTTTTGAATTAAAGAATGCCCCGCAGATGTTTCAACAAAAGATGGATAATATCTTTTGAGGTTATAATTTTATTTTTGTATATATTGATGATATTTTTATCTTATCTGATATAGTTGCTGAGCACCTGAAACACTTATATATTTTTGCAGATTTATGTGTAGAACATGATTTATGTGTAGAAAGGCAAAAATTGCACAAAAAGAAATAGAATTTATTGGAATGGAAATAGATGGTACTGGAATATAGTTACAAAGCAATATTTTATAAAAGATTTCAGGATTTCTTGATAAGTTAATTGATAAAAAAAACAAGTACAAAGTTTTCTAGGAGTTCTTAATTATGCCATAGATTTTATTAATAATTTAGCTACATTAAGAAAACCATTTCAAGAACTCTTAAAGAAATATAGAAGTTTTTCATTCTCTCGATATTTAGAAGATTAGGTTAGACACATCAAAAAGAAATGTCAGGATCTGCCTAAATTAAACTTACCCAAAAATACAAATGATTTTATTTTAGAAACAGATTCATCAGAATATGGATGGAGTGGAATACTCAAGAAAATAGACTAATTCTCTACATGAAAAGATAGGGGAATCGTTATGTAGATATTGTTCAGGTACATTTAATGATACCCAACAAAGATATCATATTAATGAAAAAGAACTCTTAGCAGTAATAAAAAGTTGTCCGAAATTGTACTACTTTTTATTGCCAAAAAGATTTCTTTTATGAACTAATAATACTCAGGTTAAAGCATTTATTCATAATAATTTACCTTCTAAACTAGAGTATAAAAGATATATTTGATGGCAAATATTATTAACCGAATACAAATTTGATATAGAAATTATCAAAACTTATAAAAATGTTTTAGCAGATTTCTTGATCAGAGATGGCAGAGTTTGCAAAACAATTGACTGAGGCTGTCAATGCCATGGCAAAGCAGGTACATTCGATAGAGAAAAATACTTCCAAAATTATTGATATTGCTAACTTTTCCATCACTTCTAAAGAAACTGCAGAATTGCTTGTCTCAGAATGCACCTTAATCCAAGCAAAATTAGGAAACTGTTTTGATACAGAAAAAAGGATAAGGAAATTGTTACAACAGATCGAATTTCAAAAGGTTGATACTTCTTCGTCTGAAGATATGGAGCAGTGTTCTATACAAAATAGCCCTAAACGTGTTGCTATTTCTCTTTCACTAAGACCCCATACAGGAAGTAAACTTGCTGGTGCAAAGAGAACAATAGATATGATTCCAGCTGAGGAACATCAATATACTATAATGGGAGAATTATACTCTCTAAGAAATACTAATACAAGATATGTCAATTTTTCTGGTATTTATCCCAGAATTAATTATTTACAAGATTCATCTCCTCAGGAGATTCGATACTAGTATAATTTTGGAGCTATAAACTCCATCTATCTCAGATTACCTCATTTTATAGAAATTAGTCAACTACCGCAGTGGATACAAGAAGGAGTTAAGGACTGTTTTGTTCATAACCCAACATTCACTCTGAAAGATACATTGGATATGAAATTCTTATCTGCTGGACCAGATTTTTACCAACAAGAAAGATATCCTACCTACCATTTAATGCAACTCGAAAAAGCAGAAGCTTTTTCTATCTTTTCTTTGCAAGATATACATAAAGATTTTGTTAAATTTAAAGA
Organism: Voacanga thouarsii; assembly: GCA_026120185.1. Classification (NCBI taxonomy): domain Eukaryota; kingdom Viridiplantae; phylum Streptophyta; class Magnoliopsida; order Gentianales; family Apocynaceae; genus Voacanga; species Voacanga thouarsii. Next base: position 1,662,501 of record JANUWF010001282.1, on the reverse strand, counting down.
ATCAGATATATACCATAGATGTGCTCTTGGTATGAAAGTAGTTATTGCAGGCATGGAAGCATGCTTTAAACGAGGATTCTGCACTTATGGTGGAAAAATAATGTATTCAATTTTGATTGCACCTACTAAGCATACTCTTGTAGCTACTGAAAAATATCTCAATCAAAAGATAAAAATAATCAATAATGGAAGTCTTCATTCGAGCCCACAGGCCTAGGAATGTTTTTGTCATTTTAGACAACACGATAAGGGAACATGTCCAGCGTGTTCTCCACTCAAAGGGAAAGCATCGGCACAAAAAGAGGCTTCAGACATTGATAGCGATTAAAAAGCACCATTGACAGATAAAGCCAAAGGCAATAAAGGAGATGATAAAGCTAAAGGCAATAAAGCAGAGGATAAAGCCAAAGGTGATAAAGAAGATGTGGACTATAAGTCATAAGATAAGGTTCTCGTGAACCCATAAAGTAGCTTTATTAAAGTAACTTTAACAAAGTAGCTTTAATAAAGCAATTCAATTATGTATGTCCATAGTTTATAGATAATATTAGGTCCAGATTTGAAATTCGTTCTCGACTAGTATAAATAGCCAGTATGTATCAAAGGGATGGACACGGAAAAAACTCCTCCCTTTCTTTCTATGTACTCTCTACTCCAAATAAAATTCTATGTTTGCTTACAACAAACCTCTAAGCTATTCTCATCATAGTATTTTTCCATTTTAAAAGAATAAACACCTACTAGTTTTTGTCTTTGATCCTTACGCTTGGAGGTAGGAAACGAAACAAAGCTGTGCTACGTTTTTCTGAAGGAATTCTAAGGGAGGTTACCTTGAAAGAGGTTAGGGCTGAAACGCTCACTAAAAGTCTCAGAAAATAACCAAAAAAATTGTGGTCAAAATGGATTAAAGGTACTGAAGCATGTTGTACTCTTATTCTTTTAATTATGAAAAATATTGCTATGATAATTGTCTTTGAGGGTTGTTATTTGCAATCAAAATATTCTACATGATTTTGATTTATTTGCATGCCATATCTAGTGATCTTAGTTTTTGCATAATAATGCAAGATAACGCACTGCGTAATATTTTGATTTTGAATCGCCAATTTCCGACCACCCAAAATGGTATCAGAGCCACAATAGAAGTGGAAAATACTGAGATTACAGTCATAGAAACTGTACATGCTATAGATTTGGATATTTGAAATTTAGATGTTGGTAATGAAATTATTTCGGATGAAGATTTTTCTGAGTTCAAAAACAGATATGCACATGAATGGGATAATCAAGACTTACCAATAAGATTTTATAATGATAATTATATTGATGATTTCGATTGGGGATATAATTCAGCTTAATAGAATTCCCACAAAATTGTGTTTATTGTCAGATGTCTTTAGAACATATTGATAGACTTGGTAGTCAATTTTAAGAGATTCTATAAGATGAATAGATAAAGTATTTAGTAGATTAGCTATTGCTGGAATTGGTACTAGTAAATTAAGGAAAATTAGAAAATTGTATGAAGAAAGACATAAACAAGTAGATTATTTGGCAAAGAGAAAGAGAAAAATGGAAGTCGAATTACAAGAACATAATAATAGATATCATAAGTTGTGAAGAATGTGATATGATTTTGATAGAAATAGCTGAAATAGATATACAAGTTAAAGACTTAAAAGAATGGGTTGTTCATTATCCATTTAGATTAGATTATTCAAGAATCAATTATACTCATCAGATTTCCATAAGAGTTTGTCAAGAATTATTAGATGAAGCCTTAGTTAGGCACATTAGTGCAAGATCTGAGTAGGAAAAGATTCATAAATCTTTAACCAAACATTATAGAGAGGTCCAACTCTTACAAGGGAAAAGTGAAGAAGAGTGTTCAAGTCAGTTACTTCATGGAAAAGACCAAGGAGAAAGCTCAAGCTCATCTAGAGTATGAATAGTTGGCAGAAAAGGAAAATCTTTTACCAATAGATAAAGACTTAATTGAAATATAAAAAATAATAGAATATTTTGGAAATAAAATATTACATGAAATAAATCAATTAAAATTACTTTTAAAAGAAAAAGATAAACCGAAGAAAATTTCAGAACAAACGATAGCTATACACATTAGTAAGCTAACCATACCCGAAGGATAAAAAGGAAATAACCTAAAATGGAAAATTCTGATTTGGAATCTGAGAATCAAGATATGGATACTCTAATTACTCAAATCGGAGATTTGAATTTATTAGATAATAATTTTATAAATATAAAGCCAGATCAAGTTATTAAAACAAAATAGAATCCAAACATTGTAGATATACCAAGTTCAAGTACAAACCCTGGATTTGATAAACCCACAAAAGGATATGCTAGAATAAGTCCATATACAAAACCCAGTGATGATTATACTCCATTAGGATCGATGAGAAATGAACCAATTAATCATTTTGGAATTTACTTAAATCTTGATTGTATTAGTAATATTGAAGAAGCTGTAGATAAATGGGAAACAACTTTAAGAATTTCTATTTCAGTAAATAAAATGGATTATTATAACATCCCATATTTTCATAACGTAGTACGCTATAACTTTATGGGATGTCGCCTCGTCTGATTCCTCAGACAAGCGTATATGTTGAATCCACTTTTATTTTTTCTCTTCCCCCCTTTATTTTAAATTTTAAAAAGGGAAAAAAGAGAAAAGAGGGGAGGGGGCTTATAACAAACTTTACTCAAAAGGCAATGGAAATTTTATTTTTTCAGTGTAGAAAAGTACAAGAATTTGGCTTCTAACACATACCCTCACGGGTATAACAGGTCCAAGATGTAGCATGAGCCTCTGGGAGTCCACCGCATTTTCACCACGCCTCTGATCTTGAATTTTTCAAAAGAGATAACACATGCATGCGCGTAACACTTAGTGAGTCCCGTGTGTGCTAGTGTTTTACAAAAGAATTAGGACACATAAAACCTTTGTGGAAAAGCATATCATTTGTGCTTATGAAAGAATCAAGTTAGTGCATACGCCGAGTATTCAAGTTAGTACTTAAGTATTCAAGTTAGTGCTTATGCCAAGTATTCAAGTTAGTGCTTGTGCCAAGGATTCAAGTTTGTGCTTACGCCAAGCATTCAAGTTAGTGTTTATGCCAAGTATTCAAGTTAGTGCATATGCCAAGTATTCAAGTTAGTACTTATGCCAAGTATTCAAGTTAGTTAGTACTTGCACCAAGTATTCAAGTTAGTGCATACGCTAAGTATTCAAGTTAATTAGTACTTACACAAAGTATTCAAGTTAGTGCATACGGCAAGTATTCAAGTTAGTGCTTACATCGAGTATTTAAGTTAGTGCATATGTTAAGTATTTAAGTTAGTGCATACGCCAAGTATTCAAGTTAGTACTTAAGCAAAGTATTCAAGTTATTACATATGCCAAGCATTCAAGTTAGTCATATGTTAGATTCAAGGATTGACAAGTTCAAGAAATCAAGAATTCAGGATTCATATTGTTTATCGTGTTTCCAAAACCATATAGAAGGCTCGTACTTAAGCACATCAGAAAACCATTTTTCATATTAGGAAAAACACTTTTCCAAAATCAGGATTTGAAAATTGAAAAGATCACACGAGATATTTCATATTCAAGATATTTAAGAAATCGAGTACTTGGTAATGCTTTCAAACTCAAGTGTAATTTTTATCTCATAATATATTACAAAAGAATTAACTATATCAGAAAAGTGTATGATCGTTTCAGTACTTGACCACAAAACGCATTTGCAAGGATATTCGGATCATTTACCCAAATCCAATTCTAAAAGACTTTTTGAGGGTATTCAGGTCATTTTACCTTTATCCGATTTGAAAAATATTCGTAAAAGTTCCAATAAGGATATTTCGGTCATTTACCGAATACCCAATTCCAAAGGATTCCACAAAACATTCCAATAAGGGCATTTGGATCATTTTCTAAATACTCAATTTCAAAAGGAACTCATTTCAAGAAATTCAGGATTCTAATCCGAAAAGAGGATTAAATTCAAAGCCTCTAAACATGTTTTCATAAAATGTTCCAATAAGGGTATTCTAGTCAATTCATGAATACTTGATTTCAAAAATTATCATTTTTTTGAAAATCCCAAGTATTTAATCCAAAAAGGACTAAATTCACAAAATTTGTGCTTTAATCATCCGCCAAGGTTTCCAAGCCAAATGTGAAGTTCATTCGAGCCTAAAGTGGCATAAAGATTATTCTTGCTCAGATAAATCTTAAATATGTTCAGGGATTTCCAAAATAGTATAAAACGTAGCATTTCATAGAAAAGTAAAGTACACTACCTTTCAAAAGGTTTTAGAAATCAAATGGACTCACCTCAGGTCTGAATTAACTTTTCCCGGTCATGGCCGTTCGACCGCCGTTTCTACCTTTTCCAACGTACCGTTGGCCGTTTACTGATAAATTTACACCAAACATCGATTTTAGGTAAAAATTGTGTTTGGTTGAAAAGTAGCCGACGGTTAGCAAACATCCAGCCGATGTCTAGCTGACGTGCTCGACGGTGAGCCGACGTCCAATCGACGGGGTCGATGGTTAGCTGACAGTTAAGGAAAACGTTCAACTTTCGTTCATGTCATTTTTTCGTTGTTTGTTCAATTCTTTCATTTTCCTTTTTCTATATCCTTCCTCCCTTCATGCACAAAGGATTCACTCCATATTTCTCATTCATTTCTGTAGGATATCTAAATTAATTAAACAGATTAAACGCAGTGAAAAATAGCAAGAAATCCAAGCCACGGATCACGGGTTTGCAGTAGAAATGGGAAAAAGAGAAGATCATACTTATTACCTCTTGAAGCCGGAATTTAAATTTTTCTTGTTCCAAGAACGCAGGCGCGATCCAGATCACAAAATCGGTTCACAGCAGCTCAACTGAAGTCCAAGAAAGAACTCCCTCTAATGATAATCCACACAAGGTCGAACGCTCACAATCTCACAATTCTATGCTAGTAGAATTTAGGAGACTAGGGTTTGATTAATAAGAGAGAGACAGCTAGGGTTTGATCAAGAGAGAGGCAGAGAAACGGTTTCTCTGTTATTGCGTGAATAGTCTGTGTCTCTTACCCTAAGGAAACCGTTTCCTTATATTTATAGATTTATAATTACCGTAAATTACAACTTAGTCCTTCAACGTCCAATTGTCAACAAATTGGTCCTTGAAGTTTACTTAATTATAATTAGGTCCCATGAATTATAACAAACTTATAATTCACCTATAAATATATTATCTTCTCTTAATTAACCCCACAATATTATCAAATAATATATTTGAGCATTCAAACCTTTATTGTGTGTGACCCATTAGGTTTCCTGGTCTTATTGGTAGCATAATATGAATTAATTCTAACAATATTAGAATTAATAATCCTTAATAAAATAAAGAATTAAATTTATTAATTCTCTAATTAATAAATCCATATTTAGCATATCAAGAGCGACATTTAGCAATGACTTTTGACCACCCAAAAGTCCAGAAAGTCAAGTGGCTTGACATGAACCTTTCAATAGCAAATTATCAATACAATAAACTCCTTTCACCATACAATATCTCATTCGGTCTAGAGCATGGAATTAGTGCCAACTCCCTCCAGAATATTATTAATTCTGGCCCGAATATTTTAGTACTTGTTCAAGAAATCCATTACTCGATATGTGTATCAATTGGAACAATTTCCATCACATAGTCGCCTTGGCCAAGGACTTCATGAGTAATGATTTCTACAGGTGGTATTGAGATATACTCTCCTACTATTAGGAGTGGTGAATCCTTTATTGACTTTCTCAACTACTTTCGTTTACTTTACGTTGTACCCAATATCCATCCCATAGGCAGTCCTAGATAAGACTCCAAAGATTAGAATCAAAGTACAACGCTTGTTAAACAAAGTACCTTGGAGATCTCAAGTCCAAGGATACTTGCACACTTGCTATAATGAGATTCTATCACTGGCACTAAATAGTTATCCAAGTGATTATCTCATAGCTAGGTCATCCAATGAACTTGTTCCAAAACAAGCATCCACACGTTAATCTTGAGTATCCCAATACTCACGGATATGAGAACTACCGTTTGATCCAATCAAGAGATATAATATGTGCCAGTCTTGGCGTATTAATAATGTCCCATCTTATTAATACTATGACTGGGGATTATTTAAGTACAAACACTGCATAGTGTAGTATGAATCTCACATCATGATCTCTATCATGATTTTCTTAACACTGTGTTGTACTAGGGACTTTATCTAACGGTTTGTACACATATTTAGATATAACAATCAAATTAAAAGATATAGAATGCCTCTTATTAATTTAATATGCAATATACATGGTACAAGTGATTGCCTCTAGAGCACAACACTAACAATTTCACCCAAAATCAAACAATTATTCTTCCTTAAGTTCATTTACTTCCCAACCAAAATTCTGAAATTTTACTGCCTTGACACATAATTTTATTTCGCACATAACTTTCAATCCAAAACTCTAATTTGGCTCTATGATATACCCAAACAACCATAAAATTCTCAAATTTACTTCTATGTAAGCCTTTTTCTAATTCCTAGTTCCCGTGACACAATGCAGGGCAAAAACTGTCCCAATAGTTTTCTGGTTTTTAATCTATTTTCACAAAACAACTTCACCTACTTTTGCTTATTGATTTATAACACCTATATAACCCTTAATCTACTTCATTTTTCCTTCAAACAACCTTAAAGTTTTTAGGTTCAAGAAGCCACTAAGTTCTTATGCAAATAACATATAATCAACATCAACGTTAAAAATAATCATAATCTATTTTCTTTAGCGTTTAACTTTTTATCCCAATTCTGCCATCTTTCTTCGCAATCATGAACAACCCTTTAAATCACCATTCAAATACCTTTATTTTCCATACAAAATATAACTTATAGATCCTTCACCCAATTGACACACATACTTGCTCACATAAAGTCTCACATAGTACACAATAATGACATTGGTCATCACAATTCTCATGTTTTCATATTATAATTCATATCAAAACGATCACCGTAACAAATTCTACAACTTTAATTCTTGAAGCGTAGGATTTTACCTTATTTATGAGATGTTCTAGCTTGAATTTTGCTCTAACAATCACCAAACTCTCAAGAACACACATTTTCTATTTCCTTTTCCAATTTTCCTCAATTTTCTCTATCTTTTCTTTCATTTCTCTTCCTTTTCTTTCTGCCCTCTTTATGGACGAATTTCCTTGCTAAAATTCAGCTCTTCCACCACCATACATGGTCCAAATTAGTGGCTATTTGGTCACAAATTGTGGGCTATCTACCATGTGTTGCAATTTCATTCGTCCACCCATTTTTTTATTTATTTTGTAAAACTTATTTGATAAATTTTGTCTTGTATGAAATCTCATACAACCTCTCATAATATGACACATGTCCCTATTCACCAATCACATAGTGCCACACATCCAAGTTTTACCTGCATTTTTAATTTTTCTAAAAAATAACCAAAATCGGGTCTAGAATGGAAAAATATTTTACTTCACCATTCAACTCCAAAAATTCCACCAAATCCATTAGTAATAGTTAAATTCTCTGATTCTTTCTCAATTTGGTTAAATTTGCGGTCAAAGTCGCGGGTGTGATTAAAATGACAAAAATGCTCCCGATAACCCAAATAACTTATTCCACACCAAAACGTGTGTTTCATCGCACTGATCAATTTCTATTCTTAGCGTACCCTTATATTCTTATTGTATTAATAATAGTAGCCTTCCGAAGATTTAGGGTACGAGTAGAACAAATCCAATAATTACATCCAAGTCCCAACAAAATATTATTATACCAAAATATTCATTTCATTACACCGATCATCTTTTGTTTTGGCCATTGATACAAATTCTCATCCTACTATAAGTAGTAGCCAATTAAAGGTGTATGTGGGGTATTACAATTATGCTACTACTAGACATTTCTTGGAAAGAAGTCTAGTCAAGAGTACTCCAAGATTTTGGTAAAATTTAGATGAGGCTGCTAAAGCTCAAATATTTGATACTAATGATAATATAGCTAATTTAATATCCCGAGCAGCAGAAGCCCTTTAAGATTAGAATTTGTCAGAGAAGGAAGTTTCGTAAAAGACCCTGCTACTTTAAACAAATATATGATTGCTTTACTTCAATTACAATTATGTGATATTTGTGAAATAGATAAATTTATTTGCGTCTTTCAAGATTATTATTATTATTATTATTATCATATTTATGATCGAGTTTATCAGATGCAAAGTTATTTGCCGTTATTCTTTTCTAAGATACTAGATCCTTGGGTTAAAAAATTTAATAGATACCTATAATCTTGGTAAAGCCGATACCTTAGGAAAAAGGGTAACATATTTAAAAGATAAATTGAGTGAATGGTGTGCAGATGCCATCTTAGCAAAGATGACCTGTGGATTAAAGAAAAGAATATCTTTATGTTGTGATAATCCTAAAATGCCTTCAATGATAGGATATGATAGTCATTTTTATTATAACAAGATAAAAAGGAAATATAAAAAGAAAAGCATTTTAAGAAAAAGATATTTTAAAAGGAGAAAGGCTAGATATTAATGTGAATATAAAAAATCGATAAAACAAATATACAAAAGAAAGAAAAAGGTTACAAAATTGAATGATTGCAAGTGCTATTATTGTTGGAAAATATGCCCTCTTAGACTAGATTTCTGATGTAAATATCGAATGTTTTAATAAAAGAATTTATTTTCAAAAATTGTTTGTGAATTTACATTTTTATTTGTGCACAGTTACGTTTGGAAAAGACCCACTGTGTTTAAGTAAGTGGTCCATGTGAATGGAGGTCTTTCATAGTAAGGTATGGATCACGGGTTACTTAACACATAAACCTTCGTTCTTAACCGATTGATGAGAATGGGAATCTCATCATGTCTAGGTTATTATTTGTGAATTCCAAAATGGGGAATGACTTACCTTTAGCCAGTGAGTAGTCCATTCACTTCATGATATAAGCGTATTTTGAATACATAGAACAGGACCTGTAGTAGTGGTTTCTAAAAGTACTATATGGTAGAAACTTAGACTACTACTGCTACAACGTGGACTAATACTCTACGATATGAGTATGAGTTGATGGTCTGACGAAGTTGGAAGCATGTATTTTGATATGCTATAGTTGAGGTTCTATCGTAGGACCAATATACTTGCATGTTGGGTATGTGTGACTAGTTAGTTAAAACAGATTTGTACAAGATAGTTTCTATACTATATCACCCATTGAGGTTGTCTGAATGATTTAAATATCTAGGGCCTTGGGAAACATGACTTGGATATTTGCTTTAAGGTAGCTCCCTTGGAAAGCGGAAACAATCCAGGAAGTCCTGGATCATTGGACTAAAAGTCTAAGGATGATAGATGTTATTTAGAGAGGTGTTAGTACACTTCTTCCTCTCTAAATGTATGGCGATGTATAAAGGAATATTTTAGTCATTACACCTGTAGGTCGGAGACTTTGCTAACGCAGCATTGTTCTTGGGGTCAATATTTCCTTATGGTGATATTATGAAATATTTAAAATGTAAAATACAACTATTTATATGGCAAGGGTATTTTGGTCATTGTAGTAGCCAAGGCGGTGTGTCTTTTGGTCCCCAGTATAGACTGTGAGTCCTAATTAAATATAGGCTAAGGAATTGATCTTAAATTAAATTAAATATAATTTATTTTTTTAAGTAGTGTGATTTAATTATTGGGCTAGAATAAAATAAAGGTCCTTGGAGAGAGAGAATTAATTAAATTAGTTTGATGGGTTAATTAATTGTTTAGGGCTTTGGCACCTGTGACTAAACTAATATAGGCTTGTTAATTGGACTAGTTTATTTGGTTGAGAAATTAATTATTTGTTGGGCAATTTATTTGGTTCTAATTAAAATAATTAATTTAGTCCACAAGGCTAAACTAAGAGTCCAATGGGCTAGTCCAGTTTAACCTAAGATTTTATTTAGGTTAAATAGGAAAATTGAATACAACGTTTTTTTCACTGCTTCTTCTTTGTGAAAAAAGAGACGCCTCTCTCACTCTCTCTCCAAGAAAGTTCCTTAGCCCTGTAAGTTGTTCACTAAACAGGATTAGGCAGGCTACATACTGGAAGAATGAGAGTTTGGCGTTCACCTACATGTAAAGACAGAGTAGGAGGCTTGGAGGAATCACACAAGAGGTTTGCACTAGCACACCTACCCCGGTTCCACACATTTTGGTCCAGCCAACTTTGAGAATAAGGAGAAAATGTTAGAAATTTTTCCTCTCGGAATCTGGACAGAGTGCAACCGGCGTTGGCTAGGGCTGTCGGAGCTGGTGCTAGCTCTGTTCAGGAGTTCCCCTATTCTTCAGTTTTTTTAGTTTTTCAGTTTTTGTTTCCGCTGTGTGCTCTGTGTTTTCCTCTTTTAAGCCTTCAATTGGTATTAGAGCATGAATGTTTTGTGAAAATATAGGGTGCATGCATCTAGTTGAATAAAATTGGACACATATGTGTGACTAAATTGTGATCCTTCACTATTTTTGGTATGGATAGATTCTTTGTTAAACCTCTTTGATGGAGGTATAGGAGATTTGTAATTTACTGTTTTTCTTAGCAAATCGTGTAAGCCCAATATTAAAGGGTACAGGCGATTATTGGTTTTGGTTGATTTCATTATATTTGGGTTGAAATCGAAGAGCCAATGAAGGAAGAAAGTTGCAGAAAAATTGCAAGAAAGTCACAGAAGGATGACCCGGTAGACCGCAACCGGCGTCGGCTCGGGTTTGGGATCCGGTCTGTGCACTGCTTGCCCACGAGGTTTGGTTCTGTGCGGCGGGTGCAGTGGACTGCTGTGCAGATGAGTGCTCGATCCAGTGCGGCGGGTGTAGTGGACCAAGGAGAAATTTTGATTTTTCCTTATAATTTTTCTTGCATTTTCTTTTTGGTTTTAGGGTCCATACCAGGTGAAGTTAATATTTTTACAATAGTTAATATTCATGGAATATTTTTCCATGAAAAATATTAGTAAAGGATTTTAAGATTAAACAAAATCATTAATTAATTAATGTGTTTAATTCTATTACTTGGGCACTTAGGTTTAAAAATAGAAAAGCATGAAAACGTCTACTATTTTCTAGCATGCTATTTATTTTTATGTACTTATGTGCACGTTTTCTCAAAGACCAAAGTCTTTAGGAATATTTTTGACAAGAAAACATTTTTCTAAAAATAAAATGGTTATTTTGACTTGAACAAAAATTAATCCTTAGATATTTTTCTCAAAGGATTTAATCCTTGACATAGAAAATATATTAGATTTAGATATTTTTGTAAGTTAAAATAGAAAGCCATTTTGTTTTATTTTGGCATAAGAAAAATTGTTTTGTCAAATAAACTTGAGACCAAAGTCTCTAGAAAGTTTTAATTGAATTTTTTTTGAAATCATTAAGTTTTTTAACTAAAATAAAATTAGTCCATGGAAAAATCTCTCAAAGGATATATACTTTAACATAGAGATTTTAATGGATTTAAATATTTTATTTTTGAGTTAAGGGAAAACTTAATGGAAATTTTCAAAAGCATATTTTTCAGAAAACCCTTGTTTTAAAAGTTTAAATGAGAGAAGGGTTCCAACGGTCCCATGGCTTCCATCACGATCCTCATTAGAGATTGTGGGTCCTCTCGCGTCACCCTGAGAGTGAACCCGTATAGAATGGGGATACCACAAAGATTTAGATCTAATGGAGGGATGTAATTAATAACTTGGGACATGAACTATGATCGGCCAGCCCCTTGTTGGAGGTTATAGTGCGAGGTATGTCTATAGAAAATGAGAGAAAACGGCCATCCCCTCAGTGGATTTATCTTCTAGATCATTACCTAGAAGGGAAATTAATTTGTAGTGGTTAACACACTTAGCTTAGGGAACTGTTAATCTTCTCAGGAAGTTATGTCAATTTTCCCAAGAGCCAAATTAATTATTATCAGTTTTGATAATAAGGATAAAGTGCATAAATTTGTTTTGTTTTAACAAACTAAATCTTTTTCTTTTATTTTTGATTTTTTAGAAATGGTGGGAGGTTCTTTTAGTTTATTGGCCATTATTCTCTGAGAGAATAAGCTAATGGGACCAAACTATGTGGACTGGAAGAGGAACCTGGACATAATACTTATAGTGGAAGAGTATAAGTATGTCCTTTATGAAACCTGCCTTGTTATCGGGGAGGGTTCCATCGCTGAGGAGCGAGAGGCTGAGAAGGTATGGAAGAAGGCCAACGAGATGGCTCGTTTTACATGTTGGCCTCCATGACTAATGTGCTCCAATCAAAACATGAGCACATGGCTTCTGCGTATGACATAAGTCAATCATTAGCTACGATGTTCACGGATAAGAGCTGGCCCGCAAGGCAGGAGGCTCTTCGAACTATCATTAACACTAAGATGGCTGAGGGAGCATCAGTCAGAGAGTATATGCTCAAGATGATTGCTGCTTTTGAGGAGGCAAAAATTTTAGGGGCTGTCATTGACTCCAAGAGCCAAGTGGACATGGTTCTTGAATCTCTACCGGGTTCCTTTACTCAGTTCAAGTTAAATTACAAATGAACAAGTTAAACATGAGTTTAATTGAGTTGATGAAGGAACTCCAGATGATGGAGAAGGTCATGAAGCCACAATAAAATGCTATGATTGTTAAGGCTTCATCTTCTACAGTTGGGCCCAAGCCCAGAAAGTTTAAAAAGAAGAAGGGCAACGCAACGGCCCAGCCCAAAGGTAAACCCAAGGGCAAGTGCTTCAAATATGGACTGAAGGGACATTGGAAAAAGGAGTGTCTAGCTCTTCAAGCCAAGAAAAACCTCATAGGTAATGTTTTTTTATCTAGAGTCTATATCAATGGTTGGATCAACTTCCATTTGGATTATTAATTCAGGAGCCACTGATCACATCTGTAACTCCTTGCAGGGCTTTAGAAAGATTAGAAGATTGCAGAAGGGCGAATATGGACAACGTGTGGGAAATGTAGCACAAGTTTGGGCTCTTGCAGTGGGAGAGCTAAATCTTGTTTTTTTTATTGTAATAGAATAATGGTTTTGAAAGATATTTTGTATGTACCTGGATTTCGACAGAATTTGATTTTAGTTGCAAACTACTAAATCAAGGATATTCTGTATCTTTCCATTCTGGTATTTCTATCAGTAGAGATGGAGAAGTTTTATGTACTGGGCACATGTATGGGAATCTATATTTTTTAAATCCTATTAACAATCAATTAAATAACACTCAATTTGAACCTTTAATAAGGAAGAGAAAAACCAATGTCAATGACTCTTGTCTTTGGCATCTAAGGTTGGGTCATATAAACTCAACCAGGATTTAGAAGTTAATCCATGATGGGCTCTTGGTCTCATTGAGATTGGAAAATTGGTCTCAGTGTGAATCCTGCCTAATGGAAAAGATGACCAAAAGATCATTTACCCCTAAGGTGGATAGAGCTAAGGAGGTATTGAGTCTTGTTCACACTGATGTGTATGGTCCATTGTCTACACCAGCTAGAGGGAGTTTTTAGTACTTCATCACTTTCATAGGTGATTGTACGAGGTTTGGTTATATTTACTTGATAAGATGCAAGTCTAATTCTTTCAACAAGTTTAAAGAGTTTAAGGCTGAAGTGGAGCGTTGGACAGGTAAATTAATCAAGACCTTACGATCAGATCGTGGTAGAGAGTACCTTCTTGGTGAATTCAAAGACTACATAGTACATCATGGGATAATATCCTAACTCTCTACGCCGGGATACCCTAGCAGGATGGAGTAGCTGAGAGAAGGAACCAGACATTTATGGAAATGGTCCGAAGTATGATGTCTTATGCTACTCTTCTAGTGTTTTTTTGGAGATATGCCCTGGAAACAGCGGTATACATTCTGAACTTGGTGCCTTCCAAGTCAGTACTTAGGACTCCCTATGAGATGTGGACAGGGCGTAAGTTAAGTCTGAATCATCTTAGGATATGGGGTTGTCCAGCTTATGTACTGGTCAAGGGAGAAAAGTTAGAACCAAGATTAGAATTATGCTATTTTGTTGAGTATCTAAAAGGGACAAAGGGTGGTTACTTTTATCATCCTAAGGAGTAGAAAGTACTGGTAAATACCAATGCTAGATACTTAGAGGATGATCAGAGTACTTCCACTAATGGTTCAACTAGGTTATAACTTGAGGAGAAGTTATCTTCAGAATCAACTTCTTCTGACCCGATTGTGAAACAAGAAGAGGCACGCCTTAAGAGCCTATACAAATGGAGCCTCGTCGTAGTGGGAGAGTGTCTAGGGTTCCGGAGAGATGGACTGAAAAAGCTTTCGAGTTAGTCTCCGACCATCAGGAACAAGACCCCAGTTAAGTCTTACAGTTTCACTCAAAACGAGGATGAACCATGCGTGTACAGGAAACTTGAAGGCATAAATGTGGTTTTTCTTGTCCTCTATGTGGATGATATTCTACTCATTGAAAATGATATAGGGTTATTATCATCTACAAAGGTTTGGTTGTCCAGTCAATTCAGTATGAAGGACTTGGGAGAAGCTAGCTACATTCTCGGGATTAGACTTCTTAGAAATAGGAAGTAGAGAATGTTAGGATTATCCCAGATGGCATATATTGACAAGATGCTGGCTAGGTACAGCATGGACTCATGCAAGGGAGTTCTAATTCCTTGCAGACATGGGTTGTCATTTTCTTCAAGAGACTGTCCTACTCAAGAAGAAAATGACAGAATGAGTAGGATTCCCTACGTTTCGGCTGTGTGAAGTCTTATATATGCCATGCTATGTATTAGGCTAGATATATGCTTTGCCGTAGGCTTATTTAACAGATATCAGTTAAACCCTGGGGAGGTTCATTGGAAAGCTGTAAAGCATATTCTCAAGTACTCAAAGGAATGATATATTATATGCTGGTTTACAGGACTGATTATTTTATTCCTACCGGATACACAGACTCAGACTTCTAGGTAGATAAAGATGAGAGAAAATCCACTAGTGGATATGTCCTCACTTTGTTTGGAAGAGCAATTTCATGGAGGAGTATCAAGCAATCTTACATTGCTGACTTAACCATGGAAGCTGAGTATGTTGCAGCTTCGGAGGCATCCAAGGAAGTAGTCTGGCTTTGGAAGTTCCTTTCAGAACTTGGAGTCATGCCACACATGGACATGCCGATTGTGATATATTATGACAACACTGGAGTAGTATTACAATCTAAAGAACCTAGGAATCATAAGATGGGGAAGCACATCGAGAGGAAGTACCACCTGATCCGGGATTTCATCTAGAGATGGGAAGTCAAGGTGGAACAGATTGCCTCCGAGAACAATCTAGCTGATTCATTCACCAAGCCTTTAGCTGAGAGAGTCTTTAAGAGATACCTAGGCACCATAGGGGTGGGCACTTACGGACTTAGTCTTAGAGTGCAAGTAGGATATTGTTGGGAAATATGCCCTCTTAGACTAGATTTTTGATGTAAATATCAAATATTTTAATAAAAGAATTTATTTTCAGAAATTATTTGTGAATTTACATTTTTATTTGTGCACAATTACGTTTGGAAAAGACCCATTGTGTTTAAGTAAGTGGCCAATGTGAATGGAGGTCTTTCATAGTAAGGTATGAATCACGGGTTACTTAACACATAAACGTTAGTTCTTAACCAATTGATGAGAATGAGAATCTCATCATGTCTAGGTTATTATTTGTGAATTCCAAATGGGGAATGGCTTACTTTTAGCCAGTGAATAGTTCACTCACTTCATGACATAAGCGTATTTCGAATACGTAGAACAGGACCTGTAGTAGTGGTTTCTGAAAGTACTATATGGTAGAAACTTAGACTACTATCGCTACAGCGTGGACTAGTACTCTACGACTTAAGTATGAGTTAGTGGTTTGACGAAGTTAGAAGCAAGTACTTTGACATGCTATAGTTGATGTTCTATCGTAGGGCCAATATACTTGCATGTTGGGTATGTGTGACTAGGTAGTTAAGACAGATTTGTACAAGATAGTTTCTATACTATGTCGCTCCTTGTTGTTGTTTGAATGATCTAAATATCCAGGGCCTTAGGAAACATGACTTGGATATTTGTTTTAGGGTACGTAACTCCCTTGAAAAGCGAAAACAATCCAGGAAGAAATGGATCATTGGACTAGAAGCCTAAGGATGGTAGATATCATTTAGAGAGGTGTTAGTACACTTCTTCCTCTCTAAATGTACGGCGATGTATAGAGGGGTATTTTAGTTATTACACCTATAGGTCGAAGACTTTGCTAACGCATCATTGTCCTTGGGGTCAATATTTCCTTAATTGATATTAAAAAATTTTTAAAATGTAAAATACAGCTATTTATATGGCAAGAGTATTTTGGTCATTTTAGTAGCTAAGGCGGTGTGTCTTTTGGTCCCCAATATAGACTCGCCAGTATAGACCGTGAGTCCTAATTAAATACATGCTAAGGAATTAGTTTTAAATTAAATTAAATAGAATTTATTTTATTTAAGTAGTTTGATTTAATTATTGGGTTAGAATAAAATAAAGGTCCATGGAGAGAGATAATTAATTAAATTAGTTTGGTAGGTTAATTAATTGTTCAGGGCTTTGGCCCAGTTTGAATAATTAAAGATTAACATGGAACTAAACTAATATAGGCTTGTTAATTGGATTAGTTTATTTGGGCTGGGAAATTAATAATTTATTAGGCCATTTATTTGGTTCTAATTAAAATAATTAATTTAGTTCAAAAGGCTAAACTAAGAGTCCAATGGGCTAGTCCATTTTAACATAGGATTTTATTTAGGTTAAACAGGAGGATTGAATACAACGTTTTTTCACTGCTTCTTCTCTGTGAAAAAAGAGATGCCTCTCTCACTCTCTCTCCAAGAAAGTTCCTTAGCTCTATAAGTTGTTCCTCAAACAGGATTAGGTAGTCCATATACTGGAAGATCGAAAGTTTGGCGTTTACCTACATGCAAAGACGGAGTAGGAGGCTTGCAGGAATCGCACCAGAGGTTTGCACCAACACACCTACCCTAGTTCCACACATTCCGGTTCTGCAAACATTGAGAACAAGGAGAAAAGGTTAGAAAATTTTTCCCTCGCAATCTGGACAGAGCGCAACCGACGCCGGCTCTGTTCGGGAGTTCCCCTGTTCTTTAGTTTTTCCAGTTTTTCAGTTTTCGCTTCCGCTATGTGCTCTGTGTTTTCCGCTTTTAAACCTTCAATTATTGCCAGGAGATTGGTCATTATTCCAATAGATAAATAAAAAGATTTTTGAAATTGATGAAGATATCAGTAATATGATTGAACAAGGAGAATTTGTTCGAATTAATGAATTTGACGATATTGAATCTGAAGACAGTTTTTTTATTTTGACAGATACAGAATATACATCATTTGATAAAGAATGAAATTACTGAAGCTTCTAGTTCAACAATAATAGATAACCTAGTAGAATAGCTCTGTGAATATAAACATGATATATTAATCGATAAAAGAAAATTAAAACAAATTCAAAATGAACAAATTTAAAATAACTTTTCAAATTTCTTGTATATTTATAATTCATTTGGTTGTTTGTTTACAACAGTTGTAATAAATATCCTAACATGTTTATAATATATATATATATATATATATATATGTTATATGTACAAACACACATACTTTGTATATATATGTACATATATCTACATATATATGTACATATATGTGTATATTTCAAATATATACATATATTGTTAGTGTTGTGCCCTAGAGGCAATCACTTGTACATTGTATATGATATATTTTTATTTTAATAAAAGACATTATTTATCTTACAGTTTCTTTTATTTAAATTAAGTAATATAACTGTTCGATAAAGTCCCTAGTACAACACTGTGTTAAGGAAATCAGATAAAGATCATGATATGAGATTTCTACTATACTGGATGGTGTTAGTACTTAAATAGTCTCTAGTCATAGTATTAATGAGACAAAACATCATTAATGCGTTAAGACTAGCATGTGTTAGACTTTCTGATTTGATTAGGCGGTGGTTCTCATAACCGTGAGTATTGAGATACTCAAAGTTAACATATGGATGTTTGTTAATGGAACAAGTTCATTGGATGACCTAGCTTTGAGATAATCACATGGATAAATATTTAGTACCGGTGATATAATCTCAATATAGTAAATGTGCAAGTATCCTTAGACTTGAGATCTCCAAGGTACTTTGTTTGCTGAGCTTTGTACTTTGATTCCAATTTCTGGAGCTCGATCGAGGGCCGCCTATGGGATGGATATTGGTACATTGTGAGGTAAACGAAAGTAGTTGAGAGGGTCAATAAAGGATTCACCACTCCTAATAGTAGGGGCGAATATCTCACCGCCACTTGTAGAAATTACTACTCGAGAAGTCCTTAGCCAAGACGATTGTGTATTGGAAGCAGTTCCAATTGATGCACATCTAGAGTAGTGGGTTCCTGGTACAAGTACTATTGTATTTGGGTCAGAATTAATTCTGGAGGGAGTTGGCACTAATTCCGTACTCCAAACCAAATGAGATGTTGTATGGTGAAATGAGTTAATTGCACTGAAGTTTGTTATTGAAGGGTTCATGTCAAGCCACTTGACTTCCTGGACTCTTGAGTGGTCATGATGTATTTCTAGATACCGCTCATGATATGGGAATATGGGTTTAATAATTGATGAATTAATAAACTAATCCTAATTAGAATTAATAGGATTAATTCTAATTAATTATGGATTATTAATCTCAAAGACGTTTAGATTAATTCATGTTCCCTACCAATTGATTGGGAAACCTAATAGGTCACACACAATAGAGGATTATATACTCAAGATGTTATTTGATAACATAGTGGGGTTAATTGGGAGAAAGAGAAGTTATTGTGGACAAATTATAATTAGTTATAATTTGTGGTCCAAGTTGTAATTGTGAGAATATGTTGTTTCCAATTACAATTAGGGAATTCTAATAGGAATAGAATTCTCAGTTTTGGGAAGGAAAATTTCGTGTGACATATTATCAAGACACACGAAACCCTAGCTGAAAAGTGACACACGAAAAACTAGCAACACTCGACCTTCTCTTCTCTCCCTCTCTCATGATTGTTCTTGAAAAAAAGCCCTACCCGCCATCTTATTTCTGCTAGCATAAGAAAGTTTGGTGCTTGAGTATTCCTCTGTGTGGATTACTGTTAGAGATAATCACACATTGTGATTATAGTAGTTAGACGTTCAACTCACGTGGAGGTTGATTACGAGGATTGCTGCATCGCGCATTGACTTGAAGAAGATCAATTTTGTTCTTCGGACGATCACCCAAAAGTAAAAGCTGTGACCTTTACTCTCTTTATATCTTGTTTTCTACACATATGTAGATCCTGGGATGGTATCTCGTTTTATTTTTCGCTGCGCCGTATACGATACGAGCCTGAGATACCCAACATGTATGTATGTATGTATGTATGTATGTATGTATGTATGTATGTATGTATGTATGTATGTATGTATGTATGTATGTATGTATGTATGTATGTATGTATGTATGTATGTATGTATGTATGTATGTATGTATGTATGTATGTATGTATGTATGTATGTATGTATGTGCTATATTAAATAATATATAGAGTATATAAATGTGTGTGTGTGTGTATATATATATATATATATATATATATATATATTATATGTATATATATATATTATATGTCTCTGTATATGTATATGTATATATATGTTGTGTTATATATGTGTGTGTGTGGGGAATATATACCTAGCGTACCTGACGTCTGGTACTTTCGACTTACCTGGCACCAGATGCACTCTATTCTTTCTCTATTTTTGCTCTGTTTTTAGCATAGACCCGGTGCTAGGTACATTTACTAGATCTAGTGCCAGGTCCGTTCTGGAATTTCTCTTGAAGTTCGCTTAATTTCTGCTGTTGGAGCTGAATAGACCCAGCGCCTGGTCCACTAGCTGGGCCTGTCGCCAGGTCTATTCTGGTTGCATGTACTTTTTGCTCGATTTTACCTTGAATCTGCACATATTTTCTAAAAACATCTTTTACAAGCAAAATGTCAAATAGGAAGGAATATGCCTAGTTATTACAACAAATATATCTTAATACAACCTCAAATAACTAGGAAAAGAATTGTGATTTTAACCCCTATCAATTCCCCCATACTTGAACATTTGATTGTCCTCAAGTAAAATACTTTAGTCTAAGAAAATTCATTAAGAAAACACAAGTTCTTTCGCATTGAAAAATTTCTTCATCATAGCAAAGATTATGTCTTCTTTTCAAACTTTAGATACAACTTTTCGTCATTCATATCCTTCGAAACCAATTTCAAACTTTGAAACACTGGATAAGACATCACAAAACTCTTGAAGTCAAATTAATCAAGTGTATACCTTAGTCCAAGAAAATTATTTTACTTTTCAAGTAAAAATATAGATAACATAAATCACATAAGTCAAGCCATCTACCAACTCAAGCATTATAAATTCAAAAATTGCACATTTATGATGTAAGGAAAGCACTCCAATTTTTCTCTCAAAATTTTTCAATGACTTAGGGAATTGATAGCCTCAAGTGTATGAATTTCTCTTCACACACCGTATTAACCCTTTTTTCAGTCACCACTAATCGTTTTTTTGCAACAATTCTCCGTTTTTTTTTCTATGCTCTTTCTTGCCTTTTTGCCTTTGGGATAGATTTAAGAGAGTGCACCGAATTCATTTGGTACTTCTCCCTATATTGACCCACTTTTCAGCTAAAAGTCTTCAAAGATCATCAATAAGACCATTTTTTTCTCAATGCACATCAACAATAGTGTTGTTTCCACTCATTATTTTTCTCTTTAACTCAAATCAAAATTTTCATAACATTCTCATCAATCTTTCCTCTCAAAGATCTTTTTTCTACTCACATTTTTTTCATCATAACTTAAAGCCTCGCAAAATTTAAACTCATAATACAAGAGTTAGCTAATAAACTCTTCCCATATTCATTATATATTCTATATTCCAACTAGATAAGTCAAATAACATTCACACACCAATGCATGATAAATATATTTTTCAATAAAACTAATTTCATCAAACTCCACCTAATGAATGACAAAACTCATATCCAAGTAAGAAAAAGAATTATAACCTCGCTTAACAATGAAACCACTGAAATTTTTGAAAAAGTTATCACAAACAAAAAATATATGCACAAAAAAATTTGGAAAAGCACTTCTTCTACCTTTATTCTCCCCCCCAAATTTAAACTAGATATTGTCCTTAATAGCCAAAGATAGAATAATAAAAGTACAGCTAAGAAGACCAAGATGAATAAAGAAGAAGAATAAAGTGAAGAAGATACTTTCATTACATTGTCGTGCCACCAGGTTTGAATCCAACTTAAGGAAGGGTCAGTACAAGAGTACCTACTAAAAGAAAAAAAAAAATAAATCTAGAAAAAGAAAATAAAAAAAATAAGATAAAGGAAACAAAAAAGAAAAGAAAAGACACCTACAAGCTAGTAAATGTCATTAAAATTTAAAAGAAAAAGAAATAATAGAAAATAAAATACAAAAGAGTGAGTCAAGAGTCATCCTCATCATTATTATTGTCAGCTTTGCGACTAGAAGATGCACCAGTAACGTGTTGGATCAAAGTGGCCAGTTTTTGATCTTGGACATCCTGGAGGTGACGAATAGTGGCAATGGAATAGCGGAGCTGGAGGAGGATAGTCATCTGGCTCTCTATTCGTGCCTCAAAATCAGTGTATGAATGAGAGCTATTAGCACGAGTGGCTGGTCTAGCAAGTGGCACCTCTTCCTCCACCTCATCTGGGGGAAGCTCCTCCCTTCCAGGGTACTGTACCTCATATGGCCTCTTCCACCTTTTGGCCCTCTCATCATAGCGATACCCACACTGAATCAAAGTATGCTCCATCATGAGGTCACGGTTAGTAGTTAGCTCATTTAACTCTCCATCTAGTCGTACTCCAAAGTCTCTCAAAATACGCATAATAACCAAAGGGAATTTGAGGGCTTTGGCTGCAATGTTAGAGGCAACAACCTCACGCATAGAATTAATGATAATTGGAGTAAGGGGAATAGGTTTATGGCTCCTCATCTTATCTAGAATATACAGGTCATGTTTCTTAAACTCATTGAAGCCACTAGTCTTGGGATATATATTGAAAGCAAAGATATAGATTAGGGCATGCCACTAAGCCTTAATGTCATTATTGGAGTAATATTGATATTGATCTATTTTCCCTTTTCTCCTCATACGAAAACTAGCCCCCACAACCCCCATATCCCAGGTAAGTTTAGAGATGACCTTTTGGTTATTACGGTCCATAGCAATCCATGGTCCCTCATTCGAGATTCCTAAAATTCTAGCTAGTATAGCCCTATCAAACTCAATGGGAATCCTTTTGATCATGGTGGAAATGACTTTAGAGTATTTTTCTTTTTATCTTGCATATTGGCATAAAATTATCTCACATGCATAGGATAATAAGGACCTTCCATTCTAATGATAGTCTCCCACCCCAGGTGCCTAAACATAGTAGAAAGCGATAGGGAATTGTCTAAAGATGGCTTGTATCACTTTTATACTATAATCTTATTATGTTGATACCAATCATACCAAATTTGGCACATAGGATCATAAAATTAGGTAGGTTGGGTAGGTTGAAGCTCGAAGGAATGTGTAGATGAAGATGCCTCTCGAGTTCTCTTAGCCCCCGCTGCTAACCATCTAGGTCGTCTAGACATGATGAGAGGATGAAGAAAGATGATAAAAATAGAAAAATAGGAGGCAAACCCAACAACGTGGTATTGACTATGATGAAACCTTCTCGCCAGTAGCCATGTTGAAATCCATCAGGATACTCCTAGCCATTGCTGCTCAATATGATTATGAGATTTGGCAAATAGATGTGAAAACAACTTTCCTAAATGGAAATCTGACTGAGGAAGTGTATATGACACAACCTAAGGGTTTCACATCCAGTGATGGCACAAAGGTGTGCAAGCTGCAAAAGTCCATTTATGGACTTAAGTAAGTTTCTAGGAGTTGGAATATCCGTTTTGATGAAACAGTCGAAGAGTTTGGTTTCATTCAATACTTGGATGAGCCTTGTGTATATAAGAAGGTTAGTGGGAGTGCAATCGTTTTCTTACTGCTTTATGTAAATGGCATATTGCTAATAGGAAACGATATACCTGTATTGCAAACGGTTAAAATTTGATTGTCCAAACAATTATCCATGAAAGATCTTAGAGAAGCAACCTATATTCTTGGAATAGGGATCTATAGAGATAGATCCAAAAGGTTGCTTGGTCTTTCACAGTTTACATATATAGATAAAGTGCTAAAGAGGTTTAGCATGGATCAATCCAAAAAGGGATTATTGCCCATGTCATATAGTGTAAGCCTTTCAAAGTCGATGTCTCCTAAGACACAAGTTGAAAGGGATCACATGAGTAAGATTCCATATGCCTCAGCAGTTGGATCTATCATGTATGCTATGATATGTACTAGGTCCGATGTATCTGGTGCTCTCAATTTGACGAGAAAATACCAATCCGACCTTGGTGAGGGTCATTGGGTGGTTGTAAAGAATATCCTTAAGTACTTAGGAAGGACTAAGGATATGTTCTTAGTATATCGAGAAGGTGATTTAAAAATAAACGTGTATACTGATGCCAGTTTTCAATCTAACAAAGATAATTTCAAATCACAATCCGGCAACGTGTTTACGTTGTGCGGAGGGACAATAAGTTGGAAAAGTTCCAAACAAGAGACTACTGCCGACTCTACGATAGAAGCTGAGCACATAGCTACTTCTGAAGCAGCTAAGGAGGCTGTTTGGATCAAGAAGTTTGTGACGGAACTGGGTGTGGTTCCTAGTGTTGTTGGTCCAATAACCTTGTATTGTGACAACAACGGAGCTATTGCACAAGTAAAGGAGCCGCGGTCTCACCAACGATCCAAACACGTATTGCGACGCTATCATCTGATCCGGGAGATCATAGATAGGAATGATGTAAAGATAGAAAGAGTTCCCACGGATGAGAACATAGCTGACCCGCTTACGAAGCACTATCCCAAAAGAAACATGATTGTCATGTTGAGTCATTCAGTATTAGATACATGAATGATTAGCTCTAGTACAAGTGGGAGTTTATTAGTGTTGTGCCATAGAGGCAATCACTTGTACATTGTATATGACACATTTTATTTTAATAAAAGGCATTATTTATCTTACAGTTTCTTTTTTTTACTTTAAGTAATATAACTGTTCAATAAAGTCCATAGTACAACACTGCGTTAAGGAAATTATGATAGAGATCATGATATGAGATTCCTACTACACTGGATGGTGTTAGAACTTAAATAGTCCCTAGTAATAGTATTAATGAGACAGGACATCATTAATGTGTTCAGACTAACATGTGTTAGACTTCCTGATTTGATCAGGCAGTGGTTCTCATAACCATGAGTATTGAGATACTCAAAGTTAACACATGGATGCTTGTTAATGGAACAAGTTCATTGGATGACCTAGCTTTGAGATAATCATATGGATAACTATTTAGTGCCATTGATATAATCTCAATATAGCAAACGTGCAAGTATCCTTAGACTTGAGATCTCCAAGGTACTTTGTTTGCTGAGCTTTCTACTTTGATTCCAATCTCCGGAGCTCGATCGAGGGCCGCCTATGGGATGGATATTAGGTACATTGTGAGGTAAACGAAAGTAGTTGAGGGGGTCAATAAATGATTCATCACTCCTAATAGTAGGGGCGAATATCTCACGGCCACTTGTAGAAATTACTACTCGGAAAGTCCTTGGCCAAGGCGATTTTGTATTGAAAACAGTTCCAATTGATACACATCTAGAGTAGTAGGTTTTTGGTACAAGTACTATTGTATTCGGGCCAGAAATATTTCTGGAGGGAGTCGGCACTAATTCTGTACTCCAAACCGAATGAGATATTATATGGTGAAATGAGTTAATTGCACTGAAGTTTGTTATTGAAGGGTTCATGTCAAGCCATTTGACTTCCTAGACTCTTGGGTGGTCATGATGTGTTGGTAGATACCGCTCATGATCTGAGAATATGGTTTTATTAATTGATAAATTATTAAACATATCCTTATTAGAATTAATAGGATTAATTCTAATTAATTATGGATTATTAATCTCAAAGACGTTTGGATTAATTCATATTCTCTACCAATTGACTGGGAAACCTAATAGGTCACATACAATAGAGGATTATATACTCATGATGTTATTTGATAACATTGTGGGGTTAATTGAGAGAAAGAGAAGTTGTTGTTGACAAATTATAATTAGTTATAATTTGTGGTACAAGTTGTAATTGTGAAAACTTGATGTTTCCAATTACAATTAGGGAACTCTAATTGTTTTAGAATTCCAAATTTTCAATGATTTTTCGGTTTCATGATGATATAACCGAAAAAACCTAAGGGTGATTCACGTGAGAAGAATAGCAGCCACCTAAACCTTCTTCTTCTTCTTCTTCTTCTCTCTCGATTTTATCTTGTAGAGGAACCCTAGCCGCCACTTAGAATTTCTGCTAGCACAGAAAACTACGTGCATGTGTATTCCTCTGTGTGGATTACTATTAGAGATAATCACACACTGTGATTATAGTGGGTAGACGTTTAACTCACGTGGAGGTTGATAACGAGGATTGCTGGATCGCGCCTCAACTTGAAGAAGAAAATTTTGTTCTTCGCACGATCACCCAAAGGTAAAAGCTGTGACCTTTACTCTCTTTATGTCTTGTTTTCAACATATAGACGGGTCCTGGGAGAATATCTCGATTTATTTTCCGCTGCGCTGTATGGGATATGAGCTTGAAATACCCAACATTGGTATCAGAGCCATGCTATGTGTGGTCTACGGTCATTGTTTTGGCATGAAAAACTATTTTCGTGTTTGTCTTTGTTTGTTGTGAAAATCGTTTTCACTCGAATCGAAATCGTTTCGATCTTTATGTGTTGGGTCCGTAGCACAATATGATTATGTAAAAGTCACAGAGTATTTCGAAAAGATGCTTTCTTTGGTGCTGATAATTTCTACAGGAAAAACGTTTTCTTGCAACATGGATGTTGCCCTCCGTTTCATCTTAATTTTCCGTTTAGATTTTGTTTAAACTAACAAATTGGTTGTTGTTTAGAGCTTCAAAACAGAAAATACTGTTGAGAATTGTTCTCACTGAACATTTGCAGAAGAAGAAAGCACCAGAAATTATTTCTGGAATTTTTTGAAAATCGCCGCCATTGTTGCAGAACACAGGCGGCGCCGGCTCCGGCCTCCAAGCCAGCGCCGGTTTCATTCTATTCGTGATGTCTGAAAATCATTTTTTGAAGAGAAAATTTTTTGGAAACCAGAACAGAGTCGGCACAGGCTCTATCTTCTAAACCGGCGCCGGTTCTGCTCTGTTTGTGACTTCCAGCTATTTAAATTTTTTTTTCTGGAACAGAATTTTGAAAAGGAAAAACCTAATTTGATGAGAGACGGGATCCAAAAGCATTTTCTCAAAATTAGTTTTGAGACAATCAATTTTGTTCTTCATAATGATTTTGAAAATTTAAAATTGATGTATTCTCTAAAATGGTGATTTTAGAATTTGTTTTATTTTTCCAAAAATAGTGATTTTGGAATAATAAAAGTATATGTTTATTTTGTTTAAGCATAGTCAATGGCATGGTGGATGGTTATGGACTAAAATCAATTATATCTGTTTATGCATTTTACAGTTTTGGTTTTTATGAAATAGGGCCTACCTGTCCTGCATTCTCTAGAATTCTTGTGTAATTCTCTTCTCATCTAACTCCCCTCGAATGTATCTCGAGATTTTCTTTCTTTTGAAAATTATGTAATTAGTTTACATAGGTTAGATAGGAGTAGAATTATTTTATTCTAGAGATGGCAACCTGTAACACCCCGCTACCTAGGCCCGCCAGGGCCAGGGATGTTGCCTCGTTCAAAGGATAAGGGGTCTTTATAACTAGGACACACAAATATAATAGCGGAAATAAAATGATACTTCAATTTAAAATTTATTACAACCCAAAAGAAATAATAATAAATCCAAGAATACTCAAAACAAATCCATAATAAAAATTCATCCGCTCTCAGCTCTCCCAACATTACACAAAATAAATCCTCAGAAAATTCTTCCAAAGCAGACAATATATAGCTACTCATGCCCACAACAGGATGGACCTGAAATAATGATAAAATGGTGGTGAGATAGAAATCTCAGTAAGTCCGTGTGTGCTTTGGGTGTTTAGGGAAAACAGTTCGTGGATGCAAAGTGTGAAACCTTTATAAGAGAAATACTGGCAAACAGTAACATTAGTCAAAAGTAAGAGTGGCATTTTGGCTTTTTCAGCCATACATAAGTAATAAAATCAACCACTCGAAAGAAAGGGATATGGGTTACCACACGTTGGGCCCCATAACCGGTCAGAATGCCGACACTTTGTGCGGATCGACAAAAGTAGGTGATCGGCCTATCGGGCAAGATACTCCTCCTTCTCTATACCCAAACAATAACCGGGTGTCCATTCTCGTAAACCACGATCACTTGATCGAAAACAAACTGCTAGCTCGGACCAGCACGACTCACTGGACTGACATCCTATCCGGGAAGGACTCACCCCTCAGAGGTGGCCACCTACTGAGAGACTTACCCTAACCCTTCAAAGACTAGTCCTAATAGTCCACCCTTATTGAGTACTCAACGACGTTTCCCACTTGGGATAAAATGAACAAATCATGATTCCACATGAAACTGGCAATTTAGGGATCTCCAAAATCGTTATCAAAAACAGTTTTAGAAAGTATTTTAAGTTTGAGTAAATCTGCTCAATAATTCAATTGTTTGAAATAAGAAAGGATCCCACCCTCAATTGCCTTTATATACATGAGCATACATACACTCTACATTTGGCTTGCCATAAAGAAAACATTTCACATCAATCAGGTTTTATGCAGGAGCTTACCTGATTCTTGCTCACAATAACAAGGTCTCCAACGGCAGACCTAACCCCACATGGGCAAATACAAATCACAATCAATTTCAAGCCACAAACTACTTCCTTAATTTTAAATCGACTCAACTTACTACTACCATGATCCTAGTATCCCAAGCTTTAAGGTTAAACAATAAGTAAATAGGTTTAAGAGTTGAGCCTAGCACAATTATTTAAAATAATTAATGGTTTGGGAAATAAATTTAATAAGTTGAAAGCTTAAATCTTGTTAGGGAAAATTTAGAATTTATTTGATCAAGAGTTCTAGGTAGTATTTAATAAAATATTGATTTATTAATAATTTAGTTGTTAGAAAATAATTGGTAGCTAAAATTAGTTGAAAATAAATTTAATGAGTCTCACTTGAACAGTATTAAATAAACTCTTAAGGAGTTTTGATTAGAAGATAATAGTTAAATTTTTAGTAATATATATTCTACTAATTGTAATTATTTTCATAAAGGCTTTAATTGATCTCATTATATTAAGTAATATATACATATATATATATATATATACATATTATTTTTCTAGCAAAAATCATTATTTGTTTGACTAAAATATCCTTTATATATATGTCAATCCAAATCTACCATTCCTAGGGTTTTTTTTTTCTTTCAAAAATACTAAGAGAAATTATTTTATTGAATATTTTATTCATGAAGTAAAAATTTGTTTGGGGACAACTAGATCATGATCAAATTCCCATGGCTAACCACAATCAATACATACACAATCTTTTAATTCATCAAATCATCCAAATCATGCATACAAGAATAGATCTCAATTTATCAACACATGACCTAACCCCTACTAGCATAAACATGATCATGGCTTCAATATTAATCCATCATGAATATAAACCCTATTCACCAAAGGTGACATAATCTCTAGCATACTTCATCACATATACTACTTATGACATACATCAACCTCAAATCATCATATAATCATCCAAGACAATCCTTCCATGCATAAATCCTATCTCCTTCGCAATCATACATATATTCATACTCCAATCTCAACAATATATATATATATATATATATATATATATATATACACTCAAATCCTATCACCATCCACCTATTATCATTATCACCCTAGAGACATAATTCTAGAGTTTAAAAGAAGGATTGATGGTACTTACTTGATTGATGAATGCCTCGAAGGAGTTTAGAGTAGATCTCAACTCCTAGATGTCTAACTTTGTCCAAAGGAGATGGTGAGAGCATGATTATGGAGAAGAAGTCATCCGGCCAAGGGAGAGGAGTTTCGACCGTGAGAGAGAGAGAGAGAGAGAGAGAAAGAAGAAGAAGAAGAAGAAGAAGAAGAAGAAGAAGAAGAAGAAGAAGAAGAAGAAGAAGAAGAGATCATTAGCATGTTTACTCACATAGGTTCCTACTAGAGATCAAGTTTGGAGAGGATAAAGTTGATAGAGTAAATTTACCTTGAAGATGTTCTTGTCCTTCACAGAAATTTGATCCGAAGTAGTAAGATGTTTTGAGGAGTTTGATGTTAATAATGGTGTTGATGGCCTCACAACAGTGAGTAGATCAAATCTGGAAGTTTTTGAGAGGATTTGAGATGGTTTGAAGGGGGTATTAAGTGTAGGGAAGAGGTAGGTGTTCTTAGTGTAGTGTGTGTGTTCTTGGAGCTTGAGAGATTTCGAGAGATTGTAGTGTGTAGCTGCCGAATTTCTGTGAGAGATAGGGCTGGCCAAATTTCTGTAGGGTTTAGGGAGTTGTTTCTCTGATTTGGAAGGGAAGAGGAAATGTTAGTTGCTACAATCTTTGAAGAATATTTTTAGGAAGTGAATTTGGTAACTAAATATTCCAAGAATATCTTGATTGTTGGACAGCTTTGGAAGTCTACCATGGCTGACTGTTTGAGCAGAATTTCGGTGGGATTAATGCTGGTTTATGGAAGCTTATAGTGGCCGAAAGTAGGGTGCTTAATGGTGAATAAGATGTCTGGTCAATTGAGTAAGATTTTATGGAAGGTTGCTAAACAAGGATGGCTGGAATTTTGGAAACCAATTAAGCTAAATTGCAGGGATTTGTTGGAGAGATTTTCGGACAGCCATTGCTGCCTTTCGTCCAGAAGCTTGAGGGAAACAATGGAGCTCTGTTAATGGAGGTTTAAGGAAGGTTTTGACAGATTAGGGCTGGTGTTTCGGCTGGAAGAAAAATAGGAAACAAAGCTGGAAGTTTGGACTGCCCAGAATTTCGCTGAACAGAAATTTCTGGGCAGATTTTCGGCTGCCACTTCCAGCCAATTTGCAGAGAGCTTGAAGGGGGATTTCTGGGGTATTCAAGGCTGGTTTCCAGCCTTCTTTATGGAGAAAAAACATGGCTATGGTACTGAACAAAATCTGGAAGAAATCAGCTTGGTTTTGGACCTCCAAAGTAGAGATTTTGCCTAGAATTTTCACTAGTTTTGCACAGCCTTTGTGCAGCCCGAAAATGGCAGAAATAATTCATGTTTCAAACTGATCTTAAGGCCATTTTTCTGGCAGTATTTGGGAGGGAAAGTCAACTAAGAAGCTCGACAATTTGAAGGTACAACAAGCTGAAAAATTTCAGCTCATTCTAAGAAGTAAGATGAACTAGTCTAGAGTGAAATTTCAGCAAGCTTACTAGAGGGATTTTTCCCCTTGTAATTTCCTACCATTCTTCCACATTTTTCAGACCATGAGAAGCCTTTTACTAGGATATTTTGATCTCACAAGATCGCAACATTTTACTGAAATTTCTGGAAAGAAAATGGATAGAACATCTTGATCAAACCAAGGAGTTGACAATTGAAAAAAATTAAGGATCAAGGGAAAATGAATTCCCTTTAAGAAATTCGAGTAGAGTAAAGGAGTGGAATGAGAATACTCCTAACATGTCTCTCTTAGGACCATCATCCCTACCTTACTCTAAGCTCATAAGACCGAAATTTCCTCCACTAAGCAAAAATAACATTTAATCTAGCTAAAGCTTCTATGATGGAATTTGAACCCAAGACCTCAAGAATTAATTCCAAAGCTCTAATCACTACACCACAACAACTCTTGTTGATATTTTCACTAGAAAATTATTTTCTATTCAATCCACAAGCTATTTCCCTATTTTCACCTCGGGCAAAAATTACCATCTTGCCCCTCTCACACAATACTCACCAACAAGACTTCAAGACAATAAAACCCGAATCCAAAACACATAAAAATCATATGAAAATATATTTAATTATGAAATAAAATATGATATGCATCCCAACCCCCTTACTCTAAGGTTAGTTTTGACCGGGGTTTCACACAACCAAAACAAGGCGAGGAGGTAAGACCTTCTACGTAAATCATGCATGAACACATAGGTTTAACTATAGTAATTTCTTTTATGGCTCAAAGAAATTAATTTAGGAAAAGTCCATAACCATACCACGTAATCGCTTTATTACCATGATTATCAATTATGTGATTTATTGATTATTATGCATGTCATTCAACGAAATCACTAAAAGGAAGAAATCCCTCAATTAATATTAAACATAATTCCTTCCGTTAATATAGTAAGAACGAGACTCCTTTTTCGAGACCAGGTTGTTGGGCAAACCCAATACTACTTGACATTGGGCATGTTCAAGCTATGAAATTAAATTCTTTTGGAATTAAATTCCTGATTAATGGGTTGGGTTTAACTAAATTCTTTATCCTGGTTGGGCAAACTTAAGTATAAAGAAATTTAGAGGAAAAGTTGGGGTAGCCCAAAAGGCTTTAAGATTAAAAGCTGTTAATCACCCAATCCGGTAGTTACATACGATGTAATTGGTATTGGATACCTACCAATGAACTCAAGGGTGGTTTGTTGGGCAAACCTAAGGTTATTCTTGAGGAATTTGGATACTGGTCCACTAGGAAAGCTTCCAACGGGCTTTCCCGAATTAGTAGTGGGGGCTATTGGTTTGAGTAAAATAGTGGAGTAAAAATGCGTTTAATTAAAGTCCTAATTATTTGCGTATCATATGCATATACAAGTAGCTAATGCTTTCTATCTTTATATCTAGGTCACTTGTATCATGTCAACGAACTTGAACTTACGTAGCATTTTGGAAACCAACAAGTTAACTGAATCAAACTATCTCGATTGGTATAGAAATTTGAGAATCGTTCTCAAATCGAAAAAGTTACTTTACGTGCTAGATACTCCTATTCCACCACTACCAGCCCAAGATGCTCATGCTGATGAGCATGCTATCCACAAGAGGCATAAGGAGGATAGTGATACAACATCATGTATTATGCTGGCATTCATAACTCCTGAGTTGCAAAAACAGCACGAGCATATGGATGCTCAATCGATCATTTTACATCTTCGAGAGCTATTTGATGCCCAAGCCAGATCTGAGAGATATGAGAACTCGAAGCAACTATTTCATTGTAAAATGGCAGAGGGTTCTTCTCTGGCCACTCATGGGCTGAAGATGCTGGGCTTGATAGAGAAGCTTGGATCTCTTGGGTTTGCAATGGATCATGACTTAAGTGTTGACTTAATTCTACAATCATTGCCTAATAGTTTCTCACAATTTGTGATTAACTATCAGATAAACAAGATTGAGTCCACCAT
Source organism: Voacanga thouarsii (assembly GCA_026120185.1). Classification (NCBI taxonomy): domain Eukaryota; kingdom Viridiplantae; phylum Streptophyta; class Magnoliopsida; order Gentianales; family Apocynaceae; genus Voacanga; species Voacanga thouarsii. Next base: position 1,629,672 of record JANUWF010001282.1, on the reverse strand, counting down.
TCCTGAATTGATTAATCTTCTCAAAACTGTGGAGTCCTTCATGAAGAAGGATTCCAATGTGGTTTTAATGGTAGAATCTTCTTCTTCTAAGAAGAAAGTTCAAAAGAAGAAGAAAAATGCTGCCATGAAGCCCAAATGTGGTGTGAACAAGAAGGACGCAGCTACCAAGGGCCCATGCCATCATTGTAGGAAGATGGGCCACTGGAGGCGCAATTGCAAAGCCTACTAGGAGACCATAAAGGATAAGAAGCAGAAGGAGAAGCTTACAAGCACTTCTACTTCTTCTTCAGGTATGTTTATGATTGAGATAAATACTGCCTTTAGAAATGAGATATGGGTATTAGATACCGGATGTGGATCTCATTTGTACAATACCTTGCAGGGACTAAAGAGCAGTAGAAGGCAAGAGAAAGGCGACGTGGACCTACGTACTGCAAATGGGCAAAGGTTGTTGCCCTTGTTGTGGGGACATAAGAGCTGAACCTGCCTTCGGGATTGATTCTAGAACTAGAAAACTGTTATTATGTACCAGTTTTAATGAAAAACATTATCTCAGTTGCGTGTTTAGACTTATATGGATTTCATTTAATATTTAAGAATAAATGTTATTCTTTTTTATTGAATAATATTCATTATGGTTCAGCAACTTTAGTTAATGGTTTATATGTTCTAGACTTGGATAATCCAATTCTCAATATAAACAATAAGAAACCTAAAATAGATAACTCTAACACCTCTTACTTATGGCATTGTCATTTGGGCCATGTAAACAAAAATCATGTTTCTAAGTTACACAAGCTTGGTGACTTAGGGTCATTTGATTATGAATCATGTGGCACATGCGAGTCTTGTTTACTAGGTAAAATGACTAGAACTCCTTTTCGAGGAAAAGGAGAACGGGCCAAGGAGTTATTAGAACTCATACATTCTGATGTATGTGGCCCAATGTCAATACAAGTAAGAGGGGGTTATAACTATTTCATAATCTTATCGATGATTTCTCACGATACCGGTATTTGTATTTAATAAAATACAAATCTGAGGCATTTGAAATGTTTAAAGACTTCAAGAATGAAATAGAGAAACAACTTGGCAAAGGTATTAAGACTCTAAGATCTGATCGAGGAGGAGAATACTTGAGCCAAGAGTTTTTGAGTTATCTTAGAGATAATGTGATATTATCTCAATGGACTCCACCACATACACATCAACATAACGGTGTATCTGAGAGAAGGAATCGAATCCTTCTAGATATGGTACGGATCATGATGGCTTCTGCAGACATACTAAAATCGATTTGGGGGAATGCACTAGAGACTTCTGTTTATATACTAAATAGAGTTCTGACAAAATCGGTTGATATTACCCCATTTGAGATGTTCTTTGGTAAGAGACCAAAGTTATCTCACTTGCGAGTATGGGGTTATCCTGCCTTTGTGTAACACCCCACTACCTAACCTAGGCCCATCAGGGCCGGGGATGTTGCCCCGTCCAGAGGACAAGGGGTCTTTATAACTAGGTTACATAAAAATAAAATAAAATAAAGACTTTAAAATTTAAGCTTATTACAACCCAAAAGATAAGTACTGGAACAAATCCAAAATAAATTGTTTGCAACAATCTCTCAAACAACACTTAAAGTAAATAACATGAGTCTTCAAGCACAGGCAACAATCTAGCTAATGACCTCCACATCAGGATCTTCCTGAAAATATGGCATAAAAGGTGGTGAGATAAAAATCTCAGTACGCCCGTGTGTGCTTTGAGTGGTTTAGGTAAAATAACTCATGTATGCAGGATGTAAAAGTTTCATAAGGAAAAGTGCAGGCAAGCAATAAATAAATGCTGAAAATAAAGAGTGGTGTTTCGCTTTTCAAACCATACATGTGCACAATAAATACAACCACTCAAATGGGTAGCCATGGGTTACCACACGTTGGGCCCTATGACTAAATAACTGTCAGAATGCCACACTTTGTGCAAGCTGACAAAAGCTAGGTGTACAGCCTACCGGGTGAGATACTCCTCCATCTCTACACCCAAACTTACCGGTTGTCCACTCCGGAACACACAGTCCACATGACTAAAACTTGCTAGCTCGGACCGGTATGACCTACCGGACTGGCATCCTATCCAGGAAGGACTCACCCCTCAGAGGTGGCCACCTACCGAGAGACTTACCCTAACTCTTCAAAGAATAGTCCTGGTGGTCTATCCTTATTGAGTACTCAACGTTGATTGTTCCCCTTGGGAGAAAATTGATCAAACTTTGCTTTATTTGAAAATAGCAATTAAGGGTTTCCAAAAGTCTAGTCAAGTAGGGTTTTAGAAAAAGTTTAGATTTGTGTAGAACTGCTTGTTCAATTTTCAAATGATTTGCTTGACTGAAATAAAAAGGAAAAATAGTCATTAATTGCATTTACAAATAAATGTCCAAATACATTGCATTTGTTTGCCACAATAACTTTTGGTCTTCACAAAACTCCATGCAGAGCTTACCTGCTTCTTTGCTTGCTCAAACCCAAAAGTCTTCCAAGGCTGACCTAACCTCGCCTGGGGTAAACACCAAACATAAGGTCACATTCAAGCTATACCCGCCTTGCATAAATAATTCTTAACTCAACTAGTTACAACCATGATTAACCATGACCTCAATGTCCTAAGCTTTAAGGCAAGATGCTAAATTTTTTTTTATAAAATAAGTGTAGTTTGATAAGTTAAAATAACTAGGGGTTCTAAAATAATTGTTAATAAATTATAGACTCAAATAACAACTCTTGAGTGTTGTTAATAATAAATAAACTAAGGTTTGAATTTTAAATAATATTAAGTCCTAAATAATTTTAATAAATGATAATTTAAAAATAGCTTTATTATAAATAAATAATAAATTAAACAATTTTTTAATAGATAATAATTAATTAATAATAAATAAAATTAAGAATAAATGAATTTTATTAAATTTTTGTTTAACAAAAATATTAATATCCTAATTAAATATTCCAATCCAAATCCCCTAGTGTTTTGAATTTTGAGGGAAAATATAGTAGTAATTCTAATTTTTTTGTAATAAATTTTGTTAATGAACATAACCTAGAATTAATAAGAAAATAATCTCTTATCATGATTTTCCTAGTGCTAGAAAAGATTCATGATCACATTCTCCATCATCAAACAATAAACCATTCCATTCATGAACATACACTTGAACTATCGCATACCATCACATGGCCAAAATCCTACTAAGCATAATTATCAATCATGGTTTCCATGGAAAATAAGAACATAAAAGCCTAATCGCCTTTGGTGTCATAATATCTAATCATGCTTCAAATATCTATAAAATTCATTAAGCATGAAGAACATACAATGATTCGAATGGAAAATACATATATCCTAGTAATATACAACAATCATCATGTCCGAACCCCAATCCCTTTATGCATATACTCAATCTCCCAATCATGTTCCATCTCCCTATCAACACCTAAGAGACATGATTTCAGAATTTAATACGAGAGATTTAAGAATGAATACTTGATTGTCGAGTACTTCGAAGAAGACAAAAGAAGGTCCACGCGCGATGGAGTGTCTTGAATGGTCCAACGAAACAAACGATCATGGTTGATGTTTGATCAACCATTTCGGTTAGGAGAGAGAGAGAGAGAGAGAGAGAGAGAGAATGATATAATCGAATGGAAGAAGATGAACAAGAAAGTTGTTCTTGACTTACCTTGTTGATGTTCTTGTGACCTTCAAGAAAAAGGTTGATTTCGATCCGCTTGAAAATTTTTGTTTGCGAGGTTTTGTGTTATAAATACCATAAATGAGGTTTAGGGATTAAATGGAAGTGATTTGGAGTGTTTGAGAGTGATTGGAGGTGTTTGGAGTAGGGTTAGGCTTGAAGAAGGTTAGTGTGTGTTCTTGGTGTTCTAGGTGAAAATGGAGAGAATTTGGAAGAATGCTGCACGAATTTTGGTAGAAGGCTGGCCGAATGGTATGGAATGAATGAGGGTTTCGGTTTTCAGCTAGAAAGAGAGGGGATGATCAGATTTTTTTGAAATTTAAATGGAGGAAATAGTGGAGAGGTCTAAGGTAAGAGGTTAGCTATGGTGTTTTGATCAAGAGAGGTTTCTATGTCTTTCAATGGTGCCGGCTGAACATGGAGTTTTTCCTGAAATGATTGAAGGTTAATGTTGCTCAAGGCTGTCCGAAATTCAGTCCATGAAGGCAGAGAAAATTCTGGTTAATTAGCCTAATGCAAGAGTGATTTTAATGGAGTAAAATGCTGAAATTATTTGAAGTTCAAAAGAGTTTGAATGGAGTGATCTTAGGAGTGTTTTGTGGTGCAGCTATGGAGTCCTTATGCTCAAGGTAAGAGTGGGGTTTATGGTGTTCAGTCTACAGCTGAGCAAGCTCAATTTTTACAGAGGCTGGAGATGATTTTCGGCCTTAGGCTAGAAGGAAGCAAGGCTGGAAAATTCTGGTTTCAAGTTGTTCAGAATTTTCGATGATTGCAGAATTTTTGGTGCAGAATTTTGCACCCTCTTAGCTCGATTTTCAGAGGTTCTTCTGGGGTGTTTGAGGGTCTTCCAAGGTTGGTTTTTCAGCCTTATTTCTGGACAAATATAGATGAGATTTGTTGGCTTGAAGGTGAACTAAAAACAGCTTCATTTCCTTGATTGCAAGCTGCGAATTGCCTAGTTTTTTTTTCTGGTTTGGTGCTGTTTTGTGCAGCCCGAAATTTACATAGTTTTTCCAGCTTCCAAGCCACATAAAATGACAATTTTCTTGGCAGAAAATGAATGGGATTATGGTCTGAATTTTCGAAGAAAGGGTCTGCAACAATTCTGGAAAATTTCCAGATTTCTTTCCACTAAAATATGAACAACATGAAGGTAGATTTGAAGGTCCTTTCATGGTGATTGATTTTCTCTTGGAACCCTTCCTATTTACCCTCCTATTTTCGGCCAACTACCCAACCACCATAGCTGATTTTTGAATTTCATGGTGGAGGAGTTATCCCAGAAATTTTTTTTGGAATTTAAAAGAAATGATTTAATGGTTTTGAATTATAAAGATGTTAGAACAAGCTAGAGGTAATAAATAGGACAAGAATTCCTCTAGAATTCTTTTTAGGACATGATGATAATATTAGGACATTCTCTTCATGTCTCCCCTGAGACAACATTCCTATTTTTTTGGAATGCAAGAAAACAAAAATTCAAACTTAATGAAAATAATCATGATAAAACTTAAATAATGAGATTTGAACTCATGACCTTAGAAATTAATTCACCAAGCTCTAACCACTAAACCACCCTAACTCTTGTTCTTATTTCCTCACCCACATATTTTTCTTATCTACTCCTCAAGTTATCTCCCTATTCCGACCTCAGGCAAAATTACCATTTTACCCCTCCTACTCAATAAGCATAACTAAGCATTTGAACCTACAATTCACGATTCTTAAGCACATAAAATCATTCAAAAACATATATATTCATACAAAATAGTATGATATGTATTCTTGACCCCCCTTACTCTAGGGTTGGTTTTAGGTGGGGTTTCACATCCTCCCCTCCTTAGGAGAATTTTGCCCCGAAATTCGGACGCACATTTACCTCAGATCGGGATACTTTCGCTTTACCCACTCTTCTGTTTCCCATGTGGCATCTCACATGCCATGATGCTCCTACTGCACTTTTACCATCGGAATCTGCTTGTTCCGGAGAGTCTTGATACTTCAGTCTAATATTTTTACGGGTTTCTCCACATAGCTCAGGTCGGGTTGTAGCACTAACGGTTCATCATTCAGCACATGTCCGGGATCGGCATTGTACTTCTTCAACTGTGATACATGGAATACATCGTGAATTCCCGTCAGCCTATCTGGCAACTCCAATCGGTACGCCACCGGCCCAATTTTCTCTTTTATTGGAAACGGACCCAAATATCTCGGATTCAGCTTTCCCCCTTTCGGGTGCTTTTGAATTCCCCTATTCGGTGTCAGTTTTAGAAACACATTGTCTCCCACCTGAAATTCTAACATTCTCCGCCTATTGTCTGCATAACTCTTCTGTCGACTCTGGGCTGCCTTCAACCTTTCCCTAATTAACTTAACCTTGTCCGATATTTCCTAAACATAGACTTCTCCCGATTTGCTTATATGTCCATCATTTGACCAACTCCAGTATAGTGGTACTTGACACTTACATCCGTATAAAGCTTCATACGGAGCCATTCCAATCGAAGCCTGATAACTGTTATTGTATGATAACTCGGCATACAGCACACTTTCAATCCACTTATCCCCGAAATCCAACACACAGGCTCTCAGCATATCCTCCAATATCTGAATAACTCTTTCTGACTGTCTATCGGTCTGTGGATGCGCCGTCGTACTGAACTTCAGACTAGAACCTATCGATTCTTGAAACTTGCCCCAAAATCGGGATGTAAATCTCGGATCACGGTCAGACACAATACTTGAAGGTACTCCGTGCAATCTGACTATTTCCCGCACGTAGGTCTGAGCTAACTTTTCCATAGAATCCTTTACATTCACGGGTATGAAATGCGCCGACTTAGTTAGTCGATCCACCACTACCCATATGGCGTCCTTTTGGCTCCTGGCCATAGGGAGTCCGGTAACGAAGTCCATGGTTACCTCTTCCCATTTCCATTCCGGTACTGGCAATAGTTGTAATAATCCTGCCACCTTTCTGTGCTCCGCTTTGACTTTCTGACAGGTTAGACACGTTGAGACATACTTAACCACGTTCCGCTTCATCCCGAGCCACCAATAAAACTTTTTCAGATCTTGATACATCTTGACCTCTCCTGGATGAATGGCGTACTTGCTCTTATGCGCTTCTTCTAAAATTCTGTCCCTCAACTGGTGCTCCTCGGGTACACACAAACGATCTCGGAAGTACAACACTCCCGCTCCATCCTGTCGGAATTCACTGCCTTGCCGTTTAAGCTCCTTATCCTTGAAAAGCTGAAATTCCGCATTACTTTGCTGGGCTTTAACAATTTCCCGCCTTAGATCTGGTGTCAACTTCAGGTTGCTAATAATGATCCTCTCTTCTTGCACTTCTGCTCTTCTGTCCAACACGTCCTGAACCATTTTAACCTCTTGTACTCTTAGCTTGGCCATTCTGACTTTTCGGCTCAGGGCATCAGCAATGATGTTGGCTTTCCCGGGGTGGTAGTTGATAGGACACCGGTATTCCTCCAAAAATTCCATCCATCTTCGCTGCCTCAAATTCAAGTCCTTCAGGGCGAAGATGTACTTCAGGCTTTTGTGATCAGCGAACACCTCATATTCCGCCCCATACAAATAGTGTTGCCATTTCTTTAATGCGAACATAATGGCAGCCAGCTCTAGATCATGCGTGGGATAATTGACTTTGTGCGGCTTCAGTTTTCGGGAAGTATAGGCGATCACCTTCCTATCTTGCATCAAAACTGCTCCCAAGCCTTCCTTTGAGGCATCAGTATATAGGGCGTAAGGTTTATCTGCCTCCGGCAGACTCAGCACAGGCCCTGTCATTAACCTCCGCTTCAACTCTTGGAAACTCTTTTCGCATTTTTCGTTCCAAACAAAGGGCATGTCCTTTCTCAGCAGCCGGGTCATAGGAGATACTAACGTCGAAAATCCCTTAATAAACCTCCGGAAGTAGCCAGCCAAACCCAAGAAGCTTCGAATCTCGGTGATGTTCTCTAGTTGCTTCCAGTTTGATACAGCTTCAACCTTCACTGGGTCTACTTTGATTCCCTCCTTAGTCACCACGTGACCAAGAAACGCCACACTATCCAACCAAAACTCGCACTTGCTAAACTTGGCGTAAAGCTTGTGCTCTCTTAGCTTTTCTAGTACCAACTTCAAATGTTCTGCATGGTCCTCTGGGCTCTTGGAGTATATAAGTATGTCATCGATGAAGACTACCACGAACTTGTCCAAGTAGGGCTAGAACACTCGATGCATTAGATCCATAAATACCGCGGGTGCGTTGGTTACCCCGAAAGGCATCACCACAAACTCGTAATGACCATATCTTGTATTGAAGGCCGTCTTAGGAATATCCTCCTCTTTTATCCTCACTTGGTAGTAGCCTTGCCTCAAATCCAGTTTAGAGTAACAACTGGACCCTTGCAACTGGTCGAACATCTCGTCAATTAACGGCAGGGGATATTTATTTTTGATGGTCAGGTTGTTCAACCCTTGGTAGTCAATACACAACCTTAGAGTCCCGTCCTTTTTCTTTACAAATAGCACAGGTGCTCCCTAGGGTGACGTGCTAGGTTTGATATAGCCTTGCCTCACCAACTCCTCTAGCTGCTCATTTAATTCCTTCAACTCCGCCGGTGCCATTCGATACGGGGTTCGAGACACCGGTTCCGCTCCTGGGACTAGGTCAATGGTGAACACATCGGGGAAATCCTTTACCACCTCAGTATCCTCTAGAGTGCACTGGTCCTTCGGCTTGTTTATCACATAAGCCAAATATCCTTGACATCCTTGCCTCAATAATTTTCGGGCTTTAGCCCCAACTATCAAGAACTTCAATTCTTTTACTTTCCCACCATTGAACTCCAACACATCACATCTCGGTCTAATGAACTGAACTGACTTATTCTTACAATCTACTCTAGCACCATGCTTCGCTAACCAATCCATCCCCAATATTAAATCATAATCATCAATAGCTAAAACTATTAGGTCTCCCTCCAAGCTTTCTCTCCCTACTTCAACTTTACAATTTTGCACATACCGATCCGCTTGCACCATTTTCCCCAAATGCGTACTTACTATCAAGGTAAAAGGTAGTTTTACTCCATCCCAACCCAATTGATATGCATAATTCTTATTTAAATAGGAGTGGGTAGATCCAGGGTCTATCAATGCATTAACGGAACGACCTTGGATAGTAAATGTACCTTCCACTACTGCTGCATCAGCCCCAACCTCCTCCCGGTTGAGAGCGAAAACTTTTGCTTTCACCTGCGGCTTCTGCGTTCCGCTCCTGGAAGCTCCCGAGGTATTGGCTCGACTCGGCCCTGGGTTCTGAGCTGGGTTCCCCTGCCCGATCCGGAGAAGTTTAGGGTAGGTGTTCCGTAGATGATTCGGGTCTCCGCAGTGGTAGCATTTCCGCTCAACTCCTTTGGACCAGCAATTTTTCTCAATGTGGCCCCTTTTTCCACAGTGCCGGCATAATGGAAGATTCTGCGCTGGACCAACCGGTGCTGTTCGGGCTTGCTTTCCCCGATTCTTCCATTGCTGGTTGGCAGGACGCTTATTAGGTAGCTGCCTCTGAAAAGGTCTTGGCGGCGGTCTTATCAGTACGAACGGTCGTGAAGCCAACCGGTTGCGATCTTCATTCTCAGTACAGGTGGCTGTGTCCACAGCCCCCGAATAAGTCACCGGTGGAGAGGCTGCTAACGCCCTTCTTAACTCCTGCCTTAATCCCTTAACGAATTACCTTGTTCTGTTTTGTTCCGTATCCACCAGCCTCTTGCAGTACTCTGACAGCTACGTGAACCGTGCTGCGTATTGGGCTACCGTCATGCTTTCTTGCTTTAGATTCTGGAACTCATCTTCCCGTTTCTCAACTATCCACTGAGGGATATACTCTGCCCGGAATGCTTCCACAAAATTAGCCCATGTCCAGTCTTGGTCTATCATCTCCCAGTTGTCCTGAACCCTTTACCACCACGCCCGAGCTGGACCCCTCAGCCGGAACGTAGCGAACTTCACCATTCATTTCTCGGTGTACTGGAGTGTAGCAAAGATGTCCTCAATCTGTTCCACCTATTGTTCCGCTTTCTGGTCTTGTTCGGCCTCTCCCAAGAAGATAGGAGGTTGAAACTTCAGAAACCGCTCCAATGCCTCGTCTTCCCCTTTTGGATTCCTCCGCTCAGTCAAATTTTGCAGAATCTCGGTCACCTTGTGGAATGCTTGCGTCATAGTCACGCTAACCGGTTCTTCCGATCCCATCTCCGGCCCCATTTCATTCTCATCCCCTTAATTTGGTGATGACATTTGAGTTGCATCAACCTCTGGTGTCACGAGCTCTGCCTCAGGAACCCTTCTGCTGGATGTGGTTGCGCGACGTCTGGGTGCCATTCTAAACCATTCCCCAGATAATGATTTTATGCATCAAAGTTAAAAAATATCCAAATTGAGCATGCATTCACATTCAACGATAAGCGGAAGAAAATTAGATGCAAATTTTGTATGAAGAATTGCATATAAATTTTTCTCAAAACTTAGAGTACCCGAGGTACTCTTATTTGCATAAATTTTGAAATAAAGCAATAAAGGTGCATGGACTCCTAGCATAGGAGTTTATGAAAAATTGCAATTAAAACGCCCTAAACATAGCAGAACTTGGCCTCTCTAATCCTCATCAGAATCTTCAATGTCGGCATCATATAACCACCCCCCAGAATTCCTAGTGAAGTCCATCCCTGCCCCACTTGCGAACCCATCTATGGGCTCCTTCCCGGGTCTCCTAGAACTCTCCCCGGTCTCAACTTGATTGGGTGGGGTTACAAAGGAAGGTCTAGGTGGAGATTCATAATCTATCTCCCCTAGGTCATCACTGTCAGTAGTCAAGTCCACTATGGGGCTAGGAGGATGGGGAACATATTCCATGTCTATCTCCTCGTCCTCACTGTCAGTAACCAAGTCGATCACGGGTATTGGAGGTAGCTTGATGATCTGGACCTCATTGTCACTACTATCATCCAGGGCAATAATTGGCTGGGGTGCAGGCTGAGGCACTGGTAAGTCCTCCGGGTAGATAGGAATGGGAGGGTACCATTGCTGCCCTTTCCTTGCGGTTCTAATCATCCTAACCATCCTACAGCACAAACAGGACAGGTTAAATAAAAGATTTGAACTTAATAAATCAAAACATATAATATCAATACTTGCCTAAACCTAGTCTCTGATACCACTTGTAACACCCCACTACCTAGGCCCATCAGGGCCGGGGATGTCGCCCCGTCCAGAGGACAAGGGGTCTTTATAACTAGGTTACATAAAAATAAAATAAAATAAAGACTTTAAAATTTAAGCTTATTACAACCCAAAAGATAAGTACTGGAACAAATCCAAAATAAATTGTTTGCAACAATCTCTCAAACAACACTTAAAGTAAATAACATGAGTCTTCAAGCACAGGCAACAATCTAGCTAATGACCTCCACAACAGGATCTTCCTGAAAATATGGCATAAAAGGTGGTGAGATAAAAATCTCAAGTAAGCCCGTGTGTGCTTTGAGTGTTTCAGGTAAAATAACTCATGTATGCAGGTTGTAAAAGTTTCATAAGGAAAAGTGCTGGCAAGCAATAAATAAATGCTGAAAATAAAGAGTGGTGTTTCGCTTTTCAAACCATACATGTGCACAATAAATACAACCACTCAAGTGGGTAGCCATGGGTTACCACACGTTGGGCTCCATAACTAAATAACTATGAGAATGCCACACTTTGTGCAAGCTGACAAAAGGTAGGTGTATAGCCTACCGGGTGAGATACTCCTCCATCTCTACACCCAAACTTACCGGTTGTCCACTCCGGAACACACAGTCCACATGACTGAAACTTGCTAGCTCGGACCGGTATGACCTACCGGACTGGCATCCTATCCAGGAAGGACTCACCCCTCGCAGGTGGCCACCTACCGAGAGACTTATCATAACCCTTCAAAGACTAGTCCTGGTGGTCTACCCTTATTGAGTACTCAACGTTGATTGTTTCCCTTGGGAGAAAATTGATCAAAATTTGCTTTATTTGAAAATAGCAATTAAGGGTTTCCAAAAGTCTAGTCAAGTTGGGTTTTAGAAAAAGTTTAGATTTGTGTAAAACTGCTTGTTCAATTTTCAAATGATTTGCTTGACTGAAATAAAAAGGAAAAACAGTCCTTAATTGCATTTACAAATAAATGTCCATATACATTGCATTTGCTTGCCACAATAACTTTTGGTCTTCACAAAACTCCATGCAGGAGCTTACCTGCTTCTTTACTTTTTCAAACCCAAAAGTCTTCCAAGACTGACCTAACCCTGCCTGGGGTAAACACCAAACATAAGGTCACATTCAAGCTATACCCGCCTTACATAAATAATTCTTAGCTCAACTAGTTACAACCATGACTAACCATGACCTTAATGTTCTAAGCTTTAAGGCTAGATGCTAAAAATTTTTTATAAAATAAGTCTATTTTGATAAGTTAAAATAACTAGGGGTTCTAAAATAATTGCTAATAAATTATAGACTCAAATAACAACTCTTAAGTGTTATTAATAATAAATAAACTAAGGTTTGAATTTTAAATAATATTAAGTCCTAAATAATTTTAATAAATGATAATTTAAAAATAGCTTTATTATAAATAAATAATAAATTAAATAATTTTTTAATAGATAATAATTAATTAATAATAAATGAAATTAAGAATAAATGAATTTTATTAAATTTTTGTTTAATAAAAATATTAATAGCCTAATTAAATATTCCAATCCAGATCCCCTAATGTTTCGAATTTTGATGGAAAATATAGTAGTAATTCTATTTTTTTTGTAATAAATTTTGTTAATGAATATAACCTAGAATTAATAAGAAAATAATCTCTTATCATTATTTTCCTAGTGCTAGAAAAGATTCATGATCACATTCTCCATCATCAAACAATAAACCATTCCATTCATGAACATACACTTGAACTATCGCATACCATCACATGGCCAAAATCCTACTAAGCATAATCATCAATCATGGTTTCCATGGAAAAATAAGAACATAAAAGCCTAATCACCTTTGGTGTCATAATATGTAATCATACTTCAAATATCCATAAAATTCATTAAGCATGAAGAACATACAATGATTCGAAAGGAAAATACATATATCCTAGTCATATACAACAATCATCATGTCCTAACCCCAATCCCTTTATGCATATACTCAATCTCCCAATCATGTTCCATCTCCCTATCAACACCTAAGAGACATGATTTCAGAATTTAATAAGAGAGATTTAAGAATGAATACTTGATTGTCGAGTACTTCGAAGAAGACAAAAGAAGGTCCACGCGCGATGGAGTGTCCAACGAAACAAACGATCATAGTTGATGTTTGATCAACCATTTCGGTTAGAGAGAGAGAGAGAGAGAGAGAGAGAGAGAGAGAGAGAGAGAGAGAGAGAGAGAGAGTGAGATCATTAGAATGATATAATCGAATGGAAGAAGATGAATAAGAAAGTTGTTCTTGACTTACCTTGTTGATGTTCTTGTGACGTTCAAGAAAAAGGTTGATTTCGATCTGCTTGAAAATTTTTGTTTGCGAGGTTTTGTGTTATAAATACCAAAAACGAGGTTTAGGGATTAAATGGAAGTGATTTGGAGTGTTTGAGAGTGATTGGAGGTGTTTGGAGTAGGGTTAGGCTTGAAGAAGGTTAGTGTGTGTTCTTGGTGTTCTAGGTGAAAATGGAGAGAATTTGGAAGAATGCTGCACGAATTTTGGTAGAAGGCTGGCCGAATGGTATGGAATGAATGAGGGTTTCGATTTTCAGCTAGAAAGAGAGGGGATGATCAGATTTTTTTGAAATTTAAATGGAGGAAATAGTGGAGAGGTTTAAGGTAAGAGGTTAGCTATGGTGTTTTGATCAAGAGAGGTTTCTATGTCTTTCAATGGTGCCAGCTGAACATGGAGTTTTTCCTGAAATGATTGAAGGTTAATGTTGCTCAAGGCTGGCTGAAATTTAGTCCATGAAGGCAGAGAAAATTCTGGTTAATTAGCCTAATTCAAGAGTGATTTTAATGGAGTAAAATGCTGAAATTATTTGAAGTTCAAAAGAGTTTGAATGGAGTGATCTTAGGAGTATTTTGTGGTGCAGCTATGGAGTCCTTATGCTCAAGGTAAGAGTGGGGTTTATGGTGTTCAGTCTACAGCTGAGCAAGCTCAATTTTTACAGAGGTTGGAGATGATTTTTGGCCTTAGGCTAGAAGGAAGCAAGGCTGGAAAATTCTGGTTTCAAGTTGTTCAGAATTTTCGATGATTGAAGAATTTTTGATGCAGAATTTTGCACCCTCTTAGCTCGATTTTCAGAGGTTCTTCTGGGGTGTTTGAGGGTCTTCCAAGGTTGGTTTTTCAGCCTTATTTTGGACAAATACAGAAGAGATTTGCTGGCTTGAAGGTGAACTAAAAATAGCTTCATTTCCTTGATTGCAAGCTGCGAAATGCCCAGTTTTTTTTTTCTGGTTTGGTGCTGTTTTGTGCAGTCCGAAATTTGCACAGTTTTTCCAGCTTCCAAGCCACGTAAAATGACAATTTTCTTGGTAGCAAATGAATGGGATTATGGTCTGAATTTTCGAAGAAAGGGTCTGCAACAATTCTGGAAAATTTCCAGATTTCTTTCCACTAAAGTATGAACAACATGAAGGTAGATTTGAAGGTCCTTTCATGGTGATTGATTTTCTCTTGGAACCCTTCCTATTTACCCTCCTATTTTCGGCCAACTACCCAACCAACATATCTGATTTTCGAATTTCATGGTGGAGGAGTTATCCCAGAATTTTTTTTGGAATTTAAAAGAAATGATTTAATGGTTTTGAATTATAAAGATGTTAGGACAAGCTAGATGTAATAAATAGGACAAGAATTCCTCTAGAATTCCTTTTAGGACATGAGGATAAGATTAGGACATTCTGTTCATGTCTCCCCTAAGACAACATTCCTATTTTTATGGAATGCATGAAAACAAAAATTCAAACTTAATGAAAATAATCATGATAAAACTTAAATAATGGGATTTGAACTCATGACCTTAGAAATTAATTCACCAAGCTCTAACCACTAAACCACCCTAACTCTTGTTCTTATTTCCTCACCCACATATTTTTCTTATCTACTCCTCAAGTTATCTCCCTATTCTGACCTCAGGCAAAATTACCATTTTACCCCTCCTACTCAATAAGCATAACTAAGCATTTAAACCTATAATCCACGATTCTAAAGCACATAAAATCATTCAAAAACATATATATTCATGCAAAATAATATAATATGCATTCCCGACCCCCATACTCTAGGGTTGGTTTTAGGTGGGGTTTCACACTTTGTCAAAAGGCCACAGTCAGACAAACTTGAAAGTAAGTCTAACAAGTGTTTGTTTGTCGAATATCCAATAGAATCTTTAGGATATTACTGTTGGGATTCGTGGACTCCTAAACGCGGAAAACATCTACGAATCCCTCCCGAGGACCCAAGTAAACGATTAAGAAGATGTAAACGATTAAGAGTTACCTCTGGTTGCTGTAATCGAAATCCTTCGATTCTGGTTGCGCTGTTGTACGTTCGACCCGAACAATCACCAGACGCTGCAGTATGCGAACGTCCTCTACGGATACACACCGCGAACTCACTCGATACCCGGGGAGTGCTAGCGCCTAGGGTTTGAGAGGTTTTTTTTTCCTTTCTCTGGTAGAGAATGGCACGAATGTTCTCAACCGGGGAAAAATTGGACTATCGAAAGACGGCTAGGGTTTTCTTAAAAAACCCTCGAACCTCTTAGAGTCCAACCCTAATCATATCTTATCATATTCTAATTTAAATTCAAATTAAATTAAAACTGATATGATAAGATTCTGCCATTATCTCGGTAATTTAACTAATTATTTTACCGAGTCGGATTCTTATAATCCGGATATCATCCAGATTCATCGAACTCGGTCACCGGAAAAATAACCTAACAAGTTCGCTTATTGTGTGACCCTATAGGTTCATTTAACACTGGTAGCGTGCCTAAATCGTATTTAAATGGCCCACAAGTTATAAGCGGTTTCTAGCAAAACATTATAACTATCCAGGTTAAATGAAGATCGGTGATCTCTTTGAACCAAACCATAATTTTATATTTAGTCCCTTTGTCACACGATATCCAGATTAAGCATAAGGCACGGAGCATGTCATCCTTATTAAGCTTAATCAATTATTTCTTGATTTCATAGTAGACTGTTCAAACAAATGATATCAATATCTTAGATTGATATATTTGAGCACGGCCATGCATTTTTAACAGTCTAACTTATCAAGGGGCCCATGGATATCTCTCCCATAATTGAGAGGGACAAATTCCTTCACAATCAATCATATTCCTCTCCTTGATTTATTTTATATCCAACAGTAGTCTAATTTATTATCTAGTTAAAGACAACTTTAGACAATGTCAAAATATAGAATTTATCAAGTAAGAAACTATGATGAATTTAGGTCGAAGGACTTTCAATATTATTATGGCTAGAAAGTACTTATGACATATTCCATGAAGTACTCTCACAGTGGGTCATGTCCAATACAATGTTCTCTAACATTTATTTATGTCTTGACTCGATATCACAAATATCCATGGCCAGTAAAACATAGCCATCAAGTCACAAACATACTAATCTTAATTTATTATTATTCCAATAATAATAATCGATCAGGGACAGTTTTAGAATAGTCATTGTATTCATTGTAGGGTTTTACTATCAAGTCACGTACTTGATGACCAACAAAACAAAATTCACTATTCATGGAAAGGAAAGCCTCATATTATTATATAAAACATAATGACAATTGTATAAGTACAAATTGACTCTAGGGCATATCCCCAACAATTACTTCTATCTACCCTCCGAAAACAAATTGTTTGTTTCGAAGCATGAGGGAGAGCTCCTGCGATGCCTGTAGCTAGACGATTGCAGCTATAGAGCTCCTGCGGAGCCAACGATTGCAGCTACAGCCTTTAGAAAAACACCCTCTCAGTAAGAGAGGAAGCTATTGGCTATAGCTTCCGAACGGTCTGTAGCTAGATGATTGTAGCTATTGTAGCTACTGTCCGGAATTGTTAAGAGCGCCAATAGTCTTCCCGTGAGCCTAGAGTGAAGGAAGGGAAAGATTTTCCTTCCGAACGTCTTCTTAGAGAAGGAGCACAAGCTCAAAGGGGACAGTGGGAGTAAGATTGAACATAGTGAAGTTCATGAAGATCAAACAAATGAGAATCAGCTGACTCACCCCACATCTATTGAGAGCATGGATGAAACTTCTAATATACAAGAACCTCGTAGATCTAGTAGGATACGTGTGGCACCTGAGAGATATGGATTTCTCATTAGTGACCACAATGACGTATTGCTCATAGATAAAGATGAGCCTACTACCTACAAGGATGTTCTGAATAGTTCAGAATCTGGCAAATGGCTTGAGGCCATGAAGTCAAGATGGATTCCATGTACGACAACCAAGTATGGATTTTGGTTGATCCACTCAAAGGAATTAAACCTATTGGGCGCAAGTGGATTTTCTAGAAGGAAACGGACATGGATGGTAACTTAGTTACCTATAAAGCACAACTAGTGGCGAAGGGTTATCGTTAACAACATGGTATTGACTATGATGAAACCTTCTCGCCAGTAGCTATGTTGAAATCCATCGGGATACTCCTAGCCATTGCTGCTCATTATGATTTTGAGAATTGGCAAATGGATGTAAAAATAGCTTTTCTAAATGGAAATCTGACTGAAGAAGTGTATATAACACAACCTGAGGGTTTCACATCCAGTGATGGCACAAAAGTGTGCAAGCTACAAAGGTCCATTTATGAACTTAAGTAAGCTTCTAGGAGTTGGAATATCCGTTTTGATGAAATAATCAAAGAGTTTGGTATCATTCAAAACTTGGATGAGCCTTATGTATACAAGAAGGTTAGTGGGAGTGCAATTATTTTCTTACTGCTTTATGCAGATGACATATTGCTAATAGGAAACGATATACCTATCTTGTAAACGGTTAAAATTTGGTTGTCCAAACAATTCTCCATGAAAGATCTTGGAGAAGCAACCTATATTCTTGGAATAGGGATCTATAATGATAGATCCAAAAGGTTTGCTTAGTCTTTTACAGTTTACATATATAGATAAAGTGCTAAAGAGGTTTAGCATGGATCAATCCAAAAAGAGATTCTTACCCATGTCACATGGTGTAAGCCTTTCAAAGTCGATGTCTACCAAGACACAAGTTGAAAGGGATTACATGAGTAAGATTCCATATGCCTTGACAATTGGATCTATCATGCATGCTATGATATGTACTAGGCCCAATGTATCTTATGCTCTCAGTTTGACGAGCAGATACCAATCCGACCCTGGTGAGGGTCGTTGGGCGGCTGTAAAGAATATCCTTAAGTACTTAGGAAGGACTAATGATATGTTTTTAGTATATTGAGAAGGTGATTTGAAAATAAATGGGTATACTGATGCCATTTTTCAATCTGAAAAAGATGATTTCAAATCAAAATCCGGTAACGTGTTTACATTGTGCGGAGGGGCAATAAGTTGGAAAAGTTCCAAACAAGAAACTATCGCCGACTCTACGACAGAAGCTGAGTACATAGCTACTTCTGAAGCAGCTAAGGAGGCTGTTTGGATCAAGAAGTTTGTGATGGAATTAGGTGTGGTTCTTAGTGTTGTTGTTCCAATAACTTTGTATTGTGACAACAACGGAGCCATTGCACAAGCAAAGGAGCCGCGGTCTCACCAACGATCCAAACACGTACTGCGACGCTATCATCTGATCTGGGAGATCATAGATAGGAATGATATAAAGATAGAGAGAGTTCCCATGGATGAGAACATAGCTGACCCGCTTACGAAAGAACTATCCCAAAAGAAACATGATTGTCATGTTGAGTCATTCGGTATTAGATACATGAATGATTGGCTTTAGTGCAAGTGGGAGTTTGTTAGTGTTGTGCCCTAGAGGCAATCACTTGTACATTGTATATGACACATTTTATTTTAATAAAAGGCATTATTTATCTTAGAGTTTCTTTTGTCTACTTTAAGTAATTTAACTGTTCGATAAAGTCCATAGTACAACACCGTGTTAAGGAAATTATGATAGGGATCATGATATGAGATTTCTACTACACTGGATGGTGTTAGTACTTAAATAGTCCCTAGTCATAGTATTAATGAGACAGGATATCATTAATGCGTGAAGACTAGCATGTGTTAGACTTCCTGATTTTATCAGGTGGTGGTTCTCATAACCGTGAGTATTGAGATACTCAAAGTTAACACATGGATGCTTGTTAATGGAACAAGTTCATTGGATGACCTAGCTTTGAGATAATCATATGGATAACTATTTAGTGCCAGTGATATAATCTCAATATAGCAAACGTGCAAGTATCCTTAGACTTGAGATCTCCAAGGTACTTTGTTTGCTGAGTTTTGTACTTTGATTCCAATCTCTGGAGCTCGATCGAGGGCCGCCTATAGGATGGATATTGGGTATATTGTTAGGTAAACGAAAGTAGTTGAAAAAGTTAATAAAGGATTCACCACTCCTAATAGTAGGGGTGAATATCTCACGGCCACTTGTAGGAATTACTACTCGGAAAGTCCTTGGCCAAGGCGATTGTGTATTGAAAATAGTTCCAATTGATACACATCTAGATTAGTGGGTTCTTGGTACAAGTACTATTGTATTCGGGCCAGAAATATTTCTGGAGGGAGTCGGCACTAATTCTGTACTCCAAATCGAATGAGATATTGTATGGTGAAAGGAGTTAATTGCATTGAAGTTTGTTATTGAATGGTTCATGTCAAGCCATTTGACTTCCTGGACTCTTGGGTGGTCATGATGTGTTGGTAGATACCGCTCATGATCTGGGAATATGGTTTTATTAATTGATGAATTATTAAACCAATCCTTATTAGAATTAATAGGATTAATTCTAATTAATTATGGATTATTAATCTCAAAGACGTTTGTATTAATTCATATTCTCTACCAATTGACTGGGAAACCTAATAGGTCACACACAATAGATGATTATATATACTTAAGATGTTATTTGATAACATTGTGGGGTTAATTGAGAGAAAGAGAAGTTGTTATTGACAAATTATAATTAGTTATAATTTGTGGTACAAGTTGTAATTGTGAAAACTTGATATATTTACAATTACAATTAGGGAACTCTAATTGTTTTAGAATTCCAGATTTTCAATGATTTTTCGGTTATATCTGATTTTTCAGTTTTATGATGATATAACCAAAAAACCCTAAGGGTGATTCACGTGAGAAAAATAGCAGCCACCTAAACCTTTTCTTCTTCTTCTTCTTCTTCTTCTTCTTCTTCTTCTTCTTCTTCTTCTTCTTCTTCTCTCTCGATTTGATCTTGAAGAGGAACCCTAGCCGCCACTTAGAATTTCTGCTAGCATAGAAAACTATGTGCTTGAGTATTCCTCTGTGTGGATTACTATTAGAGATAATCACACACTGTGATTATAGTGGGTTTACGTTCAACTCACGTGGAGGTTGATAAGGAGGATTTCTGGATTGCGCCTCAACTTGAAGAAGAAAATTTTGTTCTTCGTATGATCGCCCAAAGGTAAAAGCTGTTACCTTTACTCTCTTTATATCTTGTTTTCCACACATAGACGGGTCCTGGTAGGATATCTTGATTTATTTTCCGCTGTGCCGTATGGGATTCGAGCCTGAGATACCCAACAACCTGCCTATTAGCTCCACCATTACCACCATTATTGGGCTGATTTACCTCCCTTGCTTTCCTTACCCTTTCGCTTTTAACCTTCTGGACCTTAGTGAGAGTTCTCTCGATTTCCGAATCAAGGTCGACTATCTCGGCTTTGGATGGTCTGGTCATAAACTAAGAGCAAGGTCTACATAAGATAGAAAATTTTTGAGATTTTAGAATTTACAAGTTAAACAGTTAGGGTACATTTACAATTTAAGTTACAAGGAATTACAACATACAGAGATATTAAAGTACAAGTATACAAGAAAACAAAATACAACACCTAGTCATACTTGGAACATATATACATATTCACATATTTACATATAAACATATTAACATGGTTAAATCAACAAAATCCAAGCTTTCATAATATTGTTCCCTGACAACGGTGCCAGAAACTTGATGCGTAAATTTTGGATATATAAAACCATCAATTTTAAATCCATCCCTTAATAAAGTTTTAACTAAAACATTAATTTCAAAATACATATATGAGCAAGTATACTCATCACAAGTATAGTATAGGGAATTAACTAGTATCGATCCTCAAAGGAATAAGTACACACTAATCACTTTCATTCATTGTTTAACCGATCCAAATAAAGTGATAAAAGAATAAAAAAAAAATATATACAACTCAAGGATATTAAAGTACGTTATTAGACAAATATTCTTGAAAACATGACTATGAATCACTTAACCAATATCACAATCAATTATTATCTTGGTCTCATGAAGGATTTAATATAAACCCATTTCGTTTGCAATCTATGGAATCACTATCTTCTAGTCAAATTAGTAAACATATTATGTCTCGACTAAATTATCTAAAAGATGCATCAAAATCAATCCTTATATAAACCCCTATATTCTAGGTAATTTTAAGTATGAAACTAGTCAATGAATCTATATTCTAGCAATCATCAACTAACCTTTGATTACTAATGTTCTAAATAATTAAAACATTTTTTAAGCAAGTTAAAAGATAATAAATATGAAACTAATTAATTGAAGTAATTACCAACCTTTTTTTCAGGCAAATTAATATCAAAGCTCAATCAACCAACACCATAAGGAAAATAAATAATCAAATACCAAGAACAATAATCAATTGATCAAAAAACGAAGTTAATCAATAAATTATGAATTACACGAACAATGTCAAATTACAATGGACCTATTGAATACATGATTGGTTAAGGAAAAGAAAACAAAGGTGAAAGAAAGCACTTATAGACAAGCCTATTTCTTCCTCTTTGAAGACTTTCTTGAATAACCCTACTTGATTTTGGTGAACTCTCTTTTAATGAGAGAATCAGAATTTCTGCTCTTTAATTCACATCTCTCTATTGTATATCTCCAACCCTTATGTTCTCTTGTACTTTTATAGGCCTCTTAGATGCTAATTTCGTGACTGGGGAAGTCCTGGCCGAGTAGGAATAGGAAAATACCAAAATCATTGGATAAACCCTAATTTCGCGTACAAAATTTCCCCCTCCAGAGCATACCTGGCGCTGGGTACCTTCGACTGACCTGGTGCCAGGTGCACTCAGTTCTTCCTTTGTTTTTGGCATGGACCCTGTGAAACCCCAACTAAAACCAACCCTAGAGTAAGGGGGTCAGGATGCATATCATATTTTCTTGCATACATAAATATATTTTTGAATGATTTTATGTGCTTTGGAATTGTGATTTATAGTCTAAAAGGCTTAATTGTGCTTATTGAGTAGGAATGGCAAAATAGTAATTTTGCTTGAGGAGGAAATAGGGAGATAGCTTGAGGATTAAATAGGAAGAATGTTTAGGAGAGAAAATAAGAACAAGAGTTGTTGTGCTTTAGTGGTTAGAGCTTTGAAATTTATCTCTAAGGTCTTGAGTTCAAATTCCATCATTTAAGTTTTAGTATGATTAATTTTATTTTTGTGAAGGGTGGAATATTTTCGGCTTTGCTTGCCATAAGAAGAAGTACGAGTGTTATCTTAGAGGAGACATGAAGGGAATGTCTTAATCCTACTCTTGTGCCCTACAAGAATTCTTAAGGGATTCATGTCATTTTACTCTCTAACTTACCTTAATTCTTTATCAATTAAATTGTTCAATTTATCCCAAGGCCATTCTTATTTCTAGAAAATCTAGCAAGGTTCATTAACCTTGGAATCTAGAAAATGACTCTTATAGGATAGAGTATTAGTTGGAAATGGGGAAGGAGTTAAGGAAGGTTCCCAAGAGAATTGATCTCCATGGTTGAACCTTTAAACTCTACTCCATAAGTGTTCATCTTCTTCATGGTAGCAACCTGGAAATTTTCCAGCTTCTTGGTCAGTTCAGCTTTTGAAAACTTCAGCCATTTTTCTCACTCAAATGCCACCAGAAAAATAGCCAATTTGCTCAGCTTGAAACTGAAATCATTGGCCAAAAATCGGACTGCACAAAGCTGTACAAACCAGAAAAAATCCTAGACAATTTCGCAACTTAGTAGGCCAAAAACCAAGCTGTTTCTTCTAGCCTTCAAACCAGTAATTCACCTCTGTCTTTCCTCCATAAAGAAGGCTGGAAACTAGCCTTAAAGAACCCTCCAATACCTCTTCAAACTCACTGCAAGTCAGCTGGAACATTGCAGAAAAAATTGCACAAAAATTCCAGCAAACCATTCGAATGAATAACCAGAAATTCCAACCTTGCTCCCTCTTCAAACCTTGTCCGAAACTCACTTCAAATTTCTGTGAAACCAACCTTAGTTAACCATGAACTGAACTTCATCACCTCCTTTATTGATCTGCACAAAATGAACACCATAGCCTTGTGAAGAAGAAAAAGGGTACTCTGAGGCTGTGCATCCACTATCGGGGCTTGAACAATCTGATGATCAAGAATAAGTATCCCTTACCGCTGATTAATGAGCTGTTCAACCAGTTGCAAGGATCTAGTTGCTACTCCAAATTAGACCTGAGGTAAGGGTACTATCAAGTGAGAATAAAAGAGGAGGATATCCCCAAGATGGCCTTCAACACAAGATATAGTCACTATGAGTTCGTGGTAATGCCATTCGGGGTAACCAATGCACCAGCAGTGTTCATGGATTTGATGCATCGAGTATTCTGACCTTATTTGGACAAGTTTGTGTTGGTCTTTGTTGACGACATACTCATTTATTCCAAGAGTTCGGAGGAGCATGTGGAGCATCTGAATGTGGTATTGGAGAAGCTAAGAGAGCACAAGCTTTTCGCCAAGTTTAGCAAGTATGAGTTTTGGCTGGACAGTGTGGCATTTCTTGGCCACGTGGTGACCAGGGATGGAATCAAGGTAGACCCAGTGAAGGTTGAAGCAGTTTCGGACTGGAAGCAATTTGAGAACATCACTGAGATTCGGAGCTTCTTGGGATTGGTTGGCTATTATAGGATGGTCATCAAAGGATTTTCAATGCTCGCATCGCCTATGACCCGACTGCTGAGGAAAGACGTACCATTTGTTTGGAGTGAAAAATGTGAGAAAAGCTTCTAAGAGCTGAAGCGAAGATTAATGACAACACCAGTGTTGAATCTGCCAAAGAGAGATAAGCCTTACGCTCTGTATACCGATGCTTCGAAGGAAGGATTGGGAGCAGTTTTGATGTAAGATCGGAAGGTGATCGCCTATGCTTCTCGGAAGTTGAGGCCTCATGAAATCAACTACCCCACACGTGACCTAGAGTTGGTTGCTATTGTGTTTTCTTTAAAGAAATGGCAACACTACCTGTATGGAGCAGAATATGAAGTGTTCACTGACCACAAGAGCCTGAAATACATCTTCACCTAGAAGGACTTGAATTTGAGGCAGCGAAGATGGATGGAATTTTTGGAAGAGTACTGTTGCCCAATCAATTATCATTCCAGGAAGGCCAACGTTGTTGCTGATGCTCTGAGTAGAAAAGTTAGTATGGCTAGACTAAGAGTGCAGAAGATTCAAGTGGTTCAGGATGTGTTGGACAGAAGAGCGGAAGTGCAAGGGGAGAAAATTATTGTTAACAACCTGAAGTTGATACCAGATCTAAGGCGGGAAATTATTGAAGCCCAGTAAGGTAATGCAGAATTTCAGCTTTTCAAGGACAAGAAGCTTAAATGGCAAGGCAGTGAATTTCGGCAAGGCGAAGCGGGAGTTTTGTATTTTAGCGATCGGTTGTGTGTACCCGGAGAGCATCAATTGAAGGATAGAATTTTGGAAGAGGCGCATAAGAGCTAGTACGCCATTCATCCGGGGGAAGTCAAAATGTACCAAGATCTGAAAAGGACCTATTGGTGGCCCGGAATGAAGCAGGACGTGGTTAAGTATGTCTCAACATGTCTTACCTGTCAGAAGGTCAAAGCAAAGCACAAGAAGTCAGCGGGACTGTTACAACTGTTGCCAAAACCTGAGTGGAAGTAGGAGGAAGTGACCGTGGACTTTGTTACCGGACTTTCTATGTCAAGGACCCAAAAGGACACCATATGGGTGGTAGTGGATCGACCGACCAAATCAACACATTTCATACCAGTGAATGTAAGAGACTCCATGGAGAGGTTGGCTCAGATCTATGTGCGAGAAATAGTCCGACTGCATGGAGTGCCTTCAAGTATTGTTTCTGACCGAGACCTGAGGTTTACAAATCATTTTTTGGGGCAAGTTTTAAGAATCAATGGGGTCGAGTCTGAAGTTCAGTACGATAGCGCATTCACAAATCGATGGGCAGTTAAAAAGGGTTATACAGATACTAGAGGATATGCTGAGAGCGTGTGTTCTAGATTTCAGAGATAAATGGATCGAATGTGTGCTGTATGTGGAATTGTCATACAATAATAGTTATCAAGCTTCGATTGGGATGGCTCCATATGAGTCACTATATGGACGCAAGTGTCAGGTATCGCTATACTGGAATTGGTCAGAAGAGGGTCATATAAGCAAATTTGGAGAAGTCTGTGTTCAGAAAACAAGGTCAAGTTAATCAGGGAAAGGTTGAAGGCAACTCAGAGCCGACAAAAGAGTTATGCAGACAATAGGCGTAGAGAGTTAGAATTCCAGGCGGGAGACAGTGTATTCCTAAGACTGACACTGAATAGAGGAATCTTGAAGCATCCGAAAGGTAGGAAGCTGAATCCGAGGTATTTGGGGCCGTTCCTGATAAAGGAGAGAATTGGGCCGGTGGCATATCGATTGGATTTATCGGATGGATTGATAGTAATTCATGATGTGTTTCATGCATCGTAGCTGAAAAAGTACAATGCCAATCCCGGTCATATTTTGAATAATGAGTCGTTGGTGTTACAACCCGACCTGAGCTATGTGGAGAAGCCCATGCGAATATTGGACCGAAGTATCAGGACTCTCCGGAACAAGCAGATACCAATGGTAAAAGTTCAGTGGGAGCATCATGGCGCGCGAGATGCCACATGGGAAATAGAAGAGTGGGTAAAGCGAAAGTATCCCGATCTGAGATAGAGGTATGCATGAATTTCGGGACGAAATTCTCTTAAGGAGGGGAGGGTGTGAAACCCTAACTAAAACCAACCCTAGAGTAAGGGGATCAGGATGCATATCATATTTTCTTGCATACATAAATATATTTTTGAATGATTTTATGTGCTTTGGAATTGTGATTTATAGTCTAGAAGGGTTAATTGTGCTTATTGAGTAGGAATGACAAAATGGTAATTTTGCTTGAGGAGGAAATAGGGAGAAGCTTGAGGATTAAATAAGAAGAATATTTAGGAGAGAAAATAAGAACAAGAGTTGTTGTGCTTTAGTGGTTAGAGCTTTGGAATTAATCTCTAAGGTCTTGAATTCAAATTCCATCATTTAAGTTTTAGTATGGTTAATTTTATTTTTGTGAAGGGTGGAATATTTTTAGCCTTGCATGCCATAAGAAGAAGTAGGAGTGTTATCCCAGGGGAGACATGAAGAGAATGTCTTAATCCTACTCTTGTGCCCTACAAGAATTCTTAAGGGATTCATGTCCTTCTACTTTCTAGCTTACCTTAATTCTTTATCAATTAAGTTGTTCAATTTATCCTAAGGCCATTCTTATTTCCAGAAAATCCAGCAAGGTTCATTAACCTTGGAATCTCGAAAGTGACTCTTATAGGATAGAGTATTGGCTGGAAATGGGGAAGCAGTTAAGGAAGGTTCCCAAGAGAATTGATCTCTAAGGTTGAACCTTCAAACTCCACTCCATAAGTGTTCATCTTCTTCATGGTAGCAATTTGGAAATTTTCCTGCTTTTTTGTCAGTTCAGCTTTCGAAAACTTTAGCCATTTTTCTCACTCAAATGCTATCAGAAAAATAGCCAATTTACTCAGCTTGAAGACTGAAATCCTTGGCTAAAAATCGGACTGCACAAAGTTGTCCAAACCAGAAAAAAATCCTGGACAATTTCGCAGCTTAACGGGCCAAAAACCAAGCTGTTTCTTCTAGCCTTCAAACCAGTAATTCACCTCTGTCTTTCCTCCATAAAGAAGGCTGGAAAATAGCCTTAAAGAACCTTCCAATACCTCTTCAAACTCACTACAAGTCGACTGGAACATTGCAAAAAAAACTGCACAAAAATTCCAGCAAACCATTCGAATGAACAACTAGAAATTCCAGCCTTGCTCCCTCTTCAAACCTTATCCGGAACTCACTTCAATTTTCCATGAAACTGGCCTTAGTCAGCCATGAACTGAACTTTATCACCTCCTCCAATGATCTGCATGAAATGAACACTATAGCCACTCCTTAAATTCCTCCATCAATTTCTCCAATCAAGTTCCCAATTAGAATTTAAAATTTCAGTAAATTGCTCCATGAAAACTTCCATGAGTTAAGCTTCAAATAACCAGAAATTCTCCCACCGTTACACTCGGAATTTCGGCCACCCTATAGCTTTTTCAAACCTTATTCATCTCAGCAAAACCCCAGCAAAATCCAGTCGGCCATAGCAGCTGCAAAGAACCTCCATCAATCAAACTACTCTACCATATCTTCTACCTTGATTCACTCCATGAATTACTCCTTTTAAATTTAAATGATTAGATTTCCCTCTTCTCCCTAATCTAAAAATTAAATCACAAGAATCCCCTAACCATTCGGCCAACACCATTCAACAAATTTCGTCCAGCCTTCTCTCTATCCTCTCCATTTCTCCAAGAACACCAAGAACACACACCACCATTCTCCAAGCCTAAGACCACCCTAAACACCTCCAATCTCTCCCAAAAACTTCAGATCACGTCTACTCACCCTTTAGAATCAATTTCTGTATTTTTTAACATCAAACACTAAAAACAAAATTCTGCTATCGGATAAAAAACCAGAATTTTTCTTAAAGATTCAAGAACTCTCTCAAGATAACCATGAACGATTATGTTCATCTTCTTTCCTCTTCAATCTTTATAATAATATACTAATACTCTCTCTCTCTCTCTCTCTCTCTCTCTCTCTCTCTCTCTCCTCTCTCTCTCTCTCTCTCTCTCGGCCTAAATGGTTGTTTCAACCATAGCCATTTTTTTCTTCTTCCTTCTTGGTCGGATCAAGCCTTCCAAGCGTGTGGATTCTCTTGAAACTTCATCAAGGTAGTCATCAATTGATTACGTCTCTTTAACCCTCTCCTTAATTCTAAAATCATGTCTCTTGGATGTTGTTAGAAAAGGATGGAATATGATTGGAGATTGAGTATGTGTTTAGATGAAGAAGTTGAGATTGGAGCATGAGGATGATTTGTCATGGTTGAGTTTTATGATGCTTTGTGGTTTGTTGCATGCTCTTCATGTCGTGAGTTAGTATGAATGATTAAGCATGATAGAAATTATGTCACCTTTGGTGAATAGGGTTTTATGTTCTTGTATTCTTGTTGAAACCATGAATATGATTATGCTTAGTGAAGTTTGGATCATGTGATGGTAGATATAGATTTAAGCCTTTATTCATGAATTGAATGGGTTGTTGATTGGTATTAGAGTTTATGTTCATGATTCTTGTTAGCCATAGGAAAAGTATGATCATGACCTTGTTGATTCTAAACTATTTAAGTTAGCCAATTTTATTATATTAATAAAAATTAATACTATATTTCTTCCAATAATTTCGAAAACCCTAGGAAGCTTTGGAATTGGATTGTTAAATGAAATAGTGATATTTTAGCCAAATGAATGATATCTTTATTAAAAATAATGTATATAAATATTTATATATAAAATAATAATATTAAATAAAGCCTTTTATATAAATAAACATAATAGGTAAAATATTAATCTTATAAGTCATATATTCATAAATACTAGTAAAATTTATTTATTACCTTATGATCAAAATTAATAAAATTTACTATTAATTTTATTAACTAATTATTTTCTATCTATTAATTATTAATTAAGAGATTAGTAATAATTTATTATTTTTAATAAAATCATCTAAGACTTAGGACCTTTCATCAAATAAATCCTAGTTTATTTATTAATAACAAAGATTTATATTTAAACCTATAGCTTATTAGTAATAATTTTGCGATAGTTATTTTATTATCAAGCTAGATTTATTTTATAAAACCCTTTTACCATCAAGCCCTAAAGTTTAGGACATTAGGGTCATGATTGTAATAAGTTGATCTAGAATTATTTATGGAAGCTACTATAGCTTGAGTATAACCATATGGCTTGTGTTTACCCCAGGCGGGGTTAGGTCAGCTTTGGAAGGTTTGTGAATTTTCAAGCAAAGGATCAGGTAAGCTCTTGCATAAAACTAATTTGCTATAAAAAGGTTACTATGGCAAGCCAAATGCGAAGTGTGTGAACATTCATTTTTGTAAAGGCAATTAAGGACTGTTCCCTTTCTTGTTTCAGTTAAACAAATTATTTAAAAATCAACAAGCAGTTTTACTCAAATATCAAACTCTTTCTAAAACCAACTTTGACAGGAACTTTAGGAACCCTTAATTGCTATTTCAAAATAAAGAAATGTTTTATCAGTTTTCTCCCAAGTGGGACAATCAAACGTTGAGTACTCAATAAGGGTAATCTAGCAGTACTAGTTTTGTAGAGCAAGAGCGAGTCTTCTGGCAGGAAGCCACCTCTAGAAGATGAACTCAACTTGGAAAAGCAACAGTACTACTTAGTCATGCCGGTCCGAGCTAGCAAGTTTCAGTCATGTGGACTGTGTGTTTTTGGAATGGATAACCGGTTTGTTTGGGTGTAGAGGAGGAGGAGAATCTTACCCGATAGGCCGTACACCTACCTTTTGTCAGTCTGCGCAAAGTGTGGCATTCTGACTGTTATATGGTTATGGGGCCCAACGTGTGGTAACCCATGGCCGCCCATTTGAGTGGTTGTATTTATTGTGCACTTGTATGGTTTGAAAAGAGGAAAATGCCACTCTTTATTTTAACCCTATTTAGTGCTTGCTAGCAATTTCTCTTATGAAATTTTTTCAAGTCGCATACATGAACTGTTTTACCTGAACACTTAAAGCACACACGGTCTTACTGCAATTTTTATCTCATCACCCTTTTATGCCATGATTTCAGGTTGATCCTGCTGTAGGGATGAGTAGCTAGATTGTTGCCTTCTTGAAGACTCTATGTTATTTATTTTATATGTTACTTTGAGAGATGATAGTGATAAATTTATTTTGGTTTTATTCTTGAATTTTTGGGCTGTAATAAATTTTAATTTTAAAGTATTATTTTATTTTCATTTGTGTAATCTAGTTATAAAGATCTCTTATCCTTTGGATGGGGTGATATCCCCGACCCTATTGGGTCTAGGTTGTGGGGTGTTACAGACCTGGTGCTAGGTACATTTGCTTGACCTTGTGCCAGGTCTGTTCTAGAATTTCCCCTGAAGCTCACTCAATTTCTACTACTGGAGCAGAATGGACCCGGCTCTTGGTCCACTGGCTGGGCTTGGTGCCTGGTCTATTCTGGTTGCATGCACTTTCTGCTCGATTTTACCTTGAATATGCACATATTTGCCAAAAACACCTTTTACAAACAAAATGTCAAATAGAAAGAATATGCCTAGTTATTACAACAAATGTATCTTAAAACAATCTCAAATAACTAGGAAAAGAATAGTGATTTTAACCCCTATCAGTGACAAAACTATAACTTTTTGTGGTAAAATATTTTTAGCTTTAGCAGGAAATTTTTCCTAGCTAAAAGCAAAGCCTTCAGCGAGGAAATATTTTCCTTTCTAAAGAATAATATTTGGCAAGGAAATTGAAAAATTTGTTGCCAAATAGTTTCGGCGATGGCGATTTAGGGAGGAAGGGGCGAGGAAGCAAATTTCCTAGCTAAAGAGCTTTAGTTAGGAAATTTTAACCTTTAGTTAGGAAATTTTTTTGCCGCGGAAGGCTATTTTTCTTTGTAGTGACATAACACCTATCATTAATATAGGAAAATGTACTAGCACCTTTTTTCTCAATGACATCTAACATTCTTTGATATCTAGTCCAATAATCTATGACTTCTAGTATGTACCTACTTATCTTAGGAAACTTCCCAAAAATATACATACTTAGCCACATTTTCCAACATCTTAGATTATTTAGATTATCTTGAACAATCACAAGAAGGTGATATCTTCACTAAATGAAGCATAAAAACTCTATAGTATAAGTCTATTTTAGTTAACTAGAGTCATACATCCAACGTACAAGGTTATTAGCCTTGCGTTAAGACCTCACCGATTATACATCAAAGTGCAGAAGTCTAGCTTCATTAACCACCAATTTATACTTAAATCATAGGGTACTCGTCCACGAAGTAGTAGTGATAGAACAATATTTATTTATTATACAGAACTTTTACAAAGATTGCTATTGCCTGGTCCAGTTCTACGTATTGCAAATACGCTTATACTATTGGCGTGAGTGGACTACTAATTAGTTAAAGGTAAACTATTCCTTATTTATAAACTATAGTATAATGATCTAAACCTTGACGAAACATCCAACTTTATTGATCGATTAAGAACGTTTTGGCTTGCATATTACTAGCCCATGATCTATACCTCACTATAAAAGTACGATCCAATCACGTAGATCATTTATAAACATACTTAAACCTTAATACAAACAACTATTAATGAATGAAATATTTTATTGCCTTTTAAAATACAGAAATACAGAGTTTATTTTAGGCATACATTCCAACAGTCTTCCACTTGCACTAAATAGATTATGAGACTCTACATGTGCCTACTCCTATGACGTCTATCATGCATAAATTTTGGATATATAAAATTATCAATTTTAAATCCATTCCTTAATCAAGTTTTAATTAAAATATTAATCCCAAAATACACATATGAGTAAGTATACTCATTGCAAGTATAGTATAGGAAATTAACGAGTATTGACCCTCAAAGGAATAAGTACACACTAATCACTTTTTATTTATTATTTAACCGACCTAAAAAAAGTAAGAAAAGAATTAAAAGAAAAAATAAAAGAAAAATACACAACTCAAGGATGTGAAAGTATGTAATTAGACAAATATTCTTGAAAGCATGACTATGAATCACTTAGCCAATATCACAATCAATTATTACCTTAGTCTCATGAAGGATTTAATATAGAACTGCTTCATTTGCAATCCATGGAATCACTATCTTCTAGTTAAATTAGTGTACATATTCCATCTCGACTAACTTATCCAAAAGATGTATTAAAATCAATCCTCATATCAACCTCTATATTCTAGGTGATTTAAAGCATGAAATTAGTCATCAAATCCATATTCTAAAAATCATCAACTAACCTTTGATTACTAATGTTCTAGATAATTAACCCCCTTTTCAAACAAGTTAAGAGATAACAAATATGAAATTAATTATATTAAAACTATTATCAACCTCTTTTACAAGTAAGTTAACAATAATAATTAATTAATCAATTTCATAATAAAACGAGTAATCAAATACCAAGAAAAATAATTAATTAATCAAAGAACTAAATGAACTCAAAATCATAAATCCAATAATAATATCTAAATACAATTAAAGAATTAAAATCATCATTGTTCAAGAAAAAAAAAACAAAGGAAAGAGATAAATACTCATAGATAAGCCTTTCAATTTCCAATAAAAACTTTTCCAAGAATCGATGCTCATTGAGTAATTTCTCTAGAGAAAATATTGGTGATGCACTCTACAAAATATGTCTAAGTCCCTACAGTGTGCACCCCCTTTTTCTAAGGTAATTGACCTTTATTTATAGGCCTACAAAGTTCCTAAAAGAATCCTAAGTAAAAAAGAAGTAATGTCCTAAAAATCCAAAACAAAAAAGGATTAGTAAAATTCTAAATAAAAGTCTAAATACAAACACGAAGTTCCACCGTCTTAATTGAGAAATTATTGGAAATTAATTCTTGTCGTTTTATATTGAAGAACTTCTTTTCATTGAATTGAAATTGCTGAAATTGGCTTCAATTGAGCCATTCTTCTTCAATTGAGCCGTGTGGAATTGATTTGCTGCCGAGCCATGAAATTCTTGCATCGACTCAATTGAGCAGCAACCCAAGCTATATGCAGCTACAGAATTGTTGTTTGCTTTTTATGCTGTTGCGTCGGCTCATCCAAGCCGTTTTCCTTGCATCAGTTCAATTGAGCTGCAAACCATCCGAACCCACTGAAATCCACTTTTCCTTTTGCTGTCTTCTTGCTCAGCTGCTTTTGTTGACTTTTCCTTGGCCCACCAAATTTCTTTCTTTTCTTGTTCTATCTTTTCCTATTATTTTTTGTTGAGCCGTGCCCAAACCATGGCTTCCTTTAGCCATTTTTCTGCTTTTCCTCTCCAATTTCCAATTGCACCTTCTCTGTTCCATATCAATTATTACCTTGGTTTCATGAAGGATTTAATATAGACTCACTTCATTTACAATCCATGAAATCACTATCTTCTAATTAAATTAGTGAACATATTCTGTCTTGACTAACTTATCTAAAAGATGTATTAAAATCAATCCTCATATGAACCCCTATATTCTAGGTGATTTAAAGCATGAAATTAGTCATCGAATCCATATTCTAGAAATCATCAACTAACCTTTGATTACCCATGTTCTAGACAATTAATCCATTTTTCAAGCAAGTTAAGAGATAACAAATATGAAATTAATTAGATTAAACCATTATCAACCTCTTTTAGAAGCAAGTTAATAAGAAAAATTAATTAATCAATTCGTAATAAAATGAGTAATCAAATACTAAGAAAAATAATTAATTAATCAAAGAACTAAATGAACTAAAAATCATAAATTCAAGAATAATATCTAAATACAATTAAAGAATTAAAATAATCATTGTTCAAGAAAACTCCAAGGAAAGAGATAAATACTCATAGACAAGCCTTTCAATTTCTAATGAAAACTCCAAGAATCAATACTGCTTGAGTAATTTCTCTAGAGAAATTATTGGTGATGCACTCTACAAAATATGTCTAAATCCCTACAATATGCATCCCCTTTTTCTAAGGTAATTGGCCTTTATTTATAGGCCTACAAAGTTCCTAAAAGAATCCTAAGTAAAGAAGAAGTAATGTCCTGAAAATCCCAAACAAAAAGGGATTAATAAAATTCTAAATACAAACATGGAGGTCCATTGTCTTAATTGAGAAATTATTGGAAATCAATTCTTGTCGTTTTGTACTGAAGAACTTCTTTTTCGTTGAATTGAAATTGTTAAAATTGGCTTCAATTGAGCCATTCTTCTTTAATTGAGCCATGCAGAATTGATTTGATGTCGTGATATGAAATTCTTGCATCGGCTCAATTGAGCCGCAACCCAAGCCATACGCAGCTGCCGAATTGCTATTTCCTCTTTATGCTGTTGCGTCGGCTCATCTGAGCCGTTTTTCTTGCATCAGCTCAATTGAGCCACAAACCATCTGGACCCACCAAAATCCACTTTTCCTTTTGCTGTCTTCTTGCTCAGCTGCTTTTGTTGACTTTTCTTTGGCCCGCCGAATTTCTTTCTTTTCTTGTTCTTGCTTTTCCTTTTGTTTTTGGTTGAGCCGTGGCTTCCTTTAGCCATTTCCCTCCTTTTTCTCTCCAATCTCTGTTCCATCAAATTTTTTCTGATTTTCTTTGTTCTTCCAGTAGAGGACCGGCTCCAGGTCCATCTTTTTGGCCTAGTGTTGGGTCCGGATTGGAAAAATACACAATTAGCTTCAAATTTTACCTATTTGTATATAAAATTACAGAAAAGCACTTTTATAAGGAAAATATCAAATAGGAAGAAATATGACTAGTTATTGTATTAAAAGTGTTTCAAATTAACCTCAAATAATTAGGAAAATAATGATGATTTTAACCCCTATCAGTCTAGATGTCTTTTGAATACCTTCTCCATTAAAAGCTTGGTAAAGGGATCCGCTAAATTATTTGAGGAGGAAATCTGATCAACTATTATCTCTCATTTTTGAATAAACTCCCAGATTAGGTGTACTTTCTCTTAATATTCTTGCCATTCCTATGGTTCCTTACATTATGACACAACTCCCAAATTGTCACAATATATAATAATGGGTTTGTCCATTTGTAGTACAACTCCAAGTTTTGTAAAAACTTCAAGAGCCAAACCACTTCTTTTGAAGCTTCTAAAGCTGCCACATACTCAACTTCTGTGGTGGAATCAACAATACAAGGTTGCTTAACACTCATCTATAAAATAGCCCATCCAAAAAAAAGTGAAAACATATCTACTAGTGAATTTTCTTTTATTTTTATTTGCCGGAAGTCTGAGTTAGTGTAACTCGTAGGAACTAAATCTTCACTTTGTAGACAAGCATATAATTCCTTATTCCCTACAAATACTTGAGTATATATTTCACAACTTGCCAATCTTCTTTCTCTGAGTTTGACTGATATCTGCTGACCATACATACGACAAAGAAGATATTTGATCTTGTACAAATATGGCATATATGAGACTTTCTACTACCAAAGCATAGAGAATCCTACTCATTTTTTCCTTTTCTTCTCGTGCCTTAGGACACTGCTTGAAAGATGATGTCAATCCGTGCCTAAAAGCTATGATTGTCCCTTTACACTAATCCATGCTAAACTTAGGTAAATCTTGTTAATATCGGTAGATTGAGATAAGCCTAACATTCTTTACTTTCTATCTTTAAGAAGCTTTATACCAAGAATTTAGCATACTACTCACATATCCTTCATTCTAAAATGACTTAATAGCCAAACCTTTATTGATTACAATGTCTCTACATTATTTCTAATGAATAGAATGTCACTTACATAGAGTACCATAAATGACGTATTATTCCGATTTGCTTTCCTATATACGCATGGCTCATTTACATTTTGCATGAAACCATAAGATTTTACAATTTTATCAAAATATATGTTCCATGCTCGTGATTCTTGTTTAAGTTAATATATAGACTTATTAAGCTTGCAGATTATTTGTTCTTGGCATTTTACAATAAAGCCTTTAGATTGGGTTATATAGATGTCTTCGCCAAGGTAGCAATTAAGAAATGCTTTCTTGAATCTATTTATCATATCTCATAGTCATAATAATATATGATGGCCACAAATGTACTTAAGCATGGCTATAGGTGAAAATGTCTCCTTATAATCGATCTCTTCTTTCTGAGTATAACCTTTTGCACCCAATCATACTTTAAAGGTTTCCATCTTTCCATTTGCATATCTTATTCTCTTATATACCCACTTACACCTAATGTGCTTAATCCCTTCAAGTGCAGTAACAAGATTCTAAACTTGATTGAGATACATGGACTCAATCTCGGCATTTATTATCACTTGCTCTCTATATGCATCAACATCAACAATAGCCTCATAAAATCTAGTGGAATCTTATTTCTGATAGTCAGAGACTACCTTAAAGGCATCTCTAGGCCATCTTTCAAGAACTCTATGTATTCTTTCACTACGATATGGCTCAGTTTGTATAGGAATATCTAGCTATACCTCTTTAAATTCCTCAAATGGGGTATTAGAAGTTGAAGTATCACTTAACTTCTCTTCTAATTCTAACTTGTTCGAGATCTTAGTGGATAAACTTTGTTGATCCTCTAAGTATCAAGCTTGAGTACTCATAAGTATCTTTTGCTCTTGAGGATGATAAAAATATCCACCCATTGTTCCTTTTAGATACCTTACAAAGTAGCACAATTCTTGGGTCTAACTTACTTCTCTTAATCAGTATATAAGCTGGACAACCACATAATTTGAGATGATTCATATTGGGCTTGCATCTAGTCCACTTCACATAATGTGTCTTATGTAATGATTTAGAGGCACCTAGTTCAGAATATATACTATAGTTTCCAGAGCACATCTCCAAAAAAGAATAGGAAGAGTTGCATGATTTATTATGTTTCTGACCATCTCCATCAAGGTTCAATTTCTTCACTCAGCTATTCTATTCTGTTAGGGAGTCTCAACGCAATTAGTTGGGATACCATTCCTTGATGTATTGGTAGAGGCAAAATTTATCTATATTTTTCTAGTTATTTGAGGATATTTTGTGATATATTTATTGTAATAACTAGGCATATTCCTTCATATTTGATATTTTACCCTTGAAAAGGTATTTTAGGCTTTTATTGTAGAAAATAAAGAAAAACACATCAAAATTTTGCCGTCAGAGCATGGCCGGTGCCGACCGTGACCTACGGAATCAGTGCCGACCCCGATATGGAAACAGGGAAAATTTTTAGCTGAAAACAGAGCTAATTGCAAAGTAGTTCATGGTCATGTTTTGAAGAATATTTGTCTAATTACATATTCTTTCATCTTTGAGTTGTATATATTTTTTCTTTAATTTTCTCTTTATGATTTTATCACTTTATTGGGTCAGTTAAATAATGAATGAAAAGTGATTAGTGTGTATTTTTTCCTTTGAGGATCGATACTTGTTAATTCCCTATACTATGTTTGCGATGAGTATATTTATTCGTATGTGTATTTTGAGATTAATATTTAAATTAAAACTTGGCTAAGGGTTAGATTTAAATTTAATGATTTTTATACACCCAAATTTTACGCATCAAGTTTTTGGTGGCTTTGCCGGGAAACAATATCATGAAAGCTTGAATTTTATTGATTTAATCATATTTATATGTTTATATATCTATATGTAAATATGTGAATATGTATATATGTTCTTTATATGAATATGTGCCATATTTTGTAGTTTGTATAATTGTTAATTCCTAATTTTCCTGCATGTTGTAATTTTTCTAACTTAATTTGTGAATATATAGTAACTATTTAACTTGTAAATTCTATAATTTCACTGTTTTATGTTTTCTATAGATTTTACCTTTAGTGTATGATCCGACGATCTAAAGTAGACATAGTAGATCTTGATCTTGAGATCAAGAAAACCCTCACAAAGATCCGCAAGGTTGTGAGCAAAAGGGCAAGGAAAGACATGGAGGTTAACCAACCAAATAATGGCAGTAATGATAGGAAGACTATGGATGATTTTGTGAAACCCTTAATCTCGGGTATAGGCTCGAGTATTACTAGATCTAGGATAGAGATTAATATTTTTGAAATAAAATCTAATATTTTCCAAATAATCCAAAATATTGTATAATTTGATGGGTTACCTAAGGAAGATCCTAATGCCCACCTTGCGAACTTTTTAGAAATTTGTGACACTTTTAAAATGAATAGAGTTTCTAAAGATGCTATCAAACTAAGGCTTTTTCCCTTTTCTTTGAGAGATAGAGCAAAATCTTAGCTAAATCTTTGCCAACCGGATCTATTACTACTTGGAATGTGTTAACTGAAAAATTTTTAACAAAATATTTTCCCCTAGCTAGAATATCCAAGCTTAGGATCGATGTTTTTGCCTTCTAATAATTAGAATCTGAAAATATTTATGA
Source organism: Voacanga thouarsii (assembly GCA_026120185.1). NCBI lineage: Eukaryota > Viridiplantae > Streptophyta > Magnoliopsida > Gentianales > Apocynaceae > Voacanga > Voacanga thouarsii. The sequence goes on along the minus strand of JANUWF010001282.1, from coordinate 1,591,204 downwards.
GTGTTGGGAGAGGTTCAAGGAGATCCTTAGAAAGTATCCTTATCATGGGGTTCGAGCTAGGTAAGGAATTGCAGATTTTTCGTAGTGGGTCGAGCTTTGCTACAAGGCAACTAGTTGGTGCATCAACAGGAGGTTCCATTAACTCTAAGACCTCGGAGGAGGTGTTTGATTTGATTGAAAATTTTGCAACAAACAACTATGTATGGGGTAGTTCAAGGTCAAGAGCTTGTGGTCATAAAGTACACAAGGTGGATGCAATGGCAGTTTTGGAGGTAAATGTGGAGGCATTAAGGCAAAGATAGAGCAAATGGTGATGCGTCTTTTCCAAAGGCAGGTAATGCATGTTAGTTGTGATTTTTATGGGGAAGGGCACCCAAATCATGAGTGCCAAAGTATGGGTCATCATAGGAGTCATTTGAACAAGCCGCATTTATGGGCAAAAGACAACAAAGTAATAATCCTTATAGCACCATTTACAATCCTGGTTGGAGGAACTATCCTAACTTTTCATGGAACAATAAAAACCAACCTAGGCAGGCTTCTTCTAATGTTGGAAATCAAAGAACTCTACCTCTCTTGCCTTACAATGTACTACGGCCTAAGCCATTGCTAGAAGAGTTGGTTAATCAATTGATCAGTGGTACAAAAATAGGATTTCAAGAAGTGGATGAAACTTCGAGAAATTTAGTGGCATCCATACGCAACCTCGAGAATCAAATTGGACAACTGGCTAAATTCCTTGGAGATTGTCAAGTGGGATTCCTTCTAGGAAATATTGAGACCAATCCACGTGATCTAGACCGTGGAAAGAAATGATTTTTATTACTTTGGTTTTGATTTTGGACATCTATTTAATTTGTGTACTTTTATTTATTTTCATTAATTTTTTATTTTTAAAATAATTGTTTTTTCTTCTTAATTTTGTAGTTTTTAGTCTTCTATTTACAGTATTTAAATTTATTTATTTTTTTGCCAGACTAAGGTCGGCGCCGGCCCAGTCGCGAGGAGCAGGTGCCAGCTCCAGTCGGGGAAGGCATTATTCGGCCATTTTGTTTTCAAACAACCCAATTTCCCTCGATTTTTATTTCCACTCGGCACCATTTCTACACCCCCAAACACCATCGATTCTATTTTTTCATCAAAAACATCAATCCAACACAAAATTCTCTTGTTTTTGTTGAATCTACAGATCAAAACTCCAAAAATGTTAACTTTTTCTTCAATAATCCACTTCAAATCTCTCCTTTCAAGAAATAATTTCTTCAAAAAGATTGCATATTTTGCTTGCTCATGCATTGGAGAATACAAATGTATAATTTTCTTGAGTTCCAATAGTTAAATTTTCACAATTGAATTTTTCCTATTTTTGGACGAAAATTGCATATATTCAAGATGTTGGTTCAATTTGATTGTCTTGATGGCATTATTATGATTAGAATAGCATAAGAGTATGATTCATGGATTATTGTCACAACTAAATGTCCATATTATGATCATAGGAGGTTTATTTTTGGTTATAGCAATAGTCTTGTTGATGGATTCATGATAATTGGATAATATGCATAGCTATTATTCTTGACTAGGGATATGGACATGTTTTTCATGCTATGATCAGGTTGTACAGTCATTAGGAATCCTATTATAGTTTGAATTGTGGCATTCTATTGTTTTTCTTGTAGGATTTGAAAGGAGGTTGGGTTTAATTGATATAGTAGATTGAGGTTGTTGCGAATTGATTTTAAAAAAAATTGTGGATTGTGGGGATTATGTGTAGAATTGTGTTGTGGTGGTGTGACTCAATTGCGTGTTGTTGTTACATTGTGGTGGTACCTTGGTCATATCCTTTATTCATTATTTTCCTATCACTTCATCATGCCTAGAGAGAGGGGCTAATCTTCTAAAAGGGGTTAGCGCTTCATCTTCCTCTACTCCTACTTCCATAGACCCGTTATTTTACACCCTGCTGATTTCATTGATCTATCCTGCAAAGTGTGGTACACTAAGAAGGCTACCAATAAGATTATAGTAGAACACACATTCTTACCCTCTTTAGATCGTGCACTCAAATTAGGTCTCATGTTTAGACACTTGGGGTGGGGACCAATAGTTCAACTGATGGGATCCTATTGTCCTGTTCTGGTAAAAGAATTCTATAAACAACCATCTTGAGATCATTGAGACTAGGGTAAAGGGCACCCCCATCATTCTAGATAGAGGAGACTAGTAGCCACCCTCCATGTTAATGATGAAGGTCCTTGGTTAGCTCTAGATCACAACAATCAAAAGATATTGTCCGATCCTGAGTGGAAAGTAAATGACACTAGAGCTATCTTGCGATTGTATAGGAGAGGTCCGATAAGGTAAGTAGGTTTTCACTGCAACCTTTGTTCTCTAGTCTATATCTTTGCTTACAATATTGTTCCAAAAGTTAGTAGGTTCAATGAGTCCCGTGTGATTGACTTGTATATTCTTTATAGGATGATGCACACTCAGCCTATCCTACTTACTCCTTTAATTATTCAATCTATGCGGGATGTGGTCTATTCTCGCTTTTCTACCAAAGCCTTTGCATTTCCCCTCATGATAATGAAAATTCTTGAAGCATTTAGCATTAGCTTGGAAGGGGAGCTTACTGAAACCACAATGAAGCATGATATGGTTACTGAGCAAACACTTATTAGCTGTGGTTATCAGTACAATACAGAGGTGAGGCGTTGGTTACAGCCTTTTGATGTTCAACACTCAGGATAAGTCAAGCACCTGCGGAAGAAGAGCATCCTGCACGGCCATCTTGAGCTCGTGCTAGTAGTTCCCAATCCCAATCTAGGGGTGATTTTGAGGCCAAGGTGTGAGGGTTATTAGAGCAATTGAGAGTTGTCATGGAAACACAAACGGAGATATTGTTGTAGCTGCGTGAGTCCATAACTGCCCTCATTAGGAGGTAAGATACTCAAGAACAGCAATGAGCGCAATGGATGCAAAGATTTCTTGGAACTCAAGGAGGCACTGGTAGCCATAGGGCTAATGATAAGGATGATCATGATCATGATGATGAGGATTGAGTATTTGTCCACTAATCTGTATTTTATTCCTTCAGCTTTCTTTTTCTATTTATATTTTCATGACTTTTCTTAGGCTTTCATTTTGGTTTATTTTCCTTTCCTTTTATCTCTCTTTTCCTTTTCTAGAATTATGTTTTCTGTTTTTGTTTCTTTTGTTTTTATTTAGGTACAATTTCCCTACGACCTCCTATGGCAGATTCATATGTATTGGCATTAAATTGTATTATGGGTTTAAACTTTGTTTGACTTTAAGTTGTGATAAGGAATGTAAGGAAAACAATATCTTTGAGTGATTTTTTTTTTTTTTTTTGGTGGAAAAACAATTGATTGTGAGTTTAAGATGGTGAAAAATGAGTTGGTTGTTGTTTCTTTGAATGTGAGAAAAATTTTTTGTGCTTAGTATGGGAGCCAATACAGATAGTGAAGAGAAATCCACTTTCTTGAGGCTATTAGTTTCTAAGATCAAAAGAAAGAAAGAAAAAATGTTGAGTGACGATTCAAAGGGGGCTAATACGGTGCATGAAGAGAAAACCATGCACTTGAGGCCATCAATTCCCTAAGTCATTGAAGAAAAAAAATTGAAAGAAAAAATTGGAGTGTTTTTCTTGAATCATGACTTGAGTTGTGCAACGTTTGGATTTATAATACTTGAGTTGGTAGATAGCTTGACTTATATGATTCATATTATCTATATTTTTGCTTAAAGAGTAGAATAATATTATTAGACTAGTGTATAAACTTGTTTAATTTGACTTCAAGGGCCTCAATATGTCTTGTTTAATACTTCGTTTTATGAATGTTTTCAAAATGTTGAAAGAATGATGAGAACGTATTTAGAATTTGAAAGGTAGTTGTGGCTTTGTTTTAAGTAAACTTTTTGAGAGATTATCTTGTTTTTCTTCATTTTAAAAGGTTTTACTTGAGGACAAGTAAAGGTTAAAGTATGGGGGAATGTGATAGGGGCAAAATTTATTTATATTTTTCTAGTTATTTGAGGATGTTTTGTGATACATTTGTTGCAATAATTAGGCATATTTCTTCATATTTGAAATTTTACTCTTAGAAAGGTGTTTTGGACTTTTATTGTAGAAAATGAAAAAAAAAAATCAAAATCATCGTTGTCAGAGCAAGGCTGAAGCCTGTCGTGACCCACATAAATGGTGCCGACCCTGATATGGAAAAAGGGGAAATTTTTGGCTGAAAAACAGAGCACGACCCGGCCGACCAGAGCACGACTATCGCTAGCTGTGACCCACGGAGACTATGCCAACTCTGCTCTGCCCCATGTCGACAAGCTTTCTAATTTCGCGCTGATTTGGTAATTTTTCAAGAATTTTAGTATTTTTCAATCTCTACTCAACCCAGAACTCTTAGGGGATGAATTTTAGCATCTTGGAAGTCTATTTAAACAAGAAAAAACAGAAGACAAAAGTGTGAATTCAAAGGATCAAATAAAAAAATCATTCATTAAAGGAGGAATTAATCAAATTAAGGAGTATTGTTCAAGAGAGTTTTTAAGGGAGAAGAATGAGGCTTGTCTATGAGTGCTTTCTTTTACGTTTGTTTTCTTTTTCTTAAACAATGATAGAATCAATGTTTCTATTGTAATTCAACAGTATTTTTGGGATTTATGATTTTGTGAGTTAGTTTAGTCTTTTATTCAATTAATTATTTTCTTGGTTTTTGATTACTTATTTTTCTTACGAAGTTGATGGGTTGATTCTTGTTTTTAACTTGTTTGAAAAATCGGTTGATAATGACTTCAATTAATTAATTATATATTTTTTATCTCTTAACTTATTTGAAAAAATGGTTAATTATCAAAAACTTGGGTAATCAAAGGTTGGTTGATGGTTGCTAGAATATGAATTCATTGATTAATTTCATGTTTTAAATCACATAGAATATAGGAATTTTTATAAGGATTGATTTTAATGCGTCTTTTAAGTAAGATTTGTGAGATAAAATATATCCATTAAGTTACTTAGAAGATAAGGAATCATGGATTACAAACGAAGTGGTTCTAATTTAATCCTTCATGAGACCAAAATAATAATTAATTGTGATAATTGCTAAGTAGTTCATGGTCATGTTTTCAAGAATATTTGTCTAATTATATATTCTTTCATCCTTGAGTTGTATTTATTTTTCTTGATTTTTCTTTTAATGATTTTATCACTTTATTGGGCTGGTTAAGCAATGAATGAAAAGTGATTAGTGTGTACTTGTTCCTTTGAGGATCGATACTCGTTAATTCTCTATTCTATGCTTGCGATGGATATACTTGCTCGTATGTGTATTTTGATATTAATGTTTTTAATTAAAACGTGACTAACGGTTGGATTTAAATTTAATGATTTTTATATACCCAAAATTTACGCATCATGTATCAAGTAGTCCTTGAATTCTTCAAAGAGGTACTCTACACCACGATTTGATCTTAATTTCTTAATTAATTTACTTGTTTAACGCTCTACATTAGCCTTAAATTCTTTAAATTTATCAAAAGAATCAGACTTGGGCCTCATTAAGTAAAAATAACCAAAACGTGTGTGGTCATTCGTAAACGTATTGAACAATTTATATCCTCCTCTAGTAGGTGAAGACATGAGAACACAAACATCACTATAAACTAACTCAATTATTTCTTTAGCCATTTTCGCCTTTTAAGTAAAGGATTTTTTTGGTCATTTTACTCATAAGACAAGATTCATACTGAGGCCATTCCTCTAATTTCAATGAGTCCAAAGATTCATTTTGGATTAACTTCTAAATCTGATTAGGATTTATATGTCCTAACCTTAAGTGCCATAAATACGAGTTATTTGATGTGACCTTTATCTTATTATTACTAGGTTGTGTTTGAGTATTATTTATTTGATGACTTATAGGATTAACATAGAAAAGATTGACATATATGTTTCTAGAATAAATAATATTTCCATCTCTACTGATTGTAATACTATAATGGAAGGAAACATAATATTCTTAATTAATCAATTTTGAAACCGAAATCAAATTCTATTTAAAATTAGAAATATATAAAAAATCTTTCAATACTAGAATCCTATTACAATTAAATAATAACTCCAAGTCTCCCACTACTTCGGCCTACACTTGTATTCCGTTGCCTACTCAAAGTCCATACTCTCTTTTAATGAGTCTTCTTATCTTGTTGAACCCGTGGAAGTACTTACCGATATAGTTAGTAGTTTCAGTATCAACAATCTAAGTAGATGATGATCTAACCATCAAAATAAATTCTAAGTAAAGAGAAATAAGGGAGGAGGACTTGGCTAAAAAGTCTGGACAATCTTTCTTGAAGTGCCTCTTTTTACCACACTTGAAGTAATTGCCCTTGGGCTTGGCATCAGGCTTGGATGGACTGGGCTTAGACCCCTTAGGCTAGGCTTTTGAATTGTTCTGGGCATTTTTTCTTCTTCAACTTCCTAAGTTGCTCCTTAATTCCAGAAGATGAACTAGAACGAGTAATCAAAATTTTTGACACAGGCTTCATAATTTTCTCAACAGCTTGGAATTCTTTCACCAACTCGGTCAAAGACATACTCAACTTGTTCATATTGTAGTTTAATTTGAACTGAGCGTATGAATTTGGTAAAGTCTCAATAACCATATCATTTTGGCTCTCGGGATCAATGATTTCCCCTAGGACCTTGGCTCTCTCAAAGTAAACAATTATCTTGAGTATATGTTTACAAATTGATGCCCCTTCAACCATCTTAGTATTCATGATTGACTTAAGAGCTTTCTGCCTTGTGGGCTAGCTTTTATCAACAAATATGGCGCACAATGATGTATCGATATCATATGTAATAGACATGTTCTCGTACTTAAATTGAAGAACATTGGACATGAATGGCAACATATAGTATCTAGCCATTTCATCGGCTTTCTTTCATGCTCTCTCAGCCCACGATATTAGTTCATAGAATCCTCCCCAATCTCAAGATAGGATTCTACCAGAACATACTTGTACTCTCAGCAATGACTACTATGTTAAAATTTCTTTTTCAATCCACGTAAGGTCCAATTAACTTATTCTTCTTAAGAATAATGGATGAAGGACTGAAACCAGACCTTTTTGTTGATTGAAAAAAAACTTCATTAAAAAAAAATGTTTTTTTTTGGGAAAAACTTATAAAAATGCACATTTAAACATTATATTACATCAATGATATAGTTAACCTATTAAAATAATTATAAAAAAATAAAAAAATTGGCTCTTAGAACAATTGACAGAGCTTCAGAGGAAGATTAAAAATTTTCTAAATTAAATATAAAACCATCACTAATTAAACTTCTTTAATAGTTTAGTGATTTAGAGATGGTTCCATCGATGGGATAGCCACTACTTGCATTATTTACGGAAAATCTAACATTAATACCTCCAACATAGGTTGGTTGATACCAGCATATATCCATGGCATTAATTATAATTCATCTGTTAGTTCTAGATTCTCATAAAAATCTATCCTATAGGGGTCTTGCTCAAAATGACATGAGAATAACCATTATCTCAAATCTATCCATTATGGAAGTTGTGGAGCCGTTAGAACTCCTCTTCCACTTAATCTTTTGAGAAAATTAGGTTTTTGAAAAAATGTTTTTCTTAAAATATATTTGGTTTTCATTAACTTTAGTTAGAATCCAAAAATTTAATCATTGTTATGTATGACAATGATAATACCCTTTAAGAGAATAAGCTATGAATTTTTATTTTTACTACTTAAATTAAAACCTTTTGCAGAAGCTGAATTTAAAATACTTAAATTCAAATTATTCTCTATGTCCAGGAAAAACACGTTGGAAGAATAAATCATGAATTTTATTTTAAATTCCTAAGTTCTCTTTTAAAACGTTTTTTTTAATAATTTTATCTAGAGAAAAATGGATTTCTCAAAAACTTGGGCATTTGATCATAAAATTAAATAAAATAACTATTCTCCCAAAAATCAATTTTTTACATGCTATTTCTATCTTTTAAGTCTTCTATAATCAAATAATAGATTAAACACCATAATAATAAATTAAAATGATCTTGTTTAATCTTAAGGTGGTTCCTCTTTTACTAACCATTTTCATGCAAAATTATTTATCATAATAAATAAACTACTGAAAGAAAATAACGTTATGTGTTATAAGCCCAAAAATAGAAAGAATAAAAAATTACAGAAGCCAACATCCTTAAGTCCAACTGGCGCTGGTTTTTCTATAGCACCTGGCACTGGTTCATGCCTATAAACAATCTTGATGCACCAGAGCATATCCAGCGTTGTCTATATGGCTTAACTCGGTGATTGTTGTTTTAGAATCCTATCCCTGAACTCATCCAGTGCTGGTTCTCTTACCTTATCTAGCGCCGGTTCTTATCTGTTCCGCCATCTACAATTATTCACCATTCTTTTCTCTTTGAGATTGCTCCATTTCTCAAGCATAATATTGTTACAAAACTTAGAAAAGATAAATTGAATTTAAAACAACAAAAACAAATGCCTATGCTTTTCAAATCGAGGCTTACACAAGTTCTATAGGAAAAATGAATAAATAATATATACAAGTGACTATGTCTCCGTATATGAGGCATACACAATATCCACCTATATCAAAAATCACAAGAGATCCATAAAACAATCACAAAGGTTAGATTTTTATTAGTAAAGGAACCACATTTTTCAGTTATTAACCTAAGCATGCTCCAAGATTAAACTAGTGGCTCTGATACCACTTGAAGGATTGTGGGAAAATATAATACGCAACATAAACTTACAAATTAAATTTTTTTTCCAAATATAATCTAGAAAAACTTACTTTTAGGGTATTTTAGTTGAACAACTGGAACTGGATTTGTGTTTGACAATACTTGTTGGGTTAGAACTGTAACTTGTTTCACGGAGATGCTAACTAATCTTCGACTCCTTTGCATCAAACACCTTTTAATCTTTCAAAATATTCTGTAAACCCACTATGGACTAATCTACTGCTGAAAGTATAAAACAAAGTGGTGAAGAAGAATGGGATAACTTAGAGAGTGGCGGCACAAACACTACGGAGGCTAGGTTTTTTTTTTTTTTCTTGAGATTTACAGAGAACTACTTTGAAAAATTTACTAGAAAAAAATTCGGTTCCTACACCCTTCTAGTTGACGGGCCATCTTAGGGATAAAATCCCTAGGGTTCGCACTCCTAAAACCCTGATGGGTCAATGTTTTAATCTTTGAGCTTATGGCTAATTAAATAACTTTGTTATTAATTAATCTACTTAGATTCAATATAAAATTACCCAAGATAATTAATTAATAAAACTTAAAAAAAATAAATTAACCTAATATAATATTCTAGCTTAAATAATAATTATTGGACTCCCAGATAATTTATTGTTTATTTCATCCAATGAACCTATATAGTAAATAAAATTTATTAAGGTTACTCGAGTTGTTCCGAAGACCAAAAGATATATTATTCTTGACTACTAAAATAATCAAAATACTTTTGTTAACAAATAGGTGTATTTTATACTTTTTGAATATATTATTTATCACCATATAAAAATATTAACCCCAAGAATAATATTGCAAATATGTTGCCTTCGGCTTACAGGTTTAATAATGAAAATAGCCCTCTACGTAATACCCATAATTGAAATAGAAATAATGTAATAATATCTTTTTAATGACATTTACCATCCTTTGATATCTAGTCTGATAATCCATGACTTCTAGTATGTACCCATTTATCATAGGGAGTTACTTAAAATCATACACACTTAGCCACATTTCCCAAGGTCTTGAATTATTTAGATTATCTTGAATAATCACAAAAGGGTAATATCTTCGCTAAGTAAAGTATAGAAACTCTATCGTATAAGTCTGTTTTAATTAACTAGAGTCATACACCTAATATACAAAGTTATTGTCGTCGCATTAAGACCTCACCCATCATACATAAAAGTACACAAGTCTAACTTTACTGGACCACTAACTTATATTGAAGTCTTGGGGTACTCGTCCATGCAGTAGTAGAGATAGTCTAATCTTTATTTATTTTATAGAATTTTTATAATGACTACTATCGCATGGTCCAATTTTACAGATTCGAAATACGCTAATACTATTGGCGTAAGTAGACTACTTACTAATAAAAGGTAAACCATTCCTTATTTAGAAATCATAGGGTAATGATCTAAACCTTGATGAAGCTCCCAACTTCATCATTCGATCAAGAACGTTTTAACTTATATATTAGTAACCCATGATCAACACCTTACAGTGAAAGCATGACCCAATCATGTAGATCACTTACAAATATACTTAGACCTTAATGTGCAAATATGTGCGTACAAACAACTTTTAATGAATGAAATATTTTATTACCTTCAAAATATAGTAATACATAGTATATTTTGGACATACATTCCTACAATTAATGCTTTAAGGCATATAAAAGCTCTTATTAACCTTCGTAATTTGTACCTTATTATTCTACTTGAACCATTGGTGTCTTCTACTCAAGTGGCTTCCTTTGCATATCGACTTGGCTTTCCAAAATTTTGTTCTAATTATGTTGGAAAAATTTGGCTGCTTTGGAAGGAGCTTGTTCCGTTGCATTTTTTTAAACCTTTTTCTTAGAAGAGGTGGGAGGAAGATAAGTAGTGGAGAAGAGGATTAGATAAAAGGATTGGAATTAACCTAGTGTCGAACTTGAGACCTACATTTTGAGTAATAATCCTCCTACCACTAGTATAAGTTGTTATTGATACGTTGTTCTATTGGATATTATTTTACATGTGATTTAGTTATTCATTGTAAAATTGTTGTTCCAAAATGGTGATGATAATTAGTTTATGATATTTGGTTTTCTTTTGTATTTGCCCTTTATACTAGATCAGCTTGACAATCTTTTTGGGAAGAGTTTTGTTCTTTTGGTTCATATTGTTAGAATTCGTAGATTCCTAAACGCGAAAAATATCAACGAATCCTTTCCGAGGATTCAAGTAAACGATTAAGAAGATCGTAGGTTTGGTGAATTACCTCTGTTTGGTGTAATCAATATCCTTCGATTCCGATTCTGTCACTGTACGTACAACCCGAACAATCACCAGACGTTGCAGTGTGCGAACGTCCTCTATCGGATACATACTGCGAACTCACTCGTTACCCGGGGAGTGCTAGCGCCTAGGGTTTGAGTGGTTTTTTTTTTTTTTTTTCTGATCAATGAAGGCACGAATGTTCTCAACAGAAATTGGCACATCCAAGAAGATGGCTAGGGTTTTCTTAAAAATTCACTCCGAACCTCTTAGAGTCCAACCCTAATAATATCTTATCGTATTTTAATTTAATTTTAATTCAAATTAAATTAAAACTGATATGATAAGATTCTGTCATTATCTCAGTAATTTAACTAATTAATTTAACGAGTCAGATTCTTATAATCTGGACATCATCCAGATACATCGAATGTGGATATATTTCTAAATTCATTGTAACTGGTAAATTTTCTAAGTTCGATTAACTTAGATATATTTCCAGATTCATCGAATCTGGTCACCAGAAAAATAACCTAACAAGTTCGCTTATTGTGTAACCCTATAGGTTCATTTAACACTGGCAGTGTGCCTAAATCATATTTAAATGTCCCACAAGGTATAAGTGGTTTCTAGCAAAATATTATAACTATCCAGGTTAAATGAAGATCGGTGATCTCTTTGAACCAAACCATAATTTTATATTTAGTCCTTTTGTCACACGATATCCAGATTATTCAAAAGGCACGGAGCATGTCATCCTTATTAAGCTTAATCAATTATTTCTTAATTTTATAGTAGACTGTTCAAACAAATAATATTAATATCTTAGATTGATATATTTGAGCATGACCATGCATTTTAACAGTCTAACTTATCAAGGGGCCCATGGTTTTCTCTCCCATAATTGAGAGGGACAAATTCCTTCACTATCAATCATATTCCTCTCATTGATTTATTCTATATCTAACAGTAGTCTAATTTATTATCTGGTTAAAGACAACTTTATACAACGTCAAAATACAGAATTTATCAAGTAGGAAACTATGATGAATTTAGGTCGAAGGACTTTTAATATTATTTTGGCTAGAAAGTACTTATGACATATTCCATGAAGTACTCTCACAGTGGGTCATGTCCAATACAATGTTCTCTAACATTTATTTATGTTTTGACTTGATATCACAAATATCCATGACCAGTAAAACATAGCCATCTAGTCACAAACATACTAATCTTAATTTATTATTGTTCCAATAATAATAAACGATCAGGGATAGATTTAGAATAGTCATTGTATTTATTGTTGGATTTTACTATCAAGTCACGTACTTGATGACCACAAAATAAAACACACTATTCATGGAAATGAAAGCCTGATATTATTATATAAAATATAACGACAATAATAAAAGTACAAATTGACTCTAGGGCATATCCCCAACACATATCATATAGGTTCATGGCTTTTAGGTGGTGATTTTACTATTATTGAAAAATGTTTTTGAATATGTCGACATGGATGTTCCTTGTAACATAGCTATTGTTGATTTTGTGGGTTTTCTCAACACATGCAGTTTGACTTCTTGTTCATTTATTAGGAGTTATTTTACTTGGGTAAGGGATGGGGTAGGGCCATATCTAGAGCGGCTTGATAGAATTTTGATTAATCAAATCTAGTCAGAATTATTTCATTCTACTTTAGTTTCTCATCTAGAAAGGAATGGCTAGGACTATTCTTCTCTCTTGGTTTTAGTATAATTGCTTCTACGTTCATTATCTTTAAGGCCATTTAAATTCCTAACAATGTGGATATTTTATGATAATATAGCTAATTTAATATCCTGAGCAGCAAAAGCCCCTTAAGATTAGAATTTGTCAGAGAAGGAAGTTTCGTAAAAGACCCTGCTACTTTAAATAAATATTTGATTGCTTTACTTCAATTACAATTATGTGATATTTGTGAAATAGATAAATATATTTGCGTCTTTCAAGATTATTATTATCATATTTATGATCGAGTTTATCAGATGCAAAGTTATTTGCCGTTATTCTTTTCTAATATACTAGATCCTTGGGTTAAAAAATTTAATAGATACCTATAATCCTGGTAAAGCCGATACCTTAGGAAAAAGGGTAACATATTTAAAAGATAAATTGAGTGAATGGTGTGCAGATGCCATCTTAGCAAAGATGACCCATGGATTAAAGAAAAGAATATCTTTATGTTGTGATAATTCTAAAATGCCTTTAATGATAGGATATGATAGTCCTTTTTATTATAACAAGATAAAAAGGAAATAAAAAAGAAAGGCATTTTAAGAAAAGATATTTTAAAAGGAGAAAGGCTAGATATTATAAAAAATGTGATTATAAAAAATCGATAAAACAAATATACAAAAGAAAGAAAAAGGTTACAAAATCGAATGATTGCAAGTGCTATTATTGTTGGGAAATATGTCCTCTTAGACTAGATTTCTGATGTAAACATCGAATGTTTTAATAAAAGAATTTATTTTCAAAAATTGTTTGTGAATTTACATTTTTATTTGTGCATAGTTACGTTTGGAAAAGACCCTTTGTGTTTAAGTAAGTGGTCCATGTGAATGGAGGTTTTTCACAGTAAGGTATGGATCACGGGTTACTTAACACATAAATCTTCGTTCTTAACTAATTGATAAGAATGATAATCTCATCATGTCTAGGTTATTATATTGTGAATTCAAAAATGGGGAATGGCTTACCTTTGACCCTTGAGTAGTCCATTCACTTCATGACATAAGTATATTTTGAATATGTAAAACATGACCTGTAGTAGTAGCTTTTAAAAGTACTATATGGTAGAAACCTAGACTACTACTGCTACAACGTGGACTAGTACTCTATGACTTGAGCATGAGTTGGTGGTCTGACGAAGTTGGAAGCATGTACTTTGATATGCTATAGTTGAGGTTCTATCGTAGGACCAATATACTTGTATATTGGGTATGTGTAACTAGTTAGCTAAAACAGACTTGTACAAGATAGTTTCTATACTATATCGCCCCTTGAGGTTGTCTGAATGATCTAAATATCTAGGGCCCTGGGAAACATGATTTGGATATTTGCTTTAAGACAGCTTCCTTGGAAAGCGGAAACAATCTAGGAAGTCGTGGATCATTGGACTAGAAGCCTAAGGATGATAGATGTCATTTAGAAAGGTGTTAGTACACTTCTTCCTCTCTAAATGTATGGTGAAGTATATAGGAATATTTTAGTCATTACACCTGTAAGTCGGAGACTTTGCTAACGCTGCGTTGTCCTTGGAGTCAATATTTTCTTATGCTGATATGAGAAAATATTTTAAATGCAAAATACAACTATTTATATGGCAAGGGTATTTTGGTCATTGTAGTAGCCAAGGCGGTGTGTCTTTTGGTCCCCAGTATAGACCGTGAGTCCTAATAAAATACAGGCTAAGGAATTGATTTTAAATTAAGTTGAATAGAATTTATTTTATATAAGTAGTCTGCTTTAATTATTGGGCTAGAATAAAATAAAGGTCCATGGAGAGAGAGAATTAATTAAATTAGTTTGATGGGTTAATTAATTGTTCAGGGCTTTGGCCCAGTTTGAATAATTAAAGATTAACCTGGGACTAAACTAATATAGGCTTGTTAATTGGACTAGTTTATTTGGATTGGGAAATTAATTATTTGTTAGGCCATTTATTTGGTTCTAATTAAAATAATTAATTTAGTCCACAAGGCTAAACTAAGAGTCCAATGAGCTAGTCCAGTTTAACCTAGGATTTTATTTAGGTTAAAGAGGAGGATTGAATACAACGTTTTTTTTACTCTTCTTCTTTGTGAAAAAAGAGACGCCTCTCTCACTCTCTCTCCAAAAAATTTCCTTAGCCCTGTAAATTGTTCACCAAATAGGATTAGGCAGGCCATATACTGAAAGATCGAGAGTTTGGCGTTCACCTACATGCAAAGATGGAGTAGGAGGCTTGCAGGAATCGCACAAGAGGTTTGCACCAGAACACCTACCCCGGTTCTACACATTTTGGTCCAGCCAACTTTGAGAATAAGAAGAAAATGTTAGAAATTTTTCCTCTCGGAATTTGGACAAAGCGCAACCGGCGCTGGCTAGGGCTGCCAGAGCTGGCACTAGCTCTGTTCGAGAGTTCCCCTGTTCTTCTGTTTTTCTAGTTTTTTAGTTTTCGCTTTCGCTGTGTGCTCTGTGTTTTCCCTTTTTAAGCCTTTAATTGGTATCAGAGCATGAAGGTTTTGTGAAAATATAGGGTGCATGCATCTAATTGAATAAAACTGGACACATATGTGTGATTAAATTATGATCCTTCACTATTTTTGGTATGGATAGATTCTTTGTTAAACCTCTTTTATGGAGGTATAGGAGATTTGTAATTTACTATTTTTCTTAGCATATTGTGTAAGCCCAATATTAAAGGGTATGTGTGATTATTGGTTTTAGTTAATTTCATTGTATTTGGGTTGAAATCAGAGAGCCAATGAAGGAAGAAAGTTGCAGGAAACTAGAAAGAAAGCTGCAGAAAAATTGCAAGAAAATCGCAGAAGGATGACCCGGCAGTCTGCAACCAGCGCCGGCTCGGATCTGGGATCCGGTCTGTGCACTGCTTGCTCGTGAGGTTTGGTTCTATGCGGCGGGTGCAGTGGACTGCTGTGCAGATGAGTGCTCGATCCAGTGCGGCGGGTGTAGTGGACTAAGGAGAAATTTTGATTTTTTCCTTGTAATTTTTCTTGCATTTTCTTTTTGGTTTTAGGGTCCATACCAGGTAAAGTTAATATTTTTGCAATAGTTAATATTCATGGAATATTTTTCCATGAAAAATATTAGTAAAGGATTTTAGGATTAAACAAGATCATTAATTAATTAATGTGTTTAATTCAATTATCTGTGCCCTTAGGTTTAAAAATAAAAAAGCATGAAAACGTCTATTATTTTTTAGCATGCTATTTATTTTTATGTACCTATGTGCACGTTTTCTCAAAGACCAAAGTCTTTATGAATATTTTTGACTAGAAAACATTTTTCTAAAAATAAAATGGTTATTTTGACTTGAACAAAAATTAATCCTTAGATATTTTTCTCAAAGGATTTAATCCTTGACATAGAAAATATATTAGATTTAGATATTTTTGTAAGTTAAAATAGAAATCCATTTTGTTATATTTTGGCACAAGAAAAATTGTTTTGTCAAATAAACTTGAGACCAAAATCTCTAGAAAGTTTTAATTGAAATTTTTTTGAAATCATTAAGTTTTTTAACATAAATAAAATTAGTCCATGGAAAAATCTCTCAAAGGATATATACCTTAACATAGAGATTTTAATGGATTTAGTTTTTTTATTTTTGAGTTAAGGG
The DNA here is from genome assembly GCA_026120185.1 of Voacanga thouarsii. Classification (NCBI taxonomy): domain Eukaryota; kingdom Viridiplantae; phylum Streptophyta; class Magnoliopsida; order Gentianales; family Apocynaceae; genus Voacanga; species Voacanga thouarsii. The sequence goes on along the minus strand of JANUWF010001282.1, from coordinate 1,574,713 downwards.
AAAACTTAATGGAAATTTTCAAAAGGATATTTTTTAGAAAATCCTTGTTTTAAAAGATTAAGTGAGAGAAGGGTTCCAACGATCCCACGGCTTCCATCACGATCCTCATTAGAGATGTGGGTCCCCTCGTGTCACCCTGGGAGTGAAAGCGTATAGGATGGGAATACCACAAGGATCTAGATCTAATGGAGGGATGTAATTAATAACCTGTGACACGTATTATGATCAGACAGTCCTTCGTTGGAGGTTATAGTGCGCGGTATGTCCATAAAAAATGAGAAGAAAGGGCCATCCCCTCGAAGGATTTATCTTCTAGATCATTACCTAGAAGGAAAATTAATTTGTAGTGGTTAACACACTTAGCTTAGGGAACTGTTAATCTTCCCAGGAAATTATGTCAGTTTTCTTAAGAGCCAAATTAATTATTATCAGTTTTGATAATAAGGATAAAGTGCATAAATTTGTTTTGTTTTCACAAACTAAATCTTTTTCTTTTATTTTTGATTTTTTAGAAATGGTGGGAGGTTTTTTTAGTCCATTGGCCGTTATTCTCTAAGAGAATAAGCTAACGGGACCAAACTATGTGGACTGGAAGAGGAACCTGGACATAATACTCATAGTGGAAGAGTATAAGTATGTCCTTTACGAAACCTGCTCTGTTATCGGGGAGGGTTCCACCGCTGAGGAGCTAGAGGCTGAGAAAGTATAAAAGAAGGCCGACGAGATGGCTCGTTTTACATGTTGGCCTGCATGACTAATGTGCTCCAGTCAAAACACGAGCACATGGCTTCTGTGTACGATATAAGTCAATCATTAGCTATGATGTTCGCGGGTAAGAGTTGGCTCGCAAGGCAGGAGGCTCTTCAAACTATCATTAACACTGAGATGGCTGAGAGAGCATCAGTCAGAGAGCATATTCTCAAGATGATTGCTGCTTTCGAGGAGGCAAAAATTTTAGGGGCTGTTATTGACCCCGAGAGCCAAGTGGACATGGTTCTTGAATCTCTACCGGGTTCTTTTACTTAGTTCAAGTTGAATTACAACATGAATAAGTTAAACATAAGTTTAATTGAGTTGATGAAGGAACTCCAGATGGTGGAGAAGGTCATGAAGCCACAATGTTTATGATTGTTAAGGCTTCATCTTCTAGAGTTGGGCCCAAGCCTAGAAAGTTTAAAAAGAGGATGGGCAACGCAACGGCCCAGCCCAAAGACAAACCCAAGGGCAAGTGCTTCAAATATAGACTGAAGGGACATTGGAAAAAGAAGTGTCTAGCTCTTCAAGCCAAGAAAAACCTCATAGGTAATGTTTTCTATCTAGAGTCTATATCAATGGTTGGATCAACTTCCACTTGGATTATTGATTCAGGAGCCACTGATCACATTTGCAATTCCTTGCAGGGCTTTAGAAAGATTAGAAGACTCCAGAAGGGCGAACATGGACAACGTGTGGGAAATATAGCACAAGTTTGGGCTCTTGTAGTGGGAGAGCTGGATCTTTTTTTTATTTTATTTTATTGTAATAGAATAGTGGTTTTGAAAGATATTTTGTATGTATCTGGATTTTGACAGAATTAGATTTTAGTTGCAAACTAATAAATCAAGGATATTCTGTATCTTTCCATTCTGGTATTTCTATCAGTAGAGATGGAGAAGTTTTATGTACTGGGCACATGTATGGGAATCTATATTTTTTAAACCCTATTAATGATCAATTAAATAATGCTCAATCTGAACCTTTAACAAGGAAGAGAAAAACCAATGTTAATGACTCTTATCTTTGGCATCTAATGTTGGGTCATATAAACTCAATCAGGATTCAGAAGTTAATCTATGATGGGCTCTTGGGCTCATTGAGATTGAAAAATTGGCCTCAGTGTGAATCCTGCCTAATGGAAAAGATGACCAAAAGGTCATTTACCCCTAAGGTGGATAGAGCTAAGGAGGTATTGAGTCTTGTTCACACTAATGTATATGGTCTCTTGTCTACACTAGCTAGAGGGAGTTTTGAGTACTTCATCACTTTCACGGGTGATTGTACGAGGTTTGGTTATATTTACTTGATAAGATGCAAGTCTAACTATTTTGACAAGTTTAAAGAGTTTAAGGCTGAAGTGGAGCGTCGTACAAGTAAATTAATCAAGACCTTACGATCAGATCGTGGTAGAGAGTACCTCCTTGGTGAATTCAAGGAATACATAGTACATCATGGGATAATATCCTAAATCTCTACGCTGAGATACCCTAGCAGGATGGAGTAGCTGAGAGAAGGAACCGGATATTGATGGAAATGGCCCGAAGTATGATGTCTCATGCTACTCTTCTAGTGTTTTTGTGGGGATATGCCTTGGAAACAGCGGTATACATTCTGAACTTGTTGCCTTCCAAGTCAGTACTTGGGACTCCCTATGAGATGTGGACAGGGCATAAGTTAAGTCTGAATCATCTTAGGATATGGGGTTGTCCAGCTTATGTACTGGTCAAGGGAGACAAATTATGCTATTTTGTTGGGTATCTAAAAGGGACAAAGGGTGGATACTTTTATCATCCTAAGGAGCAGAAAGTACTGGTAAGTACCAATGTTAGATACTTAGAGGATGATCAGAGTACTTCCACGAATGGTTCAACTAGGTTGGAACTTGAGGAGAAGTTATCTTCGGAATCAACTTCTTCTGACCCGATTGTGGAACAAGAAGAGGCACGCCTCAAGAGCCGGTACAAATAGAGCCTCGTCGTAGTGGGAGAGTGTCTAGGGTTTCGGAGAGATGGACTGGAGAAGCTTTCGAGTTAGTCTCCGACCATCAAGAACAAGACCCCACTAGATACGAAGAGGCTATTGTTGATGCCAATGCAAATCTATAGCATGAAGCAATGAAAGTCAAGATTGAGTCTATGTACTTCAATCAGGTTTGGGATCTTGTAGCTTCATCTGAAGGGATAAAACCCATTAGATGTAAGTAGGTATACAAGAGAAAGAGGGGAGCGGATGGGAAGGTGAAAACCTTCAAAGCTAGGTTTGTGGCGAAAGGGTATACTCAGAAAGAGAGAATCGATTATGAGGAAACATTTTCTCTGGTAGCCATGCTTAAGTCCATCCGTATCCTCCTTACCATCACATGTCATTATGAATACGAGATATGGCAAATGGATGTCAAAACGGCATTTTTAAATGGTCATCTTAGCAAAAATATCTACATGTACCAACCGGAAGGCTTTATAACTGAAGGCCAAGAACATATGGTTTGCAAGTTTAAGAAGTTCATTTATGGACTTAAGCAGGCATTGAGAGTATGGAACATTCGTTTTGATGAGACTGTTAAGTCTTACGATTTCACTCAAAACAAGGATGAACCATGCGTGTACAGAAAACTTGAAGGAATAAATGTGGTTTTTCTTGTCCTCTATGTGGATGATATTCTACTCATTGAAAATGATGTAGGGTCATTATTATCTACAAAGGTTTGGCTACCAGTCAATTCAGTATGAAGGACTTGGGAGAAGTCAGCTGCATTCTCGGGATTAGACTTCTTAGAAGTAGGAAGGAGAGAATGTTAGGATTATCCCAAACGGCATACATTGACAAGATGCTGGCCAGGTACAACATGGATTCATGCAAGAGAGTTCTAATTCCTTGTAGACATGGTTGTCATTTTCTTTAAGGGACTATCCTAAGTCTCAAGAAGAAAAGGACAGAATGAGTAGGATTCCCTACGTTTCGGCTGTGTGAAGTCTCATGTATGTCATGCTATGCATTAGGCTAGATATATACTTTGTCGTAGGCTTGGTTAACAGATATCAGTCAAACCCTAGGGAGGTTCATTGGCAAGCTGTAAAGCATATTCTCAAGTATCTCAAAGGAACGAGAGATTATATGCTGGTTTACAGGGCTGATGATTTAGTTTCTTCCGGATACACAGACTCAGACTTCTAGGCAGATAAGGATGAGAGAAAATCCACTAGTGGATATGTCTTCACCTTATCTGGGGGAGCAATTTCATGGAGGAGTATCAAGCAATCTTGCATTGCTGACTCAACCATAGAAGCTGAGTATTTGCAGCTTCAGAGGCATCAAAGGAAGTAGTCTGGCTCTGGAAGTTCCTTTCAGAATTTGGAGTCGTGCCACACATAGATAGGCTGATTGTGATCTATTGCGACAACACTGGAGCAGTATTACAATCTAAAGAACCTAGGAACCATAAGAAGGGGAAGTACATCGAGAAGAAGTACCACCTGATCCGGGATTTCATCTAGAGATGGGAAGTCGAGGTGGAACAGATTGCCTCCGAGAACAATCTAGCTAATCCATTCACCAAGCCTTTGGCTGAGAGAGTCTTCAAGAGATACCTAGACGCCATAGAGGTGGGCACTTATGGAACTTACTTAGTCTTAGAGTGCAAGTAGGAGATTGTTAGGAAATATGCCCTCTTAGACTAGATTTCTGATGTAAACTTCGAATATTTTAATAAAAGAATTTATTGTCAAAAATTATTTGTGAATTTACATTTTTATTTGTGCACAATTACGTTTGGAAAAGACTCATTGTGTTTAAGTAAGTGGTCAATGTGAATGGAGGTCTTTCATAGTAAGGTATGGATCACGGGTTACTTAACACATAAACATTAGTTCTTAACCGATTGATGAGAATGAGAATCTCATCATGTCTAGGTTATTATTTGTGAATTCCAAATGGGGAATGGCTTACTTTTAGCCAGTGAATAGTTCACTCACTTCAAGACATAAGCGTATTTCGAATACGTAGAACAGGACCTGTAGTAGTGGTTTCTGAAAGTACTATATGGTAGAAACTTAAACTACTACCGCTACACGTGGACTAGTACTCTACGACTTGATCGTGGTGGTAATGAGTTGAGTTGTTTTAAATTGAGAAAGTGGATTTTGGTTTGAGTTTGATTGTGGTTTGTATTTGCCCCTGCGGGGTTAGGTCAGCTGTTGGAGACCTTATATTGTGAGCAAGAATCAGGTAAGCTCCTGCATAAAACCTAATTGATGAAACATGTTTATTATGGCAAGCTAAATGTAGAGTACATGGACACTCAATTTGCAAGGGCAATTGAGGATTAACTTCTTACCTATTTTAGATAAACAATTTATTTGAAAATTAATAAGCAGATTTACTCAATCTCAAAACTCTTTCCAAAACTGATTTTGATAAAAACTTTGGGAACCCTTAATTGCCATTTTCATGTGGAACAGTGTTTTTTTCATTTTATCCCAAGTGAGAAATGTCGTTGAGTACTCAATAAGGGTGGACTACTGGGGCTAGTCTTTGAGGGGTTAGGGTAAGTCTCTCAATAGGTGGCCACTTCTGAGGGGTGAGTCCTTCCCGGATAAGACGTCAGTCTAGTAGGTCGTGCCGATCCGAGCTAGCAGTGTTCTTTTCAGTCAAGTGACTGTGTTTTGCCGGAATGGACACCCAGTTGTTGTTTGGGTATAGAGAATGAGGAGTATCTTGCCCAATAGGCCGATCACCTACTTTTGTCAGTCTGCACAAAGTGTGGCATTCTGACTGGTGGTATGCACAGAGTGTGGCATGCTGACCATGCGGTTATGGGGCCCAACGTGTGGTAACCCATGATCATTTATTTTGAGTGGTTGATTTTATTAATTATTTATAGTTGGAAAAGCCAAAACACCACTCTTGCTTTTGACTAATGATTATTACTTGCCAGTGATCTCTTATAAAGAATTTTATACTTTGCATTCACAAACTGTTTTCTCCCGACACTTAAGCACACACGGACTTACTGAGATTTCTGTCTCACCACCATTTTTACAATGATTTCAGGTCGATCCTACTGTGGGGATTAGTAGCTAGAAATTTCCTGCTTTGGAAGATTTTATGATAATTTATTTTGTGTAATGTTTTGGGGAGATAAGAGTGGATAAATTTTATTATAGATTTGTTGTTGGTGTTCTTGGATTTATTCTTGGGATGTAATAAATTTTAAGTTCATTTACCATTTTATTTCTGCTATTTTATTTGTGTGACCTAGTTATAAAGACTCTTTATCCTTTGGACGGGGCGACATCCCCGGCCCTAGCGAACCTAGGTAGCGGGGTGTTACATATTGGGTACATTGTGAGATGAACAAAAGTAGTTGAGAGGGTCAATAAAGGATTCACCACTCCTAATAGTTGGGGCGAATATCTCACGGCCACTTGTAGGAATTACTACTCGAGAAGTCCTTAGCCAAGGCGATTGTGTATTGGAAGCAGTTCTAATTGATGCACATCTAGAGTAGTGGGTTCCTGGTACAAGTACTATTGTATTCGGGCCAGAATTAATTCTAGAGGGAGTTGGCACTAATTCCATACTCCAAACTGAATGAGATATTGTACGGTGAAAGGAGTTAATTGCACTGAAGTTTGTTATTGAAGGATTCATGTCAAGCCACTTAACTTCCTGGACTCTTGGGTAGTTATGATGTATTGCTAGATACCGCTCATGATCTGGGAATATGGGTTTATTAATTGATGAATTAATAAACCAATCCTAATTAGAATTAATAGGATTAATTCTAATTAATTGGAGATTATTAATCTCAAAGACGTTTAGATTAATTCATGTTCCCTACCAATTGATTGGAAAACCTAATAGGTCATACACAATAGAGGATTATATATTCAATATGTTATTTGATAACATAGTAGGGTAAATTGAGAGAAAGAGAAGTTATTGTGGATAAATTATAATTAGTTATAATTTGTGGTCCAAGTTGTAATTGTGAGAACATGATGTTTCTAATTACAATTAGGGAATTCTAATAGGATTAGAATTCTCAATTTTGGGAAGGGAAATTTCGTGTGACATATTATCAAGACACACGAAACCCTAGCTGAAAAGAGACACACGAAAAACTAGCAACACTCGACCTTCTCTTCTCTCCCTCTCTCACGATTGTTCTTGAATTAAAGCGCTAGCTGCCATCTTGTTTTTGCTAGCAAAGGAAAGTTTGGTGCTTGAGTATTCCTCTGTGTGGATTACTGTTAGAGATAATCACACACTGTGATTATAGTAGTTAGACGTTCAACTCATGTGGAGGTTGATTACGAGGATTGCTGGATCGCGCCTCGACTTGAAGAAGATCAATTTCGTTCTTCGGACGATCACCCAAAGGTAAAAGCTGTGACCTTTACTCTCTTTATGTCTTGTTTTCTACACATATGTGGATTTTGGGATGGCATCTCGTTTTATTTTTCGCTGCTCCGTATACGATACGAGTTTGAGATACCCAACATGTATGTATGTATGTATGTATGTATGTATGTATGTATGTATGTATGTATGTATGTATGTATGTATGTATGTATGTATGTATGTATGTATGTATGTATGTATGTATGTATGTATGTATGTATGTATGTATGTATGTATGTATGTATGCATGTATGTATGTATGTATGTATGTATGTATGTATGTATGTATGTATGTATGTATGTATGTATGTACTATATTAAAAAATATATAGATTATATAAATGTGTATATATGTATATTATATATGTATATATTATATGTATATATATATATATATATATTATATGTCTGTGTTTATGTATATATATGTTGTGTTATATATATGTGTGTGTGTAGGGAATATATACATGACGTACCTGGCGTCTGGTACCTTCGACCTACCTGGCACCAGGTGCACTCTATTCTTTCTCTATTTTTAGCATAAACCCGGTGCCAGGTACATTTACCAAATCTAGTGCCAGGTCTGTTCTGGAATTTCTCTTGAAGCTCGCTTAATTTCTGCTGTTGGAGCAGAATAGACCCAGCGCCTGGTCCACTAGCTAGGCCTAGCGCCAGGTCTATTCTGGTTGCATGTACTTTCTGCTCGATTTTACCTTGAATCTGCACATATTTTCTAAAAACACCTTTTACAAGCAAAATGTCAAATAGGAATGAATATGCCTAGTTATTACAACAAATATATCTTAATACAACCTCAAATAACTAGGAAAAGAATTGTGATTTTAATCCTTATCAATTCCCCCATACTTGAACATTTGATTGTCATCAAGTAAAATACTTTAGTCTAAGAAAATTCATTAAGAAAACACAAGTTCTTTCGCATTGAAAAATTTTTTCATCATAGCAAAGATCATGTATTCCTTTCAAACTTTAGATATAACTTTTCGTCATGCATATCCTTCGAAACCAATTTCAAATTTTGAAACACTGGATAAGACATCACAAAACTCTTGAAGTCAAATTAATCAAGTGTATACCTTAGTCTAAGAAAATTATTTTACTCTTCAAGTAAAAATATAGATAACATAAATCACATAAGTCAAGCCATCTACTAATTCAAGCATTATAAATTCAAAAATTGCACATTTATGATGTAAGGAAAACACTCCAATTTTTCTCTCAAAATTTTTCAACGACTTAAGGAATTGATAGCCTCAAGTGCATGAATTTCTCTTCACACATCGTATTAGCCCCTTTTTCAGTCACCACTCATCGTTTTTTGTTTTTGCAACAATTCTCCTTTTTTTTTTCTATGCTCTTTCTTGCCTTTTTGCCTTTGGGATAGCCTTAAGAGAGTGTACCGAATTCATTTGGTACTTCTCCCCATATTGACCCCCTTTTCAGCTAAAAGTCTTCAAAGATCATCAATAAGGCCATGTTTTTTTTCTCAATTGACACCAACAATAGTGTTGTTTCCACTCATTGTTTTTCTCTTTAACTCAAATCAATTTTTTCATAACATTCTCATCAATCTTTCCTCTCAAAGATCTTTTTTCTACTCACATTTTTTTCATCATAACTTAAAGCCTCGCAAAATTTAAACTCATAATTCAAGAGTTAGCTAATAAACTCTTCCCATATTCATTATATATTCTATATTCCAACTAGATAAGTCAAATAACATTCAAACACCAATGCATGATAAATATCTTTTTCAATAAAACTAATATCATCAAACTCCACCTAATGAATGACAAAACTCATATCCAAGTAAGAAAAAGGATTATAACCTCGCTTAACAATGAAACCACTAAAATTTTCGAAAAAGTTATCACAAACAAAAAATATATGCACAAAAAAAAAAGTTTGGAAAAGCACTTCTTCAACCTTTATTCTCCCCCCTACATTTAAACTGGATATTATCCTTAATAGCCAAAGATAAAATAATAAAAGTACAGCCAAGAAGACCAAGATGAATGAAGAAGAAGAATAAAGTGAAGAAGATACTTTCATTACATTGTCGTGCCACCATGTTTGAATCCAACTTAAGGAAGGGTCAGTACAAGAGTACCTACTAAAAGAAACGAAACAAAATAAAAAAAATATATAAATCTAGAAAAAGAATTAAAAAAAATAAGATAAAGGAAACAAAATAGAAAAGAAAAGACACCTACAAGCTAGTAAATGTCATTAAAATTTAAAAGAAAAAGAAATAATCGAAATAAAATACAAAAGAGTGAGTCAAGAGTCATCCTCATCATTATTATTGTCATTATTGTTAGCTCTGCAACTAGAAGATGCACCAGTAATGTGTTGGATCAAAGTGGCCAGTTTCTAATCTTGGACATCATGGAGGTGACGAATGGCGGCAATGGAATAGCGGAGCTGGAGGAGGATAGTCATCTGGCTCTCCATCTGTACCTCCATTCATGCCTCAAAATCAGTTTATGAATGAGAGCTAGTAGCACGAGTGGCTGGTCTAGCAAGTGGCGCCTCTTCCTCTATCTCATCTGGGGGAAGCTCCTCCCTTCCAGGGTACTGTACCTCATATGGCCTCTTCCAACTTTTGGCCCTCTCATCATAGCGATACCCACATTGAACCAGAGTATGCTCCGTCATGAGGTCACGGTCAGTAGTTAGCTCATTTAACTCTTCATCCAGTCGTACTCCAAAGTCTCTCAAAATAGGCATAATAACCAAAGGGAATTTGAGGGCTTTGGCTGCAATGTTAGAGGCAACAACCTCACGCATAGAATTAATGATAATTGGAGTAAGGGGAATATGTTCATGGCTCCTCATCTTATCTAGAATATACAGGTCAAGTATCTTAGACTCATTGAAGCCACTAGTCTTGGGATATACATTAAAAGCAAAGATATAGATTAGGGCATGCCACTGAGCCTTAATGTCATTATTGGAGTAATATTAATATTGACCTATTTTCCCATTTCTCCTCATACGAAAACTAGCCCTTACAACCCCCATATCCCAAGTAAGTTTAGAGATGACCTTTTGGTTATTACGGTCCATAGCTATCTATGGTCCCTCATCCAAGATTCCTAAAAATTCTAGCTAGTATAGCCCTGTCAAACTCAATGGGAATCCCTTTGATCATGGTGGAAATAACTTTAGAGTATTTTTCTTTTTGTCTTACATATTGGCACAAAATTATCTCACATGCATAGGATAATAAGGACCTTCCATTCTAATGATAGTCTCCCACCCCAAGTGCCTAAACATAGTAGAAAGCGATAGGGAATTGTCTAAAGATGGCTTGTATCACTTTTATACTATAATCTTATTATGTTGGTACCCATCATACCAAATTTGGCACATAGGATCATGAAGATGCCTCTCGAGTTCTCTTAGCCCCCGGTGCTAACCATCTAGGTTGTCTAGACATGATGAGAGGATGAAGAAAGATGATAAAAATAGAAAAATAGGAGGCAAACCCAACAACATGGTATTGACTATGATGAAACCTTCTCGCCAGTAGCCATGTTGAAATCCATCAAGATACTCCTAGCCATTGCTGCCCATTATGATTATGAGATTTGGCAAATGGATGTGAACATAGTTTTCTTAAATGAAAATTTGACTGAGGAAGTGTATATGACACAACTTGAGGATTTCACATCCAGTGATGGCATAAAGGTATGCAAGCTGCAAAGGTCCATTTATAGACTTAATTAAGCTTCTAGGAGTTGGAATATCCGTTTTGATGAAATAATCAAAGAGTTTGGTATCATTCAAAACTTGGATGAGCCTTGTGTATACAAGAAGGTTAGTGAGAGTGCAATCGTTTTCTTACTTTTTTATGTAAATGACATATTACTAATAAGAAACGATATACCTGTCTAGCAAACGGTTAAAATTTGGTTGTCCAAACAATTCTCCATGAAAGATCTTGGAGAAGTAACCTATATTCTTGGAATAGGGATCTATAGAGATAGATTCAAAAGGTTGCTTAGTCTTTCACAATTTACATACATAGATAAAGTGCTAAAGAGGTTTAGCATGGATCAATCCAAAAAGGGATTTTTGCCCATGTCACATGGTGTAAGCCTTTCAAAGTCGATGTCTCCTAAGACACAAGTTGAAAGGGATCACATGAGTAAGATTCTATATGTCTCGGTAGTTGGATCTATCATGTATGCTATGATATGTACTAGGCCCGATGTATCTTGTGCTCTCAGTTTGACGAGCAGATACCAATCTGACCCTGGTGAGGGTCATTGGGTAGCTGTAATGAATATCCTTAAATACTTACGACGGACTAAGGATATGTTCTTAGTATATGGAGAAGGTGATTTGAAAATAAACGGGTATACTAATGCCAGTTTTCAATTTGACAAAGATGATTTCAAATCATAATCCGGCTACGTGTTTATGTTGTACGGATGGGCAATAAGTTGGAAAAGTTTCAAAAAAGAGACTATTACCGACTTTATGACAGAAGCTGAGTACATAGCTACTTCTGAAGCAGCTAAGGAGGCTGTTTGGATCAAGAAGTTCGTGACAGAACTAGGTGTGGTACCTAGTGTTGTTGGTCCAATAACCTTGTATTGTGACAACAACGGAGCCATTGCACAAGCAAAGGAGCCGCGGTCTTACCAACGATCCAAACACGTACTGTGACTCTATCATTTGATCCGGGAGATTATAGATAGGAATGATGTAAAGATAGAGAGAGTTCTCACGGATGAGAACATAGTTGACCCGCTTACGAAAGCACTATCCTAAAAGAAATATGATTGTCATGTTGAGTCATTTGGTATTAGATACATGAATGATTGGCTCTAGTGCAAGTGGGAGTTTATTAGTGTTGTGCCTTAGAGGCAATCAATTGTACATTGTATATGACACATTTTATTTTAATAAAAGGCATTATTTATCTTACAGTTTCTTTTGTTTACTTTAAGTAATATAACTGTTCGATAAAGTCCCTAGTACAACACTGTGTTAAAGAAATTATGATGGAGATCATGATATAAGATTCCTACTACACTGGATGGTGTTAGTACTTAAATAGTCCCTAGTCATAGTATTAATGAGACAGGACATCGTTAATGCTTTAAGACTAGCATGTGTTAGACTTCCTGATTTGATCAGGCGGTGGTTGTCATAACCATGAGTATTGAGATACTTAAAGTTAACACATGGATGCTTATTAATGGAACAAGTTCATTGGATGACCTAGCTTTGAGATAATCATATGGATAACTATTTAGTGCAAGGGATATAATCTCAATATAGCAAACGTGCAAGTATCCTTAGACTCGAGATCTCCAAGGTACTTTGTTTGCTGAGCTTTGTATTTTGATTCTAATCTCTGGAGCTCGATCGAGGGCCGCCTATGGGATGGATATTGGGTATATTGTGAACTAAACGAAAGTAGTTGAGAGGGTCAATAAAGGATTCACCACTCCTAATAGTAGGGGCGAATATCTCACAGCCACTTGTAGGAATTACTACTCGGAAAGTCCTTAGCCAAGGCGATTGTGTATTGGAAACATTTCCAATTAATACACATCTAGAATAGTGGGTTCTTGGTATAAGTACTTTTGTATTCGGGTAAGAATTATTTCTAGAGGGAGTTGGCACTAATTCCGTACTCCAAACCGAATGAGATATTGTATGGTAGAAGGAGTTAATTGCACTGAAGTTTGTTATTGAAGGGTTCATGTCAAGCCACTTGACTTCCTGGACTCTTGGGTGGTCATGATGTGTTGTTAGATTTCGCTCATGATCTGGGAATATGGGTTTATTAATTGATGAATTATTAAACCAATCCTGATTAGAGTTAATAGGATTAATTCTAATTAATTATGGATTATTAATCTCAAAGACGTTTGGATTAATTCATATTCTCTACCAATTTACTGGGAAACCTAATAGTTCACACACAATAGATGATTATATACTTAAGATGTTATTTGATAACATTGTGGGGTTAATTGAGAGAAATAGAAGTTGTTGACAAATTATAATTAGTTATAATTTGTGGTACAAATTGTAATTGTGAAAACTTGATGTTTCCAATTACAATTAGGGAACTCTAATTATTTTAGAATTCCAGATTTTCAGTGATTTTTCAGTTTTATGATGGTATAACCGAAAAACCCTAAGGGTGATTTACGTGAGAAAAACAGCAGCCACCTAAACCTTTTCTTGTTCTTGTTCTTCTTCTCTCTCGATTTGATCTTGAAGAGGAACCTTAGCCGCCACATAGAATTTTTGCTGGCACAGGAAACTACGTGGTTGAGTATTCCTCTGTGTGGATTATTATTAGAGATAATCACACATTGTGATTATAGTCGGTAGACATTCAACTCACGTGGAGGTTAATCACGAGGATTGCTGGATCGCGTCTCAACTTGAAGAAGAGAATTTTGTACTTCGCACGATCACCCAAAGGTAAAAACTGTTACCTTTACTCTATTTATATCTTGTTTTCCACACATAGATGGGTCCCGAGAGGATATCTCGATTTATTTTCCACTGTGTCATATAGGATACGAGCCTGAGATACCTAACAGTGGTATTAGAGCCATGCTGTGTGGCCTACGGACATTGTTTTGGCATGAAAAACTGTTTTCGTGTTTGTCTTTGTTTGCTGTGTAAATTATTTTCACTCGAGTCGAAATCGTTTCGATCTTTATGTGTTGGATCCGTAGCACAATATGATTGTGTAAAAGTCACAGCGTATTTCGAAAAGATGCTTTCTTTTGTGCTGATAATTTCTATAGGAAAAACATTTTCTTGCAACATGGATATTGCCCTCCGTTTCTTCTTAATTTTCCATTTTGATTTAGTTTAAACTAACAAATTGGTTGTTGTTTAGAGCTTCAAAACAGAAAATACTGCTGAGAATTGTTCTCACTGAAAATTTGTAGAAGAAGAAAGCATCAGAAATTGTTTCTGGAATTTTTTGAAAATCACTGCCATTGTTGCAGAACACAGGCAGCGCCAGCTCTGGCCTCCAAGCCGGTGTCGGTTTCATTTTGTTCGCGATGTTCGAAAATCATTTTTCGAAGAGAAAATTTTTGGGAAAGCAAAACAGAGCCAGCGCCGGCTCCATCTTCCAAACCGGCACCGGTTCTACTCTGTTTGCAACTTCTAGCTATTTAAAAAATAAATAAATTTCGGAACAGAATTTTGAACGGGAAAAACCTCATTTGATGAGAGACGGGATCCAATAGCATTTTCTCAAAATTAGTTTTGAGATAATCAATTTTGTTCTTCAAAATAATGATTTTGAAAATCTAAAATTAATGTATTCTCTAAAATGGTGATTTTAGAATTTTTTTATTTTTCCAAAAATAGTGATTTTGGAATAATAAAAGTATATGTTTCTTTTGTTTAAGCATAGTCAATGGCATGGTGGATGGTTATGGAATAAAACCAATTATATTTGTTCATGCATTTTACAGTTTTGGTTTTTATAAAATAGTGCCTGTGTGTCCTACCTTCTCTAGAATTCTTGTGTAATTCTCTTCTCATTTAACTCTCCTCGAATGTAACTCAAGGTTTTCTTTCTTTAGGAAATTATGTAATTAGTTTACATAGGTTAGATATGAGTAGAATTATTTTATTCTGGAGATGGCAACCAAAACAAGGCGAGGAGGTAAGACCTTCTAGTTAAATCATGCATGAACACATAGGGTTAACTATATTAATTTCTTTTATGGCTCAAAGAAACTAATTTAGGAAAAGTTCATAACCATACCACGTAATCGCTTTATTACCATGATTATCAATTATGTGATTTATTGATTATTATGCATGTTATTCAACGAAATAACTAAAAGGAAGAAATCCCTCAATTAATATTAAACCTAATTCCTTCCGTTAATATAGTAAGAACGAGAGTCCTTTTTCGAGACCAGGCTGTTGGGCAAACCCAAGCCTACTTGACATTGGGCATGTTCAAGCTATGGAATTAAATTCTTGATTAATGGGTCGGGTTTAACTAAATTCTTTATCCTGGTTGGGCAAACTCAAGTATAAAGAAATTTAGAGGAAAAGTTGGGGTAGCCCAAAAGGCTTTAAGATTAAAAGCTGTTAATCACCCAATGATCCGGTAGTTACATACGATGTAATTGGTATTTGATACCTACCAATGAACTCAAGGGTGGCTTGTTGGGCAAACCCGATGTTATTCTTGAGGAATTTGGATACTGGTCCACTAGGAAAGCTTACGGGCTTTCCCGAATTAGTAGTAGGGGTTATTGGTTTGAGTAAAATAGTGGAGTAAAAATGCGTTTAATTAAAGTCCTAATTATTTGCATATCATGTGTATATACAAGTAGCTAATGCTCTCTATCTTTATATCTAAGTCACTTGTATCATGTCAACGAACTTGAACTTATGTAGCATTTTGGAAACCAACAAGTTAACCGAATCAAACTATCTCGACTGGTATAGAAATTTGAGAATCGTTCTCAAATCGAAAAAGTTGCTCTACGTGCTAGATGCTCCTATTCAACCACCACCAACCCAAGATGCTCATGCTAATGAGCATGATGTCCACAATAGGCATAAGGAGGATAGTGATATAACATTATGTATTATGCTGGCATCCATGACTCCTGAGTTGCAAAAACAGCACGAGCATATGGATGCTCAATCCATCATTTTACATCTTCGAGAGCTGTTTGATGCCCAAGCCAGATCTGAGAGATATGAGATCTCGAAGCAACTTTTTCATTGTAAAATGGCAGAGGGTCCTTCTGTGGCCACTCATGGGCTGAAGATGATGGGCTTGATAAAGAAGCTTGGATCTCTCGGGTTTGCAATGAATCATGACTTAAGTGTTGACTTAATTCTACCATCTTTGCCTAATAGTTTCTCAAAATTTGTGATTAACTATCAGATGAACAAGATTGAGTCCACCATTCCTGAATTGATTAATCTTCTCAAAACTGCGGAGTCCTTCATGAAGAAGGATTCCAATGCGGTTTTAATAGTAGAATCTTCCTCTTCTAAGAAGAAAGTTCAAAAGAGGAAGAAGAAGGTTGTCATGAAGCCCAAAGGTGGTATGAACAAGAAGGACGCAGCTACCAAGGGCCCATGCCATCATTGTAGGAAGATGGGCCACTGGAGGCGCAATTGCAAAACCTACTTGGAGACCACAAAGGATAAGAAGCAGAAGGAGAAGCTTACAAGCACTTCTACTTCTTCTCCAGGTTTGTTTATGATTGAGATAAATACTATCTTTAGAAATGAGATATGGGTATTAGATACCGGATGTGGATCTCATTTGTACAATAACTTGCAGAGACTAAAGAGCAGTAGAAGGCTAGAGAAAGGCGACGTGGACTTACGTACTACAAATGGGGCAAAGGTTGCTGCACTTGCTATGGGGACATACGAGCTGAACCTGCTTTCGGGATTGATCCTAGATCTGGAAAACTGTTATTATGTACTAGTTTTAATAAAAAACATTATCTCAGTTGCGTGTTTATACTTATGTGGATTTCATTTAATATTTAAGAATAAATGTTGTTCTTTTTCATTGAATGATATTCATTATGGTTCAGCAACTTTAGTTAATGGTTTATATGTTCTAGACTTGGACAATCCAATTCTCAATATAAACAATAAGAAAACCTAAAATAGATAACTCTAACACCTCTTAGTTATAGCATTGTCGTTTGTGACCACAATGACATATTGCTCATAGATGAAGATGAGCCTATTACCTACAAGGATGTTCTGAATAGTTCAGAATCTGGCAAATGGCTTGAGGCCATGAAGTCAGAGATGGATTCCATGTACGACAACCAAGTATGGACTTTGGTTGATCCACCCAAATGAATTAACCCTATTGGGTGCAAGTGGGTTTTCAAGAAGAAAACGGACATGGATGGTAACTTTGTTACCTATAAAACACGACTAGTGGTGAAGGGTTATCGTCAACAACATGGTATTAACTATGATGAAACCTTCTCGCCAGTAGCTTTGTTGAAATCCATCAGGATACTCCTAACCATTGCTGCTCATTATGATTATGAGATTTGACAAATGGAAGTGAAAACAGCTTTCCTAAATGGAAATCTGACTGAGGAAGTGTATATGACACAACCTGAGGGTTTCACATCCAGTGAAGGCACAAAGGTGTGCAAGCTGCAAAGGTCCATTTATGGACTTAAGTACGCTTCTAGGAGTTGGAATATCCATTTTGATGAAACAATCAAAAAGTTTGGTTTCATTCAAAACTTGGATGAGCCTTGTGTATACAAGAAAGTTAGTGGGAGTGCAATAGTTTTCTTACTACTTTATGTAGATGACATATTGCAAATAGGAAACGATATACCTGTCTTGCAAACGGTTAAAATTTGGTTGTCCAAACAATTCTCCATGAAAGATCTTGGAGAAGCAATCTATATTCTTGGAATAGGGATCTATAGAGATAGATCCAAAAGGTTGCTTGGTCTTTCACAATTTACATACATAGATAAAGTGCTAAAGAGGTTTAGCCTGGATCAATCCAAAAAGGGATTCTTGCCCATGTCACATGGGGTAAGCCTTTCAAAGTCGATGTCTCCTAAGACACAAGTTAAAAGGGATCACATGAGTAAGATTCTATATGTCTCGGCAGTTGGATCTATCATGTATGCTATGATATATACTAGGCCCGATGTATCTTGTGCTCTCAGTTTGACGAGCAGATACCAATCCGACCCTAGTGAGGGTCATTGGGTAGCTGTAAAGAATATCCTAAAGTACTTAGGAAGGACTAAGGATATGTTTTTAGTATATGGAGAAGGTGATTTGAAAATAAACGGGTATGCTGATGCCAGTTTTCAATCTGACAAAGATGATTTTAAATCACAATCCAGCTACGTGTTTACATTGTGCGGAGGGGCAATACGTTGGAAAAGTTCCAAACAAGAGACTATTGACGACTCTACGACAGAAGCTGAGTACATAGCTGCTTCTGAAGCAGCTAAGAAGGCTGTTTGGATCAAGAATTCGTGACGGAACTGGGTGTGGTTTCTAGTGTTGTTGGTCCAATAACCTTGTATTGTGACAACAACGGAGCCATTGCACAAGCAAAGGAGCCGCGGTCTCACCAACAATCCAAACACGTACTGTGACTCTATCATTTGATCCGGGAGATTATAGATAGGAATGATGTAAAGATAGAGAGAGTTCTCACGGATGAGAACATAGTTGACCCGCTTACGAAAGCACTATCCTAAAAGAAACATGATTGTCATGTTGAGTCATTCGGTATTAGATACATGAATGATTGGCTCTAGTGCAAGTGGGAGTTTATAAGTGTTGTGCCCTAGAGGCAATCATTTGTACATTGTATATGACACATTTTATTTTAATAAAAGGCATTATTTATCTTACAGTTTCTTTTGTTTACTTTAAGTAATATAACTGTTCGATAATGTCTCTAGTACAACACTGTGTTAAGGAAATTGTGATAGAGATCATGATATGAGATTTCTACTACACTGGATGGTGTTAGTACTTAAATAGTCCCTAGTCGTAGTATTAATGAGACAGGACATCGTTAATGCGTTAAGACTAGCATGTGTTAGACTTCTTGATTTGATCAGGGGGTAGTTCTAATAACCGTGAGTATTGAAATACTTAAAGTTAACACATGGATGCTTGTTAATGGAATAAGCATCCATGTACTATTTAGTGCAAGTGATATAATCTCAATATAGCAAACGTGTAAGTATCCTTAGACTTGAGATCTCCAAGGTACTTTGTTTACTAAGCTTTGTACTTTGATTCTAATCTCCGGAGCTCGATCGAGGGTTGCCTATGGGATGGATATTGGGTATATTGTGAGGTAAACGAAAGTAGTTGAGATAGCCAATAAAGGATTCACCACTCCTAATAGTAGGAGCGAATATCTCACGGCCACTTGTAGAAATTACTACTCGGAAAGTCCTTAGCCATGGTGATTGTGTATTGAAAACAGTTCCAATTGTTACACATCTAGAGTAATGGGTTCTTGGTACAAGTACTATTGTATTCGGGTCAGAATTATTTCTAGAGGGAGTTGGCACTAATTCCGTATTCCAAACCGAATGAGATATTGCATGATGAAAGGAGTTAATTGCACTGAAGTTTGTTATTGAAGGGTTTATGTCAAAGCCACTTGACTTCCTGGACTCTTGGGTTGTCATGATGTGTTGCTAGATACCACTCTTGATCTAGGAATATGGGTTTATTAATTGATGAATTATTAAACCAATACTGATTAGAATTAATATGATTAATTCTAATTAATTATGGATTATTAATCTCAAAGACGTTTGGATTAATTCATATTCTCTACCAATTGACTGGGAAACCTAATAGGTCACACACAATAGAGGATTATATACTCAAGATGTTATTTGATAACATTGTGGGGTTAATTGAGAGAAAGAGAAGTTGTTGTTGACAAATTATAATTAGTTATAATTTATGGTACAAGTTGTAATTGTGAGAACTTGATGTTTCCAATTACAATTTGGGAACTCTAATTGTTTTTGAATTCCAGATTTTTAGTGATTTTTCGATTTTATGATGATATAACCGAAAAACCCTAAGGGTGATTCACGTGAGAAAAACAGCAGCCACCTAAACCTTCTCTTCTTCTTCTTCTTCTCTCTCGATTTGATCTTGAAGAGGAACCCTAGTCGCCACTTAGAATATCTGCTAGCACAAAAAACTACGTGCTTGAGTATTCTTTTGTGTGGATTACTATTAGAGATAATCATACTCTGTGATTATAGTGGGTAGACGTTCAACTCACGTGGAGGTTGATCATGAGGATTGTTGGATCGCGCCTCAACTTGAAAAAGAAAATTTTGTTCTTCGCACGATCACCCAAAGGTAAAAGCTGTTACCTTTACTCTCTTTATATCTTGTTTTCTACACATAGACGGATCCTGGGAGGGTATCTCGATTTATTTTCTGCGACGCCGTATGGGATACAAGCCTGAGATACCCAACAACCTGCCTATTAGCTCCACCGTTACCACCATTATTAGGCTGATTTACCTCCATTGCTTTCCTTACCCTTTCGCTTTTAACCTTCTTGACCTTAGTAAGAGCTCTCTCGATTTCCGAATCAAGGTCGACTATCTCAGCTTTGGATGGTCTGGTCATAAACTTAGAGCAAGGTCTACATAAGATAGAAAATTTTTGAGATTATAGAATTTACAAGTTAAACAGTTAGGGTACATTTACAATTTAAGTTACAAGGAATTAAGTACAAGTATACAAGAGAAAAAAATACAACACCTAGTCATACAAGGAACATATATACATATTCACATATTTACATATAAACATATTAACATGGTTAAATCAACAAAATCCAAGCTTTCATGACATTGTTCCCTGACCACGGTGCCAGAAACTTGATGAGTAAATTTTGGGTATATAAAACCATCAATGTTAAATCCATCCCTTAATAAAGTTTTAACTAAAACATTAATTTCAAAATACATATATGAGCAAGTATACTCATAAGGGATGTCAAGCAAATGTACCTAGCGCCGGGTCTGTAACACCCCACAACCTAGGCCTAATAGGGCCGGGGATGTCGCCAAGTCTGTTCTAGAATTTCCCCTGAAGCTCACTCAATTTCTGCTGCTGGAGCAGAATGGACCCAGCTCCTGGTCCACTGGCTGGGCCTGGTCTATTCTAGTTGCATACACTTTCTACTTGATTTTACCCTGAATATGCACGTATTTGCCAAAAACTCCTTTTACAAACAAAATGTCATATAGAAAGAATATGCCTAGTTATTGTAACAAATGTATCTTGAAACAATCTCAAATAACTAGGAAAAAAATAATGATTTTAACCCCTATTAGGGACAAAACTACAACTTTTTGTGGCAAAATATTTTTAGCTTTAGTAGGAAATTTTTCCTAGCTAAAAGTAAAGCCATCAGCAAGGAAAAATTTTCCTTTCTAAAGAATAATCTTTGGCAAGGAAATTGAAAAATTTGTTGCCAAATAGTTTCGGCGATGACGATTTAGGGAGAAAGGGGCGAGGAAGTAAATTTCCTAGCTAAAGAGCTTTAGTTAGGAAATTTTTTTGCCGCGGAAGGCTATTTTTCTTTGTAGTGACATAACACCTATCATTAATATAGGAAAATGTACTAGCACCTTTTTTCTCAATGACATCTAACATTCTTTGATATCTAATCCAATAATTTATGACTTCTAGTATGTACCCACTTATCTCAGGAAACTTCCCAAAAATATACATACTTAGCCACATTTTCCAACATCTTAGATTATTTAGATTATCTTGAACAATCACAAGAAGGTGATATCTTCACTAAATGAAGTATAAAATCTCTATCATATAAGTCTGTTTTAGTTAACTAGAGTCATACATCCAACGTACAAGGTTGTTAGCCTTGCGTTAAGACCTCACCGATCATACATCAAAGTGCAGAAGTCTAGCTTCATTAACCACCAATTTATACTTAAATCATAGGGTACTCGTCCATGGAGTAGTAGTGATAGAACAATATTTATTTATTATACAGAACCTTTACAAAGATTGCTATTGCCTGGTCCAGTTCTACGTATTGCAGATACGCTTATACTATTGACGTGAGTGGACTACTAATTAGTTAAAGGTAAACTATTCCTTATTTAGAAACTATAGTATAATGATCTAAATTTTGATGAAACATCCAACTTTATTGATCGATTAAGAACGTTTTAGCTTGCATATTACTAGCCCATGATCTATACCTCACTATGAAAGTACGATACAATCACGTAGATCATTTATAAACATACTTAAACCTTAATACAAAAAACTAATAATGAATGAAATATTTTATTACCTTTTAAAATACAGAAATACAGAGCTTATTTTAAGCATACATTCCAACAGTCTTCTACTTGCACTAAATAGATTATGAGACTCTATATGTGCCTACTCTTATGACGTCTATCATGCGTAAATTTTGGATATTTAAAATTATCAATTTTAAATCCATTCCTTAATCAAGTTTTAATTAAAATATTAATCCCAAAATACACATGTGAGTAAGTATACTCATTGCAAGTATAGTATAGGAAATTAATGAGTATTGACCTTCAAAGGAATAAGTACACACTAATCACTTTTTATTTATTATTTAACCGACCTAAAAAAAGCAAGAAAAGAATAAAAAGAAAAACAAAAGAAAAATATACAACTCAAGGATGTGAAAGTATGTAATTAGACAAATATTCTTGAAAGCATGACTATGAATCACTTAGCCAATATCACAATCAATTATTACCTTAGTCTCATGAAGGATTTAATATAGAACTGCTTTGTTTGCAATCCATAGAATCACTATCTTCTAGTTAAATTAGTGAGCATGTTCTGTCTCGACTAACTTATCCAAAAGATGCATTAAAATCAATCCTCATATAAACCCCTATATTCTAGGTGATTTAAAGCATAAAATTAGTCATCAAATCCATATTCTAACCATCATCAACTAACCTTTGATTACTAATGTTCTAGATAATTAACCCTATTTTTAAACAAGTTAAGAGATAACAAATATGAAATTAATTATATTAAAACTATTATCAACCTCTTTTACAAGCAAGTTAAAAATAATAATTAATTATTCAATTTCGTAATAAAAACGAGTAATCAAATACCAAGAAAAATAATTAATTAATCAAAGAACTAAATGAACTCAAAATCATAAATCCAATAATAATATCTAAATAAAATTAAAGAATTAAAATCATCGTTGTTCAAGAAAAAGAAAAACAATGGAAAGTGATAAATACTCATAGACAAGCCTTTCAATTTCCAATGAAAACTCTTCCAAGAATCAATGCTTATTAAGTAATTTCTCTAGAGAAAATATTGGAGATGCACTTTATAAAATATGTCTAAGTCCCTACAGTGTGCACCCCCTTTTTCTAAGGTAATTAACCTTTATTTATAGACCTACAAAGTTCCTAAAAGAATCTTAAGTAAAAAAGAAGTAATGTCCTAAAAATCCAAAACAAAAAAGGATTAGTAAAATTCTAAATAAAAGTCTAAATACAAACAGGGAGTTCCACCGCCTTAATTGTGAAATTATTGGAAATCAGTTCTTGTCGTTTTATATTGAAGAACTTCTCTTCATTGAATTGAAATTGTTGAAATTGGCTTCAATTGAGCCGAGCAGAATTGATTTGCTGCTGAGCCATGAAATTCTTGCATCGACTCAATTGAGCCGCAACCCAAGCTATATGCAGCTACAGAATTGCTGTTTGCTCTTTATGTTGTTGTGTCGACTCATCCAAGCCTTTTTCCTTACATCGGCTCAATTGAGCCGCAACCCATCCGAACCCACTGAAATCCACTTTTCCTTTTGCTGTCTTCTTGCTCAGCTGCTTTTGTTGACTTTTCCTTGGCCCATCAAATTTCTTTCTTTTCTTGTTCTATCTTTTCCTTTTGTTTTTGGTTGAGCCGTGCCCAAACCATGGCTTCCTTTAGCCATTTTTCTCTTTTTCCTCTCCAATTTCCAATTGCACCTTCTCTGTTCCATATCAATTATTACCTTGGTTTCATGAAGGATTTAATAGACTCACTTCATTTACAATCCATGAAATCACTATCTTCTAGTTGAATTAGTGAACATATTCTGTCTTGACTAACTTATCTAAAAGATGTATTAAAATTAATCCTCATATGAACCCCTATATTTTAGGTGATTTAAAGCATGAAATTAGTCATCGAATCCATATTCTAGCAATCATCAACTAACCTTTGATTACCAAAATTCTAGATAATTAATCCATTTTTCAAGCAAGTTAAGAGATAACAAATATGAAATTAATTAGATTAAAACTATTATCAACCTCTTTTTGAAGCAAGTTAAGAAGAAAAAATTAATTAATCAATTCGTAATAAAATGATTAATCAAATACTAAGAAAAATAATTAATTAATTAATCAAAGAACTAAATGAGCTAAAAATAATAAATTTAAGAATAATATCTAAATACAATTAAAGAATTAAAATAATCATTGTTCAAGAAAATGAAAACAAAGGAAATAGATAAATACTCATAGACAAGCCTTTCAATTTCTAATGAAAACTCCTCCAAGAATTAATGCTCATTGAGTAATTTCTCTCGAGAAAATATTGGTGATACACTCTACAAAATATGTCTAAATCCCTACAATATGCATCCCTTTTTTCTAAGGTAATTGGCCTTTATTTATAAGCCTACAAAGTTCCTAAAAGAATCTTAAGTAAAGAAGAAGTAATGTCCTAAAAATCCAAAACAAAAAAGGATTAGTAAAATTCAAAATACAAACATGGAGGTCCATTGTCTTAATTGAGAAATTATTGGAAATCAATTCTTGTCGTTTTGTACTGAAGAACTTCTTTTTCGTTGAATTGAAATTGTTAAAATTGGCTTCAATTGAGCCATGCAGAATTGATTTGATGTCGTGATATGAAATTCTTGCATCGGCTCAATTGAGCCGCAACCCAAGCTATACGCAACTGCCGAATTGTTGTTTCCTCTTTATGTTGTTGCGTCGGCTCATCCGAGCCGTTTTTCTTGCATCAGCTCAATTGAGCCACAAACCATCTAGACCCACCGAAATCCACTTTTCCTTTTGCTGTCTTCTTGCTCAGCCGCTTTTGTTGACTTTTCCTCGCTGAATTTCTTTCTTTTCTTGTTCTTGCTTTTCCTTTTGTTTTTGGTTGAGCCGTGGCTTCCTTTAGCCATTTTTCTCCTTTTCCTCTCCAATCTCTGTTCCATCAATTTCTTCTGATTTTCTTTGTTCTTCCAGTAGAGGATCGACGCCAGGTCCATCTTTTTGGCCTAATGTTGGGTCCGGACTCGAAAAATACACGATTAGCTTCAAATTTTACCTATTTTTATATAAAATTAAAGAGAAGCACTTTAATAAGGAAAATATCAAATAAGAAGAAATATGACTAGTTATTGTATTAAAAGTGTTTCAAATTAACCTCAAATAATTAAGAAAATAATGATGATTTTAACCCCTATCAGTCTATATGTCTTTTGAATACCTTCTCCATTAAAAGCTTGGTAAAGGGATCCGCTAAATTATTTGAAGAGGAAATCTGATCAACAATTATCTCTCATTTTTGAATAAACTCCCGAATTAGGTGTACTTTCTCTTAATATTCTTGCCATTCCTATGGTTCCTTACATTATGACACAACTCCCAAATTGTCGTATATATAATAATAGGTTTGTCCATTTATAGCACAACTCTCAGTTTTGTAAAAAACTTCAAGAGCCAAACGCTTCTTTTGAAGCTTCTAAAGCTGCCACATACTCAACTTCTGTGGTGGAATCAACAATACAAGGTTTCTTAACACTCATCTATAAAATAGCCCCTCCAAAAAAAGTGAAAACATATCTACTAGTGAATTTTCTTTCATTTTTATTTGCTGTAAGTCTGTGTTAGTGTAACTCGTAGGAACTAAATCATCACCTCTGTAGACAAGCATATAATTCCTTATTCCCTACAAATACTTGAGTATATATTTCACAACTTGCCAATGTTCTTTCTCTGAGTTTGACTGATATCTGCTAACCATACATACAACAAAAAAGATATTTGATCTTGTACAAATATGGAATATATGAGATTTTTTACTACCGAAGCATAAGGAATCCTACTCATTTTTTCCTTTAGAGGCACCTAGTTCAGAATATATACTAATGTTTCCAGAGCATATCTCCAAAAAGGAATAGGAAGAGTTGCATGATTTATCATGTTTCTGACCATCTCCATCAAGGTTCTATTTCTTCACTCAGCTATTCCATTCTGTTAGGGAGTCTCAGCGCAATTAGTTGGGATACCATTCTTTGATGTATTGGTAGATGCAAAATTTATCTATATTTTTCTAGTTATTTGAGGATATTTTGTGATATATTTATTGTAATAACTAGGCATATTCTTTCATATTTGATATTTTACCCTTGAAAAGGTGTTTTAGGCTTTTATTGTAAAAAATAATGAAAAAAACATCAAAATTTTGCCGTCAGAGCACGGCCAGTGCCGACCATGACCTACAGAATCAGCGCCGACCCCGATATGGAAACAGGGAAAAATTTTAGCTGAAAAACAAAGCTAATTGCTAAGTAGTTCATGGTCATGTTTTGAAGAATATTTGTCTAATTACATATTCTTTCGTCTTTGAGTTGTATATATTTTTTCTTTAATTTTCTCTTTATGATTTTATCACTTTATTGGGTCAGTTAAATAATGAATGAAAAGTGATTAGTGTGTACTTGTTCCTTTGAGAATCGATACTCGTTAATTCCCTATACAATGCTTGCGATGAGTATATTTATTCGTATGTGTATTTTGTGATTAATGTTTAAATTAAAACTTGGCTAAGGGTTAGATTTAAATTTAATAATTTTTATACACACAAATTTTACGCATTAAGTTTTTGGTGCCATTGTTGGGAAACAATATCATGAAAGCTGGAATTTTGTTGATTTAACCATATTTATATGTTTATATATCTATATGTAAATATGTGAATGTGTATATATGTTCTTTGTATGAATATGTGCCATATTTTGTAGTTTGTATAATTGTAAATTCCTAATTTTCCTGCATGTTGTAATTTTTCTAACTTAATTTGTGAATATATAGTAACTGTTTAACTTGTAAATTTTATAATTTCACTATTTTATGTTTTCTGTAGATCTTACCCTTAGTGTATGATCTAACCATCTAAAGTAGATATAGTAGATCTTGATCTTGAGATCAAGAAAACCCTCACAAAGATCCGAAAGGTTGTGAGCAAAAGGGCAAGGAAAGACATGGAGGTTAACCAACCAAACAATGGCGGTAATGAGAGGAAGACTATGGATGATTTTGTGAAACCTGTAATCTCGGGCATAGACTCGAGTATTACTAGATCTAGGATAGAGATTAATAATTTTGAAATAAAATCTAATATTTT
This sequence comes from Voacanga thouarsii, assembly GCA_026120185.1. Classification (NCBI taxonomy): domain Eukaryota; kingdom Viridiplantae; phylum Streptophyta; class Magnoliopsida; order Gentianales; family Apocynaceae; genus Voacanga; species Voacanga thouarsii. The sequence goes on along the minus strand of JANUWF010001282.1, from coordinate 1,547,539 downwards.
CCAAAAATCCAAAAAATAGTACAATTTGATGGGTTACCTAAGGAAGATCCTAATGCCAACCTTGCGAACTTTTTAGAAATTTGTGACAATTTTAAAATGAATAGAGTTTCTAAAGATGCTATCAAACTAAGGCTTTTTCCATTTTCTTTGAGAGATAGAGCAAAATCTTGGTTAAATCATTGCCAACCAGATCTATTACCACTTGGAATGTGTTAACTGAAAATTTTTTAACAAAATATTTTCCCCTAGCTAGAATATCCAAGCTTAGGACCGATATTTTTGCCTTCTAATAATTAGAATCTGAAAATCTTTATAAGTGTTGGGAGAGGTTCAAGGAGATGCTTAGAAAGTATCCTCATCATGGGGTTCGAGCTAGGTAAGCAAATGCAGATTTTTCATAGTGGGTTGAGCTTTGCTACAAGGCAACTAGTTGATACATCAACAGGAGGTTCCATTAACTCTAAGACCTCGGAGGAGGTGTTTGATTTGATTGAAAATTTTGCGACAAACCACTATGTATGGAGTAGTTCAAGGTCAAGAGCTCGTGTTCATAAAGTACACAAGGTGGATGCAATGGTAGTTTTGGAGGTAAATGTGGAGGCACTAAGGCAAAGATAGAGCAAATGGTGATGCGTCTTTTCCAAAAGGCAGGTAATGCATGTTAGTTGTGATTTTATGGGAAGGACACCCAAATCATGAGTGTCAAAGTATGGGTCATCATAGGAGTCATTAGAACAAGCCGCGTTTGTGGGCAATAGACAATAAGGTAATAATCCTTATAGCACCATTTACAATCTTGGTTGGAGGAACTATCCTAACTTTTCATGGAACAATAAAAACCAACCTAGGCAGGCTTCTTCTAATGTTGGGAATCAAAGAACTCAACCTCTCTTGCCTTACAATGTACTACTGCCTATGCCATTGCTAGAAGAGTTGGTTAATCAATTGGTCAGTGGTACAAAAATACGATTTCAAGAAGTGGATGAAACTTCGAGAAATTTGGTGGCGTCCATGCGCAACCTCGAGAATCAAATTGGACAATTGGCTAAATTCCTTGGAGATCGTCAAGTGGGATTCCTTCCAGGAAATATTGAGACCAATCCACGTGATCTTGACCGTGGAAAGAAATGATTTTTATTACTTTGGTTTTGATTTTGGACGTCTATTTAATTTGTGTATTTTTATTTATTTTCATGAATTTTTTATTTTTAAAATAATTGTATCTTCATAATTTTGTAGTTTTTAGTCTTCTATTTATAGTATTTAAATTTATTATTTTTTTTGCCAAACTAAGGTCGGCGCCGGCCCAGTCGCAAGGAGCAGGTGCCAGCTCCAGTCGGGGAAGGCATTATTCGGCCATTTTGTTTTCAAACAACCCAATTTCCCTCGATTTTTCTTTCCACTCGGCACAATTTCTACACCCCCCAAACACCACCGATTCTATTTTTTCATCAAAAATGTCAATCCAACACAAAATTCTCTTGTTTTTGTTGAATCTACAGATCAAAACTCCAAAAATGTCAACTTTTTCTTCAACAATCCACTTTCAAATCTCTCCTTTCAAGAAAGAATTTCTTCAAAAAGATTGCATATTTTGCTTGCTCATGCATTGGAGAACACAAATGTATAATTTTTCTTGAGTTCCAATGGTTAAATTTTCACAAGTGAATTTTTCCTATTTTTGGACGAAAATTGCATATATTTAAGATGTTGGTTTAATTTGATTGTCTTGATGGCATTATTATGATTAGAATAGCATAAGAGTATGATTCATGGATTATTGTCACAACTAAATGTCCATATTATGATCATAGGAGGTTTATTTTTTGTTATAGCAATAGTCTTGTTGATGGATTCATGATAATTGGATAATATGCATAGCTATTATTCTTGACTAGGGATATGGACATGTTTTTCATGCTATGATCAGGTTGTGCAGTCATTAGGAATCCTATTATAGTTTGAATTGTGGCATTATATTATTTTTCTTGTAGGTTTTGAAAGGAGGTTGGGTTTAATTGATAAGGTAGATTGAGGTTGTTGTGAACTGATTTTAAAAAAAAATTGTGGATTGTGGGGATTGTGTTGTGGTGGTGTGACTCAATTGCGTGTTGTTGTTACATTGTGGTGGTACCTTAGTCATATCCTTTATTCATTATTTTCCTATCACTTCATCATGCCTAGAGAGAGGAGCTAATCTTCTAAACGGGGTTAGCGCTTCATCTTCCTCTACTCCTACTTCCATTGACCCGTTGTTTTACACCCTGCTAATTTCATTGATCTATCCTGCCAGGAGTGGTACACTAAGAGGGCTGCCAATAAGATTATAGTAGAACACACATTCGCACCCTCTTTAGATCGTGCACTCAAATTAGGTCTCATGTTTAGACACTTGGGGTGGGGACCAATAGTTCAACTGATGGGACCCTATTGTCCTGTTCTGGTAAAAGAATTCTATAAACAACCATCTTGAGATTATTGAGACTAGGGTAAAGGGCACCCCCATCATTCTAGATAGAGGAGACTAGCTGCCATCCTCCGTGTTAATGATGAAGGTCCTTGGTTAGCTCTAGATCACAACAATCAAAAGATATTATCTGATCTCGAGTGGAAAGTAAATGACACTAGAGCTATCTTGCGATTGTATAGGAGAGGTCAGGTAAGGTAAGTAGGTTTTTACTCCAACCTTCGTGCCCTAGTCTATATCTTTGCTTACAATGTTGTTCCAAAAGTTAGTAGGTTCAATGAGTCCCGTGTGATTGACTTGTATATTCTTTATAGGATGATGCAGACTCAACCCATCCTACTTACTCCTTTAATTATTCAATCTATGCGGGATGTGGTTTATTCTCGCTTTTCTACAAAAGCCTTTGCATTTCCCTTCATGATAATGAAAATTCTTGAAGCATTAGCATTAGCTTGGAAGGGGAGCTTACTGAAACCACAACGAAGCTTGATATGGTTATTGAGCAAACACTTACTAGCTGTGGTTATCAGTACAATACAGAGGTGAGGCGTTGGTTACAGCCTTTTGATGTTCAACACTCAGGATAAGTCAAGCACCTGCGGAAGAAGAGCATCCTGCACGGCCATCTTGAGCTCGTGCTAGTAGTTCCCAATCCCAATCTAGGGGTGATTTTGAGGCCAAGGTGTGAGGGTTATTAGAGCAATTGAAAGTTGTCATGGAAACACAAACGGAGATATTGTTGTAGCTGCGTGAGTCCATGACTGCCCTCATTAGGAGGTAAAATACTCAAGAACAGCAATGAGCGCAATGGATGCAACGATTTCCTGGAACTCAAGGAGGCACTGGTAGCCATAGGGCTAATGATAAGGATGATCATGATCATGATGATGAGGATTGAGTATTTGTCCACTAATCTGTATTTTATTCCTTCAGCTTTCTTTTTCTATTTATATTTTCATGACTTTTCTTAGGCTTTCATCTTAGTTTATTTTCCTTTTCTTTTATCTTTCTTTTCCTTTTCTAGTTATGTTTTATGTTTTTGTTTTTATTTAGGTACAATTTCCCCACGACCTCCTATGGTGGATTCATATGTATTGGCATTAAATTGTAATGGAAGTATTTTATTTTCTCTATTTTTTTATTTTTATTTCTTTTTGGTCCATTGGATTGGTTTTCCTTGTTATATTTTTGGCCATTGAGGACAATGTCTAGTTCAAGTATGGGGAGAGAATTTAGCATTGAAGATATTTCCCATGTACACATTTTGTGCTGAATTTTTTTTTGTGGCTTTCATTGTATTAACAAGATTGTAATTATCTTTCTTCTTTGGATATGAGCTCTGTCATTCTCATGGTGGATTTTTATTGACACTAAAATGGTTTGTTGGATAGGATGTGTTAAGACTTGAGAATTTGGATTAATCTTGTTTATGCATTGGTGTTTGAGCATTATTTGACTCATCTAGTTCGAATATGGAGAATATGATGAATGTGGGAAAAGTTTGTTGGCTAACTCTTATATTATGGGTTTAAACTTTGTTTGACTTTAAGTTGTGATAAGGAATGTGAGGAAAACAATATCTTTGAGTGATTTTTTTTTTTTTTTTTTTGGTGGAAAAACATTTGATTGTGAGTTTAAGATGGTGAAAAATGAGTTGGTTGTTGTTTCTTTGAATGTGAGAAAAATGTTTTGTGCTTAGTATGGGGGCCAATATAGATAGTGAAGAGAAATCCACTTTCTTGAGGCTATTAATTCCTAAGAGCAAAAGATAGAAAGAAAAAATGTTGAGTGACGATTAAAAGGGGGCCAATACGGTGCATGAAGAGAAAATCATGCACTTGAGGCCATCAATTCCCTAAGTCATTGAAGAAAAAAAATTCAAAGAAAAAATTGAAGTGTTTTCCTTGAATCATGACTTGAGTTGTGCAATGTTTGGATTTATAATACTTGAGTTGGTTGATAGCTTGACTTATATGATTCATATTATCTGTATTTTTGCTTAAAGAGTAGAATAATATTATTAGACTAGTGTATATACTTGTTTAATTTGACTTCAAGGGACTTGATATGTCTTATTTAATACTTCGTTTTATGAATGTTTTCAAAATGTTGAAAGAATGACGAGAACATATTTAGAATTTGAAAGGTAGTTGTGGCTTTGTTTTAAGTAAACTTTTTGAGAGATTATCTTGTTTTTCTTCATTTTAAAAGGTTTTACTTGAGGACAAGTAAATGTTAAAGTATGGGGGAATGTGATAGGGGCAAAATTTATTTATATTTTTCTAGTTATTTGAGGGTGTTTTGTGATACACTTGTTGTAATAATTAGGCATATTCCTTCACATTTGAGATTTTACTCTTAGAAAGGTGTTTTGGACTTTTATTGAAGTAAATGACCAAAAAAAAATCAAAATCAAAATCATCGTTGTCAGAGCACAGCTGGTGCCTGTCGTGACCCACGGAAATGGTGTCGACCCCGACTGTAAAAAAGAGAAAATTTTGGCAGAAAAACAGAGCACAACCCAGCCGACCAAAGCATGGCTATTGCTAGCTGTGACCCATGAAGCCTATGCTAGCTCTGCTCTGTCCCATGTCGACAAGCTTTCTAATTTTGTGCTAATTTGGTAATTTTCCAAGAATTTTAGTATTTTTCAATCTCTACTCAACCCAGAACTCTTAGAGGATGAATTTTAGCCTTTTGGAAGTCTATTTAAACAAGAAAAAATAGAAGACAAAAGTGTGAATTCAAAGGATCAAATAAAAAAAATCATTCATTAAAGGAAGAATTAATCAAATCAAGGAGTATTGTTCAAGAGAGTCTTTAAGGGAGAAGAATGAGGCTTGTATATGAGTGCTTTCTTTTACCTTTGTTTTCTTTTTCTTAAACAATGATAGAATCAATGTTTCTATTGTAATTCAACAGTATTTTTGGGATTTATGATTTTGTAAGTTAGTTTAGTCTTTTATTCAATTATTTATTTTCTTGGTTTTTGATTACTTATTTTTCTTACGAAGTTGATGGGTTGATTATTGTTATTAACTTGCTTGAAAAATGGGTTGATAATGACTTCAATTAATTAATTATATATTTTTATCTCTTAACTTATTTGAAAAAAGGGTTAATTATCAAGAACTTGGATAATCAAAGGTTGGTTGATGGTTACTAGAATATGAATTTATTGACTAATTTCATATTTTAAATCACATAGAATATAGAAATTTTTATGAGGATTGATTTTAATGCGTCTTTTAAGTAAGATTTGTGAGATTAAATATATCCATTAAGTTACTTAGAAGAAAAGGAATCATGGATTACAAACGAAGTGGTTCTAATTTAATCCTTCATGAAACGAAGATAATAATTAATTGTGATAATTGCTAAGTAGTTCATGGTCATGTTTTCAAGAATATTTGTCTAATTACATATTCTTTCATCCTTGAGTTGTATATATTTTTCTTGATTTTTCTCTTTATGATTTTATCACTTTATTGGGTCGGTTAAACAATGAATAAAAAGTGATTAGTGTGTACTTATTCCTTTGAGGATCGATACTTGTTAATTCTCTATTCTATGCTTGCGATGGATATACTTGTTCGTATGTGTATTTTGAGATTAATGTTTTTAATTAAAACATGACTAACGGTTAGATTTAAATTTAATAATTTTTATATACCCAAAATTTACGCATCATGTATCAAGTAGTCCTTGAATTCTTCAAAGAGGTACTCTACACCATGATTTGATCTTAATTTCTTAATTAATTTACTTGTTTAACGCTCTACATTAGCCTTAAATTCTTTAAATTTATCAAAATAATTAGACTTGGGCCTCATTAAGTAAAAATAACCAAAACGTGTGTGGTCATTCATAAACGTATTGAACGATTTATATCCTCCTCTAGTAGGTGAAGACACGAGAACACAAACATCACTATAAACTAACTCAATTATCTCTTTAGCCATTTTTGCCTTTTAAGTAAAGGATTTTTTTGGTCATTTTACTCATAAGACAAGATTCATACTGTGGCCATTCCTCTAATTTCAATAAGTCCAAAGATTCATTTTGGATTAACTTCTGAATCCGATTAGGATTTATATGTCCTAACCATAAGTGCCACAAAAACGAGTTATTTGATGTGACCTTTATCTTATTATTACTAGGTTGTGTTTGAGTATTATTTATTTGATGACTTATAGGATTAACATAGAAAAGATTGACATATATGTTTCTAGAATAAATAATATTTTCATCTCTACTGATTGTAATACTATAATGGAAGGAAACATAATATTCTTAATTAATCAATTTTGAAACCGAAATCAAATTCTATTTAAAATTAGAAATATATAAAAAATCTTTCAATACTAGAATCCTATTACAATTAAATAATAACTCCAAGTCTCCCACTACTTCGGCCTACACTTGTGTTCCGTTGCCTACTCAAAGTCCATACTCTCTTTTAATGAGTCTTCTTTTCTTGTTGAACCCGTGGAAGTACTTACCGATATAGTTAGTAGTTTCAGAATCAACAATCCAAGTAGATGATGATCTAACCATCAAAATAAATTCTAATTAAAGAGCAATACGGGAGGAGGACTTGGCTAAAAAGTCCGAACAATCTTTCTTGAAGTGCCTCTTTTTACCACACTTGAAGTAATTGCCCTTGGGCTTGGCAACGGGCTTGGATGGACTGGGCTTAGACCCCTTAGGCTAGGCTTTTGAATTGTTCTGGGCATTTTTTCTTCTTGAACTTCCTAAGTTGCTCCCTAATTCCAGAAGATGAACCAGAACGAGTAATCAAAAATTTTGACACAAGCTTCATAATTTTCTCAGCAGCTTGGAATTCTTTCACTAACTCAGTCAAAGACATACTCAACTTGTTCATATTGTAGTTTAATTTGAACTGAGTGTATGAATTTGGTAAAGTCTCAATAACCATATCATTTTGGCTCTCGGGATCGATGATTGCCCCTAGGACCTTAGCTCTCTCAAAGTAAACAATTATCTTGAGTATATGTTTACAAATTGATGCCCTTTCAACCATCTTAGTGTTCATGATTGCCTTAAGAGCTTTCTGCCTTGTGGGCCAGCTTTTATCAACAAATATGGTGCACAATGATGTATCGATATCATATGTAATAGACTTGTTCTCGTACTTAAACTGAAGAACATTGGACATGAATGGCAACATATAGTATCTAGCCATTTCATCGGCTTTCTTTCATGCTCTCTCAACCTATGATATTAGTTCATAGAATCTTCCCCAATCTCAAGATAGGATTCTACCAGAACATACTTGTACTCTCAACAATAACTACTATGTTCAAATTTCTTTTTCAATCCACGTAAGGTCCAATTAACTTATTATTCTTAAGAATAATGGATAAAGGACTGAAACCAGACCCTTTTGTTGATTGAAAAAAAACTTCATTCAAAAAAATTATTTTTTTTTTGGGAAAAACTTATAAAAATGCACATTTAAACATTATATTACATCAATGATATAGTTAACCTATTAAAATAATTATAAAAAAAAATTTGGCTCTTAGAACAATTGACAGAGCTTCAGAGGAAGATTAATAATTTTCTTAATTAAATATATAACCATCACTAATTAAACTTCTTTAATAGTTTAGTGATTTAGAGATGGTTCCATCAATGGGATAGCCACTACTTGTATTATTTACGGAAAATCTAACATTAATACCTCCAACATAGGTTGGTTGATACCAGCATATATCCATGACATTAATTATAATTCATCTGTTAGTTCTAGATTCTCATAAAAATCCATCCTATATGGGGTCATGCTCAAAATGACATGAGAATAACCGTTATCTCAAATCTATCCATTATGGAAGTTGTGGGGCCGTTAGAACTCCTCTCCCACTTAATCTTTTGAGAAAATTAGGTTTTTGAAAAACGTTTTTCTTAAAATATATTTGGTTTTCATTAACTTTAGTTAGAATCCAAAAATTTAATCATTGTTATGTATGTCAATGATAATACCCTTTAAGAGAATAAACTATGAATTTTTATTTTTACTACTTAAATTAAAACCTTTTGTAGAAGCTAAATTTAAAATACTTAAATTCAAATTATTCTCTATGTCCAGGAAAAACACGTTGGAAGAATAAATCATGAATTTTATTTTAAATTCCTAAGTTCTCTTTTAAAACGTTTTTTTAAATAATTTTATCTAGAGAAAAATGGATTTCTCAAAAACTTGGGCATTTGATCATAAAATTAAATAAAATAACTATTCTCCCAAAAATCAAATTTTTACATGCTATTTCTATCTTTTAAGTCTTATATAATCAAATAATGGATTAAACATCATAATAATAAATTAAAATGATCTTGTTTAATGTTAAGGTGGTTCCTCTTTTACTAACCATTTTCTGCAAAATTATTTATGATAATAAATAAACTACTGAAAGAAAATAACCTTATGTGTTATAAGCCTAAAAATAGAAAGAATAAAAAATTACAGAAGCGAACATCCTTAAGTCCAACTGGTGCTGGTTTTTCTATAGCACCTGGCACTGGTTCATGCCTATAAACAATCTTGATGCACACCAGAGCATATCCATTGTTGTCTATATGGCTTAACTCGGTGATTGTTGTTTTAGAATCCTATCCCTGAACTCATCCGGTGCCGGTTCTCTTACCTTATCTAGCGCCGATTCTTATCTGTTCCGCCATCTACAATTATTCACCATTCTTTTCTCTTTGAGATTGCTCCATTTCTCAAGCATAATATTGTTACAAAACTTAGAAAAGATAAATTGAATTTAAAACAACAAAAACAAATGCCTATGCTTTTCAAATCGAGGCTTACACAAGTTCTATGGGAAAAATGAATAAATAATATATACAAGTGACTATGTCTCCGCATATGAGGCATACGCAATATCCACTTATATCAAAAATCACAAGAGTTCCATAAAACAATCACAAAAGTTGGATTTTTATTAGTAAAGGAACCACATTTTTCAGTTATTAACCTATGCATGCTCCAAGATTAAACTAGTGGCTCTGATACCACTTGAAGGATTGTGGGAAAATATAATACACAACAGAAACTTACAAATTAAATTTTTTTTTCCAAATATAATCTAGAAAAACTTACTTTTAGGGTATTTTGGTTGAATAACTGGAACTGGATTTGTGTTTGACGGTACTTCTTGGGTTAGAACTGTAACTTGTTTCACGGAGATGCCAACTAATCTTCGACTCCTTTGCATCAAACACCTTTTAATCTTTCAAAATATTCTGTAAACCCACTATGGACTAATCTACTGCTGAAAGTATAAAACAAAGTGGTGAAGAAGAATGGAATAACTTAGAGAGTGGCGGCACAAACACTACGGAGTCTAGGTTTTTTTTTTTTTTTTTTCTTGAGACTTACAGAGAACTACTCTAAAAAATTTACTAGAAAAAAATTCTGTTACTACACCCTTCTAGGTGACCAGCCATCTTAGGGATAAAATCCCTAGGGTTCGCACTTCTAAAACCTTGATGGGCCAATGTTTTATTCTTTGAGCTTATGGCTAATTAAATAACTTTGTTATTAATTAATCTACTTAGGTTCAATATAAAATTACCTAAGATAATTGATTAATAAACTAATTTAATAAATTAACCTAATATAATATTCTAGCTTAAATAATAATTATTGGACTCCCAGATAATTTATTGTTTATTTCATCCAATGAACCTATATAGTAAATAAAATTTATTAAGGTTACTCGAGTTGTTCCGAAGACCAAAAGATATATTATTCTTGATTACTAAAATAATCAAAATACTTTTGTTAACAAATAGGTGTATTTTATACTTTTTGAATATTTTATTTATCACCATATAAAAATATTAACCCCAACAATAATATTGCAAATATGTTGCATTCGGCTTACAAGTGTAATAATGAAAATATCCCTCTACGTAATACCCATAATTGAAATAGAAATAATGTAATACTATCTTTTTTAATGACATTTACCATCCTTTGATATCTAGTCTGATAATCCATGACTTCTAGTATGTACCCATTTATCCCAGGGAGTTACTTAAAATCATACATATTTAGCCACGTTTCCCATGGTCTTGAATTATTTAGATTATCTTGAATAATCACAAAAGGTGATATCTTCTCTAAGTAAAGTATAAAAACTCTATCGTATAAGTATGTTTTAATTAACTAGAGTCATACACCTAATATACAAAGTTATTGTCCTCGCATTAAGACCTCACCCATCATACATAAAAGTACACAAGTCTAACTTTACTGGACCACTAACTTATATTGAAGTCTTGGGGTACTCATCCACGCAGTAGTAGAGATAGACCAATCTTTATTTATTTTATAGAATTTTTATAAAGACTACTATCGCATGGTCCAATTTTACATATTCCAAATACGCTAATACTATTGGCGTAAGTAGACTACTTACTAATAAAAGGTAAATCATTCCTTATTTAGAAATCATAGGGTAATGATCTAAACCTTGATGAAGCTCCCAACTTCATCATTCGATCAAGAACGTTTTAGCTTATATATTGTAACCCATGATCTACACCTTACAGTGAAAGCATGACCCAATCTTGTAGATCACTTACAAATATACTTAGACCTTAATGTGCAAATATGTGCATACAAACAACTATTAATGAATGAAATATTTTATTACCTTCAAAATATAGTAATACATAGTATATTTTGGACATACATTCCAACAATTAATGCTTTGAGGCATATAAAAGTTCTTATTAACCTTAGTAATTTGTACCTTATGATTCTACTCGAACCATTGGTGTCTTCTAATCAAGTGGCTTCCTTTGCATATCGACTTAGCTTTCCAAAATTTTGTTCTAATTATGTTGGAAAAATTTGGCGGCTTTGGAAGGAGCTTGTTCCGTTGCATTTTTTTAAACCTTTTTTTAGAATAGGTGGGAGGAAGATAAGTAGTGGAGAAGAGGAGTAGATAAAAGGATTGGAATTAACCTAGTGTTGAACTTGAGACCTACATTTTGAGTAACAATCCTCCTACCACTAGTATAAGTTGTTATTGATACGTTGTTCTATTGGATATTATTTTACATGTGATTTAGTTATTCATTGTAATATTGCTATTCCAAAATGGTGATGATAATTAGTTTATGATATTTGGTTTTCTTTTGTATTTGCCCTTTATACTAGATCAGCTTGACAATCTCTTTGGGAAGAGTTTTGTTCTTTTGGTTCATATTGTTAGGATTCGTGGACTCCTAAACGTGAAAAACATCTACGAATTCCTTCCGAGGATCCAAGTAAACGATTAAGAAGATCGTAGGTTTATAGAATTACCTCTGTTTGGTGTAATTGACATCATTCGATTCTGATTTTGTCACTGTACGTGCAACTCGAATGATCACCAGACGTTGCAGTATACAAACGTCCTCTATCGGATACACACCGCGAACTCACTCGTTACCCGGGGAGTGCTAGCACCTAGGGTTTGAGCGGTTTTTTTTCTGATCAATGGAGGCACGAATGTTCTCAACAGAAATTGGCACACCTAAGAAGATTGCTAGGGTTTTCTTAAAAATCCACTCCGAACCTCTTAAAGTCCAACCCTAATAATATCTTATCGTATTTTAATTTAAATTCAAATTAAATTAAAATTGATATGATGAGATTCTGCCATTATCTCAGTAATTTAACTAATTAATTTACCGAGTCAGATTCTTATAATCTGGACATCATCCAGATACATCGAATGTGGACATATTTCCAAATTCATTGTATCTGGTAAATTTTCTAAGTTCGATTAACTTAGACATATTTCTAGATTCATCGAATCTGGTCACTAGAAAAATAACCTAACAAGTTCGCTTATTGTGTGACCCTATAGATTCATTTAACACTGGCAGTGTGCCTAAATCATATTTAAATGCCCCACAAGTTATAAGCGGTTTCTAGCAGAACATTATAACTATCCAGGTTAAATGAAGATTGGTGATCTCTTTGAACCAAACCATAATTTTATATTTAGTCCTTTTGTCACACGATATCCAGATTAATCATAAGGCACGGAGCATGTCATCCTTATTAAGCTTAATCAATTATTTCTTGATTTCATAGTAGACTGTTCAAACAAATGATATCAATATCTTAGATTGATATATTTGAGCACGACCATGCATTTTAACAGTCTAACTTATCAAGGGGCCCATGGATATCTCTCTATAATTGAGAGGGACAAATTCATTCACTATCAATCATATTCCTCTCATTGATTTATTCTATATCCAACAGTAGTCTAATTTATTATCTGGTTAAAGACAACTTTAGACAACGTCAAAATACAAAATTTATCAAGCAGGAAACTATGATGAATTTAGGTCGAAGGACTTTTAATATTATTATGACTAGAAAGTACTTATAACATGTTCCATGAAGATACTCTCACAGTGGGTCATGTCCAATACAATGTTCTCTAACATTTATTTATGTTTTGACTTGATATCACAAATATTCATGACCAGTAAAACATAGCCATTCAGTCACAAACATATTAATCTTAATTTATTATTGTTCCAATAATAATAAATGATCAGGGACAGATTTAGAACAGTCATTGTATTTATTGTTAGATTTTACTATCAAGTCACGTACTTTGTGACCACAAAATAAAACGCACTATTCATGGAAAGGAAAGCTTGATATTATTATATAAAATATAACGACAATAGTATAAGTACAAATTGACTCTAGGGCATATCCCTAACACATATCATATAGGCTCATGGCTTTTAGGTGGTGATTTTACTATTATTGAAAAATGCTTTTGAATTTGTCGGCATGGATGTTCCTTGTAACATGGTTATTGTTGATTTTGTGGGTTTTCTCCACACATGCAGTTTGACTTCTTGTTCCTTTATTAGGAGTTATTTTACTTGGGTAAGGGATGGGGTAAGGCCATATCTAGAGCGGCTTGATAGAATTTTGATTAATCAAATCTAGTCAGAATTATTTCATTCTACTTTAGTTTCTCATCTAGAAAGGAATGGCTCGGACCATTCTTCTCTCTTGGTTTTAGTACAATTTCCTCTACCTTCATTATCTTTAAGGCCATTTAAATTGCTAACAATGTGGATATTTTATGATTCCTTTCTGAGTGTAGTTTCTAAGTTGCTCTATGCTATGCTGGGGGGATGGATTGCATATTTTAGCTTAGGAACTAAAGCGGCTCAATAGGAGTACTATAGTCATGGAATAAGGAGACTTTTGGGGACTTGTTTTAGCACTAAGAACAACAGAGGATGAATTTTTGCTTGCAAAACAAATTTTGATCAATCACATGTGCCTAAATATAGACTGATTTCTCATCAAGCTAAGGCCAGGCATAATTTCTTATTGCATTGTAAGAGTCTTTTTGGAGGGATAAGGCTAAAATTAAGGAATTTGCTGAGGGGAATGCTAATACTAAGTATTTTTGTAGCATTTGTAAATCACGATGCCAAACCTTGCAAATTACAACTATTAAAATTGAGAATAGGGACCATCTTACCCTTGATGCCCTCTCTCTCTTTCACTCTATCACTCTATCTAGATCTCTAGTCTTTATTTTTCATGGGGGCTCCCCAGCAGTTGGTTATGATAGCTTCGTAGCTGTCGGACTCTGGTTTGGAAAAACGTTCTTTTACTTCCCTCTTTCCTTTATCTTCCACTTCGCCCTCATCACCAATTAAACCTCTTTCTCAATACAAGGGAGATTTATCTCTTTTTTTCACTTTGGAGGAGATTAGATCTCTCTCTCACAACCTTACAAACTAGTACTAATTGGCAAATTTCTAGGGTCGACACTATATAGATAAGTTGAGCAAAGATTTTGCAATAATTAGTTTAAAGGGAGACGTACAGCTTGGTGTATTAGATAATAAATAAATTTTGATCAAGCCGTCTCTTGAGGAAAACATTATCTAGTTATGGCTAAAGCAGCAATGGTTCCTCTTCGATTTTCTTATAAGGACATTAAAATGGGCTCATTCGTTTCGGATCTATGAGGATCCTTCCATAGTTCCTATCTGGATTTCCTTTGTAAACATGCCACTGTAATTTTTCTCAAAAACGGTTCTTTTTTAGATGGCTTTTGCCTTTGGAAATCCGCTCAAGATAGATGATGCTACTGCTACCTTGACTCGATTACCCTAGCATCACTAGGGTATATGTTGAAGTTGATATTTAGAAGAGGTTTCCGTTTTGAATTTAGCTCGATTCTACAGATGAGGGGTTCTATCAGAATATTTCTTATGATAAAATTCCCCTTGTTTGCTCTACCTATCGCTGGCTTGGCTATGACTGCAATAAGGTCGCTGATTTGCCAATGGTTGATCAACTGAAGGCTTAAACTTCTCACCCTAGCAAGTTGGTTCTCCCTTAAGAAGGCTTCACCGGGCAACATCTCTTCCTAGAGTCTTGAATCTAATCCCTTCCCAGGTTGTTAATCTATTTGAATTTACCCACCAATTATAGATAGTCACTACAAGAAAAAGACACATTGGTAACAAAACTTTAGTTGGAAAGCATTTTTTGTCACTAAAAGTACCATTTAGCGCGAAAAATTTTTATTTCACAACAAAAAAATTGTTGCTACTGATTATAATCTTCAACGATAAAATTTTTATTTCCTAGCTACTGCATGAGTATTATGACAAATAATTGTATTAGTGAGAAAAATTTTAAGCTTCCCGGTTCATGATGCATTATCAGCGACAAAAATTTATTTTCTAACTAAAAATAATAAATTTCATCACTATTGACTATATCTTAGTGATAACGTTTGTATTTTGTAACTAATACCAATCCCAAAAAATTATAATATTTATAATATGAATTCAAAAATTTGTAGATTGGTATCTAAATTTTATATATTACAAAATAACCCTAAAAATTTTACAAATTGGTCTATAAATTTTTAAATATTAACAATATGACTCCAAAAAATCTTGTAAATTGATCTCTAAATTTTTAAATATTTACAATATAACTTTACAAAATTTTAAAAATTGGTCTCTAAATTTTATATAGTTATAAAATGATCCCAAAATATAGACAATCAAATGTATAGATACCTATATATGTATGCTTGTATGTGTGTGTACATAGATACACACATTCACACATATACAACATATAGATTACAAAACACACACACATATATAAATATAAATATAAATATATACATATATATATATATATATATATATATATACAACACACATATATATATAGATATATACACAACACATACACACACACAACATATACATGCATACATATATATATGTATGTATATGTGTATATATACTATATATTCATATACATATAAATGTATATATGTGTATGTGTGTATATATGTGTGATAGGAATCTTTCCATACTTCAAAGCACTTTTAATAAAAAAGGAAGGAGGCCTAGATTTCCTACCAAAACAAAAAGGGAAAGGCAAGAATTGGGATGTATTGAAGGGGATTCCAAGCTCACCAAACCATCAAGCCAATGATCAAAAGTAGTATGAAGAAATGGGTAGCAAAGAGAGCAACCAAGGAAGGCCAACAAAGCACACAACATACATGGAAGATCATGGAAAAATCGAAAGAAATTAAAGGCACTTCAAGCAGTAGCTTTGGAGATCAAGGAGCTATAGTTTTGTACGCCAGTTACTGTTCATCCAAAACCAAACCGACACTGGCTGCACCCTAAACCAACACCGACATGAAAGTAAAACAATGCACTACTTTTATGGAACTGAACCAACATCACAAACTAGCACTGGCTCTCTTTTGGAAGGACTTCGAGCTATTTTTTTCTGATATATTTTGAAACCTTTTTCATGTAGTTTGTCGAACTTATAAAACCTTGACTTCTCTGTGTCATAGATAGCTTTTTGGCATTTATTAACTAAAGAAAGAGGGAGATAGAACAACTTGTGAGGGTTCTTCCTCTTGTTCATCTAAATCTAAGACCATTTTAGAGATTAGTCAACCCTATTAGTTGTGTCTTTAAACTCTTTTAGGTAGTTCTTCTAGATCTTTTGTTAAAGTTTTGAAGATGCATTTCTTTTGAGGTTTTACTTGGATCTTTGTGAATGCCTATGGTATTATCTTATTGTTCTTAATCTTCTTACTAGATTAGGAGTATCTGGGTGTATTGTAGAAGACCAAATCTATTTTATTTTACATCATTGCTGCTTTGATCTGCAAGGGTTCCTTATTAGTAGACAAAGGGTTGTTATATTATTAGTATTATGTTCCTTCATTTTACTTTATTTTTCAGTATCTGATCTTCTTGAAGAAGACTAGATCTTGTTGCTTCAAACTAAAGAAATCTTGAAGGAAGAGTTCACCTTCAAGCTCATATCAAGTTTGATATCAGAGCAAGATAGAGTTTAGATTCCTATCTTTTCTTTGATCTAGTGAAAGAAGATTGAAAAACAAAGCAAAAGTTGTAACTCAAAACTCATTTCAAAATATCTTATTTTTACTTGTTATGTTTCGAGATCTATTGAGAAAGATTATTCCTTGTTGTTGAAATTTCATTGGGAATACATTGTTTCTTGTTATTGTGGATTTATTAAGCTTGATCGGGAGAAATTTACTAGGAATGTTTTTATCGAAGTTCTTGCACACAAGGTGTTTGATGAAAATTCTCATTGACAACTTTCTTTACACACACCATGTGTTTGATAAAATATCTCTAAGAAAGAATATATGTGAAACCCCACCTGAAACTACCTTTAGGATAGGGAAATTTGCTTGCATTACATAGCACATCGTCTATGCATTTGTTTTCCAAATTGAATTTTTCTTTCATGAGCTTTAAAATTGTGTAAATATTTTTTTGTAGTGTACTTGAGTTGGTTAGGAATTTCTATTTTGGGTAGAAAAGATTTTAGATACTAAAGTTAGAAATAGAAAATATAGTTGGATTAAAGATTGGGTAGGGATAGAATATTATGGAGGTTAAAATTCATAAGAGTTATTGTGGATAAATTAGTTCGATATTGTGGCCTGGGTGGTAAAGACTTACGTTCGAAACTCTCCTTGACCAATCATTCTATTTTCTACTTTTGTCCTTTTGTCTTTTGTTTAAAAAAATTACACATTTTTTAAAAGCAAAGCAAGCCGCAGCTTTGCTTAAGCCACGACCAGCTATACCTTGGGGATAGCCGTGGGAGGCTTGGGCAAAGCCTAGGCCGGCAATGCCAATTTGTTTCCACCAATCTTTGTCACTTCTTCGGTTTTCATTCTGTCCTCCTTTTTTGTATGTTCTGCAATGGCAATTGAGAAGCCATTAGAGCACCTTGGCTTTCTCCCAGAAACCCTTTATTTCAATTTTTGAAATTCAGTTTTGAGTCTAGCAAATTCCTGTAATTACTCTACTTTTTTGGGTTCTCTAAAATTTGAAAAACTGAGAACACTTCCCTTCCTTCTTCTTCTTAATTCATTTTACTTTCCTCTGTACTCTCGAGTCAACAAGTAGCTTTGTCAACCATACTCAGAAGTTCAAAATTCAAGAACCTTGATTCCCTTCTAGGAATTCTCCCGAGACCTGTGAACACTCTCAAACACAGCTCTAGAAGCCATGAATTCACCTTATTCATCCATTCACATTTTTTGACTACCAAAATCCGTCAGCAAGCACTCCCATTCCCCTTAGCTTTGCCAAGATATCCCAGAAACCCCCAAAACACACACACTTGCAATCTTCAACTCTTTGAACACATACATATAGCAAAATCCACCTCAAAATCATTCGACTATTCTGAACATCTTCAAAATTCTTAATCGTTGATCTTTAAAAAATAGAAACGGCCGACCAGCTTCTAATAAAAAATCAAGAGGTAATCTTCTTCTTACGGAAAATATATGCGATTCCTTTTATCGCTCTTGTTTTCCTTTGACTTCCTTTCTCTTTTCAAATTCTGGGAATCGCTGTTAACCATTTTATCTTTATTTTTATCATTTATTCCTTGTGCTCGGAAGATCTGGAACCGAAGAAGACTATGGCTTGACTTCTTGCTCCTTCCAAAACGACCTACTTCGTAAACAAGTAAGTCTTTTACCTCTTTTTCCTTCAGTCTTGCTCTATTTGAACTCAAGTACATGTGGTTTATGATGTGTTGGGGGTAGAATGATTTACTGTGTTGATGGTATCTATAAGATGCTTGTGGGTTAGGTTATTGGCTATATGAAAGGCGTAGCTGTATTGTAAGCATATGAATACTCTATTTGATTGTGTGTTTGTAGGAATCTTGCTTATGAAGGGTTTAAGTGCATATTGTGGTGTTTTAAGATTCATATTCTGATGGCATGACGATTGATATATTGATGCGTGGGTTTGATGTTATGGCATTCGGACTAAGTATTGTTCCTATACCCCCCCCTCTCTCTCTATATGTGTGTGTGTGTGTGTGTGTGTGTGAAACCCTAGTCAAAACCAATCTTAAAGTAAGGGGGTTGGGATGCATATCATAATTTATTACATGTTTAAATATATTTTTAAATGATTTTCTGTGTTTTAGATTTGGGTTTTATTGTCTCGAAGGTTTGGTTGTGAGTATTGCTTGAGAATGGCAAAATAGTAATTTTTTGTTGAGATGGAAAAAGGGAGATAGTTTGAGGATTGAATAAGAAAATAATTTATAGAGGGAAGATAAGAACAAGAGTTGTTGTGGTTTAGTGGTTAGAGCTTTGGGATTAATTTTTGAGGTCTTGTATTCAAATTCTATCATAGGAGCTTTAGCTTTGTTAAATTTTATTTTTGCTTGAGAAGTAATAATTTCAGCCTTATGTGCTTGGAGTATGGTAGAGATGTTGTTCTAAGAGAGACATGTTAGGAGTATCCTCATTCTACTCCTTTGCCCTACACAAAATTCCTAAGGGGAATTCATTTCCCCTTGATCTTTAATTTTCCTTATTTCTCAACTCATTAGTTTGATCAAGTTGTTCTAGCCATTTTCTTTTCAAAAATTTCAGTAAAGTGCTATGGCTTTGTAGGATCAAAATGTCTTAGTGAAAGACATCTTATAGTCTGAAAATGTGGAAGAGTTGTGGGAGATTCCAAGAGAATAAATCCCTCTAGTGAACTAGCTAAAAATTCACTCTAACTAAGTTCATCTTCCTTCTTGGAATGAACTGAAATTTTCCAGCTTCTTGTGCCTTCAAGGTGTCAAGATTCTTAGCTAATATTCCCTCCCAAATGCTGCCAAAAAAAATGGTCTTTTGGATCAGCTTGCAACCTGAATTTCTCTAGCCATTTTCGGACTGTACAAAGATGGTGCAAAACTAGGAAAATTCCTGGGCAAATTCGCACCTTTGGGAGTCCAAAACCAAGCTGTTTTCTTCCAGATTTTGTTTAGCACCTTAGCCATATTTTTCCTCCACGAAGAAGGCTAGAAATCAACCTTGAAAGCCCCTGAAATTCCCCTTCAAACTCTCTACAAGCTGGCTGGAAAATGGCAGCCGAAAACTGCCCAGGGAAAATTCCAGCCTGCGAAAATGCTGTGCAGGATTTTGTCCAGCTTTGTTTCCTAATTCTCTCCTAGTCGAAACCCCATCCTTATTCTGCATAAACCACCCTTAAACCTTCAGTAACTGAGCTCCATAATCTCCCTTAAGCTTCTGCACGAAATTCAGACATGGCTGCCCGAAAATCTCTCTAACAAATCCCTGCAATCATGCTTGATTGATTACCAAAATTCTAGCCACCATAGTTTAGCAACCTTCCATAAATTATCCCTCAAATAACCAGACTTTTTCTTCACCAACATGCTCCTTGTTTTCGGCCACCATAAGCCCCTTAAACCAGCTTTCAATCAACCGAAATACTGCTCAAAACAGTCGGCCATGGCAGACTTCCAAAGCTCTCCAATAATCAAGATATTCTTGAATATTTAGTTTCCAAATTTGCTTCCTAAAAATATTCTTCAAGGATTTCAACAACTAGCCTTTCCTTTTCCTTCCAAACCAGAGAATCATCTTCCTAAACCCTACAGAAAATTCGGCCAGCCCTAATTCTTACAGAATTTCGGCAGCTGCAAAACAAAAACCTCTCAATTCCCTTCAACCTTCAAGAACATACACAACACACCAAGAACACCTACTCCTTCCTTTCACTTAATACCCCTACAAACCACTTCAAACCTTCTCTAAAATTTCCAGATTTAACCTACTAACTGCCGTGAGTCCATCAACACCATTCTTAACATCAAACTCCACAAACCAACTTGCTAGTTTAGATAAAAAACCAGAAAATTCTGTGAAGGCTCAAGAACACCTTCAAGGTAGGTTTGTTCTAACAACTTCATCTCCTCCAATCTTGATCCCTAGTGAAAATATATATGAATAAACATGCTAATGGTCTCTCTCTCTCTCTCTCTCTCTCTCTCTCCCTCTCATGGCCGAAACTCTCTTCTCTTGGCCGGATGGCTTCTTCTCCCATGGCCATGCTTTTTCCATCTTCCTTAGATGAATTTAGGCATCTAGGAGTTGAAATCCATTCTAAACTCCTTCAAGGTATTCCTCGACCAAGTAAGTCCCTTCAATCTTTCTTTTAAATTCTAGATTCATGTCTCTAGGATGATGTTAATAGTAGGTGGATTGTGATAGGATTTGAGTATGTATTATTGAGATTGAAGCATGAATATATGTATGATTGTGAAGGAGATGGGATTTATGCATGGATGGATTATCTTGGTTGATTGTATGATGATTTGAGGTTTAATGCATGCCTCCATGATTAAGTATGCTAGAGATTATGTCACCTTTGGTGAATAGGATTTATATTCATGTTGGATTGTTGAAACCATGATCATATTTATGCTAGTAGGGGTTAGATCATGTCTTGATAAATTGAGATCTATGCTTGTATGCATGATTTGGATGATTTGATGAATTGAAGGATTGTATATATTCATGATTGTGAATAGCCATGGAAATATGATCATGATCTAGTTGTCCCTAAGCTAATTTTTATTTCATGAATAAAATATTTAATAATATGATTTTGCTAGTAATTTCGAAAAAAACCCTAGGAAGGGTGGATTTGGATTATTATATATATAAAGGATATTTTAGTCAAATAAATAATAGTTTTGATAGAAAAATAAAATATATCAATATTCTATAAAAATAATGAAATCAACTAAAGCCTTTTTTGAAATAATCATAATTAGTAAAATACTTATTATTAAAATTTAATTATTATCTTTTAATCAAAACCTATTAAAACCTATTTATTATTTTCCAAGCAAGGCTCATTAAAATTCATTTTCAACTAACTTTAGTTATCAATTATTTTCTAACAGCTAAATTATTAATAAATCATTATTTTTCCTAAAAACCACCTAAGACTCTTCATCAAATAAACTCTAAATTTTCTTAGCAATATTTAAACCTTTAACTTATTAGTACTTATTTCCCAAAACATTAATTATTTTAAATATCAAATTATCCTTAGCTTATAAACCTATTTACTTATTGTTTGGCCTTAAAACATGGGACACTAGGATCATGATAGTAGTAAGTTGAGTTGTTTAAATTGAGAAAGTGAATTTTGGCTTGAGTTTGATTGTGGTTTGTATTTGCCTATGCGGGGTTAGGTCAGCAGTTGAGACCTTTTTATTGTGAGCAAGAATCAAGTAAGCTCCTGCATAAAACATGATTGATGAAAAGTGTTTAATTATGGCAAGCCAAATGTAGAGTGCATGGACACTCATATTTGTAAAGGCAATTGAGAATTGTCTCCTGTCTTATTTCCGTCAAACAAATTATTTGAAAACTAATAAGCAGATTTATTCAAACTTAAAACTCTTTCTAAAACTAATTTTGACAAAGACTTCAGAAACCCTTAATTGCCATGTTCAAGTGGAACTATGTTTTGTTCACTTTTTTTTTTCCCAAGTGGGATATGTTACGTTGAGTATTCAATAAGGGTGGACTACTAGGGCTAGTCTTTTAGGGGTTAGGGTAAGTCTCTCAGTAGGTGGCCACCTCTGAGGGGTGAGTCCTTCCCAGATGAGACAACAGTCCAGTAGGTCATACCGGTCCGAGCTAGCAGTGTTCTTTTTCAGTCAAGTGACTGTGTTTTGCCGGAATGGATACCCGGTTGTTGTTTGGGTATAGAGAAGGAGGAGTATCTTGCCCAGTAGGCCAATCACCTACTTTTGTCAGTCTGCACAAAGTGTGGCATTCTGACCAGCGGTATGCACAAAGTGTGGCATGCTGACCATTCGGTTATGGGGCCCAACGTTTGGTAACCCGTAATCCTTTCTTTCGAGTGGTTGATTTTCTAAATTATGTATGGCTGGAAAAGAAAAAATACCACTCTTGCTTTTGACGGATGTTTATTGCTTGCCAGTGATCTCTTATAAAGAATTTTATACTTTGCATTCATGAACTGTTTTCACTCGACACTTAAACACACTCGGACTTACTGAGATTTCTATCTCACCACCATTTTTACCATGATTTCAAGTCGATCCTGCTGTGGGGATGAGTAGCTAGATTATGCCTGCTTTGGAAGATTTTCTGATGATTTATTTTTGCGTAATGTTTTGGGGAGATGAGAGTAGATAAATTTTATTATGGATTTGTTTTTGGTATTCTCAGATTTATTCTTGGATTGATGTTTATTTTTGGGATGTAATAAATTTTAAGTTCAAGTATCTTTTTTTTTTATCCTGCTATTTTATTTGTGTGACCTAGTTATAAAGACTCCTTGTCCTTTGGACGGGGCGACATCTCTGGCCCTGGAGGACCTAGGTAGTGGGGTATTACAATATATATGTATGTGTGTATATATATATATATATATATGTATATATATATATATGTATATATATATGTTCAGTAGCGTTATTAGTAATAAGAATATGAGATGTTATATTTAATAACCAATATCTATAAACCTGTAATATTTCATTATTTAATACTTATTGTTTGATGGTGTATTCTTAATAGTTATTGTTGGATCGATCAATTAATGGATATAATTATTGACTCCAGTAAATGCGATTAGACTAAGAGTGCAGTTACGTTCTTTTAGTGGAGTGGAACGTAATTAATAAATTATTTTTATTGACAAAATAATTTATTGGAGCTTAGTCTAATTGTATCCGATCAGGTCCCTTCAGTGGCTCCTAATTATGGGACAATAATAAATTATAATTTATTTATAATTTATTAATGAAAATTGTAGAAAACCAAAAATCATATTTTAGATGGAATAGGATAAGTGGAAATAGTTGTATTCAACTATACTTTTCTTATTCTATCAGAACTCGTATTTTGAGATAGAGTCATTAATACATATTGGTTTATGACTCTATTTTTGGGGATAAGTGAGAAACATCGTTGTTGTTCTCGGAGTTATTCTCTCAATTTTTGTGTGAGACCACCCTCAACAAAGAGAGAAACAAAATACCATTAGAAATTTTCTGATCCAAGAAGATTACATTGAAGAAGGCTTGGGGGTCTAGAGCATTACCAGAAAGCCAAAGACTTCAAGAATCGTATTGGTGAAGACGATATCTACAAAGGTATGATCCGTTTTCACGTATTCTCAAGGTTTAATCTGATTGACACATAAGCATGTCGATCCTATTAACTATCAATTGGTATCAGAGTCAGGTTTTGATATGTGTTTATGTGTTAAGATTAAATCTTTTTTGCATATATTTTGTTGAGCAGTGTAGGAATAATGCATTTATGTTCATGGTGAATGATTTAATTAATTCTGTTCATAATAATTTTATGGCTGTAGTTTTTTATTCGGTGAATATGTATAAGTATTATCGAGTCATATAACAAAAGGGGTGGATTACGTCTCCATGTTTCCCTTTTGATTTTTTTATTTATTTTATTTAAAAAAAGGGAAAAGGAATGAAATTGTACTGAGCAATTGGCGAAGTCAGGGAATTGGACGAAGAAGAATCTGGCAAAGCAAAGCTACGCAGAAGGAATTGGACAAAAGTTGGTAGGCTACGCAGGAATTGGGATGTTGGGCTTACTGTAGCTGGGCTGCCCTTGGACCACCGGGCTGCGCAGGCTGGCCCAGTGCCAGCAGCCTGGACTAGCGGCTAGGCTAGGCCAGTGGGCTGCGCAAGACCAGCAGCAAGCCCAGTGCTATTTCTGTTACAGCAAGCCCAGTGCTTGTCGCTGGGCTGGGCTCATTCTTATGTTCCTTTTAATCAAAAGAAAAAGGCTAGGCCAGTGGGCTGCGCAAGACCAGCAGCAAGCCCAGTGCTATTTCTGTTACAGCAAGCCCAGTGCTTGTCGCTGGGCTGGGCTCATTCTTATGTTCCTTTTAATCAAAAGAAAAAGGCTAGGCCAGTGGGCTGCGCAAGACCAGCAGCAAGCCCAGTGCTATTTCTGTTACAGCAAGCCCAGTGCTTGTCGCTGGGCTGGGCTCATTCTTATGTTCCTTTTAATCAAAAGAAAAAGGAAGGAATTGGCTGAGGTGGGATTTGATCCCAAGACCTCAAACTTGGAAGTGTAGCAACCAACCACTGCACCAACAACAGCCTTGTGACATGAAGTTGCGCCATTTAATTGATATTGCAGAAGATTGAAGAATTAGCTATATTGCTAGCTAATTATTATTTTCAATTGTAATTTTACAATTTTATTTTTGAGTCTAGGTTGGCCATAAAATTATTTTATTTTATAGTTTTTACTATTTAATTTGGTTGAATTATATATCATTCATGTTAACATGCCATATAGTTTGCATTAACACCGCTCTAGGTACTATTTAGTTATGCATAAATAAATTAATATTTTTATTAATTTATTAAAAAAATTTAAGTATGAAATGGTTAATTTTAATTAACCTTTGGCCTCCCCTATAAGCCCATTAGTAAAATTGACGTTTGCTTCGTGCCATTTTAAATGGTCTCCCTATAGGAAGGCTATGTTTTATTAGTTACTAGATTGGGCATCAAAAATTTAATTATTATTATTATATTTTTTAAATTTAATTCATTCATAATTACCCTATAGGTGATGTGATTGGATTAGAAACTTCATATTAAAAATAATAATAATAAATTTTGAATATAGGGGTTATACTTAAATCAAAGACATTATAAGGATTTCCTATAGAATATCCAAATAATGTCTATGATGGCCAAAATATTAATAACACTAAAATTAATATTGCATTTAGATGCAAGATATATTAATTTTAGTGGGATAATCTAGGCCTAACTATAAGTTATATTGTTATCTCATATAGAGGTGCATATTACTTTGGGGTTTTAGGTAGTGGATCTTGACCTAACTATAAGTTACATTGTTATCTCCTATAGAGGTACATGTTACTGTAGAGTTTTAGGTTGTCATATTTTGATAGTAGTTTCTATTATTACTTAAAATATTATCATATTGATTATGCATCATGATATGATAAATCACTCATATGTTTTATTTTATTTAATTTCAGAAAAATGACTTCCAACACTTTATCCCAAATTTTAACAAAGAACCAACTAGTTAGAGAAAATTTTATTGATTGGAAAAGGAACCTAATAATTATACTCACTGCTAAGAAGCTCAAATATGTGCTAACTGAACCGTGTCCTGCTAAACCTACTGAACAATCCACGTGCGAACAGAAAGAGGCTTATGATAAGTGGTTGAGTTTTGATGAGATGGCTCGCTGTTACATTTTGGAATCTATCTCAAATGTGTTGCAGCAGAAACATTAGAACATGACAACCGCTGCAGACATCATGAGAAGCCTCCAGCAAATGTTTGAGCACAAAGGACGTCAGGCTCGTCAAGCAGTAATGAGGCGCATAATGAATATGCGCATGAAACCTGGAACGCCCGTGAGGGATCATATGTTAGAATTGATCGCTCAGTTTAACATGGACGAAGTCTTAGGGGCTGAAATTAAGCCTAAGACTCAAGTTGACATGGCTCTAGAAACTCTCCCAGAGATGTTTTCACAGTTCAAAGTTAATTATAACATTAACAAGATGGAGATGTCTCTTACAAAGTTAATGAAGGAGCTGGAGAGCGCCGAGGCTACCCTAAAAGTGGGAAGTGGCAACACTCTTGTTCTAACTCGTGCTGGATCTTCCTCTTTCAAGCCTAAGGGCAAATGAGGAAATAAGAGGAAGCAGAATAATAATAAAGGGCCTAAGCAGTAGGTTAAGAAAGCAAAAGTGGATGAAAAGCCCAAAGGTAAATGTTTCCACTGCAAGCAAAAGGGATATTGGAAGTCACACTGCTAAGATTACTTAGCTAAACGCAAGCAAGGTACTGGCGAGTTATCCTACATTAAAACTTGTTTAGTGATTGATTCTACAAATACTTGGATAGTAGATTCTGGAGCCACTAATCATGTTTGCAATTCATTGCAGGGGTTCCAAGTAACCAGACATCTCAATGAAGGAGAGCATACTCTAAGAGTTGGCACAGGATCAGTGATATCTGCAAGAGCTACTGGAGATGTTTATCTTTATTTTGATAATAAACATTTGGTTTTGAAAGATTATTATTATGTTCCCGACATTTATCGAAATTTGATTTTGGTTTCTTTGTTATTCAAACAAAAATATTCTGTTAAATTTTATAAATTTTCAGTGGAGATATTTTTGAATAACTCTTTGATATGTCGTGGATATTTAAATAACGATCTATATATTTTGAAACCTACCAATAGTTCATTATATCATACTGAAACTAATAAACGCATTAAGTTATCTCCTACTAATGAGACTCTCCTATGGCATCTTAGATTTGGTCATATTAATCTAAATAGGATTCAAAGACTTGTAAAAGAAGGTCCTTTAAGTGACTTAAAGGTGGAACCTCTTTAAGTTTGCGAATCTTATTTGGAAGGTAAATTGACCAAAAGATCATTTCCTTCTAAAGAAAATAGAGTAAATGAAGTCTTAGAATTAGTGCACTCTGATGAATGTGGACCAATTAGTGTCCAAGCTAGAGGTGGGTATGAGTGTTTCATTACTTTTACGGATGATTACTCAAGATATGGATATGTTTACCTAATGACTCATAAGTCTAATGCATTAGAAAAATTCAAAGAATTTAAGGCTGAGACTGAGAAGCAGTTAGGAAAGAACATTAAGACATTTCGATCAGATCGAGGTAGAGAATATCTATCCCATGACTTTAGATCTTACTTATCAGAAAATGGCATTTTATCCCAACTAAGTGCACCTGGCACTCCTCAACAAAATGGAGTGGCAGAAAGGAGAAACAGGACCTTGTTAGACATGGTCAGAACAATGCTAGGCTTCTCTACACTCAGTACATCCTTTTGGGGGTATGCTATACAAACTGCGACATATATATTGAATCTGGTTCCATCAAAATCTATCCCTAAGGCTCTGTTGGAATTATGGAATAGGCGGAAGCCTAGCTTGACACACATCCAGATTTAGGGTTGTCTTGCATATGTGCTAAAGGGAAAGATGGATAAAATAGAATCACGATCAAATTTATGTCTGTTTGTTGGATATCCAAAAGGAACAAAGGGATATTACTTCTATAGTCCTTAAGATAAGAAAATATTTATAAGCACAAATGTAATTTTCTTAGAGGACGAGTACATAGAAGAACGAGAATCTAAGGGTAGGGTTATTTTGGAAGAAACAAGGGAGATAATCCTAAGCAAATGGTTACTGAAACCCATACTCAAGATTGACGTGGAGGATTTGTATCTATACCACTTAACATGCCATATTCTAATGGGAGAAAAATAGATGTTACACCTTCTATACCCACTGGCTCTTCGGCACATAGAGTGGAAGAACCTCATGTCCCTGTTCAAAATCCAGTCGTTGAGGAATTAGCAGATTTAGTTCCAGTCAACAAGGAGGAGGAAAGTCCAATCGTCCAAGATCCTCCACAGTTTAGACGTAGTGGGAGAGTCATTCGACGTCCCTCAAATATTTACTCTATGGAGAAGCTTTTCAAGCAATCTCTTTTGAGGAAGAAGAGGATCCCGCCACGTATAAAGAAGCTGTAGAGGACATAGACGCAGACCATTGGAAGAGTGCAATGGATTCAAAAATGAAATCTATGTTCACTAAAACGCCTGGGAACTTGTGGACCTGCCTAATGGGGTAAAACATATTGGGTGCAAATGGGTCTACAAAAGAAAGAGATGAGTATATGGGAAAGTGGAAACTTTCAAAGCTAGATTGGTTGCTAAGGGTTATACCCAATGAGAAGGTATTGACTATGAGGAAACCTTCCCGCCTGTGGCCATGCTAAAGTTTATAAGAATTTTCCTATCCATTGCATCTCACTTCGACTATGAAGTATGGCAAATAGACGTCAAGACAGCTTTCCTTAATGGAAATCTTGATGAATGTATCTACATGGTCCAGCCAGATAGTGTTATCCAAGAAGGTTAAGAACAAAAAGTTTGTAAGCTGAATAAGTCCATATATGGGCTTAAACAAGCGTCCAGATCTTGGAATATCAGATTTGATCAAGCCATTAAATCTTATAGTTTTGATCAGCATCCTGATGAATCTTGTGTCTATAAGAGAATTATAGATGGTAGGGTGATTTTTCTCATACTGTATGTTGATGACATCCTTCTCATTGGAAATGATGTAAGAACATTAACATTGGTGAAAAGTTGGTTGGGTAAACAGTTTGATATGAAGGACTTGAGAAAAGCAAGATATGTTCTGGGCATTCAGATCCTTCGAGATAGAAAGAACGGACAGATAGCTTTATCTCAAGCTTCATATATTGACAAAATACTGACGAGATTTTCTATGCAAAATTCCAAGAAAGGTCAATTGCCTTTCAAACATGGAATTCAGTTATCTCAGAAGCATAGTCCTAAAACCCCTAACGAAGTTGAGTACATGAAACGAGTTCCTTATGCATCAGCTGTAGGAAATCTCATGTATGCTATGCTTTGTACTCATCCAGACATTTGTCATGTTGTTGGGATGGTCAGTAGATATCAGTCAAACCTAGGACCGGAACACTGGACAGCAGTCAAGCATATATTCAAGTATCTTCACAAAACTCGAGGATATATGCTAGTTTACTCAGCTCCAGAATTGGTACCTATAGGTTACACTGATTCTGATTTTCTAGTTGATAGAGATCTTCGCAAATCCACCCCAGGCTCTGTTTTCACCTTAGGTGGTGGTGTAGTTGTGTGGAGAAGTATCAGACAATCTTGTATTGCTGACTCTACAATGGAAGCTGAATATGTGGCAGCTTGTAAAGCAGCTAAAGAGGCGGTATGGTTGAAGAAGTTCTTAATAGAACTTGAAGTGATTCTTTTTGCATCTCAAGCTATTAGTTTGTACTGTGACAACAATGGTGCAGTAGCGAATGCAAAAAAACCACGCAGCTATCAGCGTGGTAAACACATTGAACGTAAATATCACCTACTTAGGAAGATTGTTGAACGTGGAGATGTAGAAGTGTGCAAGATTTCTTCTGCTGAAAATCTTGCGATCCTTTTACTAAAAGTTTATCTGTAAATGTTTTTAGAAGTCATATAGAAAGTATGGGTATTTCTGACATGTCTTATTTACTCTAGGACAAGTGGGACAATTTGTTAGATATGCCCATCGAGTAAATACAATATTTGTATTCTGAAATTAAATAAAATATATTTATATATATTTATATGTATAAATTATGTATGAGCCTATTTTGTCCACGAATTATTTAAATATTATAAATCAAGTATTTATTTGTTAAACATAGAAAGACTTGATTTATAATTTAATTCGAAATAAATTATCCGCGATCTAAAATAAACTTGGACAATTTATTTTGGAAGATCGTCTTAATTTTATTGAAGTCTGTCTTTGACTTTGGTAATAAAATTAAGGATATATATTTGATATATTGGATGGACCATCAACATTTATTTGTGGAATAGACCATACAAATAAAATATTAAAAGATTGTCGTACATAATACCTTAATCCTGAGTAAACAATTATTTATATTTACTAACTTGAAGTTCCTTGAGTTGCCAAAGAGTGAGATTAACTTAATAATCAATATCTCAGAATCTTGGGAATTAAAGTGAAATAAATATGAAATAATTGTTATGCAATATGGAATCCGTCACCTTTAATAGGCAAGATCATTTCCTCATGAGTTCTTCTAAGGGACAGTTAAATCTGAGCTCAGTAATTCAATAGTGTCTATTAAATTCAATTTGTAAGTGTGACGTGATCACATGGTACTATCAAATTGAAGATGAGAATTGAGGTTTTGAATGAGGGGCACTGTGGTCATACTGCCTCATTCAAAGTATTATATTGACCGACGGGGGTAATTTGTTGGATCGATCAATTAATGGATATAATTATTGACTCCAGTAATTGCGATTAGACTAAGAGTGCAGTTACGTTTTTTTAGTGGAGTGGAACATAATTAATAAATTACTTTTATTGACAAAATAATTTATTGGAGCTTAGTCTAATTGTATCCGGTCAGGTCCCTTCAGTGGCTCCTAATTATGGGACCAAAAATCATATTTTAGATGGAATAGGATAAGTGGAAATAGTTGTATTCAACTATACTTTTCTTATTCTATCAGGACTCGTATTTTGAGATAGAGTCATTAATACATATTGGTTTATGACTCTATTTTGGGGATACGTGAGAAACATCGTTGTTGTTCTCGGAGTTATTCTCTCAGTTTTTGTGTGAGTCCACCATTAACAAAGAGAGAAACAAAATACGATTGGCAATTTTCTGATCCAAGAAGATTACATTGAAGAAGGCTTGGGGGTCTAGAGCATTACCAGAAGGCCAAAGACTTCAGGAATCATATTGGTGAAGACGATATCTACAAAGGTATGATTCGTTTTCACGTATTCTCAAGGTTTAATCTGGTTGACACATAAGTATGTCGATCCTATTAACTATCAGTTATATAGTAATACTAAAATTATTTTATGAATTTGATAGCTGCTATCTATATTAAACATGATTAATAGGTAATATTAACAGTAAATTATTTTTATATACAAAACTGTTGATTGTAGTTCCTAACAACAAATACTATTTAATAATAATATCAATATTTTAGACGACTAAGCAATAAACAATATTAACATTTATTTATCACTTATTCTATAATTTAGTTCTTTGAGTATTATTTTCAATATTACTTGTTAATTTATTTTCGTTTGAAATTTTATTTATTTATTTATTTATCTGTTTAACCTTTAATTATTACTTACTTAATCAGTTAATTAATTAATTAATTTAGATACTTATTTAAATATTTAATTACTATTATTTATTTATTTATAAATACTTAGCCTTTGTTTATTTATATATTTACTTATTGGTACTTGTGTTTTATGGTTGACATAAAGATGTTGGTTGGTTTGCACTATTGAGGGCTTGTTATTAGAGGTTAATTAAATTAATCTGGTGTTTGAATATGATATCATTGGAGTTAAGGGATTTTTGTGTTTATGTTCATGTGTTGTTAGCTTTGTTGGGTAATTAGTGACTTAAACTTTGTATTTTCCCTAGACAAGACTAGGTCTCATTGAATAGGACATCAAGGGAACTTTACCCGTGGGATAAGAGAATTAGGTAAGTCCTTGTGTAAAATTGGTGGGGTACAATTACTTAATTGCAAGTCAATTGTTTTATTCAATGACAAAAATGTTCATGTTTTGAGATGCGATCATGGTTAAGCTACTTTTCTTCCTTTCAACTTGCCAAATTTCTTCTTCTTTCTTTAAATAAATGTTTTGAGCAAACAAAGTTTTGCAGTCAAAGTGTTTACTTCTTTAAATACAAAGGTTCTGAGTAAAACATTTAACCGTGGATGTTTTAGCAAAACAGCGAGGTATTTTGAGAACTTTTCTGTGTGGATTACCAAATGTTGAATACTTAATAAGGGTAAGGTAATTAGAGGCCTCCATCAGAAGATGAACTCTTTCTAGATAAAGTGTCAGTTCTAGTTAGTCATGTCGGTTTGAGCTAGCAGCTTAGTCTATGTGGACTGTTCTGCCAGAAGTGGACAACCGATAAGTTAGGTTGTATAGATGGAGGAGTATCTTATCCAGTGGGTCGATCACCCCCTTGTATTGTGATGCAGGGTTTCACAGCACACGGTCGTGATGCAGGGTTTCATAGCCACCTTTGTTTTAGAGTGGTTATTTCTTTTCTAAATGCACACTTTTGTTTGATAAATGCAAAAGCAAAACATCACTCTGTGTTTAAGAGTACAATGTGATGACTTGCAATCTTTTCTACGATTTGTACAAAGCTGCATACGTGAAGCATTCTTTCAATGTAACATGGGCACACACAGAACTTACTAGAAAGTATTTTTCACTTTGTTTTATGTCATGTTTTTAGGAAGATTTTGCTTAGAAGGTTTGAGACTGCCTTAGGATTGAAGATTTTATTTCTTCTTGAGATAATTTGTCTTTTCTAGACTTTATTTGAATAATTTTGGAGACATGTACAAGTTTTGATTTAGTTGTAATAAGTTTGAACTTTGTTTATTTCTTTATGTTTTCACTTACCTATTTATAAAGACCCTTGGTTCTAAGGATGGGGTAACATCCCTACTCCTTAGGGGTATTTAGGTTGTAGGGTGTTACAATATGGCTTGAAAGTTAGATTGGTTTTTACAATATAAACATATTTTCATTCTAGTAATCTTGTTCTTCTGAGCACGACTATGGGCCTAGTAGCACCCACGGTCAATTACTTAGCCGCCGTCTTTAGTGGGCTAAAATGGATATCATAAGTTAACAGTGGGTACTTAGGCCTATCCATATATATCATTCACACTTTTCATCCCAATCCTATGTGGGATTGGAGTATCATATTCACTCTTCCTGTAAGCCCAAGTGTTCTCACTAGGCTCATACTTAGGGGCCAAACCCAGAACCATCCAGGCAGCATATGATTCTAGAGATAGCTCCCACCACTCACGGTGTAGCACTTAGTTCTCGTATTAGAGGCTGGTTATCTACTCTGATGCTAAATGTCACGCCCCGTGCCCGTAGACCCTGCAACGCGACAATAGGCTAGGCAGTACCCATAGTCAACTACTTGGCCCCGTCCTCGCTAGGCTAAAATGGATATCCCAAGTTGACAATGGATACTTAGGCCTATCCTTTTATACTATTCACAATTCTTATCCGAATCCCATGTGGGATTAGGGTATCACATTCACCCCTCCTTTAGGCCTAAGCGTCCTAGTTGAACCAATACTTTAGGGGCCAAACCCATGACCAATCAGGAGGCATGAGATTCTAGAGGTGGCTTCTATCGTGCATGGTGGAGCACTTAGTTCTTATACCGGGGGCTAGTTACCTGTTCTAATACCAAATGTCACTCCCCGTGCCCACAGACCCTGGAGCGCAACTATAGATCTGGCAGCACCCACAGTTAACTATTTAGCCCCGTCCTTACTAGGCCAAAATGAATATCCTAAGTTGACAATAGGTACTTAGGCCCATTCTTATATACTATTCACACTTCTCATCACAATCCCATGTGGGATTGGGGTATCACATTCACTCTTCCTTTAGGCCCAAACATTGTCGTTGGACCCATACTTAGGGGCCGAACCCAGGACCAATCAGGATGTATAGGATTTTAGAGGTGGCTCCCATCACTCACGGTATAGCACTTAGTTCCCATATTGGGAGCTACTTACCCACCTCTGATACCAAATGTCACGCCCCATGCCCGCAGACCTTGGAGTGCGACTATAAGCCTGGCAACATTCACGGTCAACTACTTAGCCACGTCCTTGCTAGGCCAAAATTGATATCCTAAATTGACAATGGATACTTATGCGATCTTTATATATCATTCCCACTTCTCGTTCTTATGTGTGATTGGGGTATCATATTTACAGTATTCTAGTTCATATTTATTTGGACATTATTATTTCTTGCTTCAATATACTCTTGCACTATCCCCTTATTATTGTTGTATGTGAACACCCATTTCTTGAACTTTTGTTATATTCATTTTTTACCTCTAAAAAGTTCACCATGTGCTTGCTAATATTTCTCTAAGAACTCTTGTTAATTGAAGAGTCCTAGGACTTTAAAAAAACTAACAAGTGAACTAAACCCTTTGAGTTGGGGAGGATTTTTAGTTGAACAAAGTGAGAATATGAGTGAAGAAAAAGGCAAGAGGGAAAGATTATCATTAAAAAGCCTATAAAAAATGAACACGGGAGTTGAGTTCAAACATTAAGGGAGTGAAGTGAGGACATATTATTTTCTATCTCTAACCATTTTGTAGGTATGTTGACCTTAACTCCAAGTATGACTCAAGGAGGTACAAGTAGACTACAAAAAGGAACAAATAACTTTAGGGAGGTTTTTGCATCTTTGTAAAAGAGTATGGATGGTACATGGAGAGAAATGAATGAACTCCGAAATCCACAAAACTAATCCTCAAACATCACGTAAAGAAGGGATCGAGAACTACAAGGAAGCTACTAAACTCCACAACTCAATATCCAACCTGAAGAAGAGTGGGATGAACATACTATTGGAGGCTACCAAAGAGGGGGAAGGCATAGGCTGAGAGGGAGAAAAGGAAGAGGTCAAGGGAGATCTGGATGAGAAAATATGAGGGAGTTGAGAGAAATATTGAGAAGAAATATAGTTGGGATGAGGAATATCAAGAGGGAGAGTACAGTGTTCAAAATAGAGGTTATGGGATGAGAGATAGATTGAGAGAAGAAAATGAAGAAGAAAAATAGTGAAAAATATAAAAATAAAGGTACCTATATTTGATGGAAAGAGTGACCCGAACAAATATTTTGAATAGAAATAGAAAATAGAGCTCTTATTTGAATGCAATAACTATAATGAAAGGACTAAGATAAAGTTGGCAGTTTTAGATCTCACAAAATATGCACTAGTTTAGTAGGAACAAATCTTGTCAAATTAAAGGAGAATGGGAGAACAAACAGTATTCAATTATGATTTGCTGAAGACTTTATTAAGAACACAATTTGTGTAGATTTATTATTACAATGAGATTTATCAAATGTTTCAGGTGCAAAAGCAAGGTAGTTATAAAAGTGTGGAATGTTATAAAAAAGAGTTAGAAGTGCTAATGATGAGTGCTAATGTGATTGAAGGGCTATAAAAGCTAGAATTTTAAATGGTTTAAACTGGGATATTGCCAATATTGTTGAATTACATTCATATGAGACTTTAGAAGACATGGTTCATACGACTATGAAAGTAGAAAGGCAACTTAGAGAGAGATACCTAAGGGGAAGCATATACCACTATTCCACACCAAGTCTGCCAACATCACCATTTAGAGAGCCTAACAAGCCTAGAGAGGAGTGGAGAAGAGATAAAGGGAAGACTGTTGAAAAACCTCAAAAGGAGTAAAGACATTAAGTGTTTCAAGTGTAACACTTCACATATTCCATGTCATTGTTGGCCTTGTCTTCGTGAGACGTCGCCCCATCTGAACTCCCAAACAAGGGGTCTTTATAACGATTTATAACTTAATGTACATCAGGTTCAATCTAAAACCTTAAATGGATATGAAATTCAATTCAATTTAATTTGATATACATAGCATTTATAGTACATCATTTTCATCATTATGAAATCTCCATATCATACCCTGATATTTCATTACCTGTTCTATCTCTACTACACTTTTGCTGTGCCACTTTCATTTCCAAACTATATAATAAAACCTAAATAGGAAAATATATAAAAAAAAAATGTGAGTGCAGTGCAAAACACCCAGTGAATCCCGTGCATGCTTGTGATTTTCCATTAAAAAAGGGTTTTATAGCATTTTTCTAACAAGACATATTTTTGTCACATGGAGATTAATGGTCCCTCATAGGGATTGATACTCTCATATATAGAATTGTTTTTCTCTAACAAAACAAAAAAAAAAAAAATAATCTCATATAAAGAGTACTTTGCTAATATAGAGCATCACTTCACACACAGAGAATTATTTATTGCATAATATCCATGTTTAGGGACTTATAAAATCTATGGTTCATAAAATGATTGATGAAATATGTGCATGTGAAAATTTTATAGAAAAATAG
Source organism: Voacanga thouarsii (assembly GCA_026120185.1). Taxonomy (NCBI): domain Eukaryota; kingdom Viridiplantae; phylum Streptophyta; class Magnoliopsida; order Gentianales; family Apocynaceae; genus Voacanga; species Voacanga thouarsii. The sequence goes on along the minus strand of JANUWF010001282.1, from coordinate 1,510,962 downwards.
GAGCCAAAATAGTATTTATAAAATAAAAAGAACTCACCTCGTTTGCTACATAAATCTCAAGTCAAGCTCTCCTAAGTATTTGAACAAAATTAATCTTTTAAAGTTATTTCTTTTCTCTCCTTGATTTTCTCTCACTTTTTCTTTCCCTCTCACTTTTTTTTTTCTTTTTCCTTTCTTTTTCCTCTTTCTCTCTCACTTACTCTCTCTCTCTCTCTCTATGTATATTTTTCTCTATCTTTTTCTTTCTTGTTTGGTCTATCCGTCTCTTCTTCTTATCTTATTCTTCTCCATTTCCTCCTATTTATAGTTGTTATAAGCTTATGCGAGAAGCTTGTAAGAAACTTATGTAATAAGTTTTTGTAAAATCTTTTGTAGGAATTTTATAGAAGATTTTAGAACATATTAGAATATAACAAAATGTAATAGAATATAGTAGAAGGTTATGGAAGATTATAGAATAATATAGAAGACTTTAGAAACTTTTAGAAGCTAGTAGAATATTTTAGAAACTATCAAAAGTATTTAGAACATAATAAAAGGTTGTAGAATACTTTAAAAAAGAATAGAACATAATAGAAAGGTATAGAATGTTTTAGAAAAATATAGAGCATCATGGAAGCTTATGAAAACCTATAGAAGATAAAAAAAAATATTTATAGAAAACAAAATGATCAAAGCAAAGTCAAACATCATATCATCATAGGGAGGGATGTAATATCAAGTGTTTAGAGTACTGTCACACTTCACGTGAATGTCCCACCAAGAAGGTAATGTACACTAATGCTTATAGTGAGGTTCCATCTGAGGAAGAAGAATGTGATAGAAAGTTGAAGGGGAAACTGGAAGTTGATAGTGAGGAAAGGGATCGAGGTAGTGAAGAGGTTGAGATTGCACTGGTGTATCCATTAGCTAGGGTTACCATAAGAGAAGTAGGAATTTGCCATGAAGAGAAGCTAGAAAACCTACACCGCAACATCTTTTATATCCATTGATTTATCCAACAAAAGGCATGTATTGCAATTGTTGGTAGTGGGAGTTTTACTAATGTGGTTAGTACAAGTTTGGTAGAAAAGTTGGGAATAAATATGAATAAACATGCAAAACAGTATAGAATTCAATGGTTCAATGATAGTGAGAAATTAAGGGTTAATAAACAAGCAGTAGTGGCATTTGAAATGGGAGCATATAAGGATGAAATTCTTTGTGATGTGGTGCCAATGCAAGTGAGCCAACTACTATTAGGGAGACCACGTTAATATGATAGACATATGGTATATGATAGGAGGCAGAATACTTACTTGGTGCAAAAAAGAAGGGAAGGTTACAATATTTTACCATTATCTCCTAGTGAGGTACAAAAAATTATGAGTGAAAGGGAAAGAGAAAAGAAGAAGTGAAAAGAGAAGTAAAAAAAAAAAAAAAAGATTGAGAAAAATGGAGAGGAGCAACGAAGAGAAAGACGGCCTCAAGAAAACCAAGAGATTGAGAGAAAATAACAAGAGAGACAAAAAGAGAAAGAAAAAGAGATGGATAAGGGACAAAAACAAGTCCGCCTAAAAGAAGAGGAGGAAGAAAAAACTAGAGTAACTGCTTTACTTATTGAAAAGAAGTACCATGAGAGTGGTGAGAAACCAAAACTTCCACTTTTTTCATCACATACATATACTTGTTCATGTTTTACTTATGATGTAAATATAGATTTGAGGATGAATCTTCTCAAAAAAGGGAGAAATGATAGGAATTTTTCCATACTTCAAAGCAATCTCAATAAAGGGGGAAAGAGGCTTAGATTTCCTACCAAAACTACATGGGAAGGAGCAAGAATTGGGATGTATTCAAGGGGTTTCCAAGCTCACCAAACCACCGAGCCAAAGATCAAAAGAAGTGTGACAAAGTGGGTAGCAAAGGGAGCAAACATGGAAGGCCAATATACCCCACAGTTTACAGAGAAGATCGTGGAGAAACCAAAAGAAATCAAGGCACTTCAAGAAGCACTTTTGGAGATCAAAGAGTTGCAAAGTTCTATTTAAACTATTCATAAAGTTCTATTTGATATACTTAGTGTGCATATATATATTTGTATATATATGCATATGTTGTATATATGTGTGTATGTGTGTGTGTATATGCATAGATCATTTATTAAAAATGAATACATAATTAACAAAATATAAACTTTGAAAATTATATAAATGTATAAAATAATTTATTATATTGAATAATATGTTTTCATAGTAAATTTAATATGATTATTATATTTTTTTTATAACACTAATTTTTTAAAAAATATATAAAAAGAACGTTGCGAATGGTTTAAATAAATAAAAAAAGATACGACCAAATAATATGATATACATACATACATATACAATATTACATACGTAATATTACATATATATACAACACATAAATATATATACGTATATATTTACAGATACATATATGCATGTGTATGTATATATATTCTGTATATGTATATATACTTATATATATATATATGTGTGTGTGTGTGTGTGTATGTATATGTGTGTGTGTGTGTGTTGTATATATATGTATTTGTATGTATTGTATATAAATATATGCATGTAATGTGTGTGTGTGTGTGTGTATGTGTGTATAAATTATATTTTATATATGTATGTGTTGTATATGTGTGTGTGTGTGTGTGTGTGTGTGTGTGTGTGTACATATATTTATATGTGGTGTATATATATACACAATATAAACATGTATTTATATGTATACATACGTGTGTGTGTGTTGTATATATATGAATATATATATACACATGTGTTGTATATTTATATGTATGTATTATATATATGTATATATATATATATATATGTATATATACACATATATATGTGTATATATTTATATGTGTGTGTGTATATATATATGTTGTATATATATGTGTGTATATGTGTTTGTGTGTGTGTGTGATATATACATTTGTATATATATTTGTGTGTTAAAAATATATATGTATAATTTTTTTTTCTAATCGATCTATATGTATAAACCATTTAATAAAAACGATAACATAATTAACAACATATATACTTTTAAAACTATATAAATGTACAAAATAACTTATTATATTCAATAATATGTTTTCATTGTAAACTTTTAAAAAAAATTAAAACAGAACTTTACAAATGGTTTAAATAATAACAAAAAAAGATATGACGAAATAAGAAGTTTGGCCCAGCAGTTGAGTGGGGCATTGCACTCCCGCTGGTCCCAAATTTGAATCATGCTTCAGTCATTCTCCAATTAATTGGAATGGTGCAATCTAGTGTGGAAGGTGTATGTGGACCAAGCGATAAGAAGGAAGGTGTGCAATCAGGTGTGGTAGGTGTGGACCAAATAATAAGAAGTATGAGCAGGTTCAAGAAAATTCAAGTATTTAAAAAAAAATTTAATGGCTTTTTGGAAAAATTTTTCTTGTCGGCAATGATAAAGTATTCTATTGCCAATGAGGTTTTTTTGCAACAAAGAGTTTGCTCACTAAAAGTGCATAAATATTTTTACTACTCTTTGGTGAGGAAAATTTTTGTTGCTAATAAGAAAGTATTTTGTTACCATTGAGGCTTTTTTGGCAACAAAAAGTTTCCTTGTCAAAAGTGTATAAATATTTTTACTTAATTCATCAAATAAAATTGTCCTTTCAGCAATAAAAGTCTTTAGCGACAAAAAGTTCTGTCGCTAAAATATAATCATTTGTGACAAAACAAGACTTTTAGTAGATTCTTTAGGTTTAGCGATATAATATTTCCTAGAGAAAAGTATATGCCTTAGTTTGGAGACTATTTTTGTCACTAAAGGATCATCAGTAGCAACAAAATCAAAATTTTTGTAGCTCAAACCCTTTAGCGACAGGGCTTGAGTAAGGAATGGGCGACAATTTTTTTTTTTTTTTTGGTAAAAAAAGACCTTTAGCGAGGAGAAATGGGGCTTTAGCGAAGAATTTGTTTTGTCACTAATGTGTATTTTTCTTGTAATGAGTGTTGCTGTGGTGTTGCGTAGATTACACGTATCTCCCCAATGATCAGAAACAAACAGACACTCCAGAGTTGTCCAATTGAATCAGATTTCTAAGGGATTAGAATATTCTAATCCAGATGGTCATCAGCAATCTTCTGCGGATCTAGTTTCTATTCCTCATATTCTACAAAGAATTTCATGTAACATTAATGATGCTGTTGTCCCGCATAATATTTATGATGTTTCTCATCTTCCTACATCAACTCTTTCTAATCTTGAGCATTAATCCATGCTCTTATCCATAATTATGGTTCAATTGAAGTCCTTAGAATTTTATCTTTACAATCTCTATCCTCAATTCAAAATAATGTTCTTGCTTCAACAAGGAATAACAGTGGATTACCTTTCAACAACTGTTGAGGAACATAATCAGGATATTGCATGTCACCACCAATGAAGCAGCCCTTCAAGCTTCCGTTGAAAGAAATTCATGGCAAAAACCATATTTAGCCGACCTTGCTATTGATGATTCATGACTGGCCTCTATTCTTCAAACCGTTAAGAGTGCTCAGCAAGCACATACTTCAACCCCTGCAAGCTTTTCTTCTATGACCTCATCTATGTAGCTTAAAGGAACAATTATGCTAAAGATGGCATTGTTCTTAGATCGTAAATTTTGTAGGACATGGAACCTTTTTCAAGCTACATATAAGATTTTTCAGCACCTAAAAAGTTGCTACAGCCTAGTTTTGAGGAAGAAATCTTCAAGTAGCTTAGCCGTTTGTGAAAGGAAAGAAAAGAAGCTCCAACCTATAGGTGAAACTGATTTTTATGCTGATTTTATGGACTACTCATAAGATGATTACGAACCAAATTTTTATCTTACTCCACAAAAAGGAAGGAAAAAGCAACTGTTACCAAAATATAGAATGCTTACCAGACAAAAAATAAGGAGATTTCACATGAAATTTTACTACTAGTTCACAAACAGCTTTATATGCATTTATTTTATTTTTATAAATAAAAATGGAGCTATTTTTTGGTGGTTTTTGTTAAAAAAGAAAAAGAAAAATATATTGTCAATCATGCTTCTTAGTTAGTTTTCCCCTCTTTGTGGCAATCCTCTTGTGATTTCCAACTTACTTTTGGCCAGTTAATTAATTCTTCAAAAAGCTCATATGTTTTGTCTTCTAAGATGTTTACTCAATAGCTTTCAGCCATGCATTCTCTGTTGGGGTTTAATAGGAAAAGACTTTTAATCTTGTATTTAGGGTGTCTATTGTATAAGGGAATAAGTAAAAAATATTACTTTGTACCTTTGTTGGAGAACATCTAAAAAACGATTTCTAGACATGGCCATTTAAAATTTTGCCTCAAATTGGCCATCTCATATTGCTAAAGTCTATCTTAACATTAATTCTATTGCACCTTTTGCATTCACTTTCCCCTCATTTGTTGGTATTTTCTGATTTGGATAGATTGCTCTACACATTGTCTGGGGGTTTGTAGCATGATTTCCACTATCCAAAGAGACACTGGCAGTCTTGGAATTCCTCGTGTTTCCCTTTTGAGGAGAACGAACTTGGTGTTAAATCTTGAAAGAAAGTCTTATTGGCTTATCATTCTGTGTGTTTGAATGTTGGAAGAAGTATTAACAAAGGCCACAAACAATTAAATTTTAATTAAAATGCAAAACATTAAAACCACACAATTAGCCAAGTATATCATTGCATAGTATAAGGAATAGAAAATATCAAATTCACAGGAATTTAGCAATTACCACTACTTTATTCTAATCCTTTGTTTAGCCGACCAAATAAAAAGGACAAAATATTTAAACTAGTTCACCAAACTATTACAATAGAGAATACATCGAATCTATACAAGAAAAGTTACAAGGATCATTAATAAGTAAGAATAAAGGGGAAAACCATGTAAAAAAAGAAATACCCCAAATCTAGTGCAGTAAAGAATGTACCATTAAGCCTATCAAATCCCAATTTAAGCACTGGTATGAATCTTTATTGTGAATTTCACTCTTTCTATAGTTATAAAATCCCTAATCCCAAGCCTAGTTAGTCGATATTTCTACTGACCTAATAGACCCAAGGAAGCATTAAGTACAATCCAATTACCGAAAGCACCTAGAAGTGATAATGGTAAAATATACACATATTTTATGGGTATTTGTAATGTATTTATTCTTACATTTTAGATCAAATGCCATTGATTCTTCTCACTTTGATATGTTTTTGCATAGATTGATAATTGATGAAAAAGTGGTGAAAACAAGCACAAAGACAAGTGAAAAGAGCGAAACAAAAGGCCACCAACATTAGTTGGTGCATAAGAAAGAGTTTCAGCTAGTTTTTGTGTGAAAAGGAGCAAAACAGAGCACTTTTGGCATCTGAACAAATTTGAGTTGGCCCTGGCTCAAAGCTTGAGCCGTGTCAGCTCAAGGTTGCCCAAACGCGAAAATACATAGTACAATTGGCAACAGTTGATTCGGAGCAACTAGGGCAGTTCATGTCTGGAATTTGACATAGAAAAGGAGTTTTTGAGTAGAATTTAGCAACTTATGTTGAGATCTTTTGGAAGTTGATTTAGGAACAAATTAAGACTCTTGTATTAACTTTTTGGCGATCTAAACACCTATAAATTCAAAAGAATAACATCTATTAAATCAAATTTTCACTCTATATAATTCGAAAACTCCTATAGATCGTCTCAAGAAAACTAAGATTAAAAAGGAGCAAGGTGAATTCTTGGAGAAGAAGAGGAGGTTGATCAAGAAGGCTTCAAAGAAGAGAAAGAAGGCTTGCTTATCTATAAGTGATTTTGTTTCCTTTTCTTTGTTATTTATTGACAATTTAGGTTTATTATGTTTTAATTGTATTCGAGGGTTGAACCCTAAGTTTATATTCACGAATTAGATTGCTTTTGATCTAGTGATTCCAACTTCAAATATTTGATTACGTAAATTTATTATTTTGTTAAATTGATCGGTTCTTTTCTAACTAACTCGAGAGAGAGGTTAGGAGAGTAGTACCAACAAATTAATTCAATACTTGTTATCTCTTAATTAACTCGAGTGAGAGGTAAGGGTAAAGACTAAGTAATGAAAGAGAGATTAATTTCACTTAGAGATACGGTTGTTAATTTCTTCCAAAAGAAAGACTTCAGTATTACCTAGAGATAGAGACATTAATTTTTTATTTGGGAGTTAAGAATATTTCCTAGAGATAGGGATATTGTTACTTTCATAAATTGAGTTGTTCTTAATGTTTCTTAGATTTAATTAGGGAGCTAGAGATACTCTTTAATTAATCAAAGAATAGAAAATTCAAAACTCGAGAGAGAGTGAATTCACCTTTTAAATTTATATTGGTAATTGAATTAGGACTTAATTGATTTAAAGGTGTTTCCTTTACTTGTCATAGATTTAGGGTGATTTCTTTATTGCATGTCTTTTCTCCTTATTCTTACGCTTTGATAATCCTTGTGACTTGTCTTGTGTGAACTTGATCTATTTTTTAGTATGTTAGGTTAGTAGGTTATTTACTTCTATTTTTTTTTTATTGGCTAAACAATAAAGATTTGGGTAAAGTATGATGAGAGCTTAAGTTCCTCTGGATTCGATACTTGCTATTTTCTATACTGTATGATGCGTATACTTGCCCGTATGTGTAGTTTTAGTGGTTAGTATTTTAATTAAAACTTGATTGATTGGTCCATTTATTGATAATATTTCCAACATTAAAAAATACGCATCAAGTTTTTAACGCCATTGCCAGAGATAGACACTATTAGAAATACTCGAGTCTTGTTAATTTTGCCTTTATTGTATTTGTAAATATCACTAAATTTTATTTTTAGGTACTTTGTGAATATTTACATATTTTTATTAGTATCTGCTTTTTTTATTTGTTTAAATTTTTGCTAGCTTTTATTTTTCTTTTGATTTGGTTTTTGTTTTCTTTGAGTGCGAGGTTGAGATCATCATAGACAATCATTCTTGGAGAAGTACAGGGCATTAGATAAAAATCAAAGGAGCTATAATGATGATAGATTGGCAAGGTTACAAGCTCACATTGATGTTTTTAGTGAGATGTTATTAGAAGCATTAGTGAATTCTTTTGTTGTTAATATAAATTCATCTATTAAGTGGCACGAAAAAGTTTCCCAACAATTAAGTAACCAGAGGACAACTAGCTCATATCATTGAGGGGCTCAAGGGAGAATTTCATCAACAGTGGACCTTTTACAGTAAAGAGTCGGCACCAGATGCATTGGATAAGGCGTCACCGACTTCCTATGAAAAGTTTAAACCAATGTTTTTTTATCCATTCTTGGAAGGAACTAGAGAATTATTGTGTCCTTTGAGTGATAATGCCCATCTATTTGACAAAGAAAAACCCCCAAAAAAAGAGAGAGAGACCTTAAGGAATATTTAAACAATATGATGAGAGAAACTTTTGATTCTAGTGTATGCTCTAATTCTAATTTCTCTTTGTCATATGAGTTTGTTAGTACCTCTTGCTTTTTGGAGTCTAATGATGCCATTAATGATGTGTGGAGCTTAACATGACTCAAAGAATTGGATTTATCAATGATGTATTACAGGAAATCCTTGGAAGATGTTGACAAATTTTACTCTTCACCCCATTCAAAGGGAGGTAATTTGGTATTTGTAGATACATTGGAAAGTGAAGATTTCTTGATCCCATTTTTAGGAGCTTAAATACTAGGTTTAAAGGGGAGTTTTAATCGTAAAAATTCTTTTGAAGGGAAAAGTGGTGATTTCAATATTGAAGCATTCTTTAGATTTAATTTGCATGAATGTGTTGAAAAATTGATTGAGCATCTAAAGAGCTTAAAGGGATTAGGCTTCATGCATTTACTTTCATTGAGCACATTAACTTTCATGTCACTTACCCTTTTCTAAAACCTCTCTTCTTTCTACATTCATCGCACATATCCTCTAGTTTGAACTTTAATTTCTTTTACAAAGGTTTAATGAGGAAGCATGATAAGTGGAAAGAGTTCATATATTTGTTTTAGGTTTAGTTGTGTTTAAGTTGTTAAGTGGCTTTTTCCCCTAATAATATGAAGACTATGTCCCATCTTCAGTATGGGGGAGCGATGGATTGAATAAAGTCTTCTTGGAACCTACCCAATTCTTTCTTCCAATCTATACATCTTTTGGAGCTTAGTGCACTTGGGGAGTATTACTTAACTTTATCCCCCTCTTTATTATTTTTGGTCCCTTGGAGATGCTCTCGTGTTAATTTTTAGCCAATGAGGACATTGTCCAATTTAAGTATGGGGGAGTGGTTTGGTGATATTCTTTGTCCAAGTTGTTGTCAAATTTTTTGGCGTTTCTTGAAATTTTAGGAATTTGAAATTTTTATTTGAAAGTTTGAAAATTTTGGAGTTAAGTTGTGACTTTTGACTATTATTATTATTATTATTATTATTATTATTATTATTATTATTATTATTATTATTATTATTATTATTATTATTATTATTATTATTATTATTATTATTATAAGAATTTGGTTTAAGACTTAGTTGGTTGAGTTTAGCTTTGGGTAAAATTGTATATTTGGTGTGATATAGGATAAGTTTTGAAAATTTGAATTAACCTTATTTATGTTTTAGTAGATGTTGTGACATTTTATTTTTTGGGAAATTGATGTTGATTTTGTGATGAAATATAAGTAGGGAATTTTGGTTAATTTTTGTTCTATGGTGCTCTAAACTAGTCCTTGTTATGAGTTTAAGTAAATATGGACTAGAGTAGTAAAATCATGAGTGAAAAAAAAAAAAGAAGAAGACTTGAAAAAAATTGATGAGCAAAATGTAGAGAAGAAGAAAAAAAAAATGCTGCTGAAAAGGGGGTCAATACGGAGAGAAGTAGTAAGTATTATTTAGTGCATTCTCTTGAGACTATCCCGAAGGCAAAAGGCAAAAGAAGGAAACAAAGAGAAAAATAAGAGAAATTAAGGGGTCCAATATGGTGAGTGAAGAGAAATCTATTCACTTGAGGTTATGAATTCCCAAGACTCTATGGTGAGAATGTTCCTCATTTGCTACTTAGATTATTGTAGTTTAGAAATTGTAGAACTGAAGTTGATTATTATTCCCAACTTATATGAATCACAATATTTACATTCTTGACTTAAGGAATGGGGTGAAACATATTGAATGAATATGAACTTGTTTGACTCAACTTCAATAGCCTTGGCTATATCTAGCATAATATATAAGTTTACATGAAATTGGTTTAGTTGAAGATATGTTAGATTGAATTCTTAAACTAGAAGAAGGATAATATTTTTACTATAATGGTCATGTTCACTAAAATCTTCTTGTTCATGAGCTATTTGTTTGGTGTGTTTAATTCTTGTATGCTTGAGAACAAGCAAATCTTAAGTTTGGGAGAGTTGATAGGGGTAAAATATACATATATTTTGTGGTTATTTGTAATGTATTTATGCTTACTTTTCAGAACAAATGCTATTAATTCTTCTCACTTTGATATGTATTTGTGTAGATTCATAATTGATGAAAAAGTGGTGAACAGGTAAAAAAAACATGTGAAAAGAGCAAAACAAAAAGCCACCAATTTTTGTTGGTGCATAGGAAAGAGTTTTGGTTAGTTTTTGCACAAAAAAGGAGCAAAATGGAGCACTTTCGACACCCAGACAAATTTGAGCCGGCCTTGGCTCAAAACTTGAGTTAGCGCTAGCTCAAACTATCCGAACGCGAAAATATAGAGTACAACTAGCACCGGCTGATTCGAAGCAGCTATGGGGTTCATGTCGGGAATTTGACACAGAAAAAGAGTTTTTGAGCAGAATTTGACAACTTATGTTGAGATCTTTTAGAAATTGAATTGGAAACGAATTAGGACCCTTGTATTAATTTTTAGGCAATCTAAACACTTATAAATACTAGAGGATAACACTTATTAAATCAAATTTTCACTCTATATAATTAGAAAACTCTCAGAGAGTCTCAAGAATACAAAATCAAGGAGGAGCAAAGAGAATTCTTGGAGAAGACGAGGAGGTTGATCAAGAAGTTTTCAAAGAAAAGGAAGAAGGCTTACTTGTCTACGAGTGGTTTATTTTTCTTTTCTTTGTGATTTATTGACAATTTGGGTTTATTATGTTTTAATTGTATTTCAGGGTTGAACCCTAAGTTTATATTCATTGATTGGATTTTTTTTTTTTTTTTTTACCTAGTGATTCCACCTTCAAATATTTGATTACTTGAATTTATTGATTTGTTTAATTAATTGGTTCTTTTCTAACTAACTTGAGAGAAAGGTTAGGGGAGTGGTATCAACTTATTAATTCAATACTTGTTATCTTTTGATTAACTCGAGAGAGAGGTTAAGGATAAAAATTGAGTAATCAAAGAGAAATTAATTTCACTTAGAGATAGGATTGTTAATTTCTTCTAAAAGAAAGAGTTTAGTATTACCTAGAGATATGGACATTAATTGTTTATTTGAGAGTTAAGAATATTCCCTAGAGGTAGGGCTATTGTTAATTTCATAAATTAAGTTGTTCTTAATGTTTCTTAGATTTAATTAGAGAGGTAGAGATACCCTTTAATTAATCTAAGAATAGGAATTTCATAACTCAAGAGAGAGTGAATTCACCTTTTAAACTCATATTGGTAATTAGATTAGGACTCAAATGATTTAAATGTGTTTCCTTTACCTGTCATAGATTTGGGGTGATTTCTGTATTACATGTCTTTTCTCCTTATTCTTACTCCTTAATAATCCTTGTGACTTATCTTGTATGAACTTGATCTATTCTCTAGTATATTAAGTTAGTAGATTATTTACTTCTACTTTTTTATTTTATTAGTTAAACAATAAATGTTTGGATAAAGTAAGATAGGAGTCTAAATTCCTATAGATTCAATACTTGCTATTTCTTATACTATATAATGGGTATACTTACCTGCATGTGTGATTTTAGTGGTTAGTATTTTAATTAAAACTTGATTGATTATGACCTATTTATTCATAATTTTTCCAACACTAAAAACACGCATCATGAAGCCCTATTGATGTCCTTATCTCTAGGTAACATTAAAAATTCAATAATTATCAAGTTCTAACCCTTTAATTTCTCTCTTGAGTTAATCAAAGGAAAACAAACATTAAACTAATCAATTTGATGTTCAATTTCTAACCTCATCTCTTAAAATCATTAGAAGTGAACCGATTAATTGAACAAATCAACCAATCCCAAACAATTCATCTAATACAATAATCTCAAAGTAATCAAATACTGTGAATATGAATTCAATAGATCAAAATAGTAAATCTATCCAAGAACATAGAATTAGGGTTCATCCCTCAAGTACAATTAAGAGTATAAAGATACATATTATCAATGTGGATACAAAGAAAATGAAAAAATACACTCATAGATAAGGACTATCCCTTCTTCTTCTACGAATCTCTTGAACAACTCCCTTAATCTCCTCCAATGATTCATCTTCATCCTTTCTTGGTATTTTTTTGAGTTCTCTAAGAGATTTCTAAGTTGCTAGCTACCTTAGGACGTGTTCTTAGGGTTTATACAAGGGTATTTATAGTTTCCCAAAGGAAAAATCAGAAAAATGTCAAAAATAGAAGCTTTGCGAACATGGGTAGCCTTGTCTTATATGACCTAGCCAGGGCTGCCTAGGTTGAAGTTTTATTAGTGCATGGCCTAGGCGGCCCATCTAGGCTCAGTGGCTCTTCTTCAATTCTTCTCTGATGGCTAACTACTGAGCCTAGGTTGTATTGCTGCATGCGAACTAGGTAGGGCTATCTAGGATAAAGTCTCCTAGGTGACTTTTGCTTTAATTTTCTACCCTTTTCATCCTTACTCTTCATCAAATGGTCTTTCTACAATTCCTACACAAAACAAGGTGAAAAGAATGGGGAGAGTTGTCATCTAAATAGGATTTCTCAACAAATATAGCATAAAATGAAAGGAAAATATATATACTTTGAGTACTCATCACTTATTCATTTAAATTATGATGGAGATTTAGATTACATAACACTCTATGCGCTAAATTTTTTAGATCAAAATATTTGCTAAATTCTAACCATATTTTGGATTTGATTATGCCTAGGTAGTCTTCTCAAGTTTGGCGATGTATTGCACAAGCTAAGTATATTACTAAAGGCTTAATAGGCTTGGAAGTAGTTGATGGTTCAAACTCTTTTTGGATGATCATTGGTGTGGCTCGGCTTCATTAGCCTCTTTAAATTCTATTGTCTAGAATAAGCATTTAAATATTTCAAAATGTTTGCGGAACGGCTTCTAGAATGTGCATCTGATTGACAAAATATTGGATCATCCGTTGGCATGTTGTATCCTTACTTCCATTCCTCCTTTAATATTATATAATTCACCTAACAAGTTCATTTGGAAACCTACAAGATCTATTTTCATTGCTTCAACATCATAGGATTACATTTACTTGTGATGCCCTTTAGACTCCTTCAAGTTCTTATGGCAATCAAAGCTCCCTTTGAAAGTATGTTTGTTTATTTGGAAGCTGATCAATGGTCTACTTCCCTTAGATGATAAATGTGGGGTCTTGGTTTTCTCGTGTTGTCCAAATGCCCTCTTTGTTGTTCCATTACTGAAAGAGTAGTGCATATTTTCTTTGATTGTTCTACTGTAAAGTAAATATAAGAGTTTTTCCTTAATCCAATATTATCAGATTTGGTACATCTTTTATGCCAAAATTCTGCGTTAGTATAATCAAGTTGGTCTAGAACTTTTCTGGTTCTAGGCATCTACTTTAAAGCGCATCTGAAAAGAACACAACGTGGTTTTGTATGATGGAAAGTCCTTTTCTTGTCATCATCTCAGGCCGAGAATAATGTTGTTCATCCAGAATTTTACACAATCTTTTTTCCCTAATTTCAATGCCATTACTATTCTCTTCTTTACAATGATTCAATATCAGATGGTCCTTAGAACTTAGCTTTTTTGTTCAAGCTATATAGTCGAGTGGCATTACTGGAGGTTTCAGGTTATCTTGAACATTGATGGTACTTCAAAGGGAAACCCTAGTCCATCAAGTGCTGGGGGAGTCTTTTGCCTTCCTAATGGTGCTTGGCTTAGCACTTAGCCAATTTTTAGGAGAAATTGCAAATATAGAGGCCAAAGCACAAGCATTGGTGCAAGTTTAAAACTGTGCATATCAAGAAAGTTGGACCATGTTCTTATCCAAATAGACTCTTTATCCTTCTACAAACAATTTAATAGAGAGCAACTTATCCTATGGAAATTTAAGCAAATTTTCAGACACATCCATTTTCTGACCGGGCAGCTGAATTCTTTCAAGATGACAATTTTTTTTTTTTTTTTTTTTTTGGGAATGAAATCAGCTAGTGGATTGCTTGGCGAATGATGTAGTGACCTAATCTTCTTAAGCAAATTGTAGGCTGTATTCTCAATTTTTTTGATTTGCCACATGAAGTCAAGGGCATATGTAATTTAGATGGAATGCATGCTCCCTCTCTTCGCTTAAACATCGTAACAAATCATTTTTTCATTAATAAATAGGTAGGGATCTAGTCAAACCCCATCGTTTAAAAAATAATAATTTTAAACGGTCAAAAAATGCCAAAAGCCCAACACTGAGAGCAGGCTGATTTTCTCTAGCTTGGTAAGCAAACACTTGACCAAAGCAAGGTGATGATCAAAATGAACTCGGTGAAGATGATGAACTTGTGCAAAATCCTAATTGCACCAAACTCTATCAATTCATTCTCGACTATTCTTCAATCCACTCCTTCTTTTTGTCCAAGTGAACCTCAGGCTAGAGAATCCTAAATCAATTACATTATACTACATTCTTGGGGAAAATGTGACGGAACCCTTGAATATTCACATATTTTGTTTTTGCTCTCAAGTAAAAATTGACAACTTTGGACCCTTAAAATTGGAATTAAAAAATCTTAAGAACACTGGCCATTTCAATGTCTTGAAAAGTTAGAAAGGGAGCGCATGCAAAAATATAGAGATATTTTGGAACAAGAATATTTGGGATGAATCCCAAAATCAAGTCAAAATCTAATGGTAAAAACCATACAAGATGATTAAAAAAAAAACAATAAAGACAAATAAAATAACAAGAAAGGAAATTAAAAGAGACACACAAGAACGTGATTCAGTCAAATTATTTACATCTACAAATGGAGAAAGAACAAAATTTCACTATAAAAAATAATATATAAAATTCTAAGAAAGTATTTCTAAACCAACAAACACTATTAATACAAAATAAGAAAACTACAAAGAACAAATGCCTAAAATAAGTTGCAAAACTCTCTTGTGTTAGTTTTATATTAAGAACTAAGCCTAAGTCTCAAAAAAATAGGTAATTGAGGTGGTGGACTTTCCTTCTTGTTTCCATGTGGGGATGGAAATCACCCCTCCTCGCAACAAATCTCGACCTTCACTTTTATCCCAAACACAAACATAATAGTTTTACTCTACCGTTACTACAAAAGTTCAAAGACCACGAATCATGAATGGTAAATACCAATCAAGTTCAAGCACTATTTGAATAGCTCACTAACTTCACTTGTTTCTTCTGCAGCTAACAATAGATATGCAATTAAATTTGCATACTTTTACAAGTTCATTAAAAACTACACGTGCTTGGTAATAAACTTTGTTGAATAGAAGAAGTCAATTTAGAAGGACTAAAAATGCCAATTTTAAGCTCCACCTACTCCTACATGCCATCTTTATCTGTACAAGAGGAAATAGAAAACTCCTTTTTAAAATTTAATATAGATAATTTACCAAATATAACATCTATGTTAATTACAAATTTTGATAATTTGATATCAGGGTATCACAATCTGTATCCTTTCACCCCAGAAGCATATCTAAGGAAAATACATTTCTTAATTCTAGAAAAATTAATTAAAAATAACTTTCTTAATTCTTAATCCATTATTTACCTACATGTATGTTAGACATTAAAAAATTTTCAAATCAAAGTAATTAGCATAAGTACCTGACCAAACATTCTCAAAAGTTTTAAAATCAATAGTTGTAGAAAAAGCACAATTGACAATATAATAAGCTGTAAAACCCGCATTTGTGTAAAGTTCTTTTGCATTTAAAATAATATGATATGCTATTTTTAAAAGAGTTTTGTTCATATATTTAGTAATACTATTTTGTTGAGGTGCCATTCTCACTTGTATAATGCTGAACAATGCTTTTATTCTACATTATTCATCAAATTTATTTTAACAAAATTTCATGACATTATCTGTCCTTAGCCACTTGATCTATTTACCTATCTATTTCTCAATCAAAACTTTCTATTGGTTGAAAGTTAGGTAAACATCACTCTTATACTTCAAAAATATACCTAAACTTTTCTTGAATAGTTATCAGTGAAAGTCAACATTAGCCTAATATCATTCTTAAAAAGAGCATAAATAGACCCCAAAAATCTGAATGAATATAACCTAAAATACTTTTAGTCTGGTGAATTACTGGTGAGTTGAAGCTAATTATTTTCTACATTCTAAAAATATAGTACTCACAAAAGTCTAACGCCCTAGTATATTGTCCACTAAGAAGACGTTTCTTACTCAACATGAATATACCTTTCTCATTCATATACCCTAAATGCATATGCTACAATTTGGAGATGAAAAATTAAGATAAAGTTGACGTAAAGATTGCAATAGAAACTGTGACTGTAATACCCCACATTTTCATAGTGTAGCGGGCTTCGTTTTTGTTGGATGTCGCCCCGTCCAATTGCCCAGACAAGAAATCTTTATAACAAACTTAACTTAGTACACATCGGGAATTTGCTCAAAATGCTTTTTAGTAAACATAAGAAAATACATGTAGTCTGTCTCTTGATACCATATTTAAAGCACAATAGATTTAAAATATAGCATGAGCCTCTGGGAGTCCACCCCACTTCCGTTGCACCTCTGATTCCTAGTTTTTAGGAAAAAAAAAAACATACGTGTGAGTGAAAATTACTCAGTGAGTCCCGTGTGCATTAGTGTTTTACAAATCAAACGGACAAAAGTATCATCAGTTTTTGTTTCATAAAACCATTGTGAGAAATCATTGTATTTTCCACTGAAAATAGTTTTACTGCTCACTAGAAGAATGCCTTCCCTGAGAATTATTTAAAATCTTAGGCGCATTTGGAAAATAAAACTTCATGAAGATCTATACCCCATACCTTGGGCGTATTTAGAAAACTACATTTTATAAGATCATTGCCCCATATTCTAAGAAATGTAGGCTTCCCTATCAATAAAAGGTCAACTTGCGTGCAAGGTGCATAAGGCTTCGCCTTCGACATCACAATCTTGTTGTGCTAAGGAACGAGCCTACAACACTCAACTATGCATTATCGAAGTGGTAAGATTGTCGTCACAGTCCACTGTAATTTGTACCAATTCTTTTTTTACTTGCGGTAGTATGGGTCTCCGCTCTATACTCCCCTTACCACAAGATTGAAAAGGGTTGATTGTAGATTGAGTGTCCCACCCAAGATCAACTAATCAATAGGTGCTTACGCATTGGGACAGTGCTAGCTGGGGAACTGGCTAATTCCAATGTCTTGACGCTCTGTTTGGAGTAAGACAATCCCCAGAACTGGAATTGAATTACTTGGGATCATCTATCTCTAACGCGAGCTAGTATAAAGGTCATAACTCCTACTGAATACTCAGAATTTTCATTAATTCACAAGACCAGTCCAATTCCATTGGCTTACAAGGCTAATTAAATATTCTACTCCCGAAGGAATATACATAAAACATTTTTTGGGCGCAAATTATCATTTTCTAAATGTTAATGTCATATCGAGAGATTATTTTCCAATCCATAACGAAAAAGGATAAAAAAGTCCTTTTTGCTTGATAAAATACATTTTCAAGGGCATTTTTGTCATTTGACAAATACATGATTCCAAAGAAGTTTTATTCAGGAATTTCAAAATTCTAATTTTAAAAGAAAGATTAAATTCAAAAAAAATCAAATTATAATTCCCTAATTCATATTTTCCCAAAAAAATTTTCGATAAAAACGAATATTAATCTCTCGTCTCATAATTAATGAGAAGAAAGCCTTTAAGGTATACATTTGTATCTAAGAATTATTCATAATTTAAGTGGTCCAAAAGTCCTTGTAGAAAATATTATTTTCTAAAGTTTCTAATAATTTTCCGTTCAGAGAAACCATTTCTTATTTAGGAAAACTATATCTTATTTAGGAAAACACAAATGTTCCTCAACTTCATTACCATAATTTAGAAAACGGTCACTTACTATAAATAATTCCAATAATGAAAATCCATGTGTTCATTCAAATCTAATATAACATGATGTAATTTCTTTCTCAGAAAACTATATTCTCATTCAGAAAAACCGAAAGGATTCATAGAACATTTCTCAGTAAAATATAATTTCACTAGCACAAAACAAGGTATGTAAAACAAGTAGGGCTCACCTTATATCCTTTCGCTTAACTATATAAATGGTCTTGAATCTTACAATGAAGTTTTTAAGGTAAACATCCTACATTAAAATCATTCCATAGCTTGTTTAGCATTTATGGTTCACCGTTAACATATATCGTTAACGAAGTGCGTTCACAAGGAATCTATTACTTTTCTTGTTCCTCCATTCTTATAGAAATGTATTACTTGAGCTAATCCAACTTATATATTCATTTCCTATTTCTTTGTCCAACACACACACATACACACACACACACACACACACACGTATCTATATAAAAGATTTTCATATGTCCTTAAATCTCTTATTTATTCATAAACATTAACGAAAACAATACATGAATTCATCATCTCTAAAGTTCGGCATTTCTTGCACCTTGGCGCCCTTATTTGTTTATATTATAACTTTTGATTCACATGTCCAATTAATGTAAAACTAGTTCAAAAATGTCCCCAAGACATTCCTTTATGATTTCTAACTCATGGAATACTAATTTTCTATGCCGTTTCATTCAGTTTTAATCATAAACTCCCAACTTCTTCATCCCGTTACTAAATTGGTAGCCCTTGGTATTTAAACCATAACTTTCTATTTACAAGTCCAAATCAAGTCAAATTGTTTTGAAATGATTCTAAGACATTTAGGTACAAGTTTTAGATCATGGGATTACAAAACAAACGTCCATTTTGTTTCAAGTCTACTTAGAATCACATAAATAGAATTTCTGTTTGTTCCTTTTTCTTCATACCATTGATTCTCTTTTCTGCAATCTAAATGCTTATATAACACTTAATCCACCTTAAACTAAATCAAAGTAGCCTTCAACTCTTTGATTTTTAAAGATGTTTGACGTGGCCTAAATTAATTAATAATTTCCTAGTTATTTGAGGATATTTTGTAATATATTTGGTGTAATAATTAGTTATATTCCTTCATATTTGCTATTTTGCCTTTGGAAAGGTATTTTGGAGTTTTTGTGTAGAATTTAGGAAAAAAGATGAAAAAACCATTGCTATTGCAGTGCACAGCCGGTGCCAACTGTCTCCCACGGAATCGACACCAGCCCTAGTAAGGAATACAGGGGAAGTAGTCGAAAAACAGAGCACATAGGGCGCGACCAGAGCAAGGCCGACATTAGCCATGAGGGGCTGGGTTGACGCCTGCTTTATGTAGTCCAGAGGCGCCAAATTTTTTTGTCATATGCGGATTTGAGAATTTCCTAAGAATTTTAGTATTTTCCAACTTGTACTCGACCTAAAACTCTTAGGGAACAAATTTTGGCATCTACGAAGCCTATTTAAGCAATGAAAATATAAGAAATGAAGCATAAATTTAGGGTGTATAAAAATTATTAAAATTTAAATCCATCCCTAACCAAGTTTTAATTAGAACATTAATCCTAAATTATACATATGAGTAAGTATACTCATCGCAAGTATAATATAGGAAATTAATGAGTATCGATCTTCAAAGGAACAAGTACATATTAATCACTTTTCATTCATTATTTATCCGACCTAATAAAGTGATAATACACACACACACACACATATACACACACACACACACACATAACTATGGATGAAAGAATATATAATTAGACAAATATTCTTGAAAACATGATCATGAACTACTTAGCAATTATCTCAATTAATTATTATCTTGGCATTATGAAAGAATTAATTAGAACCACTTCGTTTGCTATCCATAGTTTCCTATCTTCTAAGTAATTTAATGGATATATTCTATCTCACCAGTCTTACTTAAAAGATGCATTAAAATCAATCCCTATATAAATCCCTATATTTTAGGTGATTTAAAACATGAAATTAGTCAATGAATCTATATTCTAGCAATCATCAACTAACATTTGATTACCCAAATTCTTAACAATTAACCTATTTTTCAAGTAAGTTAAGAGATAACAAATATAAAATTAATTAATTAAAGTATTTATCAACCCCTTTTTCAAGTAAGTTAATAGCAAGAATTAACTAATCAACTTCATAAGAAAAACAAGTAATCAAATCCCAAAAAAAATAATCAATTGATCAAAAAGACTAAATTAATTCAAGAAATCATAAATCCAAAAAAAAAAATGTCAAATTACAATAAAAACATTAATTACATCATTATTTTAGAAAAATAAAACAAAGGTAAAAAAAAAAAAAAAAAACTCATAGATAAGCTCTTCTTCTTCTTCTTTTTGAAAACGTTCTTGAATAATGCTCCAAGAATGATGAATCCCCTCTTCTTTTGAGCGATTGACAACTTTTATTCTTAGATTCACACCATTGTCTTGTATTTTTCTTGTTTAAATAGGTTCCCAAGAGGCCAAAATTCGTTCCCAAAGAGTTCTGGGTTGTGTAGAGATTCGAAAATACCAAAACTCTTAGGAAATTACCAAATTCGCGCATGATTGGAAAAGCTCGCTGACATGGGATAGTCCAGGGCCGGTGTCGGCTCCATTTGGCATGGCCGGCACCAGCCGTGCTTAGGTTGTCCAATCGTGCTCTGTTTTTTAGACGAAAAAAATCCCTATTTGTCCAAATCGGCGTCAGCCCCATGGGTTACGGCTGGTGCCAACCGTGCTTTGACGGCAACAGATTTTTTATTTTTTCATTGTTTTTTGTAATAAAAGTTCAAAACAGTTTTTCAAAGGCAAAATATCAAATATGAAGGAATATGCATAATTATTTCACCAAATGTATCACAAAATATCCTCAAATAATTAGAAAAATATAAATAAATTTTGCCCCTATCACATTCCCCCACACTTGAACATTTGCTTGTCCTCAAGAAAAGCCTTTTAAAACAAAGAAAAACAAGGCAATCTTTAAAAAAAATTCACTTCGAACAATGCCACAATTTCCTTTCAAACCTTAGATATGTCCTTGTCATTCTCTCCACCCTTGAAAACATTCACAAAATAAAATACTAAACATGACATATCAAGACCCTTGAAGTAAAATAAAACAAGTTTTTACATTAGTCTAAACATATTATTTCACCCTTCAAGCAAAAACATAGATAATATGAATCATACAAGTTAAGCTATCTACTAACTCAAGCATTATAAATTCCAAAATTGCACAACTCAAGTCATAATTCAAGAAAAACACTCCAATTTTTTCCTCTCAAGTTTTTTCAATGACTTAGGGAATTGATAGCCTTAAGTGAATGGACTTCTCTTCAAGCACCATATTAGCCCCCTTTTAGTCATCACTCATCATTTTTTCTCAACATTTGTTTCTCTCTTTTGCTTTCGGGAATTAATAGCTTCAAAAAAGTGAATTTCTCTTCACTATCCGTATTGGCCCCCATAAACAAGAAAAAGTATATTCTCAAAGATGAAACAACAATCAACTCATTTTTCTCAATTGTCAACTCACAATCAATTTTTTTCATTTCACAATCTTTCCACTCAAAGAGGTTTTTTTTCCCTCTCATTCCTTATCACAACTCAATGTTAAGCAAAGTTTACACCTGTAATACAAGAGTTAGTCATCAACTTCCCCATATTCATCCTATTATCCATATTGAAGCTAGATGAATCAAATAATACTCAAACACTAATGCATAAACAAGATTCACCCAAATTTTCAAGTCTTAACATATCTCATCCAATAAACCATCTTATTGTCAATAAAAATCCGCCATGTGAATAACAAAACTCATATCCAAGTAAGAAAGATAATCACAACCTTGCAAAAGTAAAAATTTTTGGAAAAAAATTTCAGCACAAAATATGTATAAATGGATGTACAAATGGAAAATATCTTCAATGCTAAACTCTTCCCCCATACTTATACTAGACATAATCCTCAATGGCAAAAAATATAACAATGAAAGCAAAGCTAAGGGACCAAAATAAATAAAGAGGAAGAATAGAGAAAAGAAAATACTTCCATTCCAAGTTAGTTCCAGCACATGTGAATCCATTGCAAGGAGTTATTGGGGAAATTGTACCTAGATAAAAACAAAAGAAACAAAAATAGAAAACATAACTCTAGAAAAGGAAAAATCAAAATAAAAGATAAGATAAGAAAAATCAACTAAAAATAAATCCTAAGAAAAGTCATGAATCATGGAGAAAATTTGTTGGGAAATATGCCCTCTTAGACTAGGTTTCTGATGTAAATATCGAATGTTTTAATAAAAGAATTTATTTTCAGAAATTTTTTGTGAATTTACATTTTTATTTGTGCACAATTACGTTTGAAAAAGATCCATTGTGTTTAAGTAAGTGGTTCATGTGAATGGAGGTCTTTCACAGTAAGGTATGGATCACAGGTTACTTAACACATAAACATTCGTTCTTAACTGCTTGATGAAAATGGGAATCTCATCATGTTTAGGTTATTATGTTATAATTCCAAATGGGGAATGGCTTACTTTTAGCCAGTGAATAGTCGACGCACTTCATGACATAAGCATATTTCGAATACGTAGAATAGGACCTGTAGTAGTGGTTTCTAAAAGTACTATATGGTATAAACTTAGACTACTACCGCTACAGCGTAGACTAGTACTTTACGACTTGAGTATGAGTTAGTGGTCTGACGAAGTTGGAAGCATGTACTTTGATATGCTATAGTTGATGTTCTATCGTAGTGCCAATATACTTGCATATTGGGTATGTGTGACTAGTTAGTTAAAATAGATTTATACAAGATAATTTCTATACTATGTCACCCATTGTTGTTGTCTGAATGATCTAAATATCTAGGGCCCTGGGAACATATGACTTGAATGTTTGCTTTGAAAAGCGTAACTCCCTTGAAAAGCGTAAATAATCCAAGAAGTCATGGATCATTGGACTAGAAGCCTAAAGATGGTAGATGTTATTTAGAGAGGTGTTAGTACACTTCTTCATCTTTAAATGTACGTCGATGTATAGAGAGGTATTTTAGTCATTACACCTGTAGGTCAGAGACTTTGCTAATGCAGCATTGTCCTTGGGGTCAATATTTTCTTATGGTGATATTAGGAAATATTTAAAATGTAAAATACAGCTATTTATATGACAAGGGTATTTTAGTCATTTTAGTAATCAAGGCGGTGTGTCTTTTGGTCCCCAGTATAGACCGTGAGTCCTAATTAAATACAAGCTAAGGAATTAATATTAAATTAAATGAAATTTATTTTATATAAGTAGCCTGATTTAATTATTAGGCTAGAATAAAATAATTGTCCATGGAGAGAGAGAGTTAATTAAATTAGTTTGGTAGGTTAATTAATTATTCAGGACGTTGGCCCAGTTTGAATAATTAGGGATTAACCTGGAACTAAACTAATATAGGCTTATTAATTGGACTAGTTTATTTAGGCTGAAAAAATTAATGATTTGTTGGGTTATTAAGTTGGTTCTAATTAGAATAATTAATTTAGTCGAAAAGGTTAAACTAAGAGTCCAATAGCCCAGTCCAGTTTAACCTAGGGTTTTATTTAGGTTAAACAGGAGGATTGGAGATCATCATTATTTTTTTACAGACTCTTCTCTATGGAAAAAAAGAAACACACATCTCTCTCTCTCTCTCTCTCTCCCGAAAATATTCCTTAGTTCTGTTAGTTGTTCACCAAACGGAATTAGGTAGGCCATATACTGGAAGATCGAGAGTTTGGCGTTCACTTGCATGCAAAAACGGAATAGAAGGCTTACATGCATCGCACCAGAGGTTTCTACCAGTGCACATACCTTGGTTGCACATATTCCGGTCCAGCCAATTCTTAGAACGAAGAAAAGAGGTAAGAAATTTTTAACCTCAGAGTCCCACCGAGCCTAACCAACGCTGGCTAGGACTGTCAACGCCGGCGCTGGCCCTGGATGGGAATTCCTCTGTTCTTGGTTTTTCCAGTTTTTTGCTTTCACTTCTGCTGCGTGCCCTGTGTTTTCCCCTTTCTATGCCTTCAATTGGTATCAGAGCATGAAGGTTTTGTGAAAATATAGGGAGCATGCATCTAGTTGAATAAAACTGACACATATGTGTGATTAAACCGTGATCCTTCGCTGTTTTGGTATGGATAGATTCTCTTGTTAAACCTCTTTGATGGATGTATAAGAGATTTGTAATTTACTATTTTTCTTAGCAAATCGTGTAAGCCTGATATTAAAGGGTATACGCGATTGTTGGTTTTGGTTGATTTCATTGTATTGAGATTAAAATCAAAGAGCCAATGGTACCAGAAGTTGTATAGAAAAACAGAGGAAATTCATAGGAAAAAATTTGCAGGAAGAACCCGTCAGAGCCCAACCGGTGCCGGCTCGGGTGGCCGAATCCAGTCCGTGCGCTAGTTGTCCATGGGTCCTGGTTTTGTGCGGCGAGTGCAGTGGACCACCATGTAGATGGGTGCTTGATCCAGTGCGGCGGGTGCAATGGACCAAGGAGAAATTTTTTATTTTTTCCTTGTAATTTTTCTTGCGTTTTCCTTTTTGTTTTGGGGTCCCTACCAGGCGAAGTTAATATTTTTGCAATAGTTAATATTCATGAAATATTTTGCATGAAAAATATTAGTAAGGGATTTTAGGATTAAACAAGATCATTAATTAATTAATTAATGTATTTAATTCTATTATCTGGGTACTTAAATTTAAAAAATAGAAAAGCATGAAAACGTCTACTGTTTTCTAGCATGCTATTTTTTTTTAAGTACCTATGTGCACAGTCTCTCAAAGACCAAAGTCTTTGGGAATAATTTTGACAAGGAAAACATTTTTCTATAAATTAAATAGTTATTTTAACTTGAACAAAAATTAATCCTTAGATATTTTCTCAAAGGATTTAATCTTTGACATAGAAAATATATTGGATTTAGATATTTTTGTAATTTAAAATAGAAAGCCATTTTGTTTTATTTTAGCACAAATAAAAATTATTTTGTTAAATAAACTTGAGACCAAAGTCTCTAAAAAGTTTTAATTGGAAAATTTTTGAAATCGTTAAGCTTTTTAACTTGAATAAAATTAGTCCATGGAAAAATCTCTCAAATGATATATACTTTGACATAGAGATTTTAATGGATTTAGACATTTTATTTTTTAGTTAAAAGGAAAAACTTAATAAAAATTTTCAAAAGGATATTTTTTAGAGAACCCTTGTTTTAAAAGACTAAGTGTGAGAGGGGTTCCAACGACCCTACGGCTTCAATCACGATCCTTATTAGAGATCGTGGGTCCCTTTGCGTCACCCTGGGAGTGAACCCGTATAGGATGGGGATACCACAAGGATCTAGATTTAATGGAGTGATGTAATTAATAACCTGGGACACGTACTATGATCAACCAACCTCTCGTTGGAGGTTATAGTGCGAGGTATGTTTGTAGAAAATGAGAGAAAATGGCTATCCCTTCGATGGAGTTATTTTCTGGATCATTACCTAGAAGGAAAATTAATTTGTGGTGGTCAACACACTTAGCTTAGGGAACTATTAATCTTCCCAAGAAGCTATGTTAGTTTTTCTAAGAGCCAAATTAATTATTATCAATTTTGATAATAAGGATAAAGCGCACAAATTTGTTTTATTTTCACAAACTAAATTCTTTTCTTTTATTTTTGATTTTTCAGTAATGATGGGAGATTCTTTTAGTCCATTGGCCGTTATTCTCAGAGAGAATAAGCTAACGGGACCAAACTATGTGGACTGGAAGAGGAACCTTGACATAATACTCATAACGAAAGAGTATAAGTATATCCTTTACAAAACTTGCCTGTTATCAGGGAGGGTTTCACTGCCGAGGAGTGTGAGGCTAAAAAGGCATGGAAGAAGGCCGACGAGATGGCTCGTTGTTACATGTTGGCCTCCATGTCAAATGTGGCCCAGTCCAAACATGAGTACATGACCATTGTGTATGACATAACCCAATCATTGGTCCTAATGTTCGCAGATAAGAGCTGGTCCGCAAGGCAGGAGGCTCTTCGAACTATTATAAACACTAAGATTGCTGAAGGAGCATCAGGGAGAGAGCATATGCTCAAGATAATTGCTGCTTTTGAGAAGGCAGAAATCTTAGGGTCTGTCATTGACCCCAAAAGCCAAATGGACATGGTTCTCGAATCTCTACCGAGTTTCTTTACTCAGTTTAAGTTGAATTACAACATGAACAAGTTAAACATGAGTTTAACTGAGTTGATGAAGGAGCTCCAGATGGCAGAGAAGGTCTTGAAGCCACAATCTAAGGCTATGATGGCTAAGGCTTCATCTTCTAGAACTGGGCCCAAGCCCAGGAAGTTCAAGAAGAAGAAGAGGAAAACAGCGGCCCGGCCCAGCCCAAGACCCAGCACAAAGACAAACCCAAGGGCAAGTGCTTCAAATGTGGACTGAAGGGACACTGGAAAAAGGAGTGTCCAGATCTTCAAGCCAAGAAAAATCCCACAGGTAATATTTTCTATCTAGAGTCTATATTAATGGTTGGATCAACTTCCACTTAGATTGTTGATTCAGGAGCCACTGATCATATTTGTAACTCCTTGCAGGGGTTTAGAAAGATTAGAAGACTCCAGAAGAGCGAACATGGACTACGTGTCGAAAATGGAGTATAAATTTGGGCCTTTACGGTGGAAGAGCTGGATTTTATTTTTTATTGTAATAGAATAATAGTTTTGAAAGATATTTTATATGTACTTGGATTTCAACAGAATTTGATTTCAGTTGTGAAACTAATAAATCAAGGATATTCTGTATCTTTCTATTCTGGTATTTCTATCAGTAGAGATGGAGAAATTTTATGTACTGGGCACATGTCTGGAAATCTAATTTTCTTAAACCCTATTAACAATCAATTAAATAATGCTCAATCTAAACTTTTAATAAGGAAGAGAAAGACCAATGCCAATGACTCTTATCTTTGGCATCTAAGGTTGGGTCATATAAACTCAACCATGATTCAGAGGTTAATCCATGATGGGCCTTTGGGCTAATTGAGATTGGAAAATTGGCCTCAGTGTGAGTCCTGCCTGATGGGAAAGATAACCAAAAAGTCATTTACCCCTAAGGCGGATAGAGCCAAGGAGGTATTGAGCCATGTTCACACTAATGTGTGTAGTCCCTTGTCTACACCAACTAGAGGGGGTTTTGAGTATTTCATCACTTTCACGGATGATTGTACAAGATTTGGTTACATTTACCTGATGAGATGCAAGTTTGACTCTTTTGACAAGTTCAAGGAGTTTAAGGCTGAAGTGGAGCGTCAGACAGGTAAATTGATCAAAACCTTACGATCGGATCGTGGTGGAGAGTACCTCCTTGGTGAATTCAAGGACTACATGGTACATCATGGGATAGTATCCCAGCTCTCTGCGTCGGGGATGCCCCAATAGAACAGAGTAGATGAGAGAAGGAATAGGATATTGATGGAAATGGCTTGAAGCATGATGTCTCGTGCAATTCTTCCAATGTCTTTTTGGGGATATGTCCTGGAAACAGTGGCATACATTCTGAACTTGGTGCCTTCCAAGTCAGTACCTAGGACTTCTTATAAGATGTAGACCAGGCGTAAGCCAAGTCTGAATCATCTCAGGATATAGGGTTGTCCAACTTATGTACTAATCAAGGGAGATAAGTTGGAACTAAGATCAGAATTATGCTATTTTGTTGGGTATCTAAAAGGGACAAAAGGTGGTTACTTTTATCATCCTAAGAAGCTGAAAGTACTGGTTAGTACCAATGCTAGATACTTAGAGGATGATCAGAGTACCTCCACTAAAGGTTCAACTAGTTTGGAACTGGATTGTGGAACGAGAAGAGGCACAACCTCAGGAGCCTGTACAATTAGAGCCTCGTCGTAGTGGGAGAGTGTCTAGGGTTCCAAAGAGATGGACTGGAGAAGTTTTCGAGCTAGTCTCCGACCATCATGAACAAGACCCCACTAGATACGAGCAGGCTATTGTTGATGCCGATGCAAAGTTATGGCATGAAGCAATGAAAGTCGAGATTGAGTCAATGTACCTCAATCAGGTTTGGGATCTTGTAGCTTCACCTGAAGGGATAAAACCCATTGGGAGCAAGTGGGTGTACAAGAGAAAGAGGGGAGCGGATAGGAAGGTGGAAACCTTCAAAGCTAGGCTTGTGGTGAAAGAATATACTTAAAAAAAGAGAATCGACTATGAGGAAACCTTTTCCCCAGTAGCTATGCTTAAATCCATCCACATCCTTCTTGCCATCGCATGTCACTATGACTACGAGATATGGCAAATGGATGTCAAGACGCCATTCTTAAATGGCCATCTTAGCGAAGACATCTATATGTCCCAACCAAAAGGATTCATTGCTGAAGGCCAGGAACATATGGTTTGCAAGCTTAAGAAGTCCATTTATGGACTTAAGCAAGTATCGAGAACATGGAACATTCGTTTTGATGAGACTGTAAAGTCTTATGATTTTATTCAAAACGAAGATGAACCATGCGTGTACAAGAAACTTGAAGGCATTAATGTGATTTTTCTTGTCCTGTATATGGATGACATTCGACTCATTGGAAATGATGTAGGGACATTGTCATCTACAAAGATTTGGCTGTCTAGTCAATTCAGTATGAAGGACTTGGGAGATGCCAGCTACATCCTCGGGATTAGGCTTCTTAGAAATAGGAAGTAGAGAATGTTAGGGTTATCCCAAGCAACATATATTGACAAGATGTTGGCCAAGTACAGCATGGACTCATGCAAGAGAGCTCTAATTCCTTGCAGACATGGGTTATCATTTTCTTCAAATGACTGTCTTAAGTCTCAAGAAGAAAAGGACAGAATAAGTAGGATTCCCTACGCTTCAGCTGTGGGAAGTCTCATGTACGCCATGCTGTGTACTAGGCCAGATATCTGCTTTGTCGTGGGCTTAGTTAGCAAATATCAATCAAACCCAGGGGAGGTTCATTGGTAAGCTGTAAAGCATATTCTCAAGTACCTTAAGGGAACGAGAGATTATATACTGGTTTACAGGATTGATGATTTGGTTCCTACATGATACACAGACTCAGACTTCCAGGCAGATAAGGATAAAAGAAAATCCACTAGTGGATATGTCTTCACTTTGTCTGGAGGAGTAATTTCATGGAGGAATATCAATTAGTCTTGTATTGCTGACTCAACCATGGAAGCTAAGTATGTGGCAGCTTCGGAAGCGTCCAAGGAAGCAGTTTGGCTTCGGAAGTTCCTTTCAGAACTTGGAGTCGTACCACATATGGACAGGCCGATTGTGATGTATTGCGACAACACTGGAGCAGTATCGCAATCTAAAGAACCTCGGAACCACAAGAAGGGGAAACACATTGAGAGGAAGCACCACCTGATCCGGAATTTCATCCAGAGATGGGAAGTCGTGGTGGAACATATTGCCTCAGAAAACAATCTAGCAAATCCATTCACCAAGCCTTTGGCTGAGAGAGTCTTCAAGAGACACTTAGACACCATAGGGGTGGGCACCTATAGGCTTACCTAATCTTAGAGTGCAAGTGGGAGATTGTTGGATTGTATGCCCTTTTAGACTAGGTTTCTGATGTAAAATCAAATATTTTAATAAAAGAATTTATTTTCAAAAATTATTTGTGAACTTACTTTTTTTTTTTTTTGGCACAATTTTCGTTTGAACAGACCCATTGTGTTTAAATAAGTGATCCATATGAATGGTAGTCTTTCACAGTAAGGTATGGATCACGGGGTATTTAACACATAAACATTTGTTCTTAACCTATTGATGAGACTGAGAATCTCATCATGTTTGGGTTATTATGTTATGAATTCCAAATGAGGAATGGCTTACTTTTAGCTAGTGAGTAGTCCTCTCACTTCATGACATAAGCGTATTTCGAATACGTAGGACAGGACCTGTAGTAGTGGTTTCTAAAAGTACTATATGATAGAAACCTAGACTACTACCGCTACAACGTGGACTAGTACTCTTCGACTTAAGTATGAGTTGATGGTCTGATGAAGCTGGAAGAATGTACTTTGATATACTATAGTTGAGGTTCTATCGTAGGGCCAATATACTTGCATGTTGGGTATGTGTGACTAGTTAGTTAAGACAGGCTTACTTTTAGCTAGTGAGTAGTCCTCTCACTTCATGACATAAGCGTATTTCGAATACGTAGGACATGACCTGTAGTAGTGGTTTCTAAAAGTACTATATGATAGAAACCTAGACTACTACCGCTACAACGTGGACTAGTACTCTTCGACTTAAGTATGAGTTGGTGGTCTGATGAAGCTGGAAGAATGTACTTTGATATACTATAGTTGAGGTTCTATCGTAGGGCCAATATACTTGCATGTTGGGTATGTGTGACTAGTTAGTTAAGACAGGCTTGTACAAGATAGTTTCTATACTATATCGCTCCTTGTAGTTGTCTAAATGATCTAAATATCTAGGGCCCTGAAAAACATGACTTGGATGTTTTCTTTAGAGTACATAGCTCCCTTGAAAAGCAAAAACAATCCAAGAAATCGTGGATCATTGGATTAGAAGCCTAAGGATGGTAGATGTCATTTAGAGAGGTGTTAGTACACTTCTTCCTCTTTAAATGTACGACGATGTATAGAGGAATATTTTAGTCATTACACTTGTAGGTTGGTGATTTTGTTAATGTAGCATTGTCCTTGGGGTTAATAGTTCCTTATGGTGATATTAGGAAATATTTAAAATGCAAAATATAGCTATTTATATGGCACAGGTATCTTGGTCATTTTAGTAGCCAATGCGATGTGTCTTTTGGTCCCCCGTATAGACCGTGAGTCCTAATTAAATACAAGCTAAGGAATTGATCTTAAATTAAATGAAATTTATTTTATTTAAGTAGCCTGATTTAATTATTAGGCTAGAATAAAATAAAGGTCCATGGAGAGAGAGAATTAATTAAATTAGTTTGGTGGGTAAATTAATTATTCAGGGCTTTGGTCCAGTTTGAATAATTAGGGATTAACCTAGGATTAAACTAATATAGAATTGTTAATTGGACTAGTTTATTTGGACTGAAAAAATTAATTATTTGTTGGGCCATTAAGTTGGTTCTAATTAGAATAATTAATTTAGTTCAAATGGTTAAACTAAGAGTCCAATGGCCTAGTCCAATTTAACCTAGGGTTTTATCTAGGTTAAATAGGAGGATTGGAGATTATCATTGTTTTTTTACATACTCTTCTCTGTGGAAAAAAAGAAACACACATCTCTCTCTCTAGAAAATATTCCTTAGTTCTGTTAATTGTTCACCAAACGGAATTAGGCAGGCTATATACTGGAAAATCGAGAGTTTGGCGTTCATCTATATGCAACGACGGAATAGGAGGCTTACAGGCATCGCACTAGAGGTTTCTACCAGCGCACTTTCCCCGGTTGCACACATTCCAGTCCAGTCAATTTTTAGAATGAGGAAAACAGGTAAGAAAATTTTAACCTCAAAGTCCCGCCAGAGCCTAACTGGCACCGGTTAGGACTGCCGGAGCCGGCGCCGGCCCTAAACCAGAGTTCCTCTGTTCTTGGTTTTTCCATTTTTTTGCTTTCGCTTCAACTTCGTGCCCTGTATTTTCCCCTTTCTATGCTTTCAAAAATATTTACATGATCTAAGGTGTCAAAAGTCTCACCAAAATAATGCTTCACCCTTTTTCTATTGACTTTGAAAATACCATTGGCTGGGTGAGAAACTTTAAAAGTACTAAAAGGAAAAACCTTAGTCACCAAATACGGCCCCGACCATCTTGATTTCAACTTACCCAGAAAGAGTCGCAAGCGAGAATTAAACAACAATACTTGATCACTTTCTTTAAACTCCCGAAGTTGAGCAATATGCTTATCATGCCACAGTTTCACCAACTCTTTGGAGAATAGAGAATTATCATATGCAGCCATGCACAATTTGTCCAATGCATTCAAGTGATGTAACCTGGATTTTTCAGTGAGCTCAATATCAAAGTTAACGAGTTTGAGAGCCCAATAAGCTTTATGTTCAATCTCCACAAGTACATAACAAGATTTCTCATACACCAATCGATAGGGAGTTGTACCAATAAGAGTTTTGAAAGCAATTCTATAAGTCCAAAAAGTATCATCTAGCTTCAAACTCCAATCATTTCTAGTATGATTAACTACTTTTTCTAAAATTCTTTTTAACTCTCTATTAACCACCTCAACTTGGCCACTGGTTTGAGGGTGATAGGGGATAGCAAACTTATTGGTAATACCTAAATGTTTGAGAACTTTGTTCAATTGGGTATTACAAAAGTGTGTTCCCCTATCACTAATAAATACCTTAGGTACACCAAAACGAGTAAAAAGTTTTTTAAGAAATTTGACTACAACCCGAGCATCATTAGTAGGCAAGGCTTAAACCTCAACCCACTTAGACACATGCTCAACCACAACCAAGATGTATTTGTTACCCAAAGAATTAGAAAAAGGGGCCATGAAATCAATCCCCCAACAATAAAAAATTTTTACAAGCTTGAAAATTTTGATATAGCATCTTATTAGATTTAGAAATGTTACCTGTACGTTGACACCTATCACAATTTTGAACAAATCTGTGAAAGTTCTTAAAGAATATTAGCCAATAAAATCTAAATTCAAGCACCTTTCTTGCAGTATTGTTAGCTTGGTAATGGCCTCCCGTGGGTCCTTCATGACAATAATTCAAGATATTTGCACTTTTCGTGGAATCCACACATCTCCAAATGATTTGATCCGCACAATACTTGAACAAGTAAGGATCTTCCCAAAAGTAATGCTTTACTTTGGAGAGGAATTTATTCTTTTGTTGTGCTGTGAAATCCTCTGGAACAATTCCTGAAACTAAGTAATTAGCAAAATCTGCATACCAAGGTGTTTGAGAAATCTCACCCTCTACAAGTAGAAGTTTCTCATCTAGAAATGTATCATTGATATCCCTTTCGGCTAATGGTTCTAAGTAGGGATTTTCCAACCTAGACAAGTGATCCGCAATTAAATTTTCTACTCTTTTTTTATGCCTAATCTCCAAGTCAAATTCTTGCAACAATAAAACTCATCTTATTAATCTTGGTTTGGAATCATGCTTAGTTAGTAGATATTTAAGGGTGGAATGGTCCGTATACACAATGACTTTGGACAAAAAAAAGATAAGAACAAAATTTTTAAAAGTAAACACTATTGCAAGCAATTCTTTCTCCATTGTGGTATAATTCTCTTGTGCCGCCACAAGAGTTTTGCTTGCATAGTGGATTGGTTAAAAATGCTAATTCCTCCTTTATCCAAGCACCACACCTATTCCATAATCACT
The DNA here is from genome assembly GCA_026120185.1 of Voacanga thouarsii. NCBI lineage: Eukaryota > Viridiplantae > Streptophyta > Magnoliopsida > Gentianales > Apocynaceae > Voacanga > Voacanga thouarsii. Next base: position 1,477,177 of record JANUWF010001282.1, on the reverse strand, counting down.
AGTATCACACATTAATTCAAAAGAAAGAGACCAATCCGATGTAATTAAAATAGGAGAGTTAATCAATTTCTTTTTAAGCACATTGAAGGTATTTAGTCATTTTTCATGAAAATAAAAAACGTCTTTTTCAAGTAAAGAAGTAAGAGATTTAGAAAGTTTTGAGAAATCTAAGATAAACCTTCTATAAAAACCTGCATGACCAAGAAAGTTTCGAATAGACTTAACGGAGGTGGGAGGAGGGAGTTTCTCAATTGCCTCAATTTTCGCTCTATCAACCTCAATACCTTTTCTTAAAATCTAGTATCCCAATACAATACCTTGCACCATGAAGTAACATTTTTTCCAATTAAGCATGAGATTGGTCTCTTCATACCTTTGAAACACCTTTTCTAAATTGGTTAAACATTATTCAAAAGAATAACAAAAAATAGAAAATTCATCCATAAATACCTCTATGATGTCTCCCACAAGTCCTTCGAAAATAGCCATCATACATCTTTAGAAAGTTTTGGGACCAATGCAAAGACAAAAAGGCATATGATGATATGCAAAAGTACCAAAAGGGTATGTAAAGGTGGTCTTCTCTTGATCCTCTGGTGCTATGGGAATTTGAAAGTAACCAGAAAAACCATCTAAAAAGTAATAAAACTCATGTCCGACTAATCTTTCTAACATTTGATCAAGGAAAGGGTGATGCGTGTTTTTTAGTGTAGAAAATATTATCAACAAATTACACAGTCAATCAAGCTTTAATTAAAATTCCAACTACTAAAACCACGCATACGGGTAAGTATACCCATCGTATAGTATAAGGAATAGAAAGTATCAAATCCACGAAAACTTAGGCTCCCACCTTACTTTACCTAAATCTTTATTGTTTAGCCAATAAAATAAGAAGAAACTAAAAACAAAAATAAATAAAGATAAAAATAGATATAATTCAAAGATGCAATTTCGTGTAACTAGACAATTATCTTGAAAACACAATATTGAATCAATTAGCATTCATCACAATCAATTGTCATCTTGGCATCATGAAAGAATATAAAGTAAAATTCAATCATTTCCCAAGTCATGAATATATTTAGATAAATTTCAATTCTTTTCCCAATCCATAGAATTACTATTTTTTGATTAATATTAACAGATTTGCCAATTAAGCTAACATAATCAAAATATGCATTAGGCTTAATTCCTTGTAAGCATGAAATTAGTTAATAACCCTTTGCTTGAGGTGAAATCAACTAATCTTTGAGTACTTAGTCTTATAATCTTAATTTTATCACTCAAGTCCATTAAGATTAGACAAATATGAAATAAATGCAACGAAACTCCTAACATCATTTTCCCAAGTTAATTAGAAGTTCTCGCATCAATAACCAATTATAATAAGTAATCAAATACCAAAGAAAACAATAGATTGATCAAAATTTCTAATTAACTCAAAATCATAATCTCCAAAATAATATCTAATTACATTCAAAACATTAAGTACATCATTGTTCTAGAAAAGTAACCAAAGGATAAAAGATAAAACTCATAAACAAACCCATCTTCTTCTCTTGAAAACCTCCTTTAAACAATGTTCATTTGCATGGTGATTAAATAGCTAGCTGGGATCCTTCAAATCACTCATTTCTCTTGTGCTTTTCTTGTATTTATAAGCCTTCTTGATACTAAAATTCGTTGCTTGAGAAATCTAGTCCAAATAGAATTCAGAAAATATCAAAATCCTTTGGAAAATACCAAATTCAAGCATAACCACCTCTGAGCAGAGTGGACCTGGTGCCGAGTCCAGTCGACTCTCCTGGCGCAAGGTCTGTTCTGTTCTTCTCAGTTTTTGTTGTTTGATCAGAATGGACTAGGCGTCTGGTCCCTTGGCTGCCTGGCACCAAGTTTATTGTGGAAATTTCACATTTTTGCACAAAATCAACTCAAATATGCACAATTTTGTTAAAAACATTTTTTTCAAGCAAAATGTTGAGGGGACGAAAAAAAATAGAGAGCATGCAGTGACGGGAAAAAAACAGAGAAGGAAAAAAAAACCAAGCCTTAAAGGCCACACGGAAGCGTGAAGATCATACATTTGTGCTCCTTAAGCCTTCTGGGTCGAGTAGAAGTGGATTAAACGACAGGAATCGCTTCGCCTTACCCACTTGAAGAATATTCCGGTTGAGAACCCACTAGCCTTCTACTTCGCCTTGTTTACATGAACGCCAAGCGTTCCAGCTCTCGGAATATTCCTCTGCCCAATCTCTAGTCGGTGAACACAATGGTGAAGAGGAACGGTCTCAAATCTCCTTGGTTCACTTGCTATTGATTAGCAAAGAAAAACAAGAAGAAACAGATAAGAGGAAGGCTTGAGAGTGAGAGAGTTACGTGAATTTTTCAGAGAGGGACGTGAGTCTCCTTTTGCTAGGGAAAAATTAGGGTTTTTCTCTACTAGAGACTTGTTTATTGGTTAGCCAAAACTCGGTCTCTCATTATCTGATAAACATATTCCCAGGATATCATATTTCAAAACACCCGGATGTTATCCTGAGAATCAGTTTGGCTTAACCCTAAACTCCTTTTAACCGTATCTAGAAAAACCCTACGGTCCAAGCTATTGAGCCAAAATAATATTTATTATTTCTCTTGGACCCAAAAGGCCCAAAATAATAAACATTAATTATTTATTTCCTGGGCTCATATAAATAACCCAATAAATAATTAATAAGCCCAAATAAACCTTAATAATTAATCTTTAATTATTTATTTCTTGGGTTTATATAAATAACACAATAAATAATTAAACTTTAATTATTTTCCCTAGTTTAAACCCAGGTTAATTTCTTAATTATTCATATTGGACCTAGGTCCTGAATAATTAATTAACCAATTAAATTAGATAATTAATTTCTCTCAACTCCTATTTTATTTATTTATTTATTTTATTCCAGTCTAATAATAAATTAGACTTCTTGAATAAAATCAAATAAAATAAAATCCTCTTGAACTGAGACCAATTCCTCAACCCAAAATTAGTTAGGATTTACAGGCTATTCCGAGGACCAAAAAGACACATCGCCTTGGCTGCTAAAATGACCAAAATACCCCTACTATATAAATAGCTATATTTTACATTTTAAATATTTCCTAATATCACCATAAGGAAATATTGACACCAAGGACAATGCTGCATTAGCAAAGTCTTCGACCTACAGGTGAAATGACTAAAATACCCCTCTACACATCGCCATACATTTAGAGAGGAAGAAGTGTACTAACACCCCTCTAAATGACATCTACCATCCTTAGGCTTCTAGTCCAATGATCCACGACTTCCTGGAGTGTTTCCGCTTTCCAAGGGAGCTACCCTAAAGCAAACATCCAAGTCATGTTTCCCAGGGCCCTGGACATTTTAGACCATTCGGACAACCACAAGGGGCGATATAGTGCAGAAACTATTTTGTACAAGTTTGTCTTAACTAACTAGTCACACATACCCAACATGCAAGTATATTGGCCCTACGATAGAACCTCAACTATAGTAAATGAAAGTATATGCTTCCAGCTTTGCCAGACCACCAACTCATACTCAAGTCGTAGAGTACTAGTCCACGCTGTAACGGTAGTAGTCTAGGTTTCTATCATATAGTAATTTTAGAAACCACTACTACAGGTCTTGTCCTACGTATTCGAAATACGCTTATGTCATGAAGTGAGTGGACAACTCACTGGCTAAAGGTAAGCCATTCCCCATTTGGAATTCATAACATAATAACCTAAACATGATGAGATTCCCAGTCTCATCAATAGGTTAAGAACAAATGTTTATGTGTTAAATAACCCATGATCCATACCTTACTATGAAAGACCACCATTCACATGACCCACTTATTTAAACACAATGGGTTTGTTCCAAACGAAAATTATGCACAAACAAAAAGTAAATTCACAAACAATTTTTGAAAATAAATTCTTTTATTTAAATATTCGATTTTACATCAGAAACCTAGTCTAAGAGGGCATACAATCCAACAATCTCCCACTTGCATTCTAAGGCTAGGTAAGTCCATAGGTGCCCACCCCTATGCATCTAAGTGTCTCTTGAAGACTCTCTCAGCCAAAGGTTTGGTGAATGGATCTGCTAGATTATTTTCTGAGGTAATATGTTCCACTACGACTTCTCGTCTCTAGATGAAATCCCGGATCAGGTGGTACTTCCTCTCGATGTGTTTCCCCTTCTTGTGGTTCTGAGGCTCCTTAGATTGCGAAAACTACTCCAGTGTTGTTGCAATACATCACAATCGGCCTGTCCTTATGTGGTTTGACTCCAAGTTCTGAAAGGATCTTCCGGAGCCAAACTGCTTCCTTGGACATCTCCGAAGCTGTCACATACTTAGCTTCCATGGTTGAGTCAGCAATACAAGACTGTTTGATACTCCTTTAAAAAATTGCTCCTCCAGACAAGGTGAAGACATATCTACTAGTGGATTTTCTCTCATCCTTATCCACCTGGAAGTCTGAGTCTGTGTATCTTGTAGGAACCAAATCATCAGCCCTGTAAACCCGCATATAATCTCTCGTTCCTTTAAGGTACTTGAGAATATGCTTTACAGCTTGCCAATGAACCTCCCCAGGGTTTAACTGATATCTGCTAACTAAGCTCACGTCAAAGCAGATATCTGGCCTAGTACACAGCATGGCATACATGAGACTTCCCACAGCCGAAACGTAGGGAATCCTACTCATTCTGTCCTTTTCTTCTTGAGACTTAGGACATTCTTTCGAAGAAAATGACAACCCATGTCTGCAAGGGATTAGAGCTCCCTTGCATGAGTCCATGCTGTACTTGGCCAGTATCTTGTCAATGTATGTTGCTTAGGATAACCCAAACATTCTCTGCTTCCTATTTCTAAGAAGCCTAATCCCGATAATGTAGATAGCTTCTCCTAAGTCCTTCATACTGAATTAACTAGACAACCAAACCTTTATGGATGACAATGTTCCTATATCATTTTCAAATAGTAGAATGTCATCCACATACAGGATAAGAAAACCACATTAATACCTTCAAGTTTCCTGTATACGCATGGTTCATCTTCGTTTTGAATAAAACTATAAGACTTTACAGTCTCATCAAAACGAATGTTCCATACTCTCGATGCCTACTTAAATCCATAAATGAACTTCTTAAACTTGCAAACCATATGTTCCTGGCCTTCAGCAATGAAGCCTTCCGGTTGGGACATATAGATGTCTTCGCTAAGATGGCCATTTAAGAATGTCGTCTTGATATCCATTTGCCATATCTCGTACTCATAGTGACATGCGATGGCAAGAAGGATGCGGATAGATTTAAGCATGGCTACCGGGAAAAAGGTTTCCTCATAGTCGATTCCCTTTTCTGAGTATACCCTTTCACCACAAGCCTAACTTTGAAGGTTTCCACCTTCCTATCCACTCCCCTCTTTCTTTTGTACACCTACTTGCACCCAATGGGTTTTATCCCTTCAGGTGAAGCTACAAGATCCTAAACATGATTGAGGTACATAGACTCAATCTTGGCTTTCATTGTTTCATGCCATATATTTGCATCGGCATCAGCAATAGCCTCCTCGTATCTAGTGGGGTCTTGTTCCTGATGGTCAGAGACCAGCTCAAAGGCTTCTCCAGTCCATCTATCCGGAACCCTAGACACTCTCCCACTACGACGAGGCTCCATTTGCACAGGCACTTGAGGCTGTGCCTCTTCTTGTTCCACAATCGGGTCAGAAGAAGTTGATTCCGTAGATAACTTCTCCTCAAGTTCCAACCTCATAGAACCTTTAGTGGAAGTACTTTGATCATCTTCCAAATATCTAGTATTGGTACTGACTAGTACCTTCTGCTCCTTAGGATGATAAAAGTAGCCTCATTTTGTCCCTTTTGGATACCCAATAAAATAGCATAATTCTGATCTTAGTTCCAACTTGTCTCCCTTGATCAGTACATAAGTTGGACAACCCCAAATCCTAAGATGATTCAGACTTGGCTTACGCCCAGTCCACATCTCATAGAGAGTCCTAGGTACTGACTTAGAAGTCACCAAGTTCAGGATATATGCCGCTGTCTCCAAGGCATATCCCTAAAAAGATACTGGAAGAGTAGCATGAGACATCATGCTTCGGACCATTTCCATCAATGTCATGTTCCTTCTCTCAGCTACTCCGTTCTGCTGGGGTGTTCCCGGCGCAAAGAGCTGGGATACTATCCCATGATGTACCATGTAGTCATTAAATTCACCTAGGAGGTACTATCCACCACGATCCGATCGTAGGATTTTAATTAATTTACCTGTCCGACGCTCCACTTCAGCCTTAAACTCCTTAAACTTGTCAAAAGAGTCAGACTTGCGTCTTATCAGATAAATGTAACCATACCTCGTACAATCATCCGTGAAAGTGATGAAGTACTCAAAACCTCCCCTAGCTGGTGTAGACAACGGACCACACATATCAGTGTGTGAACAAGACTTAACACTTCCTTGGCTTTATCCGCCTTTGGTGTAAATAACTTCTAAGTCATCTTTCCCATCAGGCAGGATTCACACTGAGGCCAACTTTTCAATCTCAATGATCCCAAAGGCATTAGCCTCTGAATCCTGGTTGAGTTAATATGACCCAACCTTAGATGCCAAAGGTATGAATCATTGATATTGGTCTTTCTCTTCTTAGTTAAAGGTTCAGACTGAGCGTTGTTTGATTAGTTGTTAATAGGGTTTAAAAAGAACAGATTACCATACATGTACCCAGTACATAAAATTTCTCCATCTCTACTGATAGAAATACCAGAATGGTAAGATATAGAATATCCTTGATTAATAAGTTTTGCAACTGAAATCAAATTCTGACGAAATCAGGTACATATAAAATATCTTTTAAAACTACTATCTTATTACAATAAAAAATAAGATCTAACTCTCCCACTGCAAGGGCCTAGACTTATGCTCCATTACCCACTCGAAGTCCATGTTCGCCCTTCTTGAGTCTTCTTATCTTTCTAAACCCCTGCAAGGAGTTACAGATATGATCAGTAGCTCTTGAATCAACAATCTAAGTGGAAGTTGATCCTACCATTGATATGGACTCTAGATAGAAAACATTACCTGTAGGGTTTTTCTTGGTTTGAAGATCTGGACACTCCTTTTCCC